>CM077099.1:33293116-33415457 GCA_039619505.1 Cimex hemipterus
TTTTTTTTTTTTTTTTTTTTTTTTTTTTTTTTTTTTTTTTTTTTTTTAATAAAATTGTGCCATTGACCTCAGACCATGCATATACACAAACAAAACATATGATACAAATTTATATACAATAAAAATAAACGGAACAGGGCACCTAGAAACTGCCTATTGTGACGTGTTAAATTTAATTTTTTTAAATCAAAAGAAACCCAACACTTTCCCTTTTTGTATCCACATAAATTTGAAGGAGGATTAAAAAAATAAAAACCAATGTCAAAACAAGAGTAGGGGCCTTCCACTAATGTGGAATAGTAATTACCTGACAAAACTGTCAGTTAATAGGACCAACTTCCAGACTTCTGTTAGATAAATTGAGAGTACCAAGTGCTCCTCAGTCATGCAATAAAATACAACAACCAACATTTAAATATTTAATTGAATTCCTTTATTTGTTATTTGTGAGGAAAAAATCATTGATGATAGAATTTGTATTTGATTTGCTTTTAGAACCCTGCTGATTTTGTTCAGACTCAACTTGACTTCCCATGTGAATTTTACAACTACCCTGGTCCGGAGAATGCAAAAACTGTATTTTTGAAAGAACCTGATCACATGAGTAGCAATGAGGATTTAGGAAGTAACAAGTTGATTCAAATTAAAAAGTACAACTGCAGGCTATGCGATTTCAAAGGTAATTTAGGCGAGGTTCAAAGGCATGAAACGGGAGTACACAGAATTAAGTCTATACTCGACAGTCCCAAGAAAAAGTCAGCAAGGCCAATACCTAATCTGATACCGATCCAAGGCCAGTTGAAATCCCCTTCGGAAAAGAAGCAGGTGAATGAAGAAAACCTAAATAATATTTCTCACAACAGTTCATTGAAAGATTTCGCATCCTTGATCGGAGACGAGTTCAGTACAGCAGATAGTTCCTTAGAAAATTCGACAAATCTCAGTGAGTCCGATAAAAAGTTACCTGAGGTGTTTAAAAGAAAAAATGCCTCGTTTTTTGATAAACTGAAAGAAAAACTGATGACCAGTGCAAATGAAAGCAATCTAACTTGTTCCTATTGTGGTCACGAAGCCAAATGTCTGTCTGAACATATGAAACATCAAAGAACACACATGCAGGGTGATGTCGATGAACAGAGCGAGAATAGTAGAGAGTCACGACATCACTCGCCTGAACTGTCATCTACAAGGTGTCCACACTGTCGACATAGATTTAAATTGAGTGCAGATTTGGTCACGCACTTACAAGCATGCCCTGAAGCTAACAATCAAGCAGTTAAAATAAAAATAGAACAGGAAGATGAGGAAGAGGAGGAGGAAGAAAATGAAAATGAACATGATGAAAACGAACAAGAAGGCAATCAGGGTACAGAGGACAAGAAGCAACAAGAACCGCAGGCACATCCGATGGAAAATAAAGTTTTTGTTTGGAATGCTATGCCAGATTCGATTGGCAATGAACGCAAAATTAATGACTTTAAACATGAACAAGATTGTTATATGCCACAATCAGAAGTGGAAAAGAAAAAATTGCCCGATAAATCTTATGTTGGGGTTGAGTTGAAACCAGGATATGGCACTATGACATCGGGCGATGAAGCTGGGGACCCAAAGGACTTCAATGTAACAGTCATGAAAAAGGTAATAAATTTTAACCAAATAGTGTTAGCAAAATATGATATTCATTGTTAGATGAATGTTGTTATAGGTTTTCAAGTGTCCTCACTGTACATTCTGGGCTTCAACAGCATCTCGATTCCATGTGCATATTGTCGGCCACTTAAACAAAAGACCATTCCAGTGTTCGCTTTGCTACTACAGTTCCAATTGGCGCTGGGATATAACAAAACACATCCGCCTGAAAACTCTGAGGGATCCAACACACGAAAAGGCCAAGGTCTTGCTCACAGATGAAACGGGAAGGAGAAATTATTCAAAATACAACAAATACCTTACAACGATGCATATGGCGTCAACTAGCAGTGTCAAACCTTTGAGGAAAATTTTACCAAAAGACAATCATAACCAAGAGCAGGTACAATACGGCTTGAAGAGGTCGTCGACAGAACACAGGGATTTAGAGCACGAACAGCCAAAGAAGAAACCCCATCTTGAAAACAAAAAGACTATGTGGAAATGTAAAAAATGTTATTTCAGGTAATTATTTTTATTTATAGAAATATTAATACATAAAATTTCAAAGGAATAATTTTCAAGTTGATGTATTCCTTAGATTTAAATCAATATTCTTATTTCTATTCTAGGGATAGTGATAGAACTGTTGTCCTTGCTCATGTGAGGGAGCATTATAGGACTCAAGCAGATGGTTACACAAAGGATCATCATCAGGTTAATTTTTTATTTATTTTTACAAAGAAAGTTAATATTTACATAAAATATATTCCCTAGAATGATGATACAACAAACTCTATGGGGCCACAATCTGATGACGAGCAAAATAACATTCCTTGTAAGTATATTTATATAATAAAATTGACATGCTAGTTAAAAAAGTATTCTTTAGCCAAACAAAAAATTGCAGGTTCTGATTATATGTGTGAAACTTGCCCATTTGTATGCGATTCTTGGACAGAATTAGAGGCACATGCGGAGAAACATTTTGTCAACCAGGAAGGAAGCAAATTCAAATGCCAATTCTGCAAGTTTTTTGCTCAGGACAAGGAGTAAGTCAATTTCTCACAAAATTCGCAATTCGCAAACTTTCAACATAACATTTATTTTGTTTTTAATGTAAAACATAATTTCTTTCATTTTCTATTGCATACGGCCAACATTGTGATATCAGAAATATTCCATTTGTGTAAAAAAAAGTCTATTGGCTCAGATGAGAAGAAAAATGTAGTTCAATTTTCAGAGCATTTTTGTTAAAAAATTCCCTGTATTTTTAAGTAGTCTTCTAAGGAGCGGAATTAATAAAAATCAGTAGAGGCAACAAGGTGTGGAGAGTATGAAGGCTGGGGGGGGGCATTTGATGCAATTTTACTCATTAGGCCTAATTGTCATTGTGTATTTAATTTTTAACGTTATATTTATCAAGTTGGGTTTAATTATTTCAGCACATTTATTTATTATATTTGTATTTAATTTACAACAATCGGCCAGGGGTGAGTAGTTTCATTGTATCGAATTCTATTTTTAGGGCAAATTTTAATCCGTTATTTACTAAATTGTTTTCTTCTTTATTTTTGGGTAAAATTTAATCCGAGTTGTTTCGTCTTTATGAGTATATTTAAATGTGCTGTACTTCATATTTTTATCCACAGAATTTGTTTTTTTACCAATGATAATATATAACTTTTGATCATTATCATCATCAATGTCCTAACTTCAACCTGGATGAGTGTTTAATGCTTCAAATCTGGATCATTGAAAACAAAAAACTGAGAGAGACTAGTATCTTTTAAATGACATGCCATTTTTTCTCTTTTATCATTTAATTGTGAGATCAAGAAGTCCTACGTTCTTTTAATAGTTTTTTTAAATTATTATTTATTTTTTAATGTAATATATTTTTCTTCTCTCTTCTGTATAGTACAGTTATTTATTATTTTAGGGAGTTGATGGAACATCTGGATTTCCATGGCGAGAACGAAAATAGTTCAGTGAGTGTACAATACATCAGCATTGATTTCTAAATAATAATAGAATGGCATAATGATTTTGTTTTAATTTTCAGGACGCAAAGAATGTCATATTTTCTTGTACCCAATGTCCATATGTTGCAACTAGTCGAGCACAACTTTCCTACCACACAAAAGGACATTCAAAAGATTGTAATTACCAGCATAAATGTCATAAATGCTCTTACAGCGCTCCAAACAACACGATTCTCGCACTCCATGTCCGTCTCCATTGTAAATATTCTGGTGAAAATAATGAACAGTCAAAGCAACCTGATGAGACTGAAGCCGATATCAGTGGAGTCGATACGTCTAAATTCCAAGATATACCGATGGTTTGGGTATCACGGCCGATGGGAATTTCAAAATTGTTCAAGTGTAGATATTGCCCACATATAAATATGAGAAAGAACAACATCCAAGATCATGAGAAAATGCACAATGTGAGAGCGAATTCTCAAACAATGTCTCAAATTCACCCATGTTCTAAATGCAGTTACGTGTGTAATAATGCCGGTGTCTTATCTTCTCACATTAAAGTACATATGGCTCATTTTGGTCAAGTTGTTGGTGTCGTAGACCCTAGTAGGACAGACAGCGAGCAAATAGCTGAAATGAAGGCAAAACTAGCACAAAATAACACAAAAGAATCGCGCAAGTCACACAATCAATACCAAGATGAAGTTGAGAATGTGGAAAAAGAAAAAGATGACAGGATTCTTCATTTTTGCCCTATATGTCCAGCAAGATTCCTTTATGCCAAAGAAATGACAATCCACATGGGATTCCATGAACTGAAGTTACCATTTAAATGTCAGTCTTGTTCTTACACAGCAAGGCAGAAGCAACATCTTTTAGCTCATCTTAAGGTTCATACAGATGAATACCAAGGGAGAACAAATGTTTTGGTAGAAAAGTATGAAGTTGCAGAAGACCATCCTAGACCAAAAGCAGCGATCATTTTAAACGCAAGTGATAAATCCGAATCGATATGGGTTGTAGTTAGGCCTGAAGAAGAAGAGAAGATCTCAGAACCCAAACCCAAAAATTATGCCTGTACCAAATGTCCTGCAGAATTTTTTAAAAGCGTTGCTTTAAATTATCATATGACCCTTCATGGAGGACAAGGTCCTCATAAATGTAAGAGCTGTGATTATGCTGTTAAAACATACGGAAATTTAATAAGACACGAAGCAGTCCACCAAATTGAAAGGGGTAATAAGCCTCATAAAGGAAGATACAGTGATGTCCCTACATCAGGAACTGAATTGTTTAAACAAAAGAATGAGGCATTAGCTGCAGCCCAAAGGTCACCACCTAAACAACTGCAACCTACTCCTTTGATCACTGATCCCGAATTTGGCGTTTTAATACATGGAAGTCCAGAATTTATTTATCCTACCTATTATAAAAATGGCAAACTTAAAGAAAAGAGGTACAAATGTCATAAATGCCCTTCAGCTTTTGAGAAAAGAGAGCAGTACAAAATACATTTATCCCTGCATGGTTCTAAGCAGAGGTACAACTGTGAGAGATGTGATTATTCTGTTAAATATTATGCCAATTACAGTCAACATATGAAAAAACACGATCAGAATGATGCCAGTCAAAAGGAGAAAAAGAACTGTAGCAGTGATCGGAGTGAAGATGCAGGTGAAGAGATGGAAGTCAGTGAAAATGAACAACCGTTGACTACACCCATTATTTTTGAAAGAAGCAGTAAATCATTAAAGTTGTCGGTTGCTGATCAGCAAGCAATGATGTTGATGCAACAGAGGAATATAGCCAAACCTGTAAATGAAAAAGAAATCATCAGCCGCTGCCCTGAGTGCCCGTATGCTAATAACAGAAAGGACGGTGTTAATAGTCATATACGATGTCATTCAGATGCAAAAGGTGGTCAGTACACTTGTAAATATTGTAATTATAATGTTCCTCAGCCTCACTTCCTTAGAGAGCACTTAAAAGTCCATTTTAACCCGTTAAAATACCTTAAGCCTGAAGCGTACATGAAAGTGGATAAACTTGAGATTTGGGCAGAACCTCTAGACCCAAATCACAATTTCAACAAATTTATGGTTTTTAAAGATCAAGGGGAAAATTTTAATAGAAAAGACAGATTTCTTCCCAAAAGGGAGATCGATTTCGAGGGCATTAAAGGACGCGTGTACATAAATTTAAAAACTGGTGAAGAAGAAGTTGAGTTGGATGACGAGGAGAAAGACGATCAGTCTGATATATCAAAACATGAAAACATTTTAAACAGCAGCAATGAAGAAGAGGAAGAGGAAGACGGTGAACACGAAAGTAGTGAGTTGCCATTTGAAAATGGGATTAAAAGTGGAAAAGATGAAGAAGAAAACAACCAAGGTGGTGATGCACATAATGTAGAAATTACTGTCAACGAAGGTTCTAATAATTTAGATACGGAAAAGAGAAAAGTGAATCACAATTTATGCAATTCAGATAGTGAAGACAGCTGTGATTCCTCTGCTAGTTATTCTTCTTGCTCGCAGTTAACAAATGGAACCAATAATCAAGACTGAAAACTGTTACCCTGAGACATAATTTCATCTCAGTTCTATTATCAATGTTTTCTTATTTTATCTATGTGTATACTGGATTATATTTATTATTAAGTCTTGTTGATCTAAATAAATATTTAGTTACCACATTGGTTTACAAAAACGTTTATAGTAATGTAGTTAGGTATACATATTTTTTTAGTCATTAACTACAGTATTAGTTTTATTTTTAAATGTTCAACCATTCCTAAAAGTAATGTTTCAAAAATCTCTAAATGGAGTTATTGATGTATAAATTGTATGTATCTCAATGTTCATAACTTACAAATTTTAATGAGAATGTAAATAAAAGTGTTAAAGTTTGCACTATTAATTACCATTTACCTTTTTATATTAGTAACATAAGTTTACACATACATAATAATACTTTTAAATCTGTTAATACTTTTAACAGATTGACTCCATCCTAGGATTGGTCTCTAGGTTGCCCGGGGAGATCATGTAAAATAGCTCTCTGGCACCAGAGTACAGAGTAGTAAATGTTACTTTTTGACATTTACCAAAGCAATAAAAATTATATGGCGCAAGAGTTGCGACCCCTAAAGTGCTAAATAAATGAAATATTGCACCCACAGAGTGTTGGTTGAATTGGGGGTACAGTTAAACAAGTCGTTTCTATTGGGTTGTCCGGAAAATAATGCAGGATTTTGGTATTAAACAAAAAAAAAGAAACTAGTTACTTTAAAGCAATGTTCTTTAATCAAAATAATTTCCTATACTCTCAATACATTTCTCCCAACGTGTTGGTAACTTATTAATTCCGTCTGAGTAGAATTCAGAATTTTTAGAATTGATAAAGTCAATAAATGCATTTTCCAGTTCCGTTTGATTTTTGAATATTATGTGTTGTAAGTAGTGGTCCAGGTGTCTAAAAAAATGGTAGTCAGTAGGCGAGAGGTCCGGAGAGTAGGGTGGGTGAGGCAAAGTTTCATAGCCAAGCTCCAATAATTTTTGTGACGTTACACGTGACACATGTGGTCGAGCGTTGTCATGCAACAAAATGGGCCCTTTCCGATTGACCAAAGAGGTGGTCAGCGACGGTCGTTTTACTGACTTTGAGTTGCTCTGCAAGTTCTCGAACAGTTGTTTTGGGGTTTTCTTCCACCACTGATCGCAGAACATCATCATTAAGAGAGGAAGGCCTTCCACGACCTTCTTCATCTTCAAGGCTGAAATCTCCCTCCCGAAATTTTTTAAACCACCTTTGCACAGTGCACTCATTAACACAACCCTCGCCCCAGACTTGGTTAATGTTTCTAGCCGTTTGGGCTCCGCTTCGGCCAAGTTTAAACTCGTAAAAGAAAATCGTACGAAATTCTCGCTTTGACATTATAAGGATGACTGAATTATTTCCAAGTAGCGGAATGCTACAGAGGTAAACAAACAATATCATTTGGAAGAGGATTAATAAGTGTTGACATTCATACAAATGAGTAATCCTGTAAACATAAACAGAATATTTTATATAGATTTTTTTTAATGAAAACTTAAAATCCTGCATTATTTTCCGGACAACCCAATACATTTAAAATATTACAATTTAACTGAATGAAATTGAACCTCAAAATAGGTAAATAATTAATTACAATTAAATAGTACACAGAAAAGCACATGAAAAGCAAAAAAATAATAAGGCAGCTGTACGAATTGTGTGGTGTTAAGTGACCGTTTCTCTCTGATTTATTTGGAGATAGTGAGATACAGTCTGGTCCGCAGTGCTCCATGCTGCATCTCACAACATTCAAATAATCAGTAATTAATTTCAGATGGAATGAAGTGGTGAGAGAATTGAAAAAGTAAAACGGGAGGATGCTGACCGTGCGTTCAACACAGAGAAGGACATTTGGCATGATGCACGTGTGTCTTAAGCAGTCAACATATTAAATGAATAATAAAATTGTGTTAAGCTAAAAGTCTGTTTTAAAGACATGCTTACATTTGGAACAAATGACAATTCTGCATGAAAAAATAAAGGCTACTTTTTTAATTAATAAATTGCAAAAATGAAGTCTCAATTAAAAAGAAATATTTTGGTATGAAATGCAAACAATCTTTAAAAAGAATTGCCCTTCAAGCTGGTGGCTCAGACCTCTACCATAATTCAGATTAGTTTAAACTATAGTGAAAGGTTTACGATGTTATTTTGTTTATATTTTATTATCCATAACAAAACTTATTTTTAAGTTAAATGAAATGATCTTAAAAAACTTGTCATGTCATCGGTCTTAGTTTTTTTTTTTTTTTTTGTACGTTTCTGCAGCTATCATGTTTCAAACTTGGCTCATTTCTCATCAGTAAGAGTGAAATTAATAAAATTATTGTTGGGCTGCAGGCTGTTGAAATTTCAATTCCCAGGTTTCAATATTTTATGGAGTTTATCCAGGCAAAGATGCAAAAATAATGAAGTAACTCATGTTTGTTACAGCATGTATTCATTTAATGTTTTAGAATAATAACTCTTCCTGTCAGAAAAAATTCACACATATAATAAAAAGTGAGTTTTTGAATGAATAAGGAAAGATTCTGTAAGAAATGTAAGTTACTTCATTTTTGTATTTTTAAGTATTTGATTGGATAAAGCCCATAAAATATTGAACTAAATTGTAATTATATTCTAGAAACATTAATTTTATGATTATTTATTTCCTGTTAGTAAGAGTATCAAACTGAATTTAATAAAATTGTAATTTTTAGATTGTGACCTTTTTTAAGCTGCATTTCAAAAGAGCAAGTTGCAGCAGAAACTTTAAAACTCTGTAGGGCATTTTTCTCTTTTAACAAAACGAGTTTTACCATTCAAATGAATAGTTCTGAGCAATAGGAAAAAGCGAAAGTCATCAAATTAACTAAACTTTATTATTATTTTCCTTTGTTTCTGAAATTTATTTCGAAGATATGTACATGTAAGGGAGCTTTAAACACTATTTGCACCTTACAAGTAAATAAATAATTTAAAAATATGAATTTATTTTTGATATGTGTGACCGACTTTATGTGCTCCACCCACTTTTTTCCTACGTTTTCAGGAGACTAAGTACATCACGCTTCTCCTGAAAACTTCAAAAAAGAATTTTTTAAATCGGATATGCTTTTCAAAATTTAATTCTCAATTTTGAATAAAAATTAAGTTATCCCCTAACCAAACACCTTAAAAATTTGACAAAATGTTCTTAATAATGTTCACTTTTATGTAAAAAAACATTTTAAACATTTGTATATAATTTTATTACAATCTTGTTACAATGCCTATTATTGGTTTTAAGCCGAGGGATCTTTTTTGCATTTTGTCTACCTTTCATTAAAGAACTATATACTGGCAATGCATTTGTTCACTATTTTTTTAATATCCATTTTCTGATTTTATTTATTAATTCATTTTGTTGGTAATTTAGAAATACAACTATTTTAAAAGTGTTTGTTTTTCACATAAAATGGATACAATTTTAAGGCGTGGAGTAGTTTATAAGCGAACAACTTATTTTTGACATATAATTGAGAATAAATTTTGATATGCATGTCTGATTTAAAAAATTCGTTTGTGGCATTTTCTGGAGACTAACCGCTATCAAAAATGTGGGGGAAAACTAATAGGGTCCCAGTTGAAAAAAAAAAAAAAAAAGTTCGTGTGCACTACAATATTTAGAGAAAAAAAATCTGTCTGTATCAGCCAAAATATAGTATATCAGAAATCATGAAACACACAAATAATATTGGTCATCTTGTATATATAAATTATAGAACTTCTTATTGTTATTAACTTTTAAAAATTTTAAGGGTTACGCTGAGACTTGGCCTACACTGATGTTAACTGAATGGCAACTTGACTAGGAAGTAGGAATATTTTGTTTTTAAAAGAAAAAACTACTAACCGAGGTACAACCAAAACTGAATTACCACGGTTTGCATACTACGCTCTCTATGATCCACAGTTGGAAAGTATGGACGGAGGGTACTGCACTTCTGCGGTTATCTCCGGTTGTTGATGCTTTCTGTTAACTGTGCTAAACGCAGTCTGAGTCTGAGCCCTTCGGTTTGCTTGTTCGGTTTCTTATTTGAAACTTTTTATCGGCGCCAACGTGCGGAATTTTATCCGTTCCCGCCTGACGTATAGCGTAAAATGCCGTACGCCAACCAGCCTTCCGTCCACGTTTCAGATTTGACGGACGAGAATGTCAAATTCTACATAGAAGATACAGAACTAAGGTTTGATATTCGGTGTACATACTCTCCAACCTTACATAAACCAAAACTCGGGGCCTGTTTTTGTTATTCTTAATTACCTACAATTAAACGAAACATGAACAAAAGTGTAATAATAAATCCCCTATGTTACAACTAAAGTTGCATGCGTTTATATTGTATATTTACTACATTCTATATACTCAGGCAAAAAACCTCGATACTTGTATCCATAACTTGTTTATCTTTATAGTGCTGTTAATTATTTTACACTTTTTAAATTAAAAATAAAGAAAATCAGTTCATTTTCAAACTTCAGGGTGTTCTGCAGTATTGTCCCCCCATTTTGAAGAAGAGATGACTAAAAATCTGTTTTTTGACGTTTGAGGGGGCTTTTGGAAGCCTCAAGAAATATTAAACACTGTAGAAGCTGGAAGTTCATTAAGAATAATTTTTGTACACCAAAATGGATTTTTTTCTTTGGGGGTGGGGGCAGAGCAACAGTTTTTCATAGGGGAAAAATTACAGTTCTGCCCCATGGTTTTTTTTTCCCATGAAAATTATACAAAATACACTCGATGATTAACCAAAAAGTTAATTTTATTGATGACGTAAACGTGTAAGTGGCTAATCAGCTGAATTTGGATTGCACAGTTCTAATAATTAGCACGAACTCCAGGATTCGATC
Source organism: Cimex hemipterus (assembly GCA_039619505.1). NCBI lineage: Eukaryota > Metazoa > Arthropoda > Insecta > Hemiptera > Cimicidae > Cimex > Cimex hemipterus. The sequence goes on from CM077099.1 coordinate 33,304,210, forward strand.
AGATTTCATTATTTGAAATCGCCTTCTCCATATGAATTCAGAAAAATGTGGATGAATATCGTGAATTCCTCCTCCATGTAGCTTGCGTTTCATGGCCCACCATGCTGATTCGATGGTCTGTGTCTGCAAGAGTATCAGGGTCAACAAAATGTAAAGAGTAGTTGATCTTCTGATGACAGTTTATTTTGATGAATCTGCTATATGCATTCCACTGGTCGGAGATTATTGTGGTCACAAGTTTCACATATTTCATTGTAAGTGGTAAGAGGCTCACGGCATCTTTCAGTATTAGTACCAAGTTCAAAAAAAAAATTCTCTGGTGTTCCATTCAATTAAACCGAAAATACACTGTTCTCTGACCAATCTGCCTCGGTTGTATTTTCTCCTGACCACCTTCAATTCAACAATTGAGCCTGGCCCAACAATTTGTTCAGAATTGTGATTTTGGCCCAGAACTCACAAACCTCCCGACAATAAGATATCCAATCAGAGATTGTAGATGAAGATGTAACAGTTTATTCATCATAGGTTTCATCTATGAGGATATTATTAATATGTGACATTATAAACAATAAGTTACAGTCATAATTTTTTTGTAGTGCCATTGATGTTTGGCAAAAAACGATCCCCTGAATACAGATATAGATGGGATTGTAAATCTCTTTTGTTGTATGTGAATTCAAATGACTTATGCTGCATCTAATGGGGTGGGATATATAGGCATATGCAAGGTAAGTCATTATTCTTGAAACTACTGCAATACGCTTCATTCAGTTCATAGAACATTGTTTAACTGTTAGAGCATGTCAAATACTGATTCAAGATGAATCACCTCCTCGTGAATGCTGGAATTAATGTTACACAAGTCTCCCCACCATTTGTCGTCAATTTCTTGTTTTTTCCTAATTACACCAAACAGAAGAGTCTTGTCTCAACCTCGTAACTTTTGATCAAAGTAGAACGGCATTGTCGTTACTTCGGTATATACAGTGATTAACTAAATACATTGATCCATCCACAATTAAGAGGTCAAGATGTGTTAAAAGACTGATAAAAATTAGGAGGCAGTACTGTAGTTTTTGACTAGGGAACTTCTATGGTACTTCCCCCATTTTATTTAAACTAAAAAAATATCCCATTTCACTCTACCATAATGAAACACTGTTAGGAAGCATTTTCAGTTATTTCCAAAAGCACTTCAAATGTCAAAAAATGTGGTTTAGTAATCTCTTCTCCATAATGGGGGTGGGGGGACAGTACTATAGGGCACCTCAAACTTTCAAGGGCCATCTAGGTGATTTAATTGGTTTTTTAAATTTGTTTCTTAAAAACATGGTTTTATGTAGATAAGATATTGCTTTGCTTAATGACGGACATACCCTCTGCTATATATCCATAGTAGGGGGGGGGGAGTATAGCACTTTACCATCCACAACAGTCAGCAGTGATTGATCGAGAGAAGATGGTCAACAGTGGCTAGAAATGATGGTTTTATTGCCCCTACCACACTACAGATCCGTCATTTAACTGCTTCCTTGAAAAGTAATCAACTCCAAACTGTCTATAATGTAAGAATTATCTATAAAACAGGCTTCATGAGAACCGCTTAGTCTCTTAACATCCTGCATCAGCTTTTCGCAAATCAGATCTCATTTGAACACTTGAATGATGGAGGGCTGTTCTTTTCCTAAATGAGTGCTGGTTTGGTATGTAAATATCACATGACTGAGGCTGTCTTGATCGAGAGAGAGGGAGAGTGCCTTTCTTCGAGTCATAACCTTTTCAGAAATGGACAGTTATGGTCTGGGGAGGAATCAGCATCCATGCAACTGATGATCATACAGATTGGATCTTTGACTGCACTAATGTATATTGAGGGAGTTTTGGGAACTTCCCATTTGCTCCTTCATTTTTTGGAGGCAATTTTGTTTTAACACATACGATAGTGTTCGACCACATGTAGTTTGAGGATGTATTAGAAGATGTAGGGACCACCACTTTAATAAAATCATTTTTATTAAAACTTTTAATTTGGTTTAAATTAAAATAAGCATGTTGTAATTAATATAATGATAAAAATACATATAGTTTTATTTATTTTTTTAAATGAGGGTTTGTAATAAGTCTGTTTATGTCTCTTGTGCAATACTCTTTGAATGTATGGTGTTGGTTTGTGGTGGCAAAAATATGTCAGGTTCTTAGGCAGGGTTGTTGGATTCGATCCCAAGACCTTACAGTGATGAACTGTATATGTGTAATGAGTAAATCATTGCAGCCACCAACACTCCCTGAGTGTTAATTTGAAAAGCAAGTATAAGAATTTAAAATATCAAAAGATTTATTTTAAAAGATTGTACCAATTTGTTTAGCTCTTTTAGTTTAATGTACACCTCACGTATGTATGTACTGTGTTTTTAGTGTTGCGAATAGTCTTAGAAGGGTGTTCATCGCTGAAACTCCCACCTTGGCAATTGATTGGGTTCAACTCGAGGCTAATTCAACTGTGTTGAGCGATGAGTTTATCGCCTCCAGGGTTGGCCTCATCCCTTTGACATCAGATGATGTAGTGGACAAATTAATATATTCAAGAGTGCGTTTTTATAAATTCAACTTGTTTTATATTCTTGTGTTAATTGTTTGATTGTTTGTAGGACTGTTCGTGTCCAGATTTTTGCCCAGATTGCAGCGTCGAATTCAATCTCGACGTCAAATGTGTCGATGACCAAACCAGGCATGTCACGACGGCAGACCTCAAAACAACAAATTCAATGGTCGTTCCAGCAACGAGCAAAAACAAAGATGCAGACGCCAATGAATATGGAGAATCTGATGGTAATTGAAAGATCGGCTACATTTTTTCCATACTCTAATTTTTTTTGTTTAAAATATTTTTTATTTAGATATTCTTATTGTGAAACTTAGAAAAGGACAAGAATTGAAATTTAGAGCATACGCGAAAAAGGGGTTTGGCAAAGAACATGCAAAATGGAATCCAACGGCTGGAGTTTGTTTCGAATACGATCCAGATAACTCGATGAGGCATACACTGTTCCCCAAACCAGACGAATGGCCAAAGAGCGAATATACAGAGCTGGACGATGAACAATGTAATTAATTCTACCGAAGATAACTTTTTTCAATAATTTAATTTGTGTATTTTTAGTCGAGGCCCCTTTCAATTGGGAGGCTAAACCAAATAAATTTTTCTTCAACGTCGAAAGCTGCGGATCTCTCAGGCCAGAGACAATCGTCACGAAAGGAGTTGAAATTTTAAAAGGGAAATTATCAGATTTGCTTACACAATTGACCCAACCGGACCCGGAACCAACAAATCCAGCAGAATTTTAAATTTTATTTGTATTTTTTTTAATGTATTAAATTACTTTTAAGCAATATTTTTCTTTAATGGCCAGGCCAGACCAATTATACATTCCTATCAATTAACAAAATTATTTAATTATTGGTATTATAAGCTAATTACATTACAAGTGTTTAATCAACTTATTTTATTTCCACATAACTTCAGTGTTTTAGTCTATCCAGTTTTAATTTAAAAAATGTTTAAAAAAGTAGATGACAAGGCAAAATGCAACTGACAGACTAAAATGTTCAGAAAGCATCAAATTACAGGTTCATAACCACTCTTGCTTCACAATTTAATGTTCAAATGCAGTAAAAATTGATGTAGTTTGACCATTCTCTCTGGATTTATGCCATTTAAATTAAACTGAAAAAGTATACTTTTAAACTGAAAAATTTTCTTTTCACTAAGCAGGCAGAAGACCGAAATTCAGATTAGATCTATCTTTAAAAACTCATTTTTCGCTCAAGAGACACTAACAGAAAAGGCAATTTTTCTCGTGAAATTGTTTAAGCAACACTTGAAAGAGGTTTAACTTTTGTTTCAAATGTTTGGCTGTATCAGACAGACCATAGCAGCAAGGACAGACAGATGAAGATGTTAGAAACAACCAAGCTAGAACCACCCTCCAGAATTCAAGAAATCTCTCTTCGAGTACCTTAACATCTTTATTGTGTATCATTTTAAACCTTTTATGTTTTGGTCTGTAAGATGTTTCATCTGCTTGCCATCATCAGTTGTTTTTTGTAAAATTCTTACTATAATGATTCCAGCGAGGATTACCCTGAGGACCCTCCCAGGGGTTAGTAAGATTTTAAAAATCGCCAGGGACATTTTACAAGCACAGCAGACCATAAAGAAAATTCATTTCAGAGATACAATTAAATATATTTTAGTAAAATAATTGTTGTTTTAAAACAATAACACAGCAGATAAGTTCAAAAGGTGGGGTTGAGACAGGAAGTTAGTGTCCATGAGGATCGAAGTCATGATAGGTCATGTGGTAGAGTGGTAGCATATTTAGCCGAGGGTCATGGGTTTGAGACTTGCTCGTGGCACTGACTTTTTATCTCAAGCAATACCTTATATAAAGGTTAATTAATATTCTAACAGACGATTGGTCGAGAAGTTTCTATTAGAAACTGTCGAAAGTTATTAAAGAATAAAGTTAGTATTAAACTGTAATTAGTTTAAAAAAATCCCTTACAAAATTGGCTTAAAAAAGGATAAAATAAGGATAACAAAACTACTGATATAAGGAATTTATTTGATGTAACAAAATTTCAATAATCAACAAATCATTCAAACTATCAATTATTTTAACACAGAACCAATTTATATAATGAGGTTTTTGCTTCAAAAAATAATATAAATTATGTACATATTTTAAAAATTAATTCTCAATTACTCTTGGTTTAATAATAATTAGTTAAAAAATAATGATATTGTGGGGAAAGAGAGAAGTCATTTATAGTGGTTAAAATTAGACTTATAAATGTAGTTCTTTTTAATTTGTATATACAAGTGCAAGATTCCCTATTAATAGATATAAGCAAAAATAATATATTATTTCCTCTTTATAGTACATTTAAGCGCGCACGCATAAATTTTCTAAATTACTTCTTTTTTTTTCTACTTACAGTTTGCTAATTTACGTTTCATTTGTTACATGTTCATACCCTTTTACTAGTGTCGCAGTAACGATTGTTGTCACTTCTATAAGTGACCAACCTATAATCAGGAACAGTTGAAGAAGAATAAAATCTAGTTTTAATGTTTCTATCTGCTATAGGTTTACTTCTCTCTGGTACAATTTATGAGTCTGATTTAAACAATAAAAAAATCAAAAGAATACGGTACTACACAAAATAGAAATAATATTATTAATACTTATTCAATTAAAATTTTAGCAGAAATCATAAACTAAATAAATTATTATAATGGTAAAAGCATATTACTAATATAACCAAATATAGTTATTTATAGGTACAAATGGGTTTAGCTCACAACCAAAAGCCAAATAATTAAAATAAAATTTTAAAAAAGGAAAAATGTAGGGGTTGGAAAACACTTTTTGAAAAGCAATCTTAAAAGAATTTATTGCTTGTTTTATTTAATTTCAATGCGGTACGGATAATTCTTATTGCTGAAGTTATATTCTCTAAATTGTAATGGTTTAAAAAAAATTAAATTTTAATTATGTATTAAAAATATAATGTTAATGAAAGGGACTGTTTCATCTCTCCAGCCTCCTTGTGGACAGTCGGTTATTAAATTATATTTATAAATTTATATTTTACTATATGGTTTTTATTTAATAGTTTTTAGTTCAAGGTAATCCAGTCTCACATAATGTACAAATCGTCCTATCTGAAAAAATGGATTTTTTAGTGTTTACTTTTTCTGCCTCTTGATTGTTGTAAATGTATATTTTTTTGTTTAAGGAAGTAGACTCGTTAAAAATCTGAAGACTACAGCTTGATTACTGCAAAGCACTGCAACACTTCAACAGCAGTAATACTTTTGGCTACAACGAATGCCAAAGTGCCATTCAAGTGATTTTAAGACTATATACATTAGTTACTGTACAACCTGACAGGCCATTGAACAATTCCTACTTTTGCACAGAGAAAGTTCTGAAACATAATCGGTTATAGATTATCAATTAAACGAATAACTTTTTAAACAAAATAATCAACAGATTTTGCTAACACATACGTGCTAGTGATCAGGTATGGGCTTCAACTCCTTTATTTGTTTTATGAGGTAGGCCTTTTCATCGTTGAACTGTTCATCCTCGGATCTATCTGTATGAAACCTCGTGAGGAATTCCACTAACTTGTCTTGATTCCGCAACAGGATATCAAGAATGGGTTTGGGCTTGTTAGGATTGGCCACAAAAACCTGGAAAAGAAGTTGACATTTTTTTAATTTTTATTTATTGAGTATTTATTTACTTAAGAGTTATGTACTAATGTTATCTTTTTATCTTATGGAAACAAATATTGCTAACACTAAAACAACAGCCTATATCAATATCAACCATTTTTTGTGAGTAAAGTTTGGGAAAATGGTTTAAAAGTGGATGACCCTTTTTTTTACTCTTGGCAAGTCACCTTTCATCATGGCTCCTTACCTTAAATTTATTTATTTTATTTATTAAGCATTCTTCAAATTCAAAAAGCTCCAACGAAAGGCAAACAATCAGATTGTTGATGAGTTGGGTGTGATAAGTTTTTTTTTTCTTTCAAAGTTTGACTTTCAACCTTATAAAAGGTGATCCATTATTGCCTGCCCTGTTAGCTCTAGGGTGGGAAAAGATTGGAAGAGATTGTTAAAAAAAAAGGATAATTGATCCCAAAAATTGTCAAGTATAAAATGCGATGCACACTAAATGATTTATATGGAATTTATGGTTACAACCAAGTAGTAATTGAATGCATTGTTTTCATCAGACATCATTGTGGAGCATCTAATGAGTTTAAAAGCAGTGACTTAGTGGTATTGGAAAATGAGGGCAAGTTAATCCCTAAAAGCGTGTGATGATAAGTGACTATTAATCGATAATTACTCAGAAATCATGAGATGCGGTCTGGTGCGATGGAAGTTTCAGAAAAACATTTTCTTTATTGTCTCAATGTTTCAATCTTTATTGAGTTCATCTTCAAGGCCTGGGATTTATAAAAGTTGTTTACATTTCACAAATACATTTTGGATGTGGAAAAGTGAATTTATACAATGCAAAATATATATATATTTTTTAATATATTCAACCAAAGTAAGTGTTTGTCTTCTGTGCAATTGTACCATTCTTGCGTGTCATGTTGAGAGTGGCAGTCCTTTTCCTATTTATCCCTTTCTATACAATCCTGAAACCATTACCAACACATTTTTTCCCTTCATCAGCTCTTTTCACCTCAAAGAAGCCGAAGCCTTATACAAAAATGTCTTTTCTATACAGACTTCCTTCCCCAACCCTTCAAAATCCAACATATATAAACATAAAACAGAAAAATCTCACTGGGACTCTCAATACAACACGCAAGAATGGCACAATTACACAGAAGACAAACACTTTGTGTGAGTAGAAATACTTTGAATATAAAAAATATATTTTGCGTTGTATACATTCACTTTTCCATATCCAAAATGTATTTGTTAAATGTAAACAATGTTTGTAAATCCCAGGCCCTGAAGATGATCTCAATAAAGATCGAAACGTTGCCACGATAAAGAAAATGTTTTTCTGAAACCTACATCACCACATCTCACGGTTTCTGAATAATCATCCCTAAAAGTTAACTAGTAGAGCTATAAGAAATTTCAAGTACATCACACTACAATAGGAAAAAGAATCCCATCTCAAGGTTATATGGAGAAACTCAAAGAACCTACGAATTGTCCTCAAGAACAAGGAAGACTGCATGGCTCGTGACATTGAATATAAACAAATCCAAAAGGTTTACTTGCTATTTCATCATGGGGATGCAGGGTCCTTTTGAAAGCTTAAATGCCAAAGGTCTGTTTGCATAAAGAGTGAAACACTACTGTCAACATCAAGAGCAGCATTGCCCCTCTTAAGGTCCTATGGTTTGTTTGGTGTGATAATGAAGTAATAATTTATTAAGAACTTAGGCCATGCACCGCCGTTATGCACTGTGTGCAGCTGGAGTCTTGGGTCAGTGTTCAAAGAAAAACAAAATCCAGCCCTGTTCAATAGATGCAATGCCATGTTTCACTATGACAAAGCCATAAATCTCATACGGTTGCACTCATTCAGAGGAAAATTGAGTTAGGCTGGCAACAAATGCCTCCAGACCTTACCCCATCTTTCTTTTTCTTGTTCCGCTCCCTGTACAACCACTTACAAGAATAGGGAATTTTTGAATAAAAACTCTCTGAAATTAAATATTTCTTCCCGAATTTACAAAAATGGATATATCTGCTACCAGAATGTTACAGAAAACTAAGGATTTTATGTGCAGATTAAAAATAAAATACGTTTATATTCTGAAAGTTTAATTTTTTTTTTTGAAAAGCAAAAAAATGCACACACCCCATGCAACTGTTAACTTTTTTAAATTTGAGAACAATACTGAGATTTATAACATAATCAAGCTTACCTTAAAAACATGGAAAGCTTCAAATTGAATATTTCGTGATTTCTCTTTAAGCATGTTCATCATTAGTTTCAGGTTGTCTGGGTTTGATATGTACCTAGTCATCACCTGGAATAAACCAATGTATAAAAAGTCGCTTTTAACCAGTCAAAATTATAGTCTTACAGTGAAATTGTGTCTGTCTAGGAGGAGTTCTCCAAGAAGTTTGAGACTTTGGCGGCGTGTAACATAATTTTCTGAATTCAGCAGGCGCTGGTAATGTGAAAATACTTTGTCGTAGTTTTGTTCTAGAAACTCTGCGCATAACATTTTATGCCTAGTCAATAATTCCTGCAATCAAAAATAGATTAAGTTAATAAAATGGTGTTTTCTTCAAGCTGATGCAAGTCATACTTTAAATGTTGAGAATGCATCAGATGCGATGTCAAATGTTGAGACTTCTACATAACGGAAAAAATTGAAAAAGTCTTCAGAATGAAGCATGATTTTTGCTAATGCTTCATATCTAGCACACTCCCTTAACATGGTCCCACAGTTTAAAGCAATTTCTTGATGTTCATAACTAAAATATATATAAAAAATCACATAATAAATATTTGCATTAAGAAAAGTTAGTAACAAAAATAAAAAATCAAACCCATTCATAAGTGTGAATAAAATTTCAGGCTTTGTACATATGTATTCCACTGTAGGTGATCTTGTTCCTATTTGACGCCTTAGGATATTGTTGAACACTTGTGCTACATCTTTTTTCCCCTGATAAACAAACTTCTTTTAAAAACACACTACAACAAATATACTCAATAAACTTGACTATTATAATCAATACACCACCTCAAAATCTATCCTATTAAGGTTTTGTATTAGCATCAATAACAAATTGCTATTGTATAACTCTTGTGCCAACTGTGCAACAATTATGTCAGTTTGAGGCTCTGTGTCTGACGTCCCATACAGCATATTTTTAATTAGCACAAGATTTTTACTCACATCTTCCTGAGCCTGAAATTCATCAATACATTAATATTTTTATACAACATTTTTACTTATATACCAATACCTTTTCAACTTTTTTATCACCCCTTTCCAAGGCATTGACTGCTTCTTTTAATGCCTTTACTACCTCTGCAGGGCTCTTCTGTGATTTTCCAAATAAAGGCATTTCTCAGCTGTCTGGAATCTAAAAAAACTACCTGTTATATTATGATAAACTAAAAATACCTTATTCATGTAAATGCATACATTAATAGTTAAATAATTTGTCTACCACTATCCAGACTAGTAATAAAAAAAACAAAAAAAAAAAAAAACAGATAAAATCAATTTTAATTTAATTCTGGGGTAACAGGGATGACAAACTTACTTCTTGTTTGTCTTCCTTAATAAACTGTGTAATTTTTAAAAATGTTAATAAATGTGAAAAAGCAACAAGTAACTTAAGAACCAATTGTCAGACTCAGTCTTGTCCATCACCAAGATTGAGCTTTAGGGTCTATCAACAGCTAGATCATTTCATCCTTCCATACAATCAGTTCCTAAATCCATTCACATTCTCACTCATGCTTAAATACATTCTCCTCCATTCACTCTGTTAGGATAATGTAGTGTTTGATATTCCTCCATCGCCCTTTACACTTATTATAAAACTAACTTAATTTGGGGGGGGGGGTCAGTGGGGTACATAACATTCTGGTATTGAAGAAGCAGCATGCCGAGTATCAAAACGGGGTACCAGATATACGATGATATGCTCAAGCATAATTCTTACATGCATTCTATACGGAGACAAAGAATTGCACCCTTCAATTAAGTTGGACACATTGACCTTTCTCTAAATGCTGGAGAGATAAACAAACAAAAGGTTTTGGCTCAAAAGTATTGTCTGTGTATCAACCTCGCTTGGCCACCTGTTAATAGTTCTTGATATGCAAGTGCTTCTCTACCGAGCCCACTGATGCTGCCATTTCTTTAAACCAAGTTTCAACATTTTAATGAAATATTTGCCAAGTTATAATTAATACATAGATCAGCAAACTTTCATTGCTTTGGCATGTTATTCTAAAAATATCGATGAAAATAATGTGAGGATTTAAGTTATTTATTTTTGGAAGAATTGCCATGATCTGAATCCTTCTGATCATTTATGTGACTTAATTTTAAAACCCTGTGATGAGGTTTGCGTGGTGGTGAACCACAACTTTTTATCTTCATTGTCCCTGATCTTGGCCACTAAATATGATTCTACTCACAAATTGTATGAGAGCTGAACCATCCTTTTTAACTAATCATTGATATATTCATTCTATCATATTATTTTTACTAATATTTGTATGTTACTTGACCAATGTGTAATTTTTATATTGATGACTTTAAACTGAATTTGTAGCTTAGCAGTTTAGGTTCATTTCAATGTGCCTTTGCTTTTGTATGACAAATGTCTTTTTGCCATGTTCAGATAAAGTTTATTAAAAAGTGAGAAGATATTTCACATTTTAAACAGAATTGTTCTGTAAGAACGTAGTTGAATGTTCATTATCCCTTAAAAAATTAACTTAATAATGATGGAAGATCCAACTCCAAAAACCTGATAAGGTGCGTCCATAATTGAAAGTTCCTAAATTTTTCCAAAAAAACCACTGATTTTTAATTTAACAAGTAAAAACCTCATTTTCACTCATAACTTTTATTTAGATCAGATAAAAGCTCCCAATCGTATAGAGTAGTATTTGTTAGTTCTATTTAATGAGAAATGTTCCAGACAGTAATGAATTGTTTTACTCAAAATGCCTGACGGTTTATGAAATAACCTATGAATATTTAAGTATTATGTTTCAATAGGTGATTAGCATGTCATGCAATGCAAAACACTCAAAGAAAACAGACAAACTAGGCCATCCACATGGATACTAGGAATTTAAAAGAAAGATAAAATTAACATTTTTAAAACAAAAACATTGACATGATAAAATAAAATTGAGAGATATCATCTAGGTATCTGCAATGTGATGAGTTGTTTCCTATTATTCTGTACTACCAGGGCTGAAACTTAGGCAGATGGTAACAGAGACACCAAACACGGCTGAAATCAGGTAAACCATAATGATTGGGAAAAATAAAAGTACATGAAAAATTAAAACAATATTAAAAAAGTTTATTACAAGTGTAAAATTCAAAAGGTGCAGCAACAAATACCCTAATATCAGATAGATACAGGTCAGCATCCTACAAAGGAGCAATCTTGGATGGGACAGTTTATACCATTTGTATTGCTGACTTTCCTTACAAACCAATATCATCATTTCCACTTTCTATTTCGAATCCTATCATAAAACCTCCAACATCAAAGAACACCTTGAGCTTATCTAAGACAGGAGCAAAAATTGCAGGAAAGACTGTATTGAAATAAAATGTACACAATGTATATTTACAGTGGGAAAAAGTCTTGCCATCCACTATACATAAATAACAAGGAGCTACCACCTTTTACTAAAGACAGCTCCTATACAGCAGACTGGTGAGGAATGAAATGACAAGACCTAAGAGACAACTTTATAAAAGACATAGACAACTACGAAGATTTTTAGGATTGAAATCTTTTTTTACTGTGAAAACACAACTTGCCCTAAAAAAATATTATCACAACCACTTTGGACATATATGCTGAGAAACTGTATGGTTCTACCAAACCATTTCACTCATATAACATATAATGTTATATGAACCTATACAACCTGTTAAACCTATGGACTTCGAACTAAAAATATAACACAAAACATATGGGATAATATAAAATTTACTACTTTTTGTAAAATGTTTTTATCAAAATCACAGGTGCTGAGGTTGGTCCCCTCTGGTTATCAACTCCTCAAATGTCAAGCTCATAATATCAATATCCGCAATGACCTCAACATTCCTTTTATCAATGAAATGACCCAACCCCATTTGTAAAGGTTCACGTTAAGCTCTTGATCCATCCCAACTGTCTATGCCCTCTCGACACTAATCCCATCCTGAGAATCCACTACATTGCCTCAAAGGACAACAGCCTCAAAACTTCCTGGCCACTTAAACTATCATATGAGTACCGGTGTTAATTGGTTGGTTTCTTTTAACCTGGGTCCTCTGATTGCAGTGCTGGCCAGTGTTGTGATCGAGAGAAAAATCATGCACTTATTTGTCATATGTAAATGCTACAAATAAATTATTTTTAAAAAGAGTCAAAAATTTTGTGTGTGTGTGTGTGTGTGTGTGCGTGCGTGCACGTGTGAATAACAGACACATAAATAAAATATCAATTCACAATCTAACAAACAAACAAAAAAAATTAATCCAAAATTTTTTCATATTAAGCTAAACTAGGTGTGATGATATGATCAGGTAAGTTAAAGTGCTGTCGAGTGTATTGAGAACTGCAATGTTAGTAGTTCTTGTTTAATGTTTAAACACCCGGCTTATCATTTTAATCAAATATTTGTCTTGGCCACTAAAATAGAATAGGGTTTTATTGAGATGATTTACAGTGAGTAATATTTTTTTGTCACGTTCAAAACTGACGATATTGAATTAAATTTGCTGTTATTGATGGTGATATGCCTAAAACAATACAGAGCTAACTTATTTACTTTTTTTAATGTGGTATTTTTAATAATGTTAACACTTGAGATTGAGGGGTTTACAATGGCATAACAAGATTGGTCTGTCGGTAGTGCGACAAAACGCAGTGAAGTGAATTACTGCAGCAAATGCAGACATTTTCTATTGACGTCAATTTAAATTAGGTGGCAAATTTAATTCGTCCAACGATCCCTCCACACGGGCGAAGAACAGTTCGAAAACGCCGAACAAGTAAATCCCGTCTATAATATAATCCAAATAAAATTCAAGGTTGAATTCACATTTAATAATAATTCAGACGTAGTACATAAAAGGATATGTGGCCAATTTTTACAAGTATCGCTCATACAACATACAATACACGCGATTAAAATAAAATAAAATTGTTTATAAATACCTGTGAGTTTGGATCTCTCTTATTTTTCTTTTTGTTTTGTTAATGTAATTTATATTTAATAATCACTCCACCATCTAAGTAGAAAGTAGGGTATTAAACTGTTATCTAATAGCGAGGAGACGGAAAATAGTGTTTTATAGCTGGATTCGGGCCGTGATGTACTTTTCTCTCAGACGGTAGACGACTGGAAACTTGATTTTCACCGATTAAATGAAATGTCGAATGCTAAATAAACGGACTAAACTAGAAAAAAGCTGATACCCACGACCATCTTGAAGTTATCAGCAGTCGACTGAGTCAACTGGAGAAATCGTCCATTGGTCCCATGATTATCTACACCGCTCTGTATTGTAAACAGATAACGTTTTTATTGAATCTCACTTTTGTCTTCGGAGCCCTCTATTAAACTGTAAATCATTGGGTGAAAAATGAAATTTTTATTACTTGGGAATAATTTGGAAAGGGGTTTGTTGTTGCTACCGATTTTGGCCGGACTCCATGTTTTCAAGCGGGATGATTCAAAACCAATTCTCGTACCAAACAGGCACTGATTTTTTTAGTCTTTTACATCCAATCTTTAATTTAATTTTTTTGTCGCTATAATCGTTTAAAACTTTCTTTATATACTTTATACATTTATTTACACAAATTGTTATATGAAATAGATGTTTTTATTATTGATCAAATAATCTTATACGGTTTGCTTGTAGCTCTTGAAATTTCATTATGTTTTCATTATGTCATTGATAGTTTTTAGTCCTACCATTGAAATATTATTATTTGTCACACTTATTGAATGATAAATCATTATGTGTATTATGGAATTGTGTTATTGGAAAATAATTTGGCCAAGAAAAACTTTTCCTTTGTATTTTGTTGAACTGTTACTTTCAATTTGAATGACTTAACAACATTATTCAAAAATAGTTATATGAAAATATCTTTTTTATTATTAAAATATTCTAATTTATATAATTTTACCATTTGCGCTACCACAATTTTGTAACAACACAAATAATGAAGGTTGGGTGATTGTGTTGTTTAATATTTTATGAAAAGTTGGCTCTTAATCAGAGTTTGTTGTTTTCAATGATACAGATTTCAAACTTAAAGCGCATCATTAGGTTGAAGGATTGACAACCATTTCTCTACATACTGGATCGTTGAAAACAACAAACTATGAGTAAGATTCAACTTTTCAAAAAAAGATTCCACACCAGGTTTTCAAGCCATACCAAATTGACACTGGTTTTTTTAAGTCTTTACTTTGAATTTTATTATTGGTCTAACCATAATTGAAGTATTAATGGTAAATAATTTGGTTGGGGCGAGTTCATACTTTCAAGCTGGGTTCAAGAACAATGTGGTCAAATTATTGGTACTCACTGTTGCCTTTTTTTTTTTTTTTTTTGCTATACTGGTCCTGGATTCGAATCCTGGCACATCCCATGGAACTTTAATTGTAATTAACATGGCAAAAGTGTTATGAAAGTGGTTACACCCTTTGTCTAAGTGATCAAATGGATAGTTGGATGTCTAGTCCACCTGTATGGCAGGTGTTATTTTAATTTTTTTAAATTCACTACACTTATATTAAAGTATGAATTGTACAATTAAAATAATTTATGTATAGACTGTTTACTGTTGTAAGATTTGGCAAGACTCCATATTTTCAAACCATACAAACAGGCATTGATTTTTTAAAGTTCAACAGTACCTCATGTGGTATGTTGATAAATGTGATGTATAATTCTAGTATATTGTTTATTAAGCATTATATTGTTCTTATTTTCAAGAAATAATTTATTAAAGCCATTAGTTTGCTAATTTGTTGAATTCAATGTTGTCAATTAGATCAAATGGTACATCACTCATGGTGTGCATACTTGCAATCTATGAGCAGTTATGTATCGTTTATTAATTGTTATTGAAATTGTTTATTCTTAAGAAATAGGTTTGTACAGGCTGTGTGATTGCACTTTTTACAAGCCATTCAAACACTTGTGGCTTACATGAGATATATGATAGCATTTTATCCATTGCCACAACATACGAAAGTTGTGATTTTCATGGTGTTGATTTTTTAGAATTGCGCATATTAACAGGAATTGAAGGAGATAAATTGTAATTTTTTAAAATCACTGATCAATTATATCAATGTAAACATGAATAAATTCAGAGCTTTGTAGCTGCATTTCGAAAATTAAATTAACAAAACTTTATTTTATATATCAATATTTTTAAAATGTTTTGCCTCTGTAGTGCAATTGGCCAGCAACCCAAAAGGTTGGTAGTTCCCAGGGTTCACACTTAAAAATATCTGTTCTTAATGATTTGTCCTATTCACAGAGACTTCTACCCTCCTGAACACATCCCTGCTTCTTCCCTATTATAATACTGGTCCCCCACAATAACAGTATCTTTATTAAATTATTAGACCAAATTCAGCACAAATTCCTTAGACAGATAGGCTGCAGGAAAATGGGTTTATCCTTTTATGATTTTCCACTTGACGTTTATAGCAGCAACTAAGTTTAATTTCCTTTGAATCTCAACATACTACGTTTGAAGCTTTATTTTTGTATAAACAAGATATATCCCTCCGAGTTACTTCAACTAATAATCCTCATTATCTGAACCCAATTCTTTTCACTCTTCTCCACTCCTTCAACTGACAATCTATACTATTCACCTACCAATAGATTATGCATACTTGAAAACAAAACTAATAATAATTATATTAATCTTTATATGTTTATTTTATTTACTTCAATTAAATATACTTTTTAAATAAAGACTTGTTTGAGATGAAAAAGCAAGTGTTAGGTGCGGGTTTCGAACCCAAATAAATTGAAAAAAGGCAAAAAGAGGGAAAATTAGAAAGGTTGTACATTGAGATGAAGAGTTGCTGTCCATGAAAGTCATGAAAGCTCAAGTGGTTGGAGCAGTGGTGTATTAAGCCAAAGTTTGTGGGTTCGAATACTGCTCGTGACACTAATTTTTTCACCTCAACCAATATTTTAGATAAAAAGTATAATAATCAATAATAATATCAAATTTTTTAACAACTCTCTCGATCATTCCAAAATTATTTAAAACATATCCTCTAGTCACTCATTATCCTTCCTTATATTCTAGTCATTATATAATATATATAACATATTCCTAGTTATATGCAAGTTTTTTGTTGTAATGTGATATTGAATTACTTTAGATTTTTTTATATTATTATTTTTGATCAATTTTATAAATGTACTTTTCTAATCATTGTATATTTTCTATTATATTATTTTATTATAAATTTTACATTTCTATTTTATACATATAATTTTATTACAAATATTAAATTTTCATTACTTAATTTGTGTTATATTGAAAAAATATGACAGTTGCCTCAGTACATTTGGGTCCGTCTATTGTCGCTGATTTTCAGCCAAACAAGCGCTTTCGGTTGAGTCTAGCTTAACTATCGAAGCACTGGTATCGAGGGGAAAATACCACTCGATACCGACCACAGGTATCGCCTTTTTGATAAAGAGTTGGCACATGGAGGGGTGACGTGCCTGAAGCAACAAACATTTTTCGACATTTGCTGCTTTTTTAAATTAGTTTTTTAAAAAAAAGACAAAATGGAATATCTTTTTACTGCTCCTTTTCTATTTCTCGAGCCGCCGAATTTGAAGATTAAGAGGCCGTCATGGTTTCACCAGCCTTCGGCCATGGTTATGTATTCTTTCGTTCTTCTATCTTATTTTCTCGTCACCGGGGGTTTGTATTTTTATTTGGGCCGAAGTGAGTTTATTTAATAATTCAATAACCCGTTACAGGTATTATTTATGATGTTATAATTGAACCGCCAAGTGTAGGTTCTACGACGGATGAGCATGGTCATTCCAGGCCGGTAAGATTCAATTATTCTACACTGATGGAAAATTTAACGCACCACTCTATTTAGTTTAAAATTAAATTTATTACCTTTCCACACTACAGATAATCTGGAGCTATCTTAGTCAAAATAAACTATAAATAATGCTTTGTTTACTTCCTTTAGTACTAGTTCTATTTGCACAGAAATTAGCATTTTTCATTCTGCTATGCCTAAAGATAGCTTTCTGTTGATCTTTTCCTTCATTGATTTTATCTCATATTATTCTTATTATTAAACCTTTTTCAATGGCTCCAGTCCAGTCAGGCATTTGAGTATGTCAGTGTCATAACATTATTGTAGGACAGATGCAGCAGCGTGAAGCCATCAGGAGACGGAGTGTAAATCACTCTACAGTAGGAAGGGTTCTTTGGCGCTTCAGAGAAACAAGGCTTCACAGTAGCAGGTCGATCTAGGTCTACAGCAGAGATTATTGATTCATTTATCATGAGGCTCTACGAAACTTCAGCATTATAGGAAATGGGATAAATCAGATAAGTCTGAGATGTTTTGAATTCTTTCAGAGCCATAAGAAGGCTCAATGAAAGTAACCTTGGACCTCTTCTTACCACGAATCAGAAAATGGCCCAATTCGTACGGAAACGTGTGAATTAGACATTGAAAGATTGGGGACAAGTTCTCTTTATAGTCGAAGTGAGATTAGGGTATACTTCTGCTGTGTGGTTCTGTAGGTGGCATTCTGTGTCATTTCCTTGGACGCCCACGCCGAATTGGTTATGAAGGTCTCACAGTGGTACTTTCAAGGAATAATCAAAGAACAAGTAGTGCCATTTGCTTCCAACATCATTGAGCGATTCTTGCTAATGCAGGAGAATCCCAGGTCTCATAGACTACTTATTGTGGATGACTACCCGAATGAGGTTGATATGAGTGCTTGGTGTCCCAGCTGTCTAAATTTGAACACCTATTTAAGCTGCGAATAAGACTACAAATAATAACCATGTCACAAAACTAGAAATGTTGGAAATGGCAGTTCTTGATGAAAGGAAAAAATTCCTCAGGATTATATCAGAAATATTTTCTAAGGAATGCAGGCATTTAACCGATGTGATTCTTACCAGAGGTGGAAACACTCGGTATTAAAATAGACAAAACTTTGTTTATTTATTGTTATTCTTAACCTTTTTTTAATTAGGTTTAAACATGTTCTTTTAAATGTCTTATTTTTACAACAAAACCTATTCTAAGTATGTAAAATATAAAAATCTAATTACATTAAAATTTAAGAGTGGTGCTTTAATTTTATCCAAGAGTATATATTACAGTTAAAAAATCCTTCATACTTTATTTGTTTGAACTCTTTGGCACTCATTATATGCTAGTTAACATTTTTTGTAATTTATATAATGATGTTATAACTGGATTCTTTAGGTGGCGTTCATGCCGTATCGAGTCAATGGGCAATATATTGTTGAAGGACTGGCCTCTTCTTTCCTCTTTACACTTGGTGGGCTCGGGTTTGTAATACTCGACCACACGCACAACCCTATGACTCCGAAACTCAACAGAATTTTGCTAATAGCCGTCGGCTTCATTTGCATATGCGTGTCTTTCATCGCCTGTTGGGTATTTATGAAGATGAAGCTTCCGTATGTATTTCAGTTTACTGTTTTTATAACATGAACTTTAATAAAATTTAAATTTATTTTACCATTTTATTTTTCAGTGGATACTTGAGAACATAGAAGTAAAGGAGTGATGGAAATGATGTGTTCAATATAAAAGTGTGAAATGTGGAAAATAAACTTTTTTAAAAAAATATATATATATATATATAAAAACAAAAATTTATTGATTTTTGGTAGTAATAAAAATTTGTGTCTTAATTCTAAATTAGACTAGATTCTTGCTTTGGCTTTGTTGATTCATTAAATCTGCATTTTGAATACACTGAAACAATTTTTATAAAATAATAATAAATAACATTTTGTATCAAAATATAATAAAAATAAATTTTTAGATTTATTCTGCATATGCATATATATTTTTAAATTTATGTAATTATACTTACTCTGCAAAATCAGGAGACTTGTCTATAACGTGTTCAAATTCCGCAAAAGAGAGAGCTCCGTCATCATCAAGATCGGCCTCGGATAAAATGTTTTGAACGAGGTGGGCCATTTCAGCATCTGTTAACCTTTGAGGGCCTGTCAGCCTATCGATCACTTCTCTCAAATCGTTTACACCGAGCATGTCATCACCGTCAAAATCTAAACATTACAAAATTGAAGTAATATGTACACATGCTAAATTTAATAATTTATGTATCAACCGAATATGCGGAAAGCGTGCTCGGCTTTAACGGCTTTAGGTGTTGAATCGCTGAAGACGGACATCATGTCGAGGAAATCCTCAAATGTACAATCTCCATCTTGACTTGAGCTGAACACCTTGCAGATCCGTTCCCCGAATGGGTTGACCCTGAGCTCAGGATACTGAAGTACCTTATTCAACGGCAGCTTAGCATTTCGGTTGTGGCCAACCTTTTCTGGTGCGAGGGCTTTGAATTTCTGGTGTACACTGAAAACCATAACCAAATTGGAAAACGCACAAATAAATCTGGTGGGTGCTTAAAACAGGGTCTAGGGAGATTGAACTGAATAAATGAAAAATAAAAATGCAACATAACCACCATATAATATATAATTATAAAGCACCAGCTTGTCAGGAAACACAAACATGTTTAAATTGACTTCACATTTTATTAATCAGCAAATCTTGCCTTAAAAAACCTTCACTTTCAAATTTTTTCTCATTGACTAGTGTCAATTGTCCTCAGCAACCAAACAAACCTATTATGGAATGGTTCTTCTTTACATCCATTTCATAGGAAGTGCAGATCCCCTTAATTATGCATTTATTATCTACGTTTTTTTCTAAATTCTTGAGGCATTAGCAAACAAATAGTGTTGTTCTGATATTGCAAAGATCATTTTCTGACATCTTTTTATTGTGTTACGATAACTCAAGTTATTCTATTGACTGATATATATATAAACTTGTTTTCCTGCATGAATTGTTAAAAACTAGATCAATGCAATTTATTTGATAAGTTTACACATGTATTGTAGTAGTGAACATTCTGGCACCCGAATTAGTAACTTTATAATCTTTCTCCAGGTATTGAGATTATTATGAAGTTTGGTCGTCAACAATTGTTACTTGCTTATCTTTACTGGTTCGGCCTGTCAGAAGTGTTTCAGCTTTTTAACCCCAGCATATAATTCTAAAATTAACAAACTGCTAAAGGTACTGTCTGGCTACAGAGAAGCATACATTTCAGTACCTTTCAGTAGCAAAAGTAATAATAATGGCTTTATTTAACTTAATTACAAGATTTTGTAACGGCCTTAAAGGCATGGCTCTGGTGGTAGGTCAGCCAGAGGCTGCTGAATTAAAAACTTGCTGGGCCTTATAATGGTATTTAGATGGATCTAGAATGCAACATACACAACAGTGATGGCAAGAGTCAAAGCTCAAATTTTAAATAATTTAGGTAAAGACCCAAAATTTTAAAATATTACATTAATTACCGTCTCATTTTTAATTATTAAAATAACTTAAAAATTACATCAATTCATATCTGTACTTCCACACTTGAGTACATACTAAAAAAAATACAAAAACAAGAACATTCACCGTAACAGTGAGTTCCTGGAAAAGTAAACCAACCAAAGTGAAACAAATGACTCAAAATTTCACTCAGATTTGAACTCTGCCAAAAAAATTAAATACAAGGGAATTCCCTAAGCACATTGCCTGCAAGGTGCAAACAGACTATTAAGGCAAAATGAAATAAAAACCTGACCTAAGTGAAAGCTATCATATTCTAAAAAGTGTAAAGATAATATGATAAAATGAAACTGAAAGAAAATGTTGACAGATTATTCCAAATAAAAATAACAACCGAAGATATTTGGAATAATAAAAACCCTGGAACAGGCAGTGTCAAAGGGCCAAATTTCGCACTAGTAAAGCCTCTAGGCCTCACACAATTTATTATCCAGGCTGAGATCCATGCAATAGAATTTTGAATACAAGAAATACTTAAAACATATTCTCAGCCAAGGAGGATTGAAGGTTTAGACTCCTTCGCCTTCAACTCAAAGCTGGTCTGGAAATGCCTTCTCCAGCTCCTGGGGAAATGAAACCTCTTATGAGGTACCAGGTCATGAGGGGATCAATGGTAATGCACAGGCTGACAACTTGCATAAGCTGTAGCACCTCTCACACTCTTTGAACCAGGACTACAAATTGCCCCCAAAGCGTGCTAAAAGTGAAATGAAAAAAAAGTGAATGCAAATTTGGGAAGAAAGAAATAACAGGCAGATACACACACACGCACGTCTTCGCAAAAGTCTTTATACTGGTCATTGTTTATTTATTAACCACTTCAAAAAAATCATTCCGGCTGACTGTCATGAAAAATCGGAGACATCAGAACAGTTTTACTGGTTGCAAAGCATTAGCTTGGAAATGATACAGTTTATTCAGAAAGGTGATACTAACAAAAAATGGAAAATAGTAAAGAGGGATCTCCAAAAACCTTGAAAGTTGAGCATTCCAGGATTTGGAAATAAAGAAGGGCCAATTTCACAATAGACCTTTTAGGCCGCAGTGTAAAGAAGACTACAGTAACTAGTGAACCTGGAAAAGAAGAGAAACAACAAAAAATTGTAGCTAAGAGATTTGTGAGAAAAAAGTACCCTGGTCTTAGTTTTAAAGTCTCTATGCTTGCATTTTTGGTTAATAATTTTTTTTTCTTTTGCAATGAAACTTCTATATTGTTACTTACTAACAGGGAGATGTAAAATTCAATTTCTGCAACTAAGCTTGAGATATTTCATTATTAATGAACTAACAACTTGGTCTGATCAATTCCTATTGAAGATGGCGAAATGTAGAAAAACCATCTGACACACTGAACAGGCTAGGATTACCAGAAGACAACCGTACTGCAAATTATTAAGTAAATGTTTGTTATATGTAGTATAAAAATGTCATCTTTTGAATAATTAATGAAAAAACTGCATATCTGTACTAGGAAGGAAACCGATATAGACTACATGCATCGCAAAGTTGACAGCGAAATAAATAACTTACTGTAAAACTTCTTTCTTTGTAAAATAAGTTAAGTCCTAGAGAAAAATAAATAAATTAGTATTAAACATATTAAAATAATAAATAAAATTAAATTAAATGAAACCTGATAATCTTGAAGTTCTTCATCAGTGAACTGGCTGTTAGACTGACCCATCAGTGTACCCGCTGATAATATTATCGTTCCAGCATAAAAACTTGACGGGTATTTTCCTTTTGTTTATAACTTCAAAAGCTTGCGGAAGCTTATCTTTATTTCAGCCGAAACAAACAGGGAGCTCTGCTCCCACAAATCGATATTTTTTGGGCCTTAACAATATAAATCATTAAACTATTATGGATTGGCTCTTAAAATAGCTATAAAATCTATAAAATGGGAAAGAATTGGCTTAAAGATTATAGAAATAAAATATTCGTGCTAAAGTATGTATAAATTCAATAAAAAAAAATAATAATAACAAAAGGATATAATTTATATATTTAGTTATGAACTTATTTGAGAAATTTTTTTAATGCAATTGCACTAAAATCAGATTGCAAAATTACAAACACTAAGTTTTAAAGTCGAATTGATTGTATTTTGACCTATAGTAACTTTTTATTTTTTAGAACCTAAGGGTGCGTTTTTAAAAATAAAAAATAAACCGTTTGTACACTTTGTAAATACACTTAAATTTTGTAACTCATTTTTCAGGTATTTTTTTTTAGCTAATAATGAAAGTAAGTAAGAGATGAATTTTTTGGGCAGTTTTTGTATATCATCTAAGAGATTGGTAGGGGTTTGAGGGAACCAACTTTGAGATTGTCTCAATATAATTGATTTAAAAAATAATAATTTCATTAAGTTATAAATGTTTTCTTTATATATTTTATTTTAGGACAGATAGAATTATAAGTTAGAATAATTAATTATAAGTTGAAATTATGTTAGTACTTTAGGGTAGGTTATAACAAAGCAAGAGGTTTTTTTTATCTTTATGGTCGATGGTATATTTTTAGTTGATACTATGAGTGAATACCATGAGGTCTTATTGGTTGACCAGGTTCCTCGACAAATGGCCTGGTAAGAAAATATTCGGTATCTACCGTTTCATGCCGATTTTCTTTTTGATGGGAGCTGTCCTCGAGTTTTCCATGATAAATTGGGACTTCCAGGGAAAAGTAAACTTTTACAGGACTTATAAGCGGCGCCAAGCCCAGACAGTGGTAGACAGGATATTATCAAAGGAAGAAGAAAAAGAAGACATGAAGGCTTGACAATGCCGGCCGGTGTCTCTTGGAGCAAGTACCTTTCTGTAGTATGTGCTTCCTTGCTGTCCATGTTCGCTGGATCTCAAGTCGTCCACTACTACTACAGGCCACTCGATGACTTTGAGAAATTTGTCCAGGCTGAATTGGAGTGGAGGAAGAGCTTGAAAGAGTCGAAAGATATAAAGGACTAGATTTTGTTGAAATGTCAGTTTATGATGTAGAATAAATTAAAATGTTGACTTTTTGCCAATTTTTTTATTCTTACCTCTACTCTTGAAGAAGAGTTTTGAAAATTATGGAAGAACAATTCTTCCAAAGCAATGGTAAGCTTACAGTTTCTCTAATTTGGTCATTTCCGTTCATCCTGGTATGCTCATTCTGTGTATCAGACATATTTTAACAATCCATATTGGTTGGTCTGTGTGTTATTCAGTCAATCATGCCTTTTTATAAGTTTGTAAATTGATGTGGGCTTATCATTGAACAAACCAATCCGTGAACTATTCATTTATTGCCCTGCCAGATTTCAGGATTCCTTTTTTTAAGCCAAGTACTGATAATGATTGATTCAAAAACAAAATTGATAAAAAATGAAACTGAAAAGAGCAAATTGCCGATTCTCCAATATAAACAACTCAAATTTAAATTTTTCTGAACAAGATTTAATGGTATACGCTGGTTTAACTATGCTTATTTCGCATAAATATCAGAAAACGAAATTTTGGTTATCTTGGTAGTAGGTGGCATGCTCTGTATTTTTTCAAAATTTCATTTATTTTGTACTATTTTTGTTATTTTATTTTATAACAAAGATTTAAATCCAACATAAATATCAAATGCAAACCAATAACCATATTGAAAAAAAAAAAAATTAAACAAAGTGATAACTGCTACGGATGTTTTTTTTTTTTTTTTTTTTTGGGGGGGGGGGGTCCCAATTCTCTTTTACTCAAAAATGTCAACTTTTTCTGTTAAGCACATGAACATCTTATATTACCAAAATAGTCGAATATAATAGGAGAAGGATTAAAAAAAAAAAAAAATAGATTGTGACATGTTACTTTCCCCATATATCTTCAAAATTTCAATACTTGTCCTCTTTTAAATAAGATTTTATGGAAAAAGTTGGTTATTTGTACTACATTAGTCATAAATAAACTAGCAGAAAACAATAAAAAAAAAGACACAATAGATTGTAACATGTTACTTTTCCATCATAATCTGCAAAATTGCAATATTTGTCTTCTTTTAAACAAGATTTTATGAAACAAATCGGTACTTTATACTACATATATCTTAAATAAAGTACGAAAATAGTAGAAAACAATAAAAAATAGAGAGCAAAGCTTTATTATCATATCGTGATTTCCAAAATTGCAATATTTGTCATCTTTTAAAATAGATTTTCTGGAAAAAGTTGGTAATTTAAACTACATTTATCATAAATAAAGGAGCAAACTAGCAGAAAACAATAAGAAAAAGAAAATTATAAATAAAAAATGACAAAATATATTGTCATGATCTCCAAAATGAAAATACTACATTTATCATAAATAAAGTAGGATATTTTTTTAAACGAGGGTTTGCAACAGCGGTGATCGTATAAAACCTCAGGGTGCTGGTGTTTTTGAAAAAAGTCCATTTGTAAGATGCCGGTTTCGAATGCTGGGCCACTGGATTCAAACCCAGAACCTTTATCTTACAGTGACGGATATCGTGTCAACGCCTAAACCGTCGCGGCCACCGACTCCCCCTTTTTTAGGAACTTATTATAATTAATATTATATATAATATTACTTATTATATAAAAAATAATAAAATGTAAAGTGCAAATGTGACTTTTCCCAGTTTTCAGAAACTGATAAATGCCAACTTTTTTTTTTATTCAACAAGATATTTGTGCTACATTTATTATAAATAAAATATCAAAATTTGCAAAAAAAAAAAGAAATAGTAGAAAACAATAATAATAAATATAATTAAACAAGTATCTCAAATTTGTTGGAATTTACAATGAAATTTAGGCCTTTTCCCATTTTATCATTGAATGCCTGCTAATGTCTGAATAAGAGTTGTGCGTGCATGATTTCTTTTTTCAGAAGCTTTTGAGGCTGCCGGAGCGGAAAAATAAAATGGAAGACAATAAAAATTGCGGGGTAATACAGTAAAATGCCCAATATCGCAATTTAAATAAGAAAAATAGCTCCTTCAAAAAAAAAAAAAAAAAAAAAAAAAGAAATATTATTGTGTTTTGTTTCTTATTATTGTTATGTAGAATTAGTTATCATACTTGAATGGAAGAATAAAAGGATAAAGATGAGCTAATCACGCTGCGATTGTTGCTAGTCTGACTCCATTATTATTATTATTATTAGCCATACAAGCCTTTGGGGAAATTTTAATTTATGAAAAAAACACAATTTTAATTAAAAAAAAAAAGAAACAGAAATAAATTTTATAATTTTATTGAATTTATTGTAACTTGGCCTTCCGAATTAAGAATTAAGAAAAGAAAATCAAAGCTTGGATGGCAATAGGATAAATTAGGTTACGAGTGAATGTTTGGAGTCAGAGTTTTACAGCACTCAGAAGAGATATAGCAAACCTAAAATAGAATTTTTGGATGTTAGGGCGTGAAATGACCTTAGCCGTTAAAACGCCCTTAAAAACTAATAATAATAATTAAACAAGTAGAATGCAAAGAAGAATGCTTCCCCATATCGAGATTTCCAAATTTATATTATCAATAATAACAATTTAAAAGTGTGGTGTGTAGTGACTGTTAGTCAATGATTATCCGGAGATCATGAGATGCGGTCTAGACCGTAAATAATAAATAATAATTCCAAATTTACCGTTTTCATCTTTTCAACAAGAAGCAATGGTTTAAACTATTCTTTGTGCTGAATTTAATCAAAATAAAGTAGGTAAAATACTAGAAAACAAATAATGAATGCAAAAAGTTTTAATTGTTACTTTTCCTAGTAGTAAAATTAATGGCTTCAATGTTAATGAATTTATGAGTTTAGTAGAGTAGTCAAGATTTGCCACCTTCTTCAATCCTAGATCTACCTATACTCATGTTAAATGAGGAATATCATGGAATTTCGTGGATTTGTTTGGCAGAAAAATGGCCAGTAGATAATGTTAATAAAGTTTAGAAATTGGATATATGTATATATAAATAAAACAAACTTATTTATTTAATGAAATTAACAGTTACAAAATTGCACATACTTAATAATAATCATTTTATACACATAAGGTACATAGACAAACTCAAAGGTTTGTTGAGTAAAAACTTATAAAATTGTCTATACAGCTATGTTGTTATATTAAACAAACAGTTTTAATTTAGACAATTGTTAAAATATGAGATTAGAAAAACGGTAATAGGTAAAATTGATCGATTTGAGCATTAGTTCTGTTTACAATTTCTATTTCAAAGTTTTGCATTATAAAAAAAGTTTTTGACCACACTAATAAAGAAGGAACTAATATATAAAATGAAATGATATATTAAGAGTAAATAAAAAAATTTGTACTAAAGAATAGTAGCATTTGTCCTTAGTAATACTTTATACAAAAACAAGTAAACAAAATTATATATACAAAATTAACAAAAAAAAAGGGAAGAATAATTATGAGTTAAATGATATAAATATTACCTAAGAAGCTAGATATGGCATAATATTGTCTTATCCCCTGATAATTAACTACATTTTATTATTGGTTTTTAATTTAAATAGCTACATATTGTTTATTGCCACCATAATTTGTTCAAGTTGTTTGATCTCCCTGTATTTTACCAATAACATGTTTCACCCATCCTTTAGTAGCAGTTGTTTCGATTACAGTCGATGCAACTGAACTAGAATCGTAATCATCATCCTTTTTATCCTGTAGGGATTCAGTGCTAAAGATAGACGATTTACTTTCAGTCATTTTCCATGATTTTAAACTTGGTGGTTTGTCAGGTACAGGTGGTGGCACTTTTTTTTTAATTTTTGGTATATAATGATCTAAAATGTCTTCGTGTTCACTGAATATTGCACTATCTCGACATACGTCGTTAATCATAGTAGATTCTATAGCTTCGAATGATTTTTCATAGAAACTATCTGCTGAACCATCGCTTTCTACTGTTTCAACTTCTTCTTTTTGTTGTTCCTTTGAGGAATTGCTTGGAGCGTAACCAGAGGAAGATGAAGAGGTTAAGTTAGAAACTAGGGAGAGTACTGAGTAGGGACGAATGCCTAACAGAGCAGCTGCTTTTTTAGATTGTGTAATGTTAGGAAAAAGTGTCCTGGGGTCAGCATAGTCCGAAGTTTCATTTCCATGTGCAATTCTCGCACCTAGCGCTGAGCTACCTTGCTTATAAACTGGAAGACGTCTTTCATCAGACTTTTTCTTAACGAATGTTTTTGCAAAGGCATTCATTAGTTTATTCGTTCTACTGTCATCGATTTCATCTAAAGCTTCTGAGGATAATCGTAAATTGGCAAGTTTGTTGCTGACGGAAGAGATCACTTGTTTCAATGTAGCTTTAGTTAAACTCGGTCTATATATTTTATACTCAGGATGAACGTTTAGATGTTGTGTGCTTGCATCCGGTGTTGAATCCTCTTCAGTAGTATCATCGGGAAGAGGGAATCTGTGCCTTGTCAACTGGTCATGCTGAGAATCACAATATCTCTGCATATCTTCAAGATTAAGTTCCTGGGCTTTGTCAGAGGCAATCGTAAACGGACGATCAGGGGAAATTCTCGCCCTGTGCCAGTCTGGTGTCCCCAGTTGAAATCCTCGTGGTAGGGACCCTGCTTTGTTACTTGTAGGTATAGCTAAATGTTGCCTCTGTTGCTTTAGCCATACAGCTGGCGATGTCGGACCATCAAAAGATATTGTACTTCCAGAAAGAGATACTTCCGGGGAACTTTGATCATAACCTCCTTGACTAGTGAAAGATTGTGTTCTTTTCAAACTGTTACAATCCAATTCTCTTACTTCATCCCAAACATTTTGCAAGTTATCATAGTCTCCTTCCCTTTGGGCTGACAAGCTTCTTGTCGACCGAGATGTTGGTATACTGGACCCCTGACCACAACCTTCATCTTCTTCATCGCTTGTTTCGATCCTGTGCCTCCTCGATGTAATATGTCTCTGTTTTTTCAATACCCTTTGGAATTCTTTATTTTGCATTAAGAGCTGACTGACTATCTCCTCAATTGTCTTTTTCTTTTCAACTTGAGGAGATGGTTGTTCTTCGAGGTCTTGTTCAGAAATATGGAGATCAACTGATCCACCTTCAGAACTCTGTTCAGTCTGGCTTTCTGGTGGATAACACTCTTCTTCCGCATTACCATTTCCACACTTATCCTAAAAAAACAAAGAATAATAATTATTTTTATAATTGATATAATGAATAAATAATAATAATACCTTCTGGTTTTCAGTGGGACTGTTATTGAGCTCATCTCCTCTTATTTGGCTTATTCTTCTCAGCCTCTGTTGAGTCTTTAAAAGATTAGTGTTAATTAATAACAATCATAAAATTTAAAATGATTTATAGTAATATCACTTACTTTTGCTGTTATGCATGGTGATGTATCCGATTTTCGATTCCTAGTTCTCAGTCTTGCTCTTAAACCGGTCTCAGACTTCCTTCTCTCTCTTTCTTGCTTCCGCCTCTCAAGATATTCTGGTGCTGAATGTTGTCTTTTTGGTGCAGTCTTTTCGGCCATTATTTCATCTGAAGAATAAAAATAAATAATAATGATTTAAGAGTAAAATCATAATCCAATAAAAATTTTACCATCAGTTCTATTTTGACCGAGTTGCATCACTAGCTGCCTGGCATGTGAAGGAATTACGGCATTGTAATTTTCGAGTATTACTCTCTTTAGCTGTAGTGTCCATTCACGTTTTTGTTCCAAACTGCGTGCCTGAATTAAAATTTAAATAAGCAATTACTTTAGAAAAATCATATATACAACTGACATACAAAAAAAAGAAAGAAAAAAAAATACCTGAAGAGTATACTGATATCTAGGGTTGTCAAATGGGATGACATGGAAACTAAGAGGCTCCCCTGTTACGCTCTCAATAAGCATTAAATTTGAACACTGCAACGTTAAAATTAAATTATAAATTGGAAATAATATATTAACAAATAAGCTTAAAATGCTACCATAATGTGAGCTTTATAACCAAGAATTCCTTCTTCTTTCTTTTTTGTAATAAGAAGAATTTGGTCAAAGAGAAACGCATGCCTAAGTGCTTTAGCACCAGACATTCTAAACGTCCCTTCAGCACACAATTCTCCGTAAGTGGTGAGATCTTCTCCCTGAAGGATAAAACAGGCATAAGAATAAAACTGATACCAAATATAAAGAGATATTGGAGACTTACCTGCCAACCGAGCAACAAACTTTGTATCTCCTGAACTCGGACGGCATGTTCGTGTTTCCTTTTCATATCGTTGATGTGATGTGCGATGGCCGTCATGGTGGAGAGAGCGTCGACAACGTCTCCATAGCCTTCAGCTTCTGGAGCGAGGTTTTTGACAATATTCTGGAGGAGAAGGTGATATTTGAGAATCCTCTGTACAGGCTTCAACAGATATGAACCAAGGGGAAGAGTGTGCTGAAGAGAAGATTGTCTCTCCCGAAACAGCCTAACAGTGTTTTCCTGGCGCATAAGTTCTGTCAAAACACTGACAGTCCTGGAAAAGACATTTAACATTAAATAAAACTAAAAGAAGCAAAAGTGTATTTTAAATAAATGAGATAATGTAGAAGTACGTGAAAAACAGGTGACGTAGGAATGAATGTATAGATGCACTGGGTCAGGTGAAGCAAATAATTGTAAGTTAAAAGATAAGCCGAAGTTTTGAAAAACCTGGATAAAGGATTTTGTAATTTGGTTTTTTCTGATCATTTTGGTCTGAAGCTGAAATGCTTCTTAAGACGTCTTCAGACAAAAAGTTATCAGAGATGACCAAACTACATGTTTATCACTCCTAAGAACTCAATAGGAAATATCATAATTTAATGGTGAATGTTAAACGAAATCGTCAGTAGGATATGGAGTGGGCAAAGCCACAAAAATTAATTAGTTTTTTAGATCTTAGGTTTGCATTATTGACCATGCCTTGACTAATCATTAATTCAACTGGAAAATTTAAAAAACCTGTCCTAAAATTTTTCTATCTCCTGAACAAATTGTGTCCTGAGTTGAGATGTTCAACCTAGTGGAGCTGAGATTATTGGAGCCCCGATGTTTTTGATTAAATGTCCTGTACAATCTTAATTCTGCACAATAATGTAAATAAAATATACAGAAAGAGTATGACTGTTTTGGCGGTGTTAGACATCAGCTTATCTGCCCCTGCTGAATTTAAATACCAGAGGCTGTCAACCGCTAGGCTATTTTAGCCCCCAATGCATGCAATTTTAAAAAGAAAGACACACACTCTCATTGCATTTGTATTGTTTAATTTTCATTCGAGTGAAGGCATTTAAAAAAAATAAAAATAAAAATAAAAACTGTATGATAGTATCTGAAAATTTAAATACAATATTTACAATATAATTAACTAATTATAAGCAGTAAGTACATAGTTCTGAAATGAGTTATAGAAGCTCAGCTTAATTTAATTTAAGCACTTAATTACAAGAACTTAACAGTTTGCCGGCAATAACCAGCTTTTGTGTTACAATAAATTACACTGGCAGGCCTTGAGGATTATTGAGATCACTTCAGGGCATGAAGATGATCTCAGTAAAGAACGAAATGTTGGCACGATAAAGAAAATGCTTTTCTAAACCAACATCGTACCAGATTGCATCTCACTATCTCCGAAAAATCATTAACCAACTAAACACCACACATACTTCATTACTTCAGAATTCAAATGAGACTGAATTTTAAAATCCGTAAAAATTAAATGTTGAAAAATAATTAATTATTTTTATGGGTCTTGGTTGAAATGAAAAAGTCAGTGACATGAGAGAGAGATTCGAACCCACGACCTTTGGCTCAATACGCTGCTGCTCTAACCACTTCAGCTATCGTTACATAGTTTATCCTTGTTATGGACTAAGGATTAAATGTGTCTAATGATATTCCCAAAAAACGTAGCATAAACAATATTTATTGATAAAAACTATGAGAGGTCACAATTTTCTTTTATCGAGAAAATGAAAAAAATTAATTGGGTGGGATTTTTTGCCTGTCATGCTTCTAAAATAATTTTTAAAAAAACCCTGTAAAGACAGAGAGAAAAGATCTGTTTCGTTCAAATGAAAATTTCTACCAGGATTCTGGAATTCGTACGGAGCTAGCTGTAGTAACTTGGTATATACGAACCCCGCTAGATGGCATGGAAATCAAATGTTCCGCAACAATTATTTCATAAATACTGTGTATGAAAAAAAAAAATTAATTCTTCCTGTACTCGGGTAAATTGGGCAATCTAAGAAGTTGAGGCATCGGAGACCAACTCCTCGCATTCTATATATGGTCATCCACCGAAGAATTTGAGGTAGCCA
This sequence comes from Cimex hemipterus, assembly GCA_039619505.1. Taxonomy (NCBI): domain Eukaryota; kingdom Metazoa; phylum Arthropoda; class Insecta; order Hemiptera; family Cimicidae; genus Cimex; species Cimex hemipterus. The sequence continues at coordinate 33,336,548 of CM077099.1, forward strand.
CGTTGTTTTTTCTACTAGGAGCTCAGGACTGGAGAAGAGCTCTGAAAGAATATCGCTCGTGTTTTTATTTCATTCTGTCTTAGGAGTGTTACCACTGGACAACTTCTTATACAAGAGCCCCAAATGAAGAAATTTCACCATTTACGAACATATTTATTTAATACAACACTTGTAGTCGTAAATAACAAATAAATGTAATAAAAAAAATCTGTCTTAAGTTTTGTCCTATATTTTCTTTTCCATCTGCGAAACGTATATAATCGATTTGTACTTAGCCCCTCCAAATAATAAGGAATACTTCTGTTTGTTCGTTAAATAATAATATAAATTTTATGTTATATTATATGATGTATGTATTTGTTTGTTAAAATAAGAAGAAATGTTTCTATCAGGCAATTTTTTTTTTTTTTTTTTACTTAGGCTTCCCAATTTCTTCCAAAAATCTTGATGTGTGTTCATTATAATTTCGTTACCGTTTATTATACATATTTTTTTATATTTCTAAATGAAAATAAATATTTATAATATTATGATTTTTCCTTTTTGAAGGTGGGATCTCATGTCATCTCAAAGAACCACAACCAGTTTTTATCCACACGTTTCGGATTTATTTTAACCCTTCCTCAGGTGAGTAAATACAATGGTTAAAAAAGCGGTCGTCAGTCAATATTTTATAATTTTTTTTTAAAGAAGAGCAGTGTGGTACTTATTCAGACTAGGAACACACGTTTTTATTAAGAAAAAAAAAAATCATAAAAAGTTATTATCCCCACCTTCAAAAAGGAAAATTCGTAAGATTAACTGCTGAGGTCGAAAACATGGTTACTCTAAATATTTATAGCTAGACTAATCCAAATTTTAAATTTTTCATTTAATTCGGGCCAGGTTTGTGATTCGATGATATGCTATAAATAGAAAAAAAATTAAGTTTGGAATCTGACAATTTGAACTTTATTACCCTAATATAAAATAGAATTTTAATTGTATTTTACTACTTTACCTTGGATAATTGGTGCAATAGTCGGTATAGATCGAAAAACCTGAGTTGTTTTTGACAAAAACTTTGGCCACTTTTACCGGGTCGAGTCCGCAGTGTTCCAACTCTTTGAAGAACGTACTGTAAAATGGAAATATAGTTAAATCTATGTAATTATTAAAAATAAAATAAAAATTATTAATTTACCTGTTAAACGAATATATCTGCCTAAGGTTGCCGAATAAATCTGACATTTGTTTTTCGCTGAGACCACAATCAGGGCTGCTCTCCCACCGTTCGATGTAGCCCTGAAAGTAATTTAAAAATTCGTCAATTTGCAAAGTTTTTGTTCAACTGACACGTGAATTATATATTAAATGTTCTAACTTGTGTTGATTTTTTTTTTGTTGAGGCGATATAGCATTTGTTCGTTGGATACGACACGAACTTCCGATAATGATCTGTCAGGGGATCTTTGATTGAATTGTAAAAAGTGATGTTTGCGAAGCGATAAAACGTGCAGATTTATCGTCCTGGTCCGCCTAGTCTCGCTATTTGACATATATTTATTTTTAGAGTCCACGATCACCACGGTTGTTTCTTGTTCTCGTTTCTTTTGTCTGTCAAAGCGTTTCAACATTTCGCCATCTTCATTGTTTCATATATGTTCTTGACAGCTGAGTTTTTTTATACGTTTATATCAAATGAAAGGGTGTGTCGGTGTCTTTGATTGTTTAAATCCACTCGTCTGACAAAACTAGTGATAATCAGGATGACGATCACACATGAACGACGAAATGAAAAAATAACTGATACATGTTTCTATATTTCAAATTGGTATTAAATATTATTAGTGTATAATACATATATTTTTACAAATGGTTTTACTATTTGTAATGAAAGTACTGAAAGATAGTTCGTTTTTATTTTAATAAAGATGGTATCGAGACTTTTTGTTATGCTTTTCTATATTTCAATAGCTGGCAGACCAACATGCACTTTACACCTCTTTAATATACTATTTCGTATTTCGAAAATAATTAACGAATGATCATCCCATTAGCCATTGGCAATAAATTGCAAAAGAAGATTAACTCCGAACTTATAGGTTCAAAACCTTGTATCATACAAACGCACCAAGCGCACAAATGAGCTAAGAAACTTTTCAACCCTGCCTAAAAAAGTAAATATCAGAAGAATATGATTTATATTTAGCCAGATACAATACCGCCATTTTGGAAAGACAATCTGCTTAAAGAAATTAGCGAAGTTGCACCTAGTAGAGTCGCAAATTCTAAAATGAAAGTGAACTTTCCAAGTTATGGACGTAACGTATGAACTCAATTTACAATAGTTCTACTTTAGCCGCAGCGGGCAGGGAAGCTTTTAAATCACCACGGACTTCGTAAACCAGACAGATTTATTATCATTATTTTATTAACAATCGTTTTAAATTGAAATTCATTAATAATAAAACCGTATCTCGTTACAATATTGGTATTAAAAAAAATAAAAAACCGTTCTCTTGACTGTTTAACATAAATTTATCGCCTTCTTAATAGATACAAGCACCCGTTTGAAGTTATCCATCGTGAAGATTTGAAGATAAATGTTCCTTAGGAGATTTACTACGATGGCCATCGAACTGTTTACTTTGAAAAAGTTCCGCCTAACCGAGTGAACGCAGTACCGGTTCTTGAAGTATGTCACTACAAAACTAGAACAAAAACACCGCATGATAATAAGATAAAAATATAAAAAGGGCCGAAAATAATCGTTAAACAGTATAATCTTAACGCTCATCATATAAAATTATATTCTAATTCTTATTGAAACACTAGAAATAATTGATTGATTAAGATTATGACGAGTGCGATATCGTAACTTGAACGTGTTTACAAAACAATTTGTTTGGTCTTTATACCTGTTCTAACCCTTGCTGGATAAAATAGCACACTGACCAACTACTGAAGTAGGCGTAACGCCGGAAAGGATATACATAGTAGAGGAAAAGACGAGGATAGACAGACCAAGAGGTCGGAAACGATTGAATTATATGTTAGGTCCGTCGTCTCAAACCACACTGCCTGCTTATTGTCCGCCATGCGTCGACAGAACAGACACTATGAACTTATAAAATGACTGGACGAACAAAATAACACACAGACCAACCACTGAAGAAAGCGAGATAGCGGAAAGCATATGACAGAGAGAAGGAGTGAGGACAAAATTGTCCGTTGACAGTAAATCGGAAACGATCGAACGATTATTTGGGTTTTGGGTTCATTATCTCAAACTATCCTACCTGCCTACTCTTGTTTTTCAAACAATAAGCACAAATACAACCATAAACTTATAAAAGAGCACGATGAACAAAATAACTCAAAGACAATGGTTGGAGATGGCGTAAAAATCCCAGCGATTATGATGATGAAGATCAAACTACAAAACAGATGAAAATATACCATCATATTCTCATAAAATATAAAAATGATTCCTGCGAGATGACACCTTGAGGGCTGGCAATTGATCCTAAAACTAAAAAAAAAGAAAAAAATCTATAGAAAAGGGTAGTAAAGGTCAGCACAGACCAATCTCTGAAGATGGCATAAATAGCGCAACGCAGACAGATCTAACTCTTGCCACAGGTTCATCACATAGGAGATCTCTATACCTCACAATAAATAAAATATTCTATCATCATCAGCGATTTTCATGAACTTCATATTTTCCGTGAGCTGCCTGAGCCTGAGCCTGTGAACACATGAATTTGTAATGCTAAAAGAAAACTAAGAAAACAAGGTTTAGGTTTTTACAAATAGCAGAAGAAATCTAAAAAACATGGCCATTCTTGTAAACGTTGGAAGTAAACCTGTCATTACGGCATTATTAGTTCAATCGCAAATCGTATTTCATCTTCCTCATGGAAGATTGCGCAAAGGCGGAACGCATTTGAATAACTTCAAACAACTTACGAGTGATGACGGACCAACGCTCAGAAACGCGCAGAACGACACTCACCTTCAACTTTATTATGCGTTGTTTTTATAGTTTTGGTTTATATGGACTTTTGGTCCTGACTTCAGAACTACGGTATAGAACACTGAATATAAGTTTGATTAAAGTGGATAAAATTCAACTAGTCAATAAGATTTAGAAAATATTGTTGTTTTGTCCATCTAAGACTGTGTTTGGGTCTTGCACATTGTCTTTTGAGTGAAACCATTCTTTAAACCAAAAATGAATGAGACGTGGTCAGGATTATTTTACATTACATACTAACAATATTAGGACTTTACTAGCGGTCGGACAAGAATCGATCAACAATTAAGTCATTTATTTGTTTTATCCCGTTATTTGAATTAGAAGGCTTACAGCGGAAGCCCAGTAGTCTTCCATTGTTCTTAGCTCAGGCCCTGGGCCTCTGATTTTAATAAGGCAGTTATTGTGCGCACAACAACAGATCGAACCAACAATGTAACTTTTCGACGAGGTTTGTCCGGACATGCCCTTTACTATTTGGCCATTTCCTCGTTAAGTCCTTTGTTCCAGACGGATCGGATCGGGTTCAACGTTGAAGTAAGGATATATTCAAGCGATGAGAGAGAGAGAGAGAGAGAAAACCTGAAAACCTTGGGATACGATGCGGAAATCCAGTTGTAACACTAAGCTCGAGACATCTCCCTCCTTTTCATAGCTTCACGTAAACACCGACGTATTGAATTACACGGTATTAACATTTCTTCAACGTCACCTCTCATCATCAAATGAACGTTGCATAATGCGCTATTTCTGTCGGATCGGATACTGCTTGTACTATTTCCTATTTGGGAAACTGCGGATCTGGTTGATTTTTGACGCCTTGTTAAAACGAGAAACGGTCAACAATGGCAATGAATTCTGCTAAGGTGTCCGAGTGTCGAGGAACTATTGTCAGCATTGAAATGAAAACCGGACATACAAAGCCGTAATTTAAATTTTTACAAACCAAGTTGAGAAAAAGCAAAATGCAAACCAGAAAAAATTAACAAAAATATAGACGTCCCAGAACAGAAAACAATGTATGCCGATATAGAGTAATAAAAGAGGGTTTTACGTGAAACACCTCAAATTATCGAAGACCTTCAAGGGTAAGGCTAGGATTCGAACCAAGAAAGGCTACGTCTCAATAATGAGGATGCCAAATGTTTGTAAAGTAGTAGTAATTAATTCTCTCTCGTCAAAAGTACTAGACGAAAGCAAAACCCTCCTTATAAAACTACTTTACTAAATATGTATAAATAAAATGAAAGATTAATTGCTAATTATTTGTAATATAACACTGTTTATAAAAGGATACTGAAAATGAAAATGTATGTTGCTAGTGATTTGAGACCTCGTCAACGTCAAAAGATAGTCGAACAGAAATAGTAGCTTAACTGCTAGATAATTGGTAACGTACCCATTGCATTAAAATGACTACATATAATCTATAAAAAATTTAAAAAAAGAAGTTTTGGAACGTGGTCTATCAGTAAAGTCTTAGTCAATGTTACGAGTATAATTGAACATAACCCTTTATTTGTCTAAAACTTTCATCAAATATATTTGAATAAAGTGAACGTTTTACTCCTGACAATTTGTAAAAAAAATTGTAACTAAAAAAAAAAATATTGAGATCATTATTTTCATGTGAATTCTTAGGCCCCAATTTCACCCATTCCACATGCTTTGGAAAGGGTTTCAAATCATATGGAAAGATCTACAATTGATTTGTAAAAGATTACACTTGAGTTTGAGGAAAAATTCAAATAGGCTTGGGAATGCTGTATATGAATATGTATATGAGGAATGAACGTAAAATATGAAGTACAACAGGGCCCTCATTTAGGTTCCTTATAATTTTCTCTTCTCATTGATGATGAAGTTCTCGCGTATAATGTTTATTTCTGTTGTTCCCTGATGATGGCAAATCGTACGTGTTGTTGCTAATACCTCAAACCGCCTTTAATAATTTGATAACAATAAATAATTTACATTTGACAATAAAAATAATTTGATAGAGTAATTTCAAATAATGATCATAAACTTAATCTGAGAAAGTGTTATGGCTTGTGGTTTTATAGATTTCATAGAAAAACTAATCCTCGAAACTGTGCTTTTGCCTGTATGTCTTTTTAATAAATAAATCAATTATTTGGTTTACAATTTTTTATCCTTAGCTTTCACTATTAAAGCACTACTCTTTGATTTACAATTTAGATAGTACACTTGCGTTGGCACCACAAATGTTTAGGGTTCACCCAGAACAAAAGAAAAATATTACGATCATTAGAATAAATAACTTTCTATTTATACAGCGCTTTCAATGACCAACATTGAATAAAAAATAACGTACCATAATTTTACACATAAAAAATAAATATCAAAATGTTTTTGTATCAATGTTAAAATTGTTAATATTAGTTTAATATAAGGGGGAAATATGTTTTATGTAGGCAATTACATCCAAGGACCAAGTTTTGACATTTTTCATAAACGTTATAATTGTTTAAATAATTGCACTTTTATTACGGGAAAATGGGAATTGTGTCAAAAAAGTGACGTTTTCCCAATTTGAACAACGGTTCGTTTGAAGAACGTGGGAAAGAAGTTTTTTAATTGAGCTATCGAAAAGAGGCAGAAGATTTAGAGAAAGGACAAAAAAAAAAAAAAAGGATGCTCATCAATGATTCTAACCATGTTATCAGCAGTAACTTGATCATTGTGGTAATTAACCCAAGCCGAAAGTAAAAACAAATTGCACGCATAAATTCCCAGAGATATTTTCCCCTCGTCTCCATTCCCTTCCTCAATAACTTTCCTCTCTCCAAATTAAGCCATGATAAAGCAAAATTTGGCACGATTAAATCCCCAATGACTCTATTCTATGGGGTCCAATCGTTTGCCGGTCTGTGAACTTTGAAATGAAATATTTGAGTCACGGCTGGAGCCGGTGGTCTTCACGACTGAAGAACGGTATCGTCAGCCCTGAGGTAGGATAGTGGTACTATGATTAGCAAGTACGTTAAGTTACCATCCCCCCTTTCCTTGACCTTAACGCCGATACCGTTTTATTTCAAATCTAGGAACTATTCATGTCAATCCATGTTCGACGATTCTTTCTAACTGTGCTGGCGACCTACTGGTTTCGGTTTTATGATTTATAATCAAGGCAGTTTCAATATAACTTAGTGAATATCAGATTTCTTTTTAACCTGCGAAACCACAGTAACAGATTTTAACAAACATATATATTGCTGCTACTGGCAAATTTATAAAATTATTTAAAAAAATGAAGTATAAAATGAATAATGAAATTCTGGATATTTTCCTTGACAATTTTTATTTTTTTGAGAATTTTAGAAAGCCTTCGTCTGGAACACTAGGGGGCAGGGAAAGTTAACAGAAAGTGGACAAGATTATCCCTCTATTGTTCTTCCTTAGTAAATCCGTCTAGGCCGAAATATCGCCGCAGTAAATCCTTTTAAGTTGAAATGCTATTTTCCACTGGGAAGGAAGTAATGTTTAAATTCAAATTAAATTTTATAAATTCCCCAAGTCACGGAGAAGGCATAACCTAGAAATCCCCAGAAAAATCTTCAAACGGTTATTTGAAAAGTTTTATTCCGTCTATTCCAAATAAATATCACTAAACACCTAATTTCCAATCAAATATTCAATTTGTCCGATACAATCAGTCATAAGTTTATTTCAAAAACTAAAAATTAAGTTTGATCAAGGGTAAAATCAAATTGCGAAATTACGGCGTCGGGTACAAGTAGGCAAATTTTAATTGGCCATCTTTCTAATTAGTGGTGAGTTCCCTCGACCTATACTTATTGTCAATTAAGGAGACCTACTTGACGGGACTTCGTTTTCTCCTCATTGCCTTAAACATGTCGAGGATCTCCGGTACGATACCTTTAGCAGGTATCTCATAGGAATTTGAGGAATTAGTACAATACGTATTCCACGGAAAATAAAATTTGAATTGTATTTTCTGCATATATAAATAATATTTTCGAAGGTACATGTATGTACATTACTAAGCTTCTATCTTGTGTTTTTGACTAAAATATAATATTTTATTTTTTTGAGTATAGGAAATTTGCAACGAATATGATTCACTGTTTTATTGAAAATAATGATTTTTAAATAGAAATTTAAGAAGAAAGTGTGTTGGCTGTATATACATCAAAAGTATATGACAGATCAAAAATAAATAAAATGATCATTTCAAAAGTTATAATTTTGTTCATATTATTAACAGAATATTTTTCCGAGATCTTTGAATTGTGATTACGTAAGGTATTGAATTCAGTTTTAAAGACTTTCAATGTATGAAACGTTTTTCCCTAAAAAGAAGGGAAGGTAGTCTGATGGAGGAAGGTCCCAGGACCAGGGCGGTGCAGTAAAAACTCACTAACCATTTTGCGGTCTTTATTTGTGCCATTGTCGGTCATTAATAGTTTTTACGGAAGCATCACAGGATTTCATCAAAGCTATAATTGAAAATATCCTCGTCCTGGTTATATTTTGATTTTAACATTCGAAATTTCCGACCGTCCAAATGAACTAATTCTGCACCGTTGTTTCTATAATTTCACGTATATGGGACTTTTTTTCTGCTCTGGTACCACAGGAGAGGTTCGTGATCTTATCTTACCATAAGTTAATATTAAATGTTCTTGTGGTGTTAATTGGGAGAAAGCGATGTTTAAACTTGTAAATCATTTACATTTTTTGATCCTTTGTAGAATAGAGTATGACGTTAATGAAACTTTTCGGTGGGATTGTGCCTGAATGTGTGTTGATTCAGGTTGATTTTGAATGTTGATGATGATCAAGTTACTAATAATTTTCGTATTTTTTAATTGTAAGTTTGTATAATAATTTAACTGTTTTCGGGGAAAAATAGTGACAAAATCAAAATAGTAGCCATGATTGTCAACCGTTTAGATGAAATCAAAAGCGAAAGTTGATGTTACACGTGACGTAATGCACAATTCTCCACAATTTATGGGGTCTCTAAAATGTAAAACTTCGAAATGATTAATGGAATTCACTTTAAAAACATTAAAAAATCAGTCATTTCTCAAATAATTATAATAATTATACTAATTCTCGTGGATTTAGTAAAACAGTTTAGAAGTTCACTTCCTGTAAACCTTTAATTTGCATCAAATATTCAAAATATGTGTGAAATCGAAGCGGGGGTGGTTTCACCGGTATCCCAGAGCTACCCGATCCACAAATTTGCATAGTCGGGATGTTAAACTTTCTTGAAAAGTATATCAGTACTTTCTCCCTTTTAATTCAAGGAGGAATTGAACGTAGGCGTTGAGGGTTGACCAGAGGCGAAAACAAGACGCACGATGTGTTGGGCCCTTTGTAATCCGAAGACCAAGGACATGGTTTTGGCCATAACAATGGACAGGTCCGCATAGCACGCCTTGATTCCCATTGTAGGAAACAATCGATATCGCCAATAAACAAGGCGTCTAGTCCATCCAAAGAGAAAATGGGACACAGATTAAAAAATAAACGAAAACTAGTCGAGGTCAGATTGTAGGACAATCAAGCACACATGGCTGCCAAACATAGTTTATCCAATGAAAAAAAAAAAACCCATGACCAATTGGTCAAGAAAAGGTCGATTGTAAGACGCCTACTTTACCATAATTTCTCATACAATTGATAATAATAATCTGTTCTGAAATGTATTTATTACTGTTTCAGGGACGACCTGGTCGATTTTCGCTCGATTCGTCTCCATACGCCATTACCATTTTCAGAGTGTTTTTGTCTGTAGTCTTCAGTTTTACGGGTTTAGTGGATCGGAATCTTTGTTGAATTTGGCGTTGGACAGACAAAACAACGAGAATGATAGGATGATAGGAGATAATCACAAATTACACAAACCCTAGGCTTCAACAAATGATCTAACAATACCCAAAATTTGGGTTACAAACATTAAACGTCATACATATATATATAGATCAGTCGAACTAACAAAACATTCAGACTAATAACATAAATAGCTAAATGTGGAAACGTATCTGACAAACAAAACCAGCGAGGCTATGCGGGCCAGGATGATAGGCGGCGACCAATCTACATCCACAAGGATCAATATTATAAATAAATCTAAAAATTATGTTACATGATTAGTTATAGATTTAAAAACAAACTATTACTTCTCACGCTTTGTCTTGCTCCCAAATGAAGATGTTGATTGTGTATCTTTTTGCCTCGTTATTATTAAAAAGGAAAGAGAAAGGGCGAAGAAACCTGAGAGCAGTAAAGCAAAAGTACCTCAAAGGATTTAGTTGCTGTCATAAGCAATCATCGGTTTTTAATAATACGTATTTGGTTGGATACCTTAGCGTTATTTCATATGAATACTTATGTTGTTTATGTTCAAATTTTCATGTTCAAAAGAAAATAGAACTCAATGAGAATAGGAGTGAAAAAGACTATTCGTACGAATTTACGAACGGTGTGGAAATACCGTTGAAATTTTTCTATTTTAATTTCAATTTAACTTATCATAAATTTATCTATTATTAATATCGCAAATCGTGCCAAAACTTGATGAGACTGTAAAGCTAATTAGACGATGAACATTTCCTCGCGGAGCCACGCTCTACGGGAGAAACCTATTGAATATTCAGACGCCAATTACCCGAAAGTCAACCCTTGGACAGTGGAATCGCATGGCATCATTAATAATTTAATAGGCTGTTATAAGCCCTGGATTGTCAAAGGCAATCTTGGAGTTTGGAAAGCTAAATTAAAAGAGAGTAAATTTCACTTCCAAGCATGACGAGGTAAAGATGAAAAACGCTCACGACACCGATCGTATAGGCATGTACTGTAAGTGAATGTTTGTTATAAATAATTCCTTATGTATTGTTTAATTAGTTTGAAATTTATACAAGTCCTTGAAATAAAGTTACTGGTATGTTAATTATGAAATGAAAAACTAGTTACTCTGAATTTATTAAATGCTTTTGATTTGGCCTCTGCAGTTTGTTATATTACCACATATTTATTTTTATAGCAAGTGATATGATTATTTTGAATTAAAAATTAATTACCATCGTTATGGCATATTTGAAAAATTACTGCAGTGTTTTGACCCTGTGGAGATCGATTGTTCTCACATTTACTATGAAGTTATCGAAATGTCTGTACCCCCATTTGAAGTACACTCAGACCATATTATCTAAGAAGTAATATTTTTTATATTTGATTGCACGTTAAAAATGGAAGTAATTGCTTTTATTCCCAGTTCAAGTGGGTTCTGTTCACGTTAACTATGTACCTGTTTATCCAGATTGAAACCGATTCTTACATTTACTAGAAAGCTATCAGATTCCATCGCATTAACTATGTAGCTATCGATTCTTGAAATCGATTAGGCGCACATTTACTAGATAGTTAGATTTCTTTGTAAGGTCTGCGGAATGATGAACCGGCAGTTCGGTCATTTCCGGTCATTTTTGTCAGCCTGCCTCGCTGTTTTGTTGTCTGATGCGTTTTGACTTTTCGCTTGGTGGTCTGTGTTTGTGCATTTCGCAATCAATGGTTGGTAAGGATGGAATAAACCTATCACTGATGTACCCACCAATAGATACACCAAAATGATAGGAAACGACCCAACTTAATTAACTAAACACTTAAAAAATGATCTATCCTAGTTAAAACCATTTTACTTACTTGTATTTTTTCACGACGACAAAAATACAAATAAAATTTCTTGCCAGGACAAAATATGTCATAATTAATCTTTGTGAAAGGTATTGGTTGAGATAAAAAAGTCAGTGCCACGAGCGGAATTCGAACCCACGACCTTTGGCTAAATACGCCGCTGCTCTACCACTTGAGCTATCGTGACTTCGATCTACTCGGACACCAACTTCCCATCCCAACCCAATCTTTCGAATTATCCCTCCTTTTGTCACTTTTCAAACGAATGAATTGAATGGACATGTCATAATATTGGAATTCTGGTTTAATCATGTGTGATCTCTTGGTAGGTGTACCCTGAACTGACGGACTAAGGCAGTCCAACCAGATGGCAAAAGATTCACTCAGGGCCAAAGCGAGGAAGGGCTGACTTAGGGGACACAATCAAACTGTGGGGTTGCTGAATGAAAGGGTTGATATGGCGAAGGGGTATTAAATCATATCACATCTTTTGAAGAATGCGAAACACGGAAAAAGTCAGAGTTTCCTGCTATTGCATATAACAAACCTCTCATTTCACATAGTTAATTTATAGGTCTTTCGAAGTTCGAAAACTATTTGGATCACTTCATTAGAATACGACAATACGAACTATCGGGAATATTAATCTTAGAATGATATTAATGTTAACAGAACAGCATGAAGTTATTGATACTTTCGCATTCGTCTTTTGTCTGAATTTGGTGAGTACATCATACGGAAAATATGTAAAATATGTTACTTACGACTATAACTTGTCGCAGATCCGTCACATAGACTCCTTCGGTTTCAATGATCTCCATTACTACTCGATCCATGTAGCTCAAATGTGGATCACAGTATCTCGGCTTGTTGTGCGGAGGCGAGGGCGAACTAATGTAGCTGCAAGGCGAACAAACTCCACTGTCTCCAGATCCTGCGAAAAGTTCAATCATAAATTACTAATTTTTTTCAAGTTTTTTTTTCAGTACCAAATCGATAGCACGCAGCGATGAGATAAGAAATATACACCAAATTAAAGTACAGAATTTATTGACTGATTAAATACTCCATCTCGCCCAGGTCTATCCAATAATGCTAAACCGTTGTTCGTTTAATTATTTCAGTAACACTTTCACTTTCATTTTGTAAAAGATGTCGCCGCTATCGTCTCTTCTTCAGTGCGAGTAGGACTAACCCCCACCATATAACCCCTATGACCCTAACCATTATTTAAGCATATTAGTGGTACTTTTTCGGAGAGTTAAGGTAATGGGTGGATTTATTTGAATTATATTGGATTATTTTCTTTTCACATGATTACTAGAAGGTTTCAAGTTGAAATGAAAGGATTGTAGTTACTTGAGAAGATCTTGTGTCGGCAGATGTGAGTGTGATTATTTGAGGATGTGATGGAATGATGGCTGTATAAACCTGATATAGTACAGGGCCAGAACGCTACCCTGAGGATCCTTGGATGGGGAAATATTCTAAGGTGGTATTGTCTTCAATGACTCGGAAAAACCGGTCAGTGAGATAGCTGCGCAGTATGAGATAGCAGGTGGAGAGAAGGGCTTACAAATAGAAAGGCCCCAGAATAGAGAGGAGGGGCGTCTGTCCCAACACAAGAGAGGAGATGTGTCTACCATACGATGGCAAGTAGGTAAAATATAAATGTAGCTCGATCGATTCCGAAAATCCTTGTCACCCTATCAATACAACTTTTCACACTCTCTAGTGGTTACATCAGTTATTTCGTCAATCTTGTCCTTTTAGCAAGTTTGTTGCTGGTTAGTTGTTTCACAACAAATCGAAGTCGTCATAAAGGAATACGCTTGTAAATATCAGAAAACCTACAATTGGAAGATGGCAAAATAATGCTAAGCCGCGTCTTATAGATCAAAACAGCGACGTTACAGGCGGATAAAATGAGAGGAAACGGTAAAAAAAACTCACTCCGTAGACCTCAAGAAGAAATCACACAGCTTCGTGTATAGTTGAATTTTAAGGTTTTTGGAAGATAACTTGTATGCTATGTAAATAGGGTGTCGTCTTGAAACGTGGAACAGACATAAATAGTAACAGTTTTGTCTAAGGTCATGAACCTTTGAAGCGGAAATGAAATTACCTTTTGGAATGCAGCTAAGGGACAATCCTCACAGCCACAGATGGCCAGTGTTTACTTTCAGTATCACTTCGAGCGGCCGGTTTACATCAAATGAATAACGGACTTACCGGTCTAATGTATTTTCCTTATAGGGTAAAAAGATTTTAAAACTCGAAAGGTAACCCATTATTTGCCCAGGCTTGTTGGCAAGTTGTAATTTGTGTTATACCGGAGTGCTCCCGACCGCCCTAGGCATTGTTTAACCACGAAATAGTGCTCGCCTTCCTGTTGCATATGAGCCGTGTGTAACGGAAGAACGGCAACTTCTCGGAGGGAAGACATCGTCGAAATATGCGCAGAACTTTGTAATTAACATTCCTCTCCTGAAATGGAAGTTGGAGGCCTTTTATGTATGGAACTAATGGAATAAGACAGGCTCCTCTGTGGTCAATGAAACATGTATCAGATAGGCCAATAGCGGGAGGCAAGCCGTTCTATAAAACTTTTTTTTAAAAAATATAAGTACATTCCCGCTATTTCGAATGTCTAAACTTCCTTTTCCGTACTTCATTTTAAAAATAAACTCCTGGAGTTAAAAATAGATCAAGATAAAGTTCGATTTGTAATAAGTGCGAGCTAAATTAAAGTTGGATTCTTTATCGTCTAAAGCCAGTTGACAAGACTGTGGCCTTAATACTTAGCCTCATCAAATTAATCAGTTTGCATAGTAAGTACTTCTTAAAAAGAGGAGTAAGAATCGAATGTCAACATATGTTGTTCAGACATGTATATTTTTTATTAATAGTTCTGCCCTTGTTTGTGGAAGTGTATTTTATATTCAGCTTGTGGAAGGAAGAATTGATGAATCAATCAACCACTTTTTTTTTTTAATTTCGAAAAGTAATAGACTATGCCTGTCTCATCTCAGAAAGATGTTCATGTGCGTTTCAAATTGTAATGTACTGCTATTTAAACGCGTCGGCACATTCATAAAAGCGTATGGCAAATGTATAAATTTACTGTATGTCATGAAAAGAATTGAACAAATCAATGTTATACTTATTCTGCATAACAGAAATGAAAAATATAAATAAAATTAATCTGTTTTGAACGAAGCCTGATCGACTATGATCATATTGTGACTGCCCTCGTGCGATATTCCGCCACACAAGAGGGGTACTGCATGATATCGCAGGCCGCAGCCACATGTTTTAGAATATTTACCTTTAATGTAATATTATCACCCCAGTTCTTCCTGTTTGCCTATTGTCGCTGGCTTTGATTGAGTTCATTGAACGCGTTGAGGGATTCCCTCAACCCTCATCTTCAGTAATTGTCTGGGTGTTATTTCCTCAACTGTGTCCTTTTGTAAACGTTTAATGTTAAGAGATGAGTATGCAGACCAGAAAAATACATGTACATCACCTCATCATCATTATAGGTACGTAAAATTTGATGTCCCTTTTTTTCCTAAGACCCTAACATTGACCCAATACGGTTGTGCGTGAACGTTTATTTTTATTTGAAAAACATTTATTTTTCTGAACTGTTCTACCAGTTTTTTAATTTCTCGGTAGCTTTCTGGCCAGCGTTTGATCCTTCACAGCTTCTATTCTTTACATTAAAATAATCATTTTACAAACTCACCAAATAATACATGAGTTTTTTAAAATAATTTTGATGTATGATAAGTTGGTGAATTTATTTAGGGTGAAAACGTAACAAAACTACTAGATGAATCAAACATTCAGTAATTCATTGTAAAACTCACTCTAGAAAAAAGAACAAAATGGAATAATAATGATTCTAAAAATACAAAAATATTTTTCTTCACATAAAATTCTACAATGGATACTACATACTAATGGATGTAATTACACTTACAATTAGTTTAAAAAAATTAAAATTGAGTAATATAAAATATTGAAACAATAGTTTTGAAATGTCAAGTAAGAGCTGTATATAATCATTATCCCTTCAAATAATTGTATAGTTAGTCTTGGAGGTGGTATATGGTAAACGCAAATCGGTTCAGGTATTAAATTTGACGATAGGTTAGCTATATAAAGTGCTAGGAACGTAAGCAACCAGATACCCTCTTATTTAGACCCTCAACCAAGTAATATAACGAATCTTAACTGTGTGTCGCAAGTGAAAAAATGCCTTATGAGTTGGGCTGTCGAAACTTATGGTTAAGGCAATGCCCATCTTCTTTTAGAAGCGAGTCTAAAAATATTTTATTGTCATTTCTGCAGCTCCTAAATAAATAATAAGGACATTGTCTCATTCGCGCAACAGACCAGTAAAATTCCTCCCAAAATTAATTAACAAGTAATAGTCAGTACATTACGTTAAGCATCAATAGTTGCTTTTATAATACATATTATAATCAGAAATGTACCGTTTGTTGTTTGAATCGGGTTAAAGCTCTGTTCACATTTTAATGTACTTATTAAGTAAACATTTTATCAAACAACTTAGTATGCCTTAAACAAGTACATTATATCATTATATATTATTTATTTATTGAATATTCCACAGGGTCTAAAGAAAAATTAACCATTTCTCTATCAAAAAAGTTTCAGTATCAACTCGTTGTATGAGTTATGCTCTGTAACCAATAAAATTTCATTTCTATGCTATTATTATTCCTTCTGTACATTGAAAATGTAGTTTATTTCTGCTTGTCAGGAGTAGATTTTTTTAAGTAATCTGTTACTCAGTTAGATAATTGTTTTAAAATGTAAGACGTTGTTGTTTGTATTGTGCGATATAATGATGTCTACAGTCATTCTATGTAATTAGTTTGGAATAGGGGGTCATTGGAGAGGCTCTTGCGAGACCTGAGCAGAAGACGAGGGATCATCACCCGACTGTTTAATTCACTTTCCACAGTGATATTGATGTTTTTACGTATATTAGAATGTCACTGTTGCTTATAAGACGACACGGTCATAACGTACCGTCTTATAAGTGGCTATTTTGTCATAATCTAACGAAAATATGTCCTACTGTTTTATTTTGAATTTAAAAAATCTGCACTGGAGTAGTTTGGGCTTGTAAGGTAACTAATCGATTCCACTTGCTGCATAGCTTATAATTATTTAATTCATCTATCGTAACGTAAGAGAGAAAAGGAAATTTGATTACCGTGGGAGCCGGCTTTTGAAGCCCTACAACTTGGAGCTTCATCCTCGCTGTCGTCGAGAGATTCGATTGACGCAAGATAGGCTTTCGATGGCAACCTCCTTCTTCCTGAACAACTGCTTGTCACTGGAATTAACAAATTGATAGATTTAGTTCAACGAAATACATTTTAAGTATAATTATGATTAAGTGTTATTATGTAATGAGAATAACCCTTGCGTTATTGTTGTGAAAATCTAAACTATCTGATTACCGTTACCTTTAGAAAACGGAAATTAAATTAACTGGATTGTAAGGTAAACTTTCATTTTGTTTTCATTTGTATTTAATTAATAAATACTTTCACTACAAGATTAATTAATTGATTCTTCAACTAAACGTACATTATTATAGTTTTATTTTATTTTACTTCATCGGTTATCTTTCTTGCAGAATAAAGCAAAATCGTCAAGGCTGTGCACGTTAAGACACATGCTGCTATAATTGAGAGAAGGTTCAGGCAGTTTAAAAATTCTTGCATGACAAACGCTTCTTCCAGACGAAACTTATTTACTTAAATAGGATTCAACAGCCATCTTCTTTAAACTTACATATTGAAATTTATATGGATAATTCTTTTTAAAATTAAACTCTCGCGTGCAACATCATAATCTGAACCTCCCACGATTTTGTTACTAGTACTTCTTGCAACAGGCGTTAACGCATTTCGCTGTTTTTATATTGTTCATTTGGGAAATATTTCGATTAACAATACTTCACACATAAGGACTGAAAAGAAAACCACTCCCATCGTAGATTAGGCTTGTCTGGAAGGATTATAACTTCAATGAAGGGTAAATACCATCCTGGGCGGTGAGCACCAATGGCTCCAAAACGACAAGATCAAGGTATTCGAGTTAAAAAAAACCTCTGGGCCAAGCTAAATAACAAAATAGTTGTCGGAATTGGGAAAACCTCTTCAATGAAGGAAGGGGCACTATGTGGAAAGTTAGATCATTCACGTAAGAAGGTACAAGGACATACGAGGTTTTCAAATAATTTACTCATTGCTTTCAAATAACTTAGAACAGATAAAAAAATAAGGACATAACACATAAGATAACATCAAATCAGATGTCCAAGTAGCCATGAGAGCATCGAATTTGGACATTATCTTGAAGATAATTCAACACATTTGATACAGAAAATCGTCACTCATTGTTCCTACGTTACAAGAGAATTTTGTGAAAAAGAAAGAAGCTATTCGCATTAATTCTCTGTTGCAAAACCTTTAGAGACGCTTTTTTTGCTCAAATGCATATGGCGTGATGAATATAAATTTGATTTTAACAAATTTGAATCAGGTACACGAGCGGCCAAGGTAACTGGTAAACAGGTAAACTAGCTTGAAGATGGTTCTGAACCGCAAGGTCAAATTCAACACGTTGGGTATGCAAAACAGTAACGCAGTATAAGAAGAAAGACTCGGAGCAAAAAACATGCGAATTAGAAAGGAAGCGAGATAATACAAAAGGTTGTATTTCTCCCATGGTATTATCTCATTCGCAAAACATTTTATTTTGTGTATTCTTCAAGATATTCATTTCTTGTCTTTTGCAGAATTTATAATTTTACTAAATACATTATATTTTATGGTCTGATTGACCAAATTACTTCTTTCGTTTAATTATTCTTTGTATGTAAGGTCTTGGATAAAATGAGAACGTCAGTGTTACAGCGGTATTTGAACCAACGTCCTTTGGCGCAATACGCCGTTCCTCTAACCACGACACGATAGCTCAAG
The DNA here is from genome assembly GCA_039619505.1 of Cimex hemipterus. Classification (NCBI taxonomy): domain Eukaryota; kingdom Metazoa; phylum Arthropoda; class Insecta; order Hemiptera; family Cimicidae; genus Cimex; species Cimex hemipterus. The sequence goes on from CM077099.1 coordinate 33,355,292, forward strand.
TGGTTAGAACAGCCGCGTATTGGGCCGAAGGTCGTGGGTTCGAAACCGGCTCGTGACACCAGTTTTTTATTTCAACTAGGACCTTACGTACAAAGAATTATAAGTTTATGTTGAATTTGCCTTGAATTAAATTCCACCCATGAGATCACTGAATTCATAAATCTCAATTCCATACTTACCACGTTGGATATGCAAACCTGTCACTCCAACGACACAACTGTCAATACAACTGGCAAGACGAATTCTTTTCATGTATAGAGATTTTGAATTGAATTTTGAAGAATTGTCTAAAAATTTTGTTATTTTTAATTTCCCATAAAAAAAACATTCTAGTAATAAAGGGTTATCTTGCAATATTTGTAATGTACTGCACGCACATCCCTGATAGTAAAAATGTGTGGTGTGAAAAAAGACATAAATGCAATACTACAGTAAGTTTCTCTTTTTTGATTTAGGAATTAAAAAAAAAAATTGCTGTTAACTTGCCAACTTTAGAATTAACATGAAACAGAAATGACATAACGGCTAACAAATATTGGGTTGTCCGGAAAATAATGCAGGATTTTGGTATTAAACAAAAAAAAAAGAAACTAGTTACTTTAAAGCAATGTTCTTTAATCAAAATAATTTCCCATACTCTCAATACATTTCTCCCAACGTGTTGGTAACTTATTAATTCCGTCTGAGTAGAATTCAGAATTTTTAGAATTGATAAAGTCAATAAATGCATTTTCCAGTTCCGTTTGATTTTTGAATATTATGTGTTGTAAGTAGTGGTCCAGGTGTCTAAAAAAATGGTAGTCAGTAGGCGAGAGGTCCGGAGAGTAGGGTGGGTGAGGCAAAGTTTCATAGCCAAGCTCCAATAATTTTTGTGACGTTACACGTGACACATGTGGAGTGTGGAACCCAATTTTTGAGTTTTTTCACTTTTCCCATCGCCCTGAGGTGGTCAGCGACGGTCGTTTTACTGACTTTGAGTTGCTCTGCAAGTTCTCGAACAGTTGTTTTGGGGTTTTCTTCCACCACTGATCGCAGAACATCATCATTAAGAGAGGAAGGCCTTCCACGACCTTCTTCATCTTCAAGGCTGAAATCTCCCTCCCGAAATTTTTTAAACCACCTTTGCACAGTGCACTCATTAACACAACCCTCGCCCCAGACTTGGTTAATGTTTCTAGCCGTTTGGGCTCCGCTTCGGCCGAGTTTAAACTCGTAAAAGAAAATTGTACGAAATTCTCGCTTTGACATTATAAGGATGACTGAATTATTTCCAAGTAGCGGAATGCTACAGAGGTAAACAAACAATATCATTTGGAAGAGGATTAATAAGTGTTGACATTCATACAAATGAGTAATCCTGTAAACGTAAACAGAATATTTTATATAGATTTTTTTTTAATGAAAACTTAAAATCCTGCATTATTTTCCGGACAACCCAATAGTTAACCGATATTCTAAAATTGGCCGCCTCTCATCGATATCCCGTTGTAGTCAGGTACCGGCGAGTAATTTTCTTCTTTTAACACCTACATCCGCAAAGAAAATTTCTTGTAAAGATGATCACTTTTTTCTTGTAAATAAATATTTTGAATCCCTTGCAATGAAATCCGACTACACGGTACCAAAGACGGGAAAGGAGCGGTGTTGAAACACCGGCTTAAATTGTTGACACACATAACTCCACCTTTCGCTCATTATAGACAAAGCAACCAGATTGTTTTCGAACCGTTAAAAAGATTTACAACAGTTATAGACGGATAGATGCCAAATTGTCCAAGTACTCCTCCTGACCTGAAGAGACCTGTTATGTTAATGAGCGCTCGTGACTATTGCTGCATATCTTCCGAAATCTTTCAAGGAGCCGGTTGACCGCTATTGTTTTTCTTCCAGCGTGTTTATTGGGTTTTTACCGCTCTAAAGACTTCAAAAATCTGTTAACTATTTGGAACCTGTCTAAATTTAGTTGTTATATGAGTGGTTAATATAATAAAAATAAGCAACTAAATATAAAGCTTGTTATACCCTTCTTATCTTTCTTGACAGAAATGCCTGACTCGTAGTATTGATAAAAAAAACCGAGTAACTTTTGGATACTCATTCAATGTATTTTCAATCGTTTTGGACACTACGCCTGTTTTTTCTGGTTGGAAAATCAAGAGTGCCCGCTCTTAAGTTCATATAACTGTATTACAAGATATAAGAGACCTAAATATACACTGTATTAAAAGAACCGCCTGGCTTTATCGGCCTTGGATGCAATCTTCCTCCTTTGAAGCCCTGGTCAGAGTTAAGGAACTGTGAGGATCGTGACTTCGGGATAAACTTGCCCAATCCTCCTGAATGAGAGTAACCGACGCTCTTCAAAGTTGTCGACACACGACGATACCCCCAGAAAGCTCGACCAATACGGGGCTTTCATATGTCCTAACTAAACCTTTGGCAAACATGTTGAAAACCCAATTTTCTTGTCACGTCAACTTGAGAAATTGTTCAAACTGTGTTACGTAGGCATGAAATGTAAATTTCACCCACTTGAAACCGTGTTAAACGAGGAAAGAACATGATATAACACAAATTGTGTTTAAACAGCAAACTTGTATGACGGTACAAGAATAAACGTGATTTCCGATCATTCCAAACTGTACTAATCCGGCCAACTTTTAACGGCGTCACTCCCTCTACCTTATCAAATGGGTTGGTTAGTACTAATTTCGGTACCCTTATTTTCGAAACCTCTGCACCAAATTTAATGAAATTTTGTATCATGTTCGTACATTCGTACCGCAATGTACCACAAGCATTGATGAGGCAAATTTGAAACAAAGAAGCCTGGTTTCAAATATTGTAAGTAGATATTCATATTGGCTAACCGTGTAAATCATTAGAACTAATTTCGAAATTCATATGGACCTAAATTTATATAATATAAAATAAAAAAAATATAATATTAAGGCTGGTATCAATCCATCCAAGATAAATATATTAAGTTAAACATAAAGATCATATTGTTTGTACTTCGTTTATAATTACTTAATCGAATCTTTTAACTGCTCATTTTTATTATTTAATTATAGAATTTCATTGTAACAGGAATATTAAAAAAAAGTAGAATGAATGGATGGTAGATCTCGTCCACTCTTATTAGCCAAAGCTCACGAATTTATCTAGTTGAAACCTTAAATTGAAATATTGTAAATAGCTGTTTATATTTTTAAACTGAAAAACCCTTAGAAATAGTTTATAAGGTCGAAACGATAGTCCCCCTTAACTATTTCTCATAATTTCAAAATCCTGATGAGGGGAATGTATTCATCGAAAGTTTGAAGCCGGAACAGTGTTTCTCTTTATTATCCGCCTTATTCCTAATCTTTTATATTAAATTGTCGTATTAAATCTAATATCAAACACCTCAAAATATATTGAGTTAAAGCAATATAAGATTATTAAGCCTTTAAAAATAGCAAATAGTAAAAGAAAATTGTCACAACTATTTCACTATACAAGTTCTATAGTGGATATTAAATATTAAATAATTGTTTTCTGACAGATAGGGTGACTTTGCTGTTTTATATTCATGTTCAAAAACTGCCTCGATGAGTCTAATTATGATGTTCCTAACGAGTGACATCTCTAACAAATCAGCGGAAATCACCGAGATGTCACAATTTTAAAGAAATTATTGAACGATGCCTCAGTGGTTTCCTAAGGAATTCCATAGGTCTTGGTCAAGAGGTTTCCTGTGAACTAACAACCGCAATTCCATTACGTGGAAAGTATGACCCACTGACTTTGGTTTTTTCATCTCTTTTGGCTTAATTTTTAAAAAAATAAACAATGGATTCACCTGAAGAAGAAGATGACGATGAAGATGATGCGATTGATGCAGCTGACAAAGGTCTTGTTACCGGGGGTGGCAATGGAGGCGGTTCCGTCGGTCTTTTGGCTTCCTTTTCCACTACCACCCCCGGCCTGCCGACCAGCGTGTCGTACATGCTCAGCAGGGTGGGTACCAGGTCTTCTGCTGTCGTGGTCCCTGAAAAAGAAAACGATCCGTTAGTGTTTTATTTAGCAGACAGCTTTCGCCCAAATCAATATTAACAGCGAATTTTAGAAAGCTTGCGATTTTCTTTCGGATGGCGAAAGGTTTTTGACGGGTGGGCCTCAAATTCGGTCAACGTTGAAACATGTTTGGCTCCGAATGAACGAACGCTGGCTGTCGTTAAAGGACCTCATAACCTATCGGAATATCCTTTTAAGTTAATAATTGATTTATTGCTCCGAAATTACAGATAAATTTTGTTTAAATATTTTGCATAATTGACATAAAGACCTTAGGGTTCGGAGGTAAATTAACGTCGGACGCGGCCAGGGGTAAGTTTCGTAAATATGCCCGTAGCAGCTGTTATGCAATTCAGACGTGTAAATACGCCCACAACTTATTACAAAAATGTATTTCGCAAGAAAAAGTAGGAGGTATTTCTGGTCTGATAAAAAGAAAATAAAAGGAGTAACAATTAACAAAATAAATTAATTGCGAATATCTAACAAACCGTTCATACGTGATTGGTTAAAAACACATTTGTAAATTAATGAATGTTAATGCATTTTTTCCAGTTTATAGTACAAAACCACTACAAAAATGATATTTTATTAATGAAATTAATGATCAAAATACAACCCAACTATACGAAAATTGATATTATATTGTTTGAAACATTTTTTTAGGCTTTCGTAACCTTTAGTAAAACAGTAAAAGGTAAAAGTAGTAAGTTAACTAACAAAACAATACACAGATGCCTGAAGAGAAAACAGCAAGCAATTATTACAACAGACAGAATAAACGAAATTTGGCGGACCGGCGATAAGCAATATCAATACTGATTCATCATTTTGCAGACATAAAGAAAATACAGGTGGGAATTGTAGCACGATTGTATAGGACAATGCCAAATTTTTACCATGGTCAGGAGAAATATGCAGATTGGCTGACAGGAAACCGCGGAGGGTCCAAATCTTGCAGAACTATAAAAACACATTTCACACAACATATTGGTTCTTTAGTCTTTCATCATCATCCAATAAAATAATCAAAATATAGACAAATAAACTTGGATACAAACTGAAGATACTGAAAAGATTACCCATGTTTGATACACCAAATAAGCAAAGGATAGGCAGATTTGGATGAATATACTAAGGAGTCATAATGTGCATAATATTTCACAATGCTGAATGTGTCGTTGGTCTTCAATCATCGTGAAATTTTAACTTGGACAGCAGTCGTTCCCGAGTACTCATCGTCAACAAGACAAGAGGATCTTTAGCGTCCGCACCTGGCCTATTCGGCCTTATCGGACGTTTTGATTCTCAAGATGGTAACTGATGCACCTCCGCATACGTCGCAGCATTGGCGTAGAGGTGCCCCAGCCCCTAAGGGCCTCTTCGCTTGCCCACTCCAAAGAGTCGTACGCTTCCCGCAAAACGCTAATAGGCCGAAAAACATCAACCTGTTCTCTCGCGTACTCCCTAGATAGAGAGAGCGACCCCCTGAATGTAGAGGCTCCCCTAGTGTAGAAACTGCAGTTTGCCGCGGTTATTGTTTTTAGTGGAATTGCATACCATTCTCTAGATGAGCACTATCTATAGTCCAAGGTCTCTCATCGAACTCAGTCTACACCTGCCATGCGCTTTTGGGCGACGCCATAGGCCTAGCCTAGGTGGTCCGATCCTTCCTTCCCCAAGGGTACCACCCCGATCAAACAATGCAAAGCATACTCGAGTCAGAGCAGCCGATGCACTCCCGTTCCCGTTCGCTTACTCACACATTCGAAGGACTATTCAGTGTAATCATCGCGCTTTAACGCCTACACGCTGTTGTCCGGTCACAACGTTTCCAGTGAGGCCGGGGTAGAAACGCTGGCCATAAACAAGCTTCACGAAGGACACAAATAGAAGACAGCTTCTACGTTCCCGCCAGGGGAATCACCACGCACCATCACGGAACCATTCCCAGTGTGACTTGGCTGATTTTGGATCTGTTACGTCCACATATAATGGGCTATAGCTCCCAGGGAGGGTGTAACTTGGACATCAAATGAAGATGCTGAAATGATTAGAATAAACGAAAAGAACAAATCAGCACGACTAAACTATAGGTTCATAATCTCGCAGACAACATGGAAAAATCTTACAATACTAAATATGTACAAATATTTTCTCACTATAAATTTATATAAAATGTTATCGTACGAGGGCTTAAAGGGGAAACGAGTATAGGACCATACCATACCAGAGCAGATTTTGACTCTTAATTTCTGAATTAATTAGGGATAAATTCTTTCGACCGTCTTTCCGTTACGTATTCGGAGATGATGTAAATTGCGAACCCCCCCCCCCCGAGACATTAGGCGAGCATGAGGATTATCTAACGGTGAATTAAATGTAAATTAAACGAAAAGCTGATTTCTTCGCGAAGACAGGGGGCCGTGGTCATTTTATGAATGTATAAATAATATACATCTTAACTTTACCGTACAACTACGTTTTGAAATGTTGACAAACTTTTTTGTTATTTATTCAAGTATAAATCAACAAATATTTGGTATTTGCGGCTAGAAACGCGAGGTCATTGTGAAAAACCGGCCGTGAACTCGCAAAAATTATCCTTGAAACAGGTTACAGAACTGACCTGTCTCTTTGCCGGTAACACAAAACCAAACTGCCGTCGATTATGGAAATTTGCCCCAAACCGGCAAAATTTGGCCGACGTCTCATCGAAGTTAAAATGCGATTTAATTCAGTGAAAGTGTTCAGAGAAATTTATTGCCCAGGCCAAATCTCATGTTTATAATTTATGACGCTTTCTTCAATAATTGGGCTCGGGGGACTGAGGGGGGCCAGGACACGTACTCAACTTCTTTCCTCCAGGCTGGAAAACTAAAAGCCTAGTTTCTTATAAATGACTCTGACGAATGTTTATAATCAGGATTCCTACGACTGTCCAATAATATTCGCCTTTTACCTGTACAGTTTACCCAGGAAAATACAAAAACAAATAGATGATCCATTAATTTATACATATGTGCTATCATGTTATCAACAAAGAAAGATTATAAGGGGGAATAAACTCATTTACATAAATGTAAAGATACTTCATTAAGTGATTAATTAGAACAATCCGTATCAAATGGGTATTGTATATTATGTCTCAATTGATAATAGACTCTATAGGACTAATTCGCCATCAATAGTGATAACAAGTTAAATACTTTCTCAATGGGCGCTTAAAGTAAAACGATTAGTAACATCTCAATACAGAGATAATTAACAATTCAAACTAATTCATATAACAGACTCATATATCGTTCATTAAATTTAACAGTAACTCTGTGCTAAAATAGACGAGGCCAGTTTTTAATGGAGATCACAATTAAATGCTATTTAATGGGCGTTAGCAGGATGCTAAACGGATGTTATTACATGTTAGAGTAGACGAAACACCATCACCTCTTTTGACCCATGGAATCCCATAATTATATATCTTAACAGATCTGTCTGTCCCTCCTGGCGTCTTTCACTTTTTTCCATTTATCTTTGTCCGAAACGACTACATAAATTCTTCATCCTGCTGTTTATCGCGTTCATAAATCATTACAAATACGTTGTAATAGAATTTAGAAGTTGAATCATTCTGAATCAGTTTTATTAAGGGCTTATTGTTTTAGATTAGATCGCCTAAATTAACGCTTTAATATGTTAAAAAAATAAATAGCAAGAAGGAAAATAAAAAGTATCGTTTCGATATAATAAACTCATTGGCTTATTCTGCTCCTGAACTGGTCCAGAGAGTAAAAAAAAAAGAAAAAAAGCAATAAAAACAGCAATTTGTTAGATTCGTATAAACAACGGGGAGGATAATAAAAGTGTCGGATTACAACACTTCAAAGTGCGTGTTGTGTTCCAAAATACGTCGAGTAATGACAGCATCGAGATGCTTATTAAGCATTGGCAAACAATGGGCTACCGAAACATCTATTTCTCCCTGTAAGAAACGAGCACCGCGCTCCATTATTACGTTTCACTGTGGAATCGGACATTGCCCATTATGTCGTGACATTGACATTGGAAAAGAAGATCTTGAACTTTCACTATTGGTGAACAGCTCGGTTGGGTAATCTTTTTTCCTGTGCCGTACGAAACAAGAGGAGGGCCTACCCTAGGAAACGCAGAATCACCTCTTCATCAAGAACAACAACTCATTCTCTTCCTTTTGTGACTTTCTCTTTGCGGAGGCGGTTAAATATTTACAATTTTGTTTTCACTAACAATTGAAATGTTTGAACAGGGACATTCGGGGGCCTCTTAAAACCAGTCTTAGAGAGATCAAAACTTTATCCCCGGAAGAATGAGAGTGGTTTATCGAGTTACATCAGTTGAAACCAAGTGTTCAGATTATGAATAATTCAAATTGTTTTGAGCGGATTCTCCAAAGTAAATATTGATAAAACAGTATGCTTAATTGGATTTAATTTCTCAGCTAAATAAATAAACAAACCCATAAAGTAACTTCTGAATTGTCTATTATAAGCGAAGAGTGTTAATTAACTCTTTATCGATCGAATTAATCAATCAATTCCGACATTTCCATACCAATCATCTAACGATTAAAAGCTTTTCATCATTCTCGATGATGAATAACCAATACTTCATTAATTAAATTAAAAATATAATATAATTTTCCTTATCATAGGTTTTTTCAAAGAATAACCCACTTGAGATCATAGTAGAAAGCAACTACTAAGATAAGAATAAAATAAATAGTGTCACTTTTAATTATTTAACATAAAAAGATGTCTTGAGATTCCTTGGTAATCACAGGTGTCCAGCTGCTCGCATTACAAATTTTGCCAGTAGAGTCTACTTTGAAAAGGTAAAGAAAAAGTTCTAATTCATTATGGTCTTCAACATAAATATACCTTGTACTCCCATGCAGCAATCCTTTTACAAGGGGGATCGGCTGAGATTTTTGGTCAGTAATTAGTTCATTTCTAGGTAGGGAACTGCGGCCTAGGTGGAGCATATTTTTTTAAAAATTGTGCGTTCTGCTAAAAAAAATGGAATGTCTTTTCCCTGATCTCAGAGTAACCTAGAGAGCATATGGCAGAAGGCTTTTCCATGCAGGGAGTTTAATTTAACCAATGTAGCTCACACCTCATTTTAAAACCCCACCGCAAATCATTCCGATGATGATTAGTGTCAGACAAGAAATGACAATGGGAAACTGAGATCTCTATAAACCAAACAAAGATTTGATGTCAGAGGAAGCCTTACAGACTCCTCCCTTTGATCCATTAAATCTTATCTTAAAGAAATGGGAACTTTTGAGCCATGATGCGTAACGTAACGAAGCTAAACCTAAACAAAATCACCATTAACAAATGGACCACCGCCCAATCATAATTTTAGATGTGTAATGTAATTATATTCTTGCACTGTTTATTCGGTATATTTACATGGTATACAATTATAATACCTATACTATAATACGCTATATCTGGGTTACATTCGGATTGCTTTGCACTTTAGTTCATCAAAATGAGCCAGTGTAATCAAGAACAAGCAGATACCGACTTTCATTCAAATCTAATATTTAGGATCTACCTATCCGGCAGAGAGACGAGATGACATTTGACAAATCCACAACGTCCTCAACACTCCATTTCTCAACGAACTGATCTGTTCTCGATTCTAAAAGTTTTACACCAACCTCTCGATCAATCCTAACCCTCCTACTCCAGCCTTATCCATACAGCCCCATAACGAGGACTGCACGTCGCCTTCAACGACGATGGCCACCAGCTTTCTATGTCCCTTAATCGCTCTCACTGTGTACCAGCAAAGACAAGTGTCCTCCGTGTGCAGCGCTTTGTAATATATACTAATAAAACAAAGGCTTTGAAAAAAAGTTGGGAATAAGGTTTACCCTTTATATTTGTTTTGGGATGATTTGTTTGTTTTTTTACTGATCGGTCATTTTATTCGTAGGTCTGTTTACGTTCGCCTGTTATGCAACGTTTTTCCCATGATAAATGATGCGTGCGTGATTTGCGATTTTACAAGTGTGTCAATGGGTTGTCTATTGCAGAACAGATTGGGCCTGTATACTTTTCTAGTATTCAAGATTATCATTCAGCTTTTCTGTAAGTCATCGTTTGGAGCAAAGAGTGCAAAGCTGTATTAGTATCTGTATTTAAATTTTTTCTTGAGCTGCTTGATTTTTTCTTCCTTCTATTTTATATATTTATGCAAATGCAAAACTATATGTACATTTATTTGTTATGTATTGCTAACGTTTAAAATATTTTGAATTTTGCAGTTGTATTAGGGGTATGCAAACGGTGTATGAAGAGTTAAACACATTTTAATTATTCATTTGTGAATTATGAACACTTAAAGACATTTAAACATAGATTTAGCCTGAAACGATGATAAATAATACCTAGGAGAACATTTTTGTTTTGTTAGTTTGAACGTATACATAAACAACACAAAGAAAAACCTTTTAAATTGTTTTTCCTTCTGTTTCACAAAAGCAACTATCAAATTTTGAAATTGTAAGTACAACAAATATGAATTGGAATCATCACGAGAAAGAGGTCTTTGACCAGACGGTTTGAAAGTGCAATTGCAACAAAGTTCGTGAGAACTGAAAAAATAAACTTCTATTCACTGCAAAATAGAAGTTCAAACTGTTAACCCCGTTGGGCACAACTTGCCGTGAAGTCCTGGCGCCTACTTCCAACTTCTTACAACACACTGTGAGATTTATTCCACGATTGTCTCCCTCCCCTTTTCCACGTCGCCACTTTTCTTCGCGATGTGTTATGTATTCCAACCTTGCATTCCTGCCAAGGAGTGTTTCATTATTCGTCGCGGGGTAAAAGGCCTTTCATCTAGGCGGAGGACAACTTTTTTATGGATGCAACAATAGATCCTAAGTAGGAATTTGCTAAACGTTAAAATATAAAGGTATTCGGATGCACCAGGGCGAAAGGTGAACGACCTCAGGCAGGGAAATTAATTCTTCTTTGTGAGTGAGAGAAACTAATATCCTACGGCTGCTACTTCATTACTCTCCTATTGAATGCACAAAGGACGACAGTAGCCGGTCCCAAAAATTAGCTTTATCAAATACAATTCCGACAGGCAACCTTGTTACGATCAAATCTTCTTTTCCGATCAAAAATTACAATAAACTTGATAATATTGAAGTAAAGTTTATGTTGTAAGTAGTAAACAAAATAAAGAATAATTTTTGAAGTCGTCAATAGCGGTCAAGAATGAGGGAGTCAAGGAACACCTTTTTTCATTTTTTGCCAATGTTTCGACCTTTATTCGGGACATCTTCAGGGCATAAAGTATGGTGCTATTCTTGTGGTGTCATGTTTCAGGTTTTGCGTGAATGTTTTGTGTCACACAAATAAGATACTATTTACTAAATACACTAGAGGTATTTCCTAAACTAACCTTTACGCTCCTCACGACATCAACAAATTATGAAACGACAAGTCACTAAAGAACATACCTAAAGAATAGTGGCAAACAAACATAATAACCAAATTTGGTCTTTTTCTACACACAAACATAACATAAAAATACAATAAACAGCTCAATTAGAAAACTGCCCAAATAGCAATATGAAAACGAAAAGCTGGTTTCACTTACTTAGTTTTCACCATGAATAAATGTTCTTTTGAAATATCGGCCCGGTATGATTCCCAACATCATTAAATTTAAAATGAATAAGTGACTAACGAGTAGATATGAATGAAGAAAGGGCGAATAAATAGGTCTTATTGGACACGATTATTATGTTGAAACCAATTGGTCATTATGATCTGTAAACCATTTTATTTTATAGCTTCTTTATTTTCTTGATTTTTCAAGCTCAAAGCATCTCAAATCGGCTCAGTACTCCAGAAAAAATCGAACCTGCAGTTTGGCCGTTTTGGCCTGTTTCGGCTTTTCGTTCATCTCATAAAATTAAACCTGAAAGGTAAGGAACAACCTGTTTGATACTCACGATCAAGGAATCGTTCCAAAAGTTTCAAAAACTCCTCAAATTCGACCAAGGAATACTCCTCGGCGTAGTCGACTCCGTTCATTTTCGCTTCTTGGTCCGCAACTACTAGTTCGTCAGAGACTACCGGCTCCCATTCGAGGCATTTAACCCAATCAAACGATGACTCAGGCCGGCCTAATTGGAGCTGGCATTTCGTAAGGTGTAAGAGATCGGGATATGCGAAACCCAAGAAGGTTTATTTTGTAAATCAAAAACACCCAAAAAAAATTTCTTGTAAAATAAAAAGGTTGTACATAAATAAATATGTGCTCACTTTAATAACACATTTGCTTAACCTTTACATCTATATCCATAGACGAAAATAGAACCATTCCCCCAAAAGAATGAACAAACCGACCTCAGATAGGATCTCGAACCCAGGGCCGCGGCGCCAGACCCCCACTGATTTTGTTCTACTTTTATTATTATCATTTTGGGGGCGTCGGTGGCCTCAACGGTTTAGACGTTGACACGGCGCTCATCACTGTAAGGTAAAGGTATCGGTATAGGTTGTATGTAAAGGTATGACATACAAATTTTCTCAAAAACACCGGCACCCCTAGGGTTGATATAACCTCTGCTATTGTGAACTCTCGTAAAAAAAAGTTATTTTTTTTTTATATATAAAACTCACTTAAGGAGTTGCCGACTAACAAATGTTACGCTTACCTAGCCAACTATTGCTTGATTATACAGAGTGGCAGGTTTCTCGCGACACAAACTTTGTCAGTGAATTTCACACACCTCCGGGTGGCAAAAAGGTTTTTATGAACCGTGGTTCGATACTCCAGCCTTTCGCAGATATTCAGCTTTCTATGGATTTTTTACCTGTCGTTTTTGTCATAACTCGTAGCTCTTGTACTATTCATTTTGGGGAAAACAATTTTTTTTAATAAATAAAAACAATCAGAACAGCGTTAAATTTCCTTTAAGCAGGCTACCTTTTACCGTTTTTAAATTTTTATAATTAAACAAATCTTTTAAAACCTGCTAAAATGTGTAAAAAAACTAATGTGCAACCTATTGCCCAACTTTAACTTAATAAAAAATCACAGAAACAAGAATTCAAAGTTATTCGGTTGTTCATGGTGTTTACTGTCTCTTTTTTATGGGTTTTGTTTATTTTTACGTTGAATTTTTCTTTTCTTGTGCTTATTTGTAAGATTAAAGTTGGTTATTACAATTTCTGTACTGTTGTTCTTTTTTCTTTTTTTGCATTTAGTATTTAGTGTAGGTATTTTGCCCAATTTTTTTACTTTGGTTGTATGCTATGTTTATCGACTCTTTTTTAAGTGTGTTGTTTCATTTTTATTTCTTTTTGCACTTGTTTATTATTATTGTTTTCATTAAAAAATTTTTCCCGGACAGACAATTGATCAATACAATTTCCCCTTTTTCACACCGTTACCACTTTTTTCTATTGAGCATAAAATTTTTGTATTCTTGTGTTTTATGCTATATTTGAATTTCCCTAAAACTGAGTAGTTCAAGAGATACAGAGTAGATTTATGACCTAACCTTAGACAGTTGTAAAACACATAAAAATTTGAATATCTGCGAAAGGGTTGAGAATCGGAACATAGGTTATGTCGGACCTTTATGTCACTCTTGAGGTGTGAAATTCCCTGGCAAAGTTTATGACGCGAGAAGCGTGATACCCTGTATAATTTTGGTTACAGTTGAAGTTAAAATTAGTAAAAGTATATGTTATGTTGTCCAAATTGTAGACAAGAATGTCTTCCCTATGGATGATCAAAATGTAACAACGTGACTTATTGGAGGCAGTCGATGTGCTATTAAATGACACTTGCTGCCCTCCAAAAATTCTCGATCATATGGCTAAAACTGATTACTCGATTCGAATAAGTTTAAAAAATACGTGGCACGCCAAAGATTATGGCCTTAAATACGACACAATTACTTATTAGATATTTAATTTTTCTATGTAGGTTCTATATGGTTTGTTTTCTCCAGTAGAAGATAAATAAAGAGTTATACACACAGCTTTATATTTAAAAAGGCGTAGGCATAAAGGCCCGATATTTAACACCCCTAATATTTAAATTATGGTTTAATAAATTTTACTCGACCTAAACCCCCAGGGGTCGAATCTCGAACGCGAACCCACGACGGTCGAATAATAGATTTCACGATACTTCCTTGGATTATACCGTCCTAAACACTGAGCGTTTTAAAATTTCCGACAGGGAGAAATTCCGGAATCCAGGAAAATCATAAATAAGGCATATTTCTTTTTGTTATATTTCATTTGTTAAAGGAATCGCGGCCTTTCAAGAGCCTAGAAATATTTAAAGTGAAACCCAACTCACAATAAAACAGCGCCCACACTATTCTGATCTATCAACCACCTAGGGGAATACCTTCTAATTATATACTCTGGATCTTCTGATGCTCTTTTTTATGAGCATTGTTTTACATGTGGAGTGTTATTTAATGGAGCTTTTGAATCCATTAACGAGATCATGTTAAAAACTGTCGGCCTATATTTACTTTATCTTTGCCGGCTTAAACCGATAGTATTTAATTAATAATAAATTAACGTCGCAATGCTTTCCGCTATCCATCTAAGAGATTTATGTTTGATCATCGTCTCCGATCATCCTTATCTGTCTTAACTTTCTGGTTTGATTTGTCAGACCAGTTTTGGCATTTCGCCGCAGTAATAATAATCACACAGACCAACGAAAATGGGTAAAAATTAATAATGAAGACGGCCAAACTGAAGGGTACATCACCTCGCCGACCTCAACATATGAAACACCGATTCCTAAAACGGACATAACCAGCGGCATATCTCTTCAACATCCTGTCAAAACCCAATCCAGGTAAATCTCCGTAATGCCTCGAGATCATTTATTAAAGTTAATCAACTCGAGACAAATTATTCTTTAATAGTTGCCGACCACCGGTTAAACCCTTTTCGACCTGACTAATAGAAGGCCCTGAGGCGGTTTCACCTTCGTCTTTTTATTATTCTTCATCACAGAACATCTTTTCTTCCCCTAATAGCTCAATCTACCCTAGATGGCCCTGATAAAGGTAATCGACCTGATAAGGCTCTTCAAAGAGTCGTAAATTTCAAACCCGGATTTAGAATTTATCAAAAAGAGCACTTTATGCCGCACCACAAACTTTAGATAAGCCGTTTAGCCTCCCCTCGCCCATAACAGCTTTTTTTTTAATTGATCCTGTGTATTTTTGTCAAGTTTTATACCCGTTTTGCGTTTTATTTTTAAGCGGGGGAGTTCGTGACCCGAACGAGATATCTGTGGCTGAGAAACATCGGCTCTGTTTTTATACCGCCTTAACTGATTAAGCACTAATAGGCTTAAGGTCAAGAGCATGTCCATCTGCTTACACGAGCAAGACGAGAATCCCGCGACATGATACATATTGTTCAGTAAACATTTTATTATGAACAAAAATACATTCTACCTGAGTAGGGTCGTTTTAAATGGAAGTGACGTACCAACAACAAGCCGGCAAAGTTACCAATTAACTTAACAGCTTAAGCAAGGTGAAGTTCACGATATAAATAGAAAAGCGTAAATTCTCGCTGTTTTTATCTGTCAAAGGATTTTTGTTAAGGGATGAACAAAAGATTAAAAGGATGACTAGAGATGGTTAAAGGCTAAAGTACAGGTTAATCACCTCGCAAACCTTATCAAATTATCTCAAAGTTTGACTTTTGTTAAATCACTTTAAGATCAGTGATCATCCTAGCCTGCCCATCCACGCTGGTGTTGTCTTTCAAACACGTTTCGACATTTCTCTAATCTTCAGTGTGGTTTTTGGACGCTGGGTCCCGTTTTACGTTGGTAGAAAATTATGGGCTAGGTAGACAAGTACGGTAAGGGGCGGGGAAACTACGTGTTAATCATCAGACAGGTTTTGTTTCAATACGGTTGATTTATACTTTTTTTAAAAATTTTATGTGTCATTTTATGGATTTTATCATACATATTTAAAATAACTTTGTCTTGAGAGAGTTAGCAACCATCGCTATTTTCCCAACTTTACACAAGAGCCTAGGCAATTAGGTCCGATGCATCTCCGATTTGAGATTGGCTGTCCCTATAATAGTATTATCACCTATAATTAATATAATAATACGTGAAGTGGGTTAGTGGGTTTGAGTGTGTGGAATTTATCTTGAAATTTGGTGAAGAATGATTAATTTGCAAAGGGTATTTTGAGGTCATTGGGAGGGTGGTATTGGAGGACTTTCGGAGGAAGGTTGGAAATTCGTTGGATATCGATAGGCTTAGCGGTGTCCTATAATCCGCTCCAAATTATGTTCCAATCAAAGAGTTACATTTTTTTAAAGTGTCAGTTTAAGCGATGATCCAACACTTTTTAAAACGAAAGACCGCTCAAGAACACCCTCTAAAACCAATAAGGCAGTTTTGTTTATAAAAGAGCTCTGTGAAACAACCGTAAACAGAACTGGGGACTACGATTCGGTTTATTTCGGAAGTTACTTTAAATAGAGGCCATTGATCTTAAAAACGCATAAATTTATCTCTTCGGTACGTTGGACTTACTTAATGGTCAGAAGATACCGTACAATGTTAAAAAAATGATTCAGAGGTATTGATAGTACATTTTAATATAGTAAATTGTGAAATGATAATTTTTCTTTCAGTGAGGTTTAATTTAAATTGTATCACATTTTTCATGATACAAAGTTATGTTTGAAGATGTCACGTGTTGGTTTCGAGCAGTCATCACTAGACCAGTCTGCCGTGTTAAATGGGACAGGTCGGGACATGGAGTCACGATCGAGAATTATGGAGGGCGTCAAATTGTGTGTTCCGTCGGTCACATTTCTTCTTCAAGACCAATCCTTACGACCTTAAAAAAAATCAAATTTTTTTTTTTGAATTGGTACTTGCACTGTAATCAAACGATTTATCGAATGGTTAGCTGGAGGAGTGGTGAAGGAAATTTCAATGCTGTAACGCATGTGTCGTCTGGCAAAAAGTCTGCTATTCCAGACGTCTAGATCGGAGGGAAAGTGCCACTTTTTCATCCGTCTCCGATAAACTGTCCTTTGTCTTCTGCATCCATGGTAAAATTATGGATTTCTCCTCCAGGCGCCACATCTTCCGATCTTCGTTGGCGCCGTGCGTCAATTAAAGTGAAATAAGGACTAACTTAATGTTCCCTCATTAATAATAGTATCCCCGGATCCTGCCAAGAACGATCAAGCTTTCGTTTGCCTTTTTAAATTAAATTTATACTGTTAGAACAGACATGAATGAATTCCTGATTTAATTCGGCAGATTTTCTCATTATGTAAAGCTGTTTCGATTATACTTATATAAATAAATATTTTTTATAAAATATTTGTATGGGTTTGCCTGGTCGAAACCAACCAATATTTTATAGCACACACTGTCCGTAAATTTCATAGCCTTTTATTACTAGTGTGAAATTCCTGAAAGCGATCTGAGGGAGAAATCTGGAATAGGCGGACCAGGATCATTTTAAACGATTAACTACAAGTTCAACACCTTTCAGATTATCCCGCAACGATAAGTCGACCATTTCTGATCATTGTGCCAATCCTGCCAATTTTAGTTTATGTACTTGAACATACAAACATAAAATAAAGTTTGTCTAAATTTTCCTTTGGTCAATATAAAACAATTAAATCAATCGTATTTATTGTCCTTCCTTTTTCTTCTTCCTTTTCCTTTCCTTCCTTTGTAAATGGTTTAATTTCTCTTATTATTTAATTTAGTTCTTTTTCGTGTAAATTATTAATCTACGCGTGTTGGCATACAGTGCCATTTTTAAGTAGTTTATTTCTAAAAATTATTTTAATAATTTTAAAAATGTATCAAGTAGAAAGCCATAAAAAATTAAAATTTCCTCATTCAGAAAAGGTCTATAAATAAGAAAAATTAAAGAGCTCATAGAATGTTTCATTCAAGATCTCCCCTCCCTAATTCGTCTACTTTATCAATTTATTAAGATACGCAAAGTAATTACGTTTAACAAACTAATAAGTTAAAACTTCTAGACTATTTACTAGAACTTTTATTATATTGGGCACGGCAGTAATAAGAAAAAAATCGCCAAGAATTAAAAGGAAATTTTGTTTATTTTAATTGGAGCAAACCGGCTAGCAGATTAAGGGCGAATTTCCGGATTTGGCAGGCACCTCTTGCACAATAATCTCGCCGCCAGGACATGACGGACCTATGACAAGAGTCGAGAGCACAGGTACGGCTGGTAATCACCGCCGATTATAAGATCAGATTAAGTTGGCCGTCGATTATAGTTTCCTGAATCCCTCAAGTGCTGGGCCTGGTGGAAATTGCGATCGAGCCGGCTTATGCTTTACAGTCCCAAGAAGAGAGGGAGACTCTGGTTTTGCTTAAACACTTAATTCAGGGGTTCGGAACGATTATTACAGTCTAAGCCGGTTTTTTTTTCAAGACTGTGTTTCAAATGCCAAATGGCAAAACTAATCGGATTATCTGATAACTTTCAATAGTAGACCAAACAAAGGGCTTGGTCGAAAATTCTCTTTACTCTAGCCGTATTTAATAAAATTGAACAACATGAAATTCTAGGCAAAAATAAATTTGGTTTACTAACTTCACTTAATGAGAACGGTGTGCAGAGATGGTTTTGAAAAATTTTAAAGCAGCGACACATGTCGGCAAATCCTTAAGCCAAATGAACAGCGTGGCTCTACGAGTTGCGGTCGAGGCCGGATCTACATAAAACACCCAACTGTCAGACTTTGTTTGCCACCGACAAATTTCACCTGCCAATTACCCAAGTAAAGGAAAGTCAAAAAGGCATGTAGGGAAGTAACACGCTAGATAGGATAGCGAGAAGCGGAACTTGTACCGGAAAAATGGCAGTTTCTCCGCTAAATTATAACAACACACCATGCTGGGATGCGACAATAAGGACATCAACGATTCACCCCGGCTATTGATTGAATCCCCGCCTTTCAAGGAAATCCACCGTGGATTCGTGGTTTGTGAAGTCGCCTGATCGCAAGAGACATCATACAAGTCTCCACCGAGAATCCTCTTTGTCGGCGATTTTATTTGACGCCATTTCAGTTAATTTTCAGAGGACGGAGGACTCATCCGCGGCTGAAACAGTTTGAATGCAAGAAATAAGGACGTGGCAAAAAAGTAAATGAAGAACCATTAAGCTGTCCGACCGTTCTTTTAAGCCATTTTACTTTTTCAGGTTCCCAACTTTAATGATTTTTATTATGCCAATTATGGATTAAATAATTACTTAAAACATAATTTAATTATCTTGATGATGACATCAACCAGTTAAATTTCAGACTCATCCGAGGAAATGTTTACTCATTTGTGAGATAAAAGTTTTATACATTGGACGATTTATGAAATAGACTAGAAAACGATTAATATTTATTAAGATTAATCAAAATCCATGGAATTTTTAAAACGAAGGAATTGAGCAGCTGGCCTGCATAATGGCAATTAAGCATCGGGAACGATAGGCCATATTTCCAAGATTGAATATAATTGGTTTACATTGCATCATAAACATTTGACGTCCAACATTAAAAATTTTATAAATAAAATTATACAAATTCTAATTTGAAGGAGTAAAGATATAAATGTTATAAAAAAATCAGCTTAATCTCAGGATGTGTTGATTTTTTAAAATAATTTTGCTTGATAGTCTATTTGTCAACTTGTAATTGCTCCAGTTTGTTTGACTGTTTTATACAAAGGTTCATTCCTTGATAGTGTCTATTATTCCGAAAGAAATTTGATTTCAAACTGATTCTTAAATGGCTTGTTTTGTAACCGTCGACGCGGAAGTGACGCAAATGGCACACATGAAAAAATAGTTTTTTTGAAAGTGTTACCAAGTTTCATTTATCACATCGTCCCATTCAGATCTACGGCTACGTGGTAGAAAGTGGAAAAGAAACTGACAAAATTTTGATAGCGCGGAAACGCAAGAGGAGAAATAAACATTCTTATCTGTGGTCCTTGTCGGACAGGCGGCTTTAATTTAGAATGGAGAAACCGTGTTCACAAATAGTACACTGGTCCTTATTTTTCTTCAAATCCCTTCCTACAAATGTTGACGTGTGTAGAACAAGAAATGATTTTTGAAAGTCACGATATGCATGACGTCAAATACTTCGAACCTAATTTTCGCTCATTGAAAACTCCTCATTAATAAGCGAACATATCTCATTACTAATTATTTGGTATCGCCTATTTATTATTGATCATTTATATCGCAAGGTTTAATGGTTAAAAAAGTTTTCCAATCTTCGGTATGGAATTTAAATGAATATCACGGAAAGTATTAGAGATTTGTCTCTCTCCCTCACGTACATTCATACACACACTGGTGGAACAAAGCTCAACAAAAAGTAGCTACCCAAACATTAGGCGCTTACAAAGACTAGCAAACCTATGTATCACAGGGGCGATGAGAACAACCCCTACAAACGCACTAGAAACCTTGATAAACCTACCTCCACTAGAAATATTCATACAGAGAGAGGCTAGGAAATGCTCATTCAGGCTCCAAAAACAATTAAATTGGAATGGAACCAAACGATTCGGGCACACAACCATAATTAACAAAATCAGACACCCATTACTAGAAATGGGGACTGACTACATGGTATCATCTGTACAAGCCCAAAATATGAGCAATCAAATTCATTAGAGAAGTATACCTCGGTCTTTCAAGCAGAAATACATGCCATCAATGCTTGTGCCCTGGAAAATCTTTAAGGAGGTTACGCTGACAAAAAAATCCTCATAAGATCAGACAGCCAAGCAGCTATTAAATCACTGGCATGCATAAGGATTACATCAGAATTAGTCAGTGAATGCATACAAAATCTCCAAAACCTGGGGGAACACAACAAGGTAACGGTATCCTGGGTGCCAGGGCACAGGGGAATTTTGGGTATGAAGAAGCAGACAGACTGGCCAGAGGCCGATCCGCAAGACCATACATAGGCCCCGAACCTTTCCTTGGGATATCAAAAACAAACATAGAATCCTCCATCGCAGAATGGATCCAAACAAAACAAAGAGAGAAGTGGATAAACTCTAGTAGTGCTAGACACAGTAACCTTATGATAAAACAACCCTCACCAAAACTAGCAAACACACTACGACAATTGGAGAGGGCAAATCTCAGAGGAGTGGTAGGACTACTAACCGGCCACTGGCATCTGAGAAAACATTACATAACATGGGCATATACAATGATGATCCCATTTGCAGACTATGTAATTTGGAGGAGGAAACAGCCACTCATATCATATTCGAATGCGAAGCTGAACAGCCTGTATACTAATAATTGTCAAAATAGAGCGGCGAAAAACCATAAAGGTTAAATTTTTTTTTCTGTTTCCTTATGCAGTCTAAATTTCTTATCTTGCGAATGCCACAGTAGGAACCGAAAGGACATATTTGCCAATCACGATAATATCGCGATAGCTAATGATCCAACCCCGAGGATATCGGGAATGTTACCCGGCCCGATCTATTGTCGTTTTATTGTGTCGAAATACGGCAATAACAGACTTTCAGGGCAGAAAAAGTTACAAAATCCCAAAGCAAAAACGGTAACGATTCGGTTTGAAATCCCGTATATTTACATTTTTCCGATTAAGACTTATAATTTTAATATCTAGTACAAACGATCGACCTTGTAATTTATTGTTGCAATTACCGTTCAGGCGATAGTCTCGGGCTATACTACCTTTACGCCATATGGTCATACGAAGGTTGTCTTGTTGATACTTCTCCGTTTATAATGCTAACAAGACAGCGGCTTTTATTCTTTCGCTGTGTCATGTTACGAGAGAAAAATCAAGGATAAATGCCACACATGTTGAATGAAATTTACGTCAAAGGGAAATATATGAGAATATCCTGTTCGACTTATGTAATTTGATATCAGTGTTATGGATTTGAAATTTGTTTATATAGAAAAAAAATTAATATTTTTCGACGTCTTTACAAGAATTCCAATTCTTAAGCCTTAGAGCTTATGTAAATAATGTACGTATAAAAGAACTTCGGATTTTCTAGAATTTACCTGTTCGTCGACAATCATGCCTTTATCATGAGAATCACACTCTATTTTGTCTTTTACGTTATACGTTTTATTTATAATATAAGTTTAAATAATTTTAACTTAGAATAAATAAGTTCAGTCGTTTTCGATCGTTCGAGGTCAAATCTTCACTAGTTTGGTCTGTCGGATGTAGTTTCATCGTCAGCTTCCGTGGTTGGTCTCTCATTTTGTCAGTCGGGTCTCTTTTATTACCTTTAGCAAACTTATGAGACTAAACAAGACGAAACTAACCCTCTACTAAAACTGGTTAAAATACGCCGAACAGGGGTCGTTTTAGAGACCATAAAGTAAAATTAAACCATTCGACGCATCCCACAAGTTTAAAATAGAAAATTGAAACCTAGAAATACACTGAGACACCATATTCAACACATGAAAAATTATGAACACACAAAACATCTCACATTCATAAATCACTCCGTTCAATGCAAAAATAAAATAAACCGGAATTCACAAATAACTGAATAGAACGAGGAAAAACCCGAAATCAATCCGACAAAGGTGGAGAGTATCAAAGGTGGCATCGATTACATAAAATAACAAATAACCACTGAAGATGGCAAAATACTAAAACGTGTTTGACGAAACCAGCGATGGACAAAAGACTCAGATGATCGTACTATACAGGTTCATTACTCCACAGACTATTTTTTAATGTTTGACAAAACATTGAAGTACACTTAGTACTTCGTTACATGGCAAGTGAGAAGCGTTGTTTTGCTTAAGTGAATGTTCATGTGGTGACAATGCACGTCGTTAATTACAATTTCTTCCTCGCTGTCTTTAGGAAGCAATGTTCATGAAGTTCTTGCTCCCAGGGGTGGCTTTACTGGCAAGAAAATCGCGTGATGATGATCAAAATAGATACATTTCCTTTTGCGCATTCATGAAGGATGGAATCATGATCATGATATTGGGGGGCGTCGGTGGCCGCAGTATTCAATATTTTACACGGCGCGCGTCACTGTAAGGTAAAGGTTCCTATGTCGGGTTCGAATGCAGGGCCGCTTGATTCGAAACCGACATACTTACAAATGGGCTTTTATTCAAAAACACCGGTACCCTGTGGGTTTATTTGGCCTCTGCTGTTGGGAACCCTCGAAAAAAAAAATCATGATCAATTCATTCGCAGTTATTTTTTCTTTCTAAATGTAATATTATTTTTTGTATTTAATTGTAGAGTGGATTGCTTAGTTTTTGAAGATATTTAACAAAAATCTGGAAGCGCAGAATGAATTTTCCTTGTCGTGTGTGAATCTGGTCACATTCCATTGTTCTACCTGATAAAATCAAGTCCTTGGCCTATCGGATGATTGCTTGATGTTTGTTACGCAATATATTCGATTAAGCATTCTCTTTACGGCACTACCATTAGTGCGCTCTGAATAGTTAATCTGTTTTAATTGAATATTAAACAGCTCAACTTTTTAAATGCTAAAATATATAGTTTTGTGAGATGATATGTTCACAGTAAGTGAAGAAACTGGATGATCTGAGTATTCACCCCTTAACATTTATGAAAGCCTAACAATGTAAACTGCCACAATAACACACTGGCCAAACGTTGGAGATGGTGAAATGCAGCTTGACATACAAAAGCACCGAGAATAAGCAGACCTCGACGATCAAGCTACCAATGTAATTCTACTCGTTGTGGCTCTAAGCAAATTGTTTAGAAAAATCCAGTTTTTTAATGGTAATTTTAAATCATAAAAGCCTATGATGTTGGTTTATTGGTTGAATATTTAATTTTTAAGCAGAAATAACAATTAAAAGACGAACTAAAAACTGAAAGATTTCTTCTTAAAAATGATTTAATAAAAAAGAATAATAATTCTAAATTTAGTTAGTTACGTAATAGACACATTTACGTTGACTTTGTGTTTTCCAATATTATTATATTAATTAGTTTATTTTCATAAATTTGTTCTGGCAATAGTGTAGCTACCAGGGTGCCAGTAGGTGCAATGCACCCAGCCCCCCAACCGTACGTTCTTTTTTTATACAGAAGGGACTCGAACACTGAAAAGTGTGAGGGAATGTTAAATGCAAACGTGTTAAAGGTCTAACTAGGAATATAACATGATTTCAAATATTATTGGTTTTTTGACATTTGTCCTTAAAATAAAGTACGATTAAATTATGTTTAAAACCAGATACGAAGCGAAATAACAATAATATTAAACAATTAGAATTTCGAGACGTCCTAGGAGATCTCTGAATGGATCACCCACCTTGGTGGCTGAGCGACTCCGAGTAAGGGCTCTGGTCGAGCACAATAGGCAATAATATTTAAAAAAAATTTAATATTAATATTAAGCTCGATTTGAGACAATAATGTAATTTTTATTTTGACATTTTGCCATATTATAAGATGCCATGGCAAAACTATTATAAGATGAAAAAATGCAGGTTAAGAACGTTATACTTCTAAGAAGGGGATTTCTTCAGTGTTGGAACTATGTCTGCAGACAATTTTAAGTTTCAAAAATAATTTACATAACTTACTTAATGAGGCAACGTATGTTATTTTACTTTTTTCGTACCCAAAAATTAAAAGAATTCCTGATCTATTAAGTGAAGATCAACGATAGTACTACTGATAGTAGTAGCAGTTGTAAGCCTTGGGTATAATTATTTCTCAATTAAATCAAAGATTACAGTAAATGAAGAATATTTCAAATTTTTCTACATGATGATGAGGATACGATGAAAAGGAGGCTCCAAACAGTGTTCTATTTTGGCTTATTGTGATTTTCCTAGAATTTCAATTCAGTCAATTGACCTGACTCTTCTTTTACGAAGTAGTCTCCATTCAGTGGTTGCGAACACAATATGGGTGGCAATTTTTTCCTCTTCATTGCATAACGAATGGGGTGATCGATGTGTAGGTGCATTCTCAGATGACCGGCATTGATACCTAACATCTACGTTTTACCTTTTTTAACCGCAGCAACGTTTTGATTTATTTAGCCTTGAGTTTCCATTGTGAAATGGAAGATCTTGTAAATCCAATTATGGATTCAGGGCCTATAGTTCCGGATCCTCCAGTTTGTCTCCTTCTTGATTAAGTAAAATTCCTTCTTTTTAATTAAAATTCCGTTTATTCCATTCTATTTTTGAAGTGAAATTTGTACATTATAATGCTTTTTTCGATTAACAGCTTGTAAACTCTGTAATTTTTAAAATCCTAGATGTAATCATTTTTCTAATAAAACTAGAGTTATCATGCCTATTGTTTAACAATGAGTTCCATGACACAAAAGAATTTTTAAAGTGAAATTAAATCTTAATACTACATATTCCACAAATTTGCTATCAATAAATTTTCCATTCCTTCATCTAATTTAAATTTTTAATATAAATTAAAGTAAGTCATATTTAACAGGAAAAGATTTGGCTGAATTTTTTAATGTGGCCAGCGGTTTTTCAGAATTGTTCCCTGCAGGCCTTTCAATTTCAACCCTTCCCGTGAATGTTTCAGCTGTAGAAAATTGTTTTCGACATTAATATTATCTAAATACATTACATACACATGCATACATTCACAGGGAAGAGAATTATGCAAACATGAAGATTATGATGATTTTTTTGTCCTTTTTCTTTCTTTAAACTAGTTTGGACTTTCTACATGAATGTTTCCTGAACTCCGTTACAATACCTCAAAACGGTATAATTCACACAGAAAGTATGTTGAAATTTTAATTTAAAGTAATTTCTGAACCACCTGACCCTCGTTGTTTCAATGTAATAAAATTAAATTGCTCCATTCAAACGCTATATTTATATATTACACAAATATTTTGAGCCGGGTCTGGGTGTTTCAAGTATCAAAATAAATAATAATATAAATATATAAATTAAATAATGGTTTGATTTCATTTATCTATGATCCTCCATTTCTTGAACCAATATTTCAAACAAAGGAAATGGTCGTGGAGTTTCTGCAGGTCACTACTGAAACTGTTGATCAAATAGGGGGCCAAGGAGAAAATTGAAAAAAATAGAGGATAATAACCCCCTTTTTTTGATAGGCCACACCACGCATCTCCTTGCCAAAGAGAGAACAAGATGTCCTTTATGCGTTGAACAAGTATCTGCACGAAACATATTAACATAGTGCGAAGTGCAGTAATGATAATAATGAACAGATGATTGATACCTGAAGCAGATTAACGAATATTGTCGAATGCCCTTTCATATGCTGGTTGAAATAATATCCTAAAATTTAATGAATGTATTTATTAGCGTAAACCTTGAAGTATGTTTGGGTAATTCTGAGACCAAAGACAAAAAAGTAGTCTTGGTTACTTTATTCTGCAGTGCGACGTGTAGACTCTAGCTCAATATCTAAGACTGTCTACCAGATTGTGTGAATGTACTATATTTATTTGTATATGGACATTGCCTGTTTTATTGAATTCCCACAGACGTGTACTCCTTGCAGTAAACTTGATTTTCCTCGCTGAAGATGGCGCATGTTATGGAGATTAGTGTATTGGAATAGACAGGAAAGTATGAAGTGTAAACTGAATAGAGAATGGAACAAGGATGCTGCCTTGCGGAACACCCCAAAACTAGAGGTATGCAACTAATCAAATAAAACCGACTTTAAATTGACTCAATCTATTGTATTAAGTGCCATGCCTAGAATATAGCTGCTTATACTAGTAAATAAGTAACCTCAATTTCATAAAGTACAATGTAACAGACACGAAATTCATGATAAAAAAAAAATAGTGTGAAATGTTCAACAGAACTCTAAAAACTTTTTAATTTAAGAAGATTGTTGAAAACAGACTTTAAATTTTAATGGTCATTATTTTCAAACTAATTTTAGCTACTACAAAGTATTTTTTTTGTCAAGAAAGTTTAAAACAGGAAATTGGAGTTTTATATTTTAATAAAACGGAATTTATGATAACTGATTTTTGTTTTTAGTTCTTCCAACTGCAATGTGCCCTGTTGTAAATTTCAATACAAAATTAGCATAATTTAATTAAATAAAAACTAACTTTCCCCCACGCAAAGATTGCATCTTTCACACTTTGCTTTTGACTCATGAAAATGGTATGCATCTCAAAATATATAAGGTTTCTAGTGATAAATCCTAATTATTATAGTAAAGAACACCTTGACCTTCACTTCATATTCAAGACAAAATGGTTTTTCTAAGGCTTTATTATGTTAATATTTAATTTAACTGTACTTATAACTGTAAATTATAACATTGTTCAAAATGCATGTCTAGATTTGTTAATTTTTTAAATGCCTTTTTTTAAGTTTGAAACCTCGAAGATGGGACTAACATAAAACTAATTATGTTCATTATGGTGTTATTACTATTTAATTAACAATGAACGGAAGATAGACATATATCAACGATAACGTTATTAATTGCTACATTTACATCGTGTAATCCGATATTTTTTTGCGGCTGAGCCATTTGAATACGTCAATGAAATATTAGACCGAATCGCTAGAACTGTTTTTCGTTCTTGACAGTCATCATTGTCTACGCCCGTCCCAAAAGACAAATTCACAGGACCGTTAAAAAGAGGATCAGTTCCAAACAGGCTCCACCTATGAATAATTCATAGATCACAGTCTTGAGGAACAGTTACCATTCGGAGGATTTGCAATTCAAAAACAAGCGCCCGGGGTGCCGTTGTCATAATTGACGAGACTTTTAAAGATCAACAGACTATCCTGACAGTCACGTGCTCTCTGTCGAAAGGTTATGATTAATCGCCCCATTATACCTGGCATCCATTAAGTAATTGTTACGTTTTGTGTAAACGGGAAAATTAACGATTCGACGACATGTTTCAATTAATTGAGGATATGTTTCAAATTCATTAGAATGCTAATTGCTTTTTACAAAAAAAAATGCCTGGAAATGTTGACACTTCTAGTCCAATTGACCGGATTTATTACGTATATTTCTAAAATCAAAATGTAATCTGTATGGTTACATGGATTATTCTAATCTAAGCCTCATTTTTGCTTAAAAATTTCTTAGATCTGATTTATAATAAGATAGTTTCTACTTTTTCCTTTTTATCTAGCGCACAGGGTTGATTATATTGGTTTAATTTCGTCCATCGCGTGTTTCTAATAATATAAAACTAACGCCCCGAGCGTCCTAAAGGGAGATCTACGTTAGTCACAGTCCAGGGATTTATATTTAGATTATACGTCTGCGGACAGGCGGTGGTTTTTAAGTAGCTTTTGTGGACGGAGCTTAAATCTTGTGCAATCCCAAACTCACCGGCTTGTCTTTCTTTTCTTTTTTTTTTTAATCTCGAAAGATCTTCTCGATCTCTGAAAGGAACAAATCCTAGGACAACATCCGAACAACACATATTGTTTCTGTCGTCGCCTTGAATTAATAGTTGGATGCCAGATCTTTCGTCGAACCGCTAAAAGCCTCTGATACCTGAACGTATTCCCATCCTATAAACGAAGAAAATACTCCCAGAAAAAATTCTCGGTCGACCATAGGTAATAAGGTTAGTGGCGTTAGCCTAGAAACCTGGCCACCTACTGTTTCTGAGGTCTTTAATTATATACCTCCGTTGTGGTAGAATACCATCGAGTCTAAGACAACAACCTGTCTAAAACGGTGCTACTCAGGTCACGTGAAAGAGCTTCGAGATTGAGATTTATATTAATTGAAATTTAAAATCTACACGATTTTTGTTTGTTTGGATAGAGTGACTTTAATTTACAACCGCCATAATAAGTGAATATTAATAATCCATATTTGCTTATTGGTCATAACTAGACGTATTAATTATTCCAATTAATTATTCTTTTTATCTAAGAGATGCAAAATTAGTAAAATGTGGCTAAAAGAGGGAAAATTCGAACGGTTGTAGGTTGAGATGTCGAGGTGCTGTCCGAGGAAATCATGGTCACGATAGTCCGAATCCTGCTCGTGTCACTAACATTTCATCCCAACCAAAAAATTTAAAAAAAGAATAATTAATTGGAATATTAATAATGTTGCGTTGTGAGATATAAATTATAATAATAAATTTATTATTCACAAATTCGTAGAGTTGGCAATAACAGACAGTCGTAAAGTAATAAAAATAACTGAAAATGTGGTCAATTTTAGTAGTCAATCGGTCAACTATGAAAGATTGGAAAAAATGGCATTGTTTAAAACTCATTTTAATCTTTCTGCAAGAACATTTTTGGTATTGCAACTTGAAATTGAATACAGTTTTAGCTGTAGGCGGCTTATGCAATACTCACATCAAAAAAATATATAATATTGAAAATAAAATCTTAAATAAATCTCAATTTTCTCTAAGGGTAGCTTTAAGGCTCTCATTTGGCCAAAGGTGTGAAAAAATGGCCAATTGTAAAAACAATATTGATCAGAAACAATCAAACAACGAAAGTATATCTATCAAAATATCCACAAAAGAGTAATTAATATAATTTTTTGTAATTCGAAGCACAATAAACCCGTTAAAGAATCACTTCCTACATTTAGAAAACGTAATAACGGAAGAGATAAGAAGATTAAGGATTACGAAATTTGAAACTTACTGCCAATTAATTTCGAGAAAGTTTATCGACCGCTTGGACCACCCTTAGATTTCCTCGAATCGAAATCTCACCAGTGTTCAATGTTCGGACATTAAACATGTTTCTCATGTGTTAATTGTTTTTATGTTTTCATGTATTGAGACGTTTGTAAGTTAAGCGAATGTGCTGTCTTGTGACATCGTTTTAAAAGGGCGATTGGGCAAAACCAGTATTGGCAATCTGATTTATGCCGGTTCTTTCTACGCTCCTTTCTAACAATAACTCTCTCTTGTTTGTTTAGCTTTGATAAGAAATAAGATATGTAGTAAATTCGCAGGGCATGTTGATTTTATACCATGTAATAATCTCTAATAAAAAAGAAAAAAAAATGAATTTAAAAATGTGGTGGAGTAAAGAGTTATCATCACAGTTACCACAAACTAATATGGCTTAAAGCACAACCAAAGCCAAGTTTAAAAAAAAAGAGCTTTTCCGATATTTAATTTTAATCAAGTAAAGCATGAATATTAACTTTTAACTCAGCTAATGCTATAGCAAATCTCAATAGTTGAGTCCTCACAATAACGCCACACAAAAGATCACACTTTCGAATTTATAAAGCTGCAACAAAAAGTTCGGAAACAAGGGTAGCCGAGGTTCAGTAGACAGCTGCGGTCCATACCGCTTCTACCATTCAATGACCCACTTTCATCGAGGAAAACTTCCAAAAAACCCGAATGAGAAAAAAGCTAGTAGGATAAATGACTCGAGAAGCAAAGCCCCCTCAGAATTCTGTATAGTAGCATAATGTAAATTTTGATTTATTGCCAGACGAAAATTATACGTGCATTGTATATATTTTTTAAATAGTTAAAGGTATATTTTTTAAATGTTCGATTAATTTATGGTTGTGACTAGAAAATGCTTGCGTAAGATTTAAAAAATGCGTAGGCGAATAGAACAGAGATGGATACGTCAGGCTCATAGGGTTAAACTGGATTCTGCCCACAGTTGTTACTTTCGTTATATCACAGAAATAAAAAGATTGCATAAGGACCCAGACTATAATGTTGACTCCATTCAAAACGGTCTTTTGTTGTAACAAGTTTCTGAGCAGGTAGTTTATACTTGATTTTTTCCTGGAGTTATTATCCAAATTGGATAGGAACAATTTAATCGGTCATTCTATGCGTGAACTTGTTGATACATTATGTACGAATGTATTTACATAATTTGATTTATTCAGTAGCATGGAGTATTATATTAAGTGGCTTGGTTATTATTTACGACGAGGGAAAATACCTATAAAATCAATTTGAGTCGATTATTTACCCTAGACGCTTTACTACAACGTTTTTTTCTTTTGAACGACAAGCCCTTTTTAACATAGAAAACCGATTTGTCATATGGATTATTTCACAATTTATTTAATTTTAAAGTCCTGTGTGGAGAATGTAACAAATATGATTTAAATCACATTTCAAAATACCCTACATCCGATTATAGATCCAAGTTCGTTAAATTTAAAATGAAACTCGTACGAATTCCAAATGATTAACACATTGGAAAGTTAATCCTCGAATATAAGAAGATCACGTAGGTCCTAAGTCCCTAAGCCCCCCCGCAGGCAATTCCTATGAGCACGGCGTTCACCGTTGATCTTCCCTTTGGTCAGAAATCTTGTTTTAACATGCAGTTGTTGTTCTGATTAGTTCGCCTATGAGACGAAATTATCAAGTTCGTCCTGTCGTAAAAGTCAATTTAAATCAAATTTATGACGAAAATTTTATTCAAACGACGAGATAACTTCCTAGAAATTTCAGATAATACGGCTTAGCAATCGTCCAAGAGGGAAAAGAGAATGTAGGTATGTAACGCTCAAGGACATGAAATTAAATTTTTTTGACCTCAGTACTATTATCCGTTTGAAAAGAGGTCCATTAATAAATAGGATTAGATTCGATTCCTGCTACTAATTAAGCGATTTGTTAAAAAAAAACAAAAAAAAAACAAATACAACCGGTATAACTATAGGGGAAAATGTGTATAGATCGTTTTCTATTCCATTTAATACTGTTTACACCGATTAATCGATAATCAGTTATACTTTATAAGCATGTTTTATAATAAATAATTTTTTTGCTTTTATAATATATACTGTCATTCCTTCCCTCTTCCAGGTTTTTTAAGATTTAGGCTAATTTTATTTGATTTTCTTAAGGAATTTGTTACGTAGAGAATAAATTATGATACTCATGTAACAACTCATACAAGGGAAAAAAGAACGAAAGATTTTATGACTTAAAGTAGATGTAAAAATGCAATTGCAAAACTAGACCAACTCAGCATGAATAAAAACAGGGCATAACATAAATTTTGAAGAAATTCAGATAAAGAAAAATAAAGGTAGGAGAAAAAATAGCAATGAAAAATTCATTGACTAGAAAGATAAATGTAAAGGATATTATTAAAATAATTCCAAATAAAGATAAATGTGAAGTATAATATTGTTCTTAGTCAACTACAGCGTCTCGCAGATCGTGGCTACTCTGACACCTAGGTCTTGATGGTAGCGAAAAGGCGGACGAGGGTTTGGCCGGGACGTCCCAACGTCCGGACTGAAACTAGAGGTTGGCAGATAAGAGGCTCTAGTTCAGAATATCCCTCCAACGCGAGGGTAATACTGATTACTGATTTATGTAAGCTCCAACCTGTACACGCGTGTACAGAGTGAGCCTATCACTTCTCTAAATCCTCCAGCAATTTTAACGTATGTAATTTACAATAAATTACAGGCCGGATTCAAGAATCACCCTTTACCGGTGTTGGCAGTCTGTGGTCGAACGTCAGTCTTATCCGTCCATCCGCCCAGATTGTGCTCCAGGGGTTATGAACAGCTAGGTCATTTCAGCCCCAACGCACTTAGTTTCTAAATCCTAAGGCTTTTATATTCTTACCAAGTCATAAATACGGCCACTCACAACACACGCTAGTGACGAAAAATTGTCAGCACTATATCCAATAAAACAGCCCTTACTCAGTTTATTATTTTCAATATCTGGATTTCAAGCTTAAAGTTCATCATCAGCGTGTAAGAACTATCTTTTTTAAATAGATTAAACCCACATACACATCCACGTTTACCATTTTTATACGAAAACCCTGTTTCCTTCAAACATCGGAACAGAGGACCCAAATCACTTTAGCGCTCAAGTACGATTCTCATGCCTATGCTCTCCCTACATGAAGCTAATGAATGACACCCTTCACTGAAGTGGTACAATATTTTTCTATACGCTGGACACATACGCGGCCTTAAGTGTGTCGATCTCGCATGGCCTATCCTTTGTCGAGTAATCCTTCTTTTACGAGTCATATCCCCCGAGGTCCATCTATCGAAGTGCTCTTGATATTTGAGGGTGATCCGTCCCACCAACGCTGTCATTTCATTTAATGATGTTTTTTAATGCATTTTTAGCGACAGACAGCCGATGAATTTATATATTTAAAGTTGTATTTCTTTTATTGAGAAGCTAAGACTTTTTTTTATTATAACGTTTTAGGCATTTTTCCGTCATATCAGTGTTAAATTATTTCATTATAATTCTTATCCGTGCTGCTTTGAGACCTTTTTAACCATAGCTCTTCTAGGTTTATTACTTATTACCAAGGTTAATCCCAAAAGTTACAAACATTTCTTTTGAATAGATAATTAATAAAATATCATTAGAAAGACATTCTGATTAGAAAGGTATGGGTGTCTGGCTCTATGAAAAATTAACATTTTTAGAAACTATCTGCATATATTATAAAGATTTTTGTATAGATCCTATCGGTAATTTTACATACATAACTTTACTAGTCTGCCTGTACATTCCGGCTGGTACTCGAAATATGCTAATTCTGTATAAGTCATGGCAATAGTGAAATTTAAATGATAGGAAAGATACAACAAAATTCTTAGCGCTAATCTATTTTTGTTAGCTAATTCAGTAAACTTAGATTCTCTCCTTAAAAGAAAAAAGAAATAGTGATGATTTACTCTTTGTCTACGGTCTTCTCAACAATAATATCGATTCTTCAGAACTGCGCTCATATCTTAATTTCTACATCCCATCTGCCCACGTACTCATACTAAATGGCTAGTTTACCAGCAGTTCACCCGTCCAAACTTACCACTCTCCCATAAATAGAAGTGTAGAACAATGGATCTGGTCAATAGGCAACCCATCGGTATAGAACGTAATGTTATCATTAAAAAAATTAAAAATAAGTCCTATCGTTATTATTGGAGATTGCTTAAACAGGAAATTTGGTCCTTACCACATAATTGAATATAACTAAAATCTTCCATTGTTTTCGATGCCTTAATAGTTTACATTTTTATTATTAGTATAACATGTATATCTTTGTTTTTATTTTTTTTATACGTTGAGTACATTTTAATCACTTTTATTATTCGCATATATTTTCCTTTATATATTATATGTTTTAATAATATATCCATTTTCAAGTGAATTTCTATTGCACAATTGTAAAATGAGCTCTTGCTTACCAATAAGTAAATTAATTATAAATGAATCATGCTAAACAGAGGTCACAAAAGCCCTCAGGGTATCGTTGTTTTCGAAAAAAAGCCCATTTTGAAGTATGTCGGATTCGAATCCGGGACCTTCACCTTACAGTATGAGTGCCGTGTCAAAGACTAAACGTTGCGGTCACCGACGCCTCTTAAAAAAAATTTAATAGTCCACATCCCAAATTCACCAACATCTCTCTCAAAGCTGTTACATCCCGTATGTTTCAAAAATGTACAATTAACTTTACCATCACCCAAATAGTTTTGCCCAAGCCTTATCCAACAGAAGCCATCTCTCATACGACGTCTCAAGAGGAAATGGCCCCTTTCTGAGGTGTAGGTAGTGAAGTGAATTGGGAAAATAGAATGATTATTTAAGGATCCGCACCAAGCAAATATTCTTAGGTATCCGCAAATTACATGTTATAATCAGAAATTGTAAATTGTAAAAACATGTTGGAAAAAACATCAACATTTTATATTTTATCCACCAATATGAAATCTTCGCCATCATATTAATCGCGTTATGCAAATTTTGGTATTCCGATTTTTAAATTGACTTCCAATTAAATCGTTTAATACAGCGAAATGGGAAAAATGATGGAAAACTTGTCAGAACACAACGACAAATTACGAACTTCCATTCACTCATCAGAATTAGAAAATGAGGGGGAGAAGGTTAAATTTCTCTTTTTATATTATAAACGTATTAATAAGTTAAAACTTTTAATGAAATAGGAAATTGGTAATTGATTTAAATTGCTTAATGCGATTGAATAATTGGCGGTGGGAAATGATGAAAAATACCATTTAAGTCTTTAACCTATTATTCTCAATTGACCACTGCACTAAAAAAACGACCTTTTCAAATTTTTAAACGTTCCATTTTAATCAATACTTATCTTAAAAATTTAAGGCTTTATTAATTTATAAAGATCCTCACCAGCGTCTGGTTTGTCTCTTATATCGTCATAAACTGCTCAAAAATAAATCGGGATATTGATGATTTTATAACATTTTCTTTCGCTAGCATTTTTATTATAAATTGCATTAAAATTTAATAGAAATGTTTATTTATTCTTTTTATGTAAGGTCTTGGTTCAGATTAAAAAAGTTAGCGTCACGAACGGGATTCGAACCCACGAATTTCGTCTCAACACGCCACTGCTGTTTTGACTTCAGGTTCGAATCCTGCTCGTGACGCTAACTTTTTCATCTCAACCTTCAATAAAAAGAATAATTAATCGATTTTGAAAAATAATAATATAAAAAGTTTTAATTCCATAATTTTGTTTATTTAACAAAATAAGTTTTTTAAACAATTAATACCGTGTATAATGTCCTTTGTTAGCTAAAGCCTCAAAAACTAAAAATCATATATTGGGTAATTTAATTCAAATTAATAGAACGAGAATAAATTAATAATATCTCTATTAATTTTTGAGCAGTTTATTTTAAAATAACAAAATTACACACATGTGCCTCAATGACGACCAGCGATAGGCCGACAAGGGTCATAGGAGCAAGTCAAATTTTGCCATCTATTAATAACATTTATTTTTAAAACGACTTACGTTTAACCTCCCCCCTCATCCCTTGGGATATCGAATTAAAACATACCTGAAACAAAACATACATTTTATATTAATTATTGCTAACACTTTACGAAAAAAATCATTAACGACACCAGAACTAGCGTAAAATTAGGTAAAAAATTTTTGTCATG
Organism: Cimex hemipterus; assembly: GCA_039619505.1. Classification (NCBI taxonomy): domain Eukaryota; kingdom Metazoa; phylum Arthropoda; class Insecta; order Hemiptera; family Cimicidae; genus Cimex; species Cimex hemipterus. The sequence continues at coordinate 33,391,409 of CM077099.1, forward strand.
TGGAATTAACAATTAACTAGAAATATATGTAAAAAAACACTACAGAACAAATGAGAGGTGCATGTTTTTGAAACCAAAATACATTTTTGTCGAAAGTAGTTTGAAGTTTACCAGAGAATTAAACGAGAACAAGAATGGCTCGAAGGCAAATGTAATTATATAGAACGTAGATTGGCTCGTTTATACTTACAAATTCCTACCACCCAGTAGTGAATTTTGTCACGTTATATCAAACTCAAACACACTTTAGACTAGAATTCGCTAGTAGGTCAATAATGAAATTGTTGTTCGTTGTGTGATGTAGACAACCTCTTCATTATTGAATAAATTGTTATTAAACCCACGTACTAGTGTTACTATACAAGGAAAAATAGTAGAATTTCTAATTCTCAGCTTTCTAACGAAATAATCAATACTTTATCAAAAAGGGCATCACTGACCCACCCTAACAACTTATGACGTCATTTTCACCCTAAGCCTCATGATTCATCTCCGGCGTATCCCCAAGCAGCATACTACCCCATATAAAAGGGTCCAAAATTTATTGGTTTAATTATTATTTAGCCCCCTTGTTGACAGAAATGGCATTAACATTGAAGAAAGCGCGCGTATGTGCATTTTTTTGTCAGTGTGGGGAACAAAGCACAATGAGTCTTCAGTCGAGGATATCAATTTAAATTATCCTCCCTCAGATGTAATATCACCAAATTTTAATATTGTGCATAGTGATTTGTTTAGATGTATGGGTCAATATTCGTTACGACTGTACAGAAAAATCGTATGGACAAATAATGTCAATAGACCTTTCTTGATAATAAAGTTAAATTTTCGATATAATGGAAATGTATTCCAGGACCTAGGCTTACCGTCAAATTTCATTAAAGGATCATCAGAGAAACTAACGGCAAGATTATTTATTAAGACTAGAATAATAGTAGGATCACTGACTGAACACTGTAGATTCCGGAGGCATTTACAGGCTCGGAGCAGTAGAAACAAACCTGCAAATTTATCATAATACAAGGAAGAAGAAGAAAAACAGCGGAACATGTCACCTGTTGTGTGAATGCCTTTGCAAGCTGAGACCCTACTTCATTTTCTCTTTGAAGAGGAAAAGGCAAGGCGGTGCTCTTGAACTTTGGGATCTGGCGAAAAGTTTAAGCTTACTCTTTCCAATTAATTAATATTTATGCAAGGTATTGGTTGAGATAAAAACACAAAGGTTAATTAACTAGAAGAAGTTATTCGGTCAATCAGACCACGAACTCTAATGGATTTCACTTAAACGATGAGTTGTGGAGTATGATAGACTTGCACAATATTAGTCGCGGTGTGCAAGGTCGTAAAGAGGCCGACTCCTCGTAACCTAAACCCTAAACTTGATAACTACTTGATATACCAGTCTATGAAAGTAAGTATATTATTAGCATTTTTAGTAATTAATCAAGTCCAGATCATATAATACCTTATATGCCATGCTATTCAAGTACATTCCTCAATGTTTACCATTATGTGTTTATGAAATAGAAATGTTTAAATTGCTCAGGATTGATGCAATGTCAAAACGTATGTGTCTGATCAATCCAGCTAGGATAGATTGACCAGAAAAATCGGGAATGACTAAATTTGACAATATTTAATACAATCGTCAGTATTACATATTTGTAAAAATTAATAAATGGAGAATTGTATTTTATTACGAACATCCAAGGGTATATTTTTTATTCACATTATTTGAAAAAACGTCAACATGTCAAAATCAAATAGATAATTCAATTGAAAGCCAACAAGCATGCGAATGTGATTATCTTCGGATTATGATTTTCGAATTTCGCCAAAAAACTTTAATGATGTGAAAGTTTTACCGTGAATCCGTTTATTGAAAAGGCATTTTTATAAGTAATAGCTGCTTCGTAAATAAATTACAAGGTCTTGACGTTAAACGATGTTCTAAACGACAAGAGGCTGCTTTATTCACAAAACTGCGTTCATTTATTCTCAAAGGACGAGCAGAAAGTGAAAGTTTCATGAAACTCTACTATAATAATAGTTTCGTTGTCATGCTCATGCACGTTGTACTACGTACATGGTCCGTTCGTTTCAAGAACAATCCTATTCCACTGTGGCGCTGCATCAAATGACGACGACCAGCGATCTTATAAACATCAACACAACCTACCGAAAATTGTATAATTCGTAAACAGTACGAACAATCAGTAGTATAATAACATCCAGGAAGGGGCGTCGGTGGTCGCAAGGTTAAGTCTTTGAAACCGCGCTCTTCACTGTAAGGTAAAGGTCCCTTGCATTCGAACCCGACATACTTACACAGTTTTTTCGACATTCGACAAGCTTTTGATTTATATATTATCTTCATTATGACATACTAACATCCAGGAGGTCTGATTATGTGCGATCGTTAAATCATTTTAAGTACTGTCCGTTTATAATTAGTTTCTGCTAAAGCCGCTCAGCATGTATATCCACATGGAACTAAAACTGAACAATATTTATTGTGTTAACTGCACAATAAAACGCCAACCCACATCCCAAATATGGCGACAAAAATATGATTTCACAAAAATCACCTAGGCCCAACACTGCAGACGACTAACAACGAATCGCGCCTGTCAAACAAGCAAGGATAGGCAGACCAAAATGATCCATGTTCATCACTCCTTAGACAACACAAAGGCTTTTTTCCACAGTAGCCAATGAGTAGAATACATATTAGTTGTACCTTACTATTTTTAGGTCTCAAGTTTAAGGCTTTAGGATTAAGTTATAAGTTCCATTATGTTCTTTCTCCGTGAGTAGAAACTTTCTTCTTACTAGAACTTCGCAATAGCATAAAATATATACTGCGGTTTCGTTTTCTTAAGAGCAGAATTTACTTAGTTTTCTACCATTGAGTGGTCATTGCCCAGTCAACAAACCTACAATAATCCTAAGATTTTTCCGGCTTTGCAACACTAGGTCTGTTGTCTTTCAGGGCGAGTTGTTTCATTTGGTCTTGAACGTAATCAATCCATCGAGCTACATTGTCATGCCATTTTGCAATTTGACCGAGGGCGTTCCGGTCAATGGAGTTCTGTGTGCTCTCGGATCTAGTCCTGATACAACTTGTTTTTTGTGCTTAACTCTCCTGGAAGTGAACTCACTAAATCTCAATCTGGCTGAGATCTTACTTCAGGTGATGCCAGTCATTTGAACGCAGATTGGCTGGGTCGATGAGATTTCTGTCTATTATTGGTATTGAAGATATAAACAATTGTATGAATTGTCCATACTTCACACCATAATGTCTGACGAGGAAATCTCCTATCTCGCAAGGGTCAATATTGAATTTCGTATCTACTCCCAACATTGTCGAAGTCGGTCATTCCCACGTCGGTTCCTAGAATAGAGAATATCCTATGAAAGTTCTCGTAGTAGACAAACAATCATTAATAAAAAACCGTTAATACTGATTCCAGGAAACAACGGTCCAGGCGGTTGTTTTAATCGAGTTCCAAGTCAGTTCGGACGGTAGGTTTTAATAGCCCGGCGTCGATTATCCCCGAGACATCCCAGGGCGGACAGATGTTAATATGGATATTCGGACAAGGGAACTCTGGAACTTTCCGACTGTAAAGCCCCACTGACAGTTCGAAGGGATTACATCTTAGTCCCCCTTTGAGTCAATCGGCCGAAACGGTTCGATAGCGTTGAAACGAAACGGTTACCAGGGCGAGGACCTTTCGTTCCACAATTCTTTCTATCTCATATCTAATCAACAACAAAAGATTTGTAACTTCTTATATATCAAAACGAAACAAATTACGAAAATCGTAGAAAAATACTAATTTCTAGAACAAGGTTACTTTTAATGACAATAAATCTATATTCCAAATTTTCACAGTGAAAACTACTGAAATTCTTGTATTTTTTATAATTATATATAAGTACCAAACTTGATGAAAATGTCATCAGCAGAACACTTTGTATGAATAAATTATTACGTTTAGCTGTTTTCGATCCTATATTAATTCTAAATCTCTAAATCAACACTGAGCTAAGACATAATTTTACAAATTTTAAGGGGCACTAGTAACAAAATAAACGTGAAAGTAAGTAAACTCCATTTCTCACGCAAAACCAGTGAGAAATGCCAGACAAGGATAGTATCTACGAAAGTTTAATTTTTTTTAAACAAAACTATACAGCAAAACATATTCTTTAAAAACGTTGTATGAACAATTCGTAATCGTTATTATAATCAGGATTGTTGGCCAAGATATTCATAAACGACGTGACTACAAATTTCGCCTAACCATTTTTAAGTCCTCATCACTTAAATTACCAGTAATTCCATATTATCTTTCATCTAGGAAATTGTACTACTTGGTCTAGTTTTCCAATATTTTACAAACAACAAAAAAGATTTGGGTTTTTTCATTATACTCAATAGCTTTTGAATAGCTTGTCCAAGGGGGGCTGTGTAATGTAGCTTTTCAATGCGATGCATTCGTAATGTACATGGTAAAAATTGCCCATACGATCCCCTCAGAATGGAATTTCAAAAATCCCTTCTTAGCGGCTATCCATATCATCATAGGAATGTACTGGCGAAATTTGAGCCCTTTAGATCCAGCGGTTTGGTCTGTGCGTGGTCTGCCAGTCAGTCAAAGAACTGTTTTACATATAGAAGATTATTGGGCCTTTCTTTTACAATTGTAGATGTGTTTCCATCGAGAGATCAATGCGGTGATGAACGTGTAGTCGATCATTTGCTCAGCCTATACACGTTGGTTTTGTCTGTCAGATGCGTTTGCCATTTCGTGGTTGGTGCCTGTGGCATTCACTGTTGGGTAATGTATGAGCGGGGCGAAGTAGAAAAAGAAGCAGACTAAAATGATAACCAAATTACGTGTTCATCACCATATATACATAGCACCTAGGCTTTTTTTCACTCTTTCGACAGGTAGTGCTATAGCGCTTCTCCACAAATGGGTAATAGCTAACGCTTCAGGTTTGACAATTCACGTTCTCGTTTGCTGGATTAAGCTTTTCTTGGTCCGTATATGCCAAATGAACTTCGTTAAATGAATGACCTTCTCCTTATTACGCCCTTACATTACATATAATATTATGAATTGAGGTTTCCTACTCTTCATGGCAGAACCTACTTAGGCGATCTTCTACCATTGAGTAGGCAATGCCTAGTCAACAGACCTGCAATAATCTACGTTTTTGCGGTTTTGCAATAGGTCTGTTGTCTCTCATGACGTCTTTTTTCACTGGATCTCACGAACTTCACCAGACGCGTTCGATATCTTCAGTGGGTCGGTGGTTAGTGCATGTTGCATTTAGTAATTGGCTAGGGTGATATGCGGAGCGAAGCATGAAGATAAGGCAACTAAAATGATCCAAAATAACGGTTTAAACTGTTACAGTTACAACTAATAAAATATTGAATAACATGAAAAACAGACCAACTACTGATGATCACAAGTAACCGAATCATGTCGGAGAGGTCTAAGCATCAAGTTAAGTCATACAAAAGAACCAAAACGAGCAAACTACTGGTTCATCACCACGCATACCATAAATAAATATGGATAAATTCTCACAGAAAAATTAATTGAAACTTTCTAATTATTGTTGGGGTTGGAAAAGGATGACGGACTGAATAAATATAACATTGAATGAATAAACAAAGCTAATCGTTGAAACAAGTCTAGCGTATGATAAGAATTTCGAATAATTGAGATAGTAAAAGAATATAAATTTATAAAGAATAAAACAGAGTGTTAGAAAATTCAAATAAGCTAATTTATGGAATGATTTATGAAAGTCTATCACTTTTTATTGTAAAAGATTGTCTTGAGGTAAGATGACGATCATTCCATGTTTCCAAATGATATTTTTTCGGAAAGCAATCACCACCGACTGGTGATCCTACGATTTAAGAATAATCGGTTGTTCGGTCCTGTGTTTGTCCCTGCTTATAAATCTCTATCTTCTCCGCTGGCTAATTGCGATCAGCCAGACCCTGCTATTATCCGCCCTTCTATTTTCCTTCTGTTTATCGCCAGGCCTGATAGCCCGCCGCCGCTGCTAACGGGTCGCAAGTAGATCGGCGCCCATGTCACGTTATACCCTCCGGGCGTCTATTGCTTTAATTCGATAATCGAATTTGCAGGATATCGGATCCGAAATTTGTAGGAGAGGCGTGCAATTACTGAGTTCAGTCCTTTCTGAACGGCCTTCATTTTAAAATCGACACAAAGATAGTTAAATAATGGCAAGGTTATGACAGGGAAACGTGTAATTTGACAAAGATCGTTGTTCGCCTCGCTTACTCTTAAACACGTATCGAAAAGATGAACTCAACCAAAAATCGCTATAAAACTTTTAAAGGTAAAACGATTTATACATAAGGAGTGCGATAGATTAACAGAGTTAAAAAAGAAAAAGGTTCTTCACATTTCCTTGTTGCGAGGAACGATTTGTTATATCGCATACGTAACCGTCACCGACTGATGCTGTAATAGCTGATTCGGCTAAAGGCCTCAACTACCTTAAAATCGTAGGACCCGTGGTAAATTTGCGATTCTATTTACACAAAAGCGGGCCAGACGTCACTTTATTTGACATATGTCTAGAGATTGCCCAAGGGCCAACTGAACACGTCTAAACTAGACCTATAAATATTACATAAATCAACATGAACGCGATGTTTTTAAGGAAAAATCTAACTGTTTTATATTAAAAAAAAACCTCTATAATCTATCATTGGTTTTGTTACATCACAGGCCAGCTGAAACTACTCACTTACAGTCCCACTATGTAGACCCACACGCGCGCGCCCACGAGCATTTCCCCTTTTAACGTACACTCTAGCACACATCAAGCAAGTTCGTTCTTCTGAAGTGAGCTAGGACATACGTAGCTAAGGTAGGACATCAGCTGGAACTGCTCACATTCTTTCATATCCGTGCTGGAAATAATCAAGCATCACTCTTCCTCACCTTTCTCTTTTCTTTCCCTTAGACATTAACACTATTTTACTTCACTCTTGTGACAATCAGCTGGAACTTACGCACACAAATCGCTTACTTCGGCCTTGTGACAAATAAGTGTAATACTCTCAAAATACTTACCTCTTGCGTGAAGCTGGAACTAGAAAACTTACGAAAGCGTTAGTTTTTCTCATTTGAATATCTCTTCTCAATCTTTCTCGTATAAACTTACGTTGGTTAATATACTTCACACTTGTGACCATCAGCAAATCTCTCTCATATATATCACACTCACAAAAACAGTGGTTTTGTTACATCAAACAGAAGAACTATTCACTATTTGATGTATATCAAAGATAGTTATTGAAAGTACTCACTAAAGCATCACGTTTTCTCGTACTCGCACTAGTTGCTTTACTTCAGTCTCTCTCTCTCTCTCTCTCTCTCTCTCTCTCTCTCTCTCTCTCTCTCTCTCTCATGCACAGACGCACACGCACACACAAACACACAGATTTTATTGCTTCAAATCGGGAACTACTCGCTTGGATCTCATTCTTTGTCACTTAGATTGCTTCCGTCTCTCCTACTTTCTTATCACTCGTTTCTCTCGTTCATACATACACTCACACTCATTACCTCATTGCTGAGACAATCTGTTCAAACGCTCTTTACAATATCAAATTTCTATTACACTCCCACGCAACTATAAGAATCCTCTTAATGTAAATATTACTTATTATTTTAATTTATGCAGGAAAACAAGCAGAGAGAATTATAAGGAACATCCTTTGTTAGGTTGTTCGACTGGTGTAACGTTAAATACTCGAATTCGATGTGCGTTTATACGTGTTTTCTTAACATTATAATTTTTTATGCATTATTTACTAAGGATTTTGAAAGAAAGGTTTGGAATTTTTTGTGTTTTTTAGAAAGATGACATCAATGTATGTATTTACATAAGTTGTAAATCTTTAATGTATATTCAAGTCAAAGGAGTTAAAATCCAATAAATTTAGCCAATTTACAAGTATAACCGTAACATCGTTGTTAACGTGCTGAAAGCCCGGAAGAAATAAAGTATTGCGTAACCGTCTTTTGCATAATATCTTTAGAATAAAGAGGTAGGAAAAAAGGCAGAACAGCATATCAGTTGTGATATTGGTATAAATCAGAGAAACCTCGTCTGCGGGCCTATGAAGAGACGTCAAAAGCAATTTTTGATGAACTTGGTCTCTTGAGATTTAAAACCCGGAAGATAAACGAATGAGCTCAACGGACTTTCTCATGAGAAACATCTCGTGCGAAGTTCTGGCACACGACTTGAGATATCGGCGGTTGTTCTCGATTCAGCATTTCAAGGCGAACCAGTTGCTTCATAATGGTATAAAATTTCATCAATGTGATTCAATTTATTGGCAATAATGATTCACAAGAGACGCAATGTATAAAAATTAAATCAACCCTGTTAGACGGGTTTAATTTGAATAGCCTTTTGGTAAAACAGTTACAAAAAAAAATTAGCACGGCAATTTGTTTCGATATAAAAATCACAGGACCAACTGGCCAAGACCGTTACTCCCAAATCACGATTTTCGTTAACCCCGGCAGGAAAATGACGGTAAACGGCAAACTGCAAAGCACTGGATCAGGGCTTAACCGGTGAGCCGAGCCAGCCATTCAGGTTTTGCTTTCGCGTGCAATTAGGTTGCCACGTCTAGCTGTAAATGTCTTCCGAATGTTTCAAAAGGCTTCCTCGCTTAGAAGAAAACGTCTTCTTTTAAAGTGAATCGAAATCGATCGTATTACGTGATTGGTGAATGGGAAATCCCGTAGGGTGGCCGATTCGGACAAGATACCAGCCCAGGTCGCTGTGTGCCAAGAGCGTCGAGTTAAACACAGGTTAAATAAGGGGTTTTATTTTGATTGATAGCGGTTCTAAGAAATAAATTTCACTAAGTCCGTCGTGGCCTTAACTTTTACTTTATTTCTTTAATTTTCTAGCATTTGTTTATTTTGATCGTGAAACCGTTTTCAAATTACCTGCAAATAAATAATTCGATAGATACCCTACGAGGTGGCATGTACAAAATATTTAAATCAAAAACTTCTAGACTATACCAAAATGGAATGGGAATGGAAAAAACTCACAAGGGCAAGGAAGGCACATCTGATGGTACATCGTGTATCTAGGACACAAGAACAGACAAGACGGAATATTATGTTCCTAAAATTATACTAAGCCCCCCAAGGCTTTGCATGGTATCACTCAAACTGCACACTGTGCAATTACGTTGCACTCAATAGTATTAACCGTAATCCTCAATCTGAACGGAAAATGCAAAACCAGAGCCCAAGCTATCGGGTCAGTTCAATCAATTCGAATATCACCAGCTCAAGAATGGTGGTGAATTGAAACAAAATTAAATCGTTAAGTAGGCAAAACAGTGTCACTTTCTTATAAAAAATACACATTAGAGGAAAATAGAGAGTGAGTAAACAATGAGAATAACTCACAGAACGCAAACAACTGAAGAACCTTGCGAGATTTGAAAAGAAACAGAATACTGAACAGAGTACTGCAGATCAATCGGGCATCTGAGAAAGATTTGACGTCAAACAACATTGTGTATGAAGATTCTGCACAGAAGAAGAACTACACACCTCAAAACGACCCGTATTGCTGTACTTGGCCGCGGGAGAAGGTGTTTCGATATCTACAGCTCATTTTTGATGAAATACAACTCCAAATCCAGATTCAGAACGAGGCATAGCTCTCAATTCAGCCCCTGAATATGTTCATATAACACCTTAATGTCAAGATTTTCAATTTAGACAGGAGTATACAGTAATACTTTTATAGTACACAAAACATAAAATCACAGTAATTCCAAATGCTTAGAGAGATGATTTTATAACAAGTAAAATCAATACCTTAATATAAACTGCTCAAAATGAATAAAGATATTAGAATTTATTCTTATTTTATTAATTTTAATTAAATTAACCCATATACTCTTGTTTAATGGAGAAAACAAAAAAAGAAAAGAAAAACCAAAAAATAAACAAGTGTTAATCCTCCTCGAGAGACTGGAAATACCAATAGGAGGCCTGGTAATGGATCTCAGCGCATTACAATGCTAAGGGGGGACAGAAATGTAGTCAATGCAAGTACAAGATATTTTGGCAAGGCCTTTATCAACACGAATGATTCGTAATCGTTGTCCTCATATCGTATTCCCCTTTGAGATGACCTGCAGCAACAGCCCACCACAAGCAACAACGACAATATCTATATTCATATTTGAGCAGTTTAAATATATTTTTTCATTATCATTTCATACTTTAAAACAAATTATTGAAAGATAGATTCCGCTAAACTTAATATCGACTTTGACGAGTATGATTAACACAGTACGTGCGTTTATCGTGTAATGAAAATCCAATAGGAATCCAAATTTGAATTTTCTCACGTAAATCACGGTATCATGTGGGAAATATTCAGACCTACAGATAATACCTATCATACAATACTATCGCACAGATGAAAAAAATTGTTTACCAACACATTTCGACTTTTTTTAAACGTTTTTTTAACTTAAAAGTAATAACTTCATAATTTCGGTGGAGTGCGGGGCTTAGTTCAGGAGACGTGATTAAAAGGCCAAATATTTTCAGTTTAGAAATAGAAGGCAGCACTCCGCTTTGTTGTTTTAAGTCCTTCTCTGATAATGGACTGGGCTCTGAAGACCCATTTCTGGAGTAAGGCCAGCGCCACCGGTCCACAGCCTTTCAACCGGGGCAAACACAGGTGTGACATGGTTCTTCATTGTGCTTTAAAAAAGGCAACAGGCTCGTTCCTCCTATTTTTAATGTAAATCTCACCCGGAGCCTCTAATCTTCATTTCAAGAGACGTTTTTATTTGATTATTTATTAATTTGTTCCCATTTACAATCCGAATTACAGCCGGCGAGCTTTACAACTCGTCATGATCCTGCTAGCACTCTAAGTTTATAATATTAAACTTTTGGAGATTAAAATTATTATAAAACTCCTTGTAAAAAAATGTCAGTAATAATAGAATTCCGTGAAGATAGGGACTTCCGCGTTTCGGCCTGACTTTGCCTCAACCGGCATTCGTTTGCCACTAGTGGCCTATTGTGCCCTAGAAATCCTTTGTCCGAGGAACCGCGTTCCATGAAAATTGAAAAAAAAAAAACCACTTTCTTTCTCTAACAAGGCTCGACAGAAAGCGACAAAAGCTTTCAGAAAGTTGAGAAATACAGAGCTGTTTAGTATGCCACCTCTACGTCTTTAACAGGTTAAAAAGCGTTTGGGCAAATCAGCGGCCGACCGACAACAGTGTACAACAGGGATGGAAAGAAAAGTATCTGTTCTGTACTCCTTACTGGCATCGATACTTTGAAAAAAAGGATATAAAATAAATAAAAAGAGCACGAAAAATACATTAAATCTATTATAGACGATCATCAACAATTTTCGTATATAAATTATGTTTTTCTGTCTCATAAATTTCCATTCAAGGAAATTCTTGAAGGAAGACGAGCGTTTATTTTTCTTCATTACTCACTTTCCCTTTCACCAAATTTTTTAGTAACTTCAAAGATATAAGTTTTCTCCCTCAACATCTGAAGCATAATCATTGTAGTTGGTGATCTTTCTGGTTTCTGCTAATTATTTTTTGCCTCATTGGTACAAAAAAATTTTTTGGAACGTTCCGGCTAGGATTGATTGCAAGCATGTTTTCCTAATTAGAAATAAAATTAAGCTGATTTTCTAAAACTGTGGTTAGAGAATTCAGAGGTGAATCTGAATTTTTCATCAAAAGTGAGTTCACCACCCACCTAAGATAAATATATTGTGTAATATGTAATATTCAGAACTTCACGTGTCCTAACTTTTTGTCTTCGAGAAAGTAGGTCACATCGGAAGACGTTGGTTAAAAAACTAAACTTCTCTTATAAAGCAAATATCTTTGTCTACTTTCCTGATTGCCTGTGATTATTCCTAGGCTATGTTTAGATGTGGGCATAGTAATTACATAATATATATCAATCATAGTATAATCTGTAATAATTCTGACCATTTTCTCTTTTTTACATTAATTGGGTTTAACACCTTCTTCTACAACGGTTTCCACACCTCTTACCTATTAATGCCTCCGTCGATACTTCTCTACTCGTTGAGAAAATAAAATTTATAGACAAGGGCGATAACGTTTTGCCTATTACATTTTGAACTATCTAGTGGATCGCTACTGGGGTCAAAGAGTAAAGGTGAAAACCAAATGAACTGCTGAAAACGAAAGTACGCCGAGTTTTGCAGTATCTAGGAAAGTTGTTTACATTACGGCGTAAAATTATAGGTCGAAATGAAAGACTGCCGTTATCACCAACATACATTGAAATATACCGAATATATACGAATGAACCCCCTAACCATCCCTAACCTAGAATTGACTCGATCATTATTTATCATGGAAACATTATTTTTCAGTGCACGAATCGTCATAATTTTCACTCACTCCCTGCGTTTTATATTCTGAATTTTTGCAGGTTTCACCCATGAATTATAATTGTCAGAATGGTATAAACGGTCCCGAGGACGGTATTCAATGTGCAAATATACAAACGTGATTCGGACAGCAACTGGGTCGCAATGTTTGACCGTGGAAAGAAAGCAACAAACAAAGAGCTGAACAGCAAGGATCTAGAAATTTACCTGAGCTATCATCTCCATTCAAGAAGAACAATGATAATATCGTATTACTTTTGCGTTCTTGCTTACTTAGGGCAGACAAGGTTTGTTGAAAAAAAGACAAAATTTAAAAAAAGGAGGAAAAAATGGCTAATTGGTCAAGAAAGAACCATATTCAAATGGAAAGTAACACGTCAGCTAAGTTTTATTGTTACAGAGATGCAAATATGACCAGAACATTTCTTGTAAATCTAACTATAACTAATAAAATTATTACAATTTTCAAGTTTATACAAGTATTAAGTTAAATAGTAAAAGGACTAAAATAAAAATCAATTAGCTTATATCTTACTAGTACGTACGTCTTCGTATGCACTTTTACCTACTAGTATTAAAAAAAAGTAATGTCTGTTGTACAGGAGGGCTAACGTAGACACCCTGTTGGGTGTCGCGGTCGAAGGGGTCGAACTACATTACAGTTTTCATTTTACACTGAGAGGCAAAAAAAAGTGGCCACCCTTAATATTTTAATTATCTCTTAGACGATCCTCCATTAATTATCGTAGAACAATATTTGATCCGTTTTAAAGAATAAGAGGCAAATGAAACAGACCTAAAATCTTACATTTGTGATTGCAATTGAATTTTATAAATAAATCTTTGAATAGTCAAACTCTTCTTTGTCGGTTTTTCTGTAAAGCTTGTTTTTAACATTCCGGTTAAACTAAGCTAATTAACTTGTAAAATTTTTAAGTATCAAATTTGTTTAGATGTTGGTTTAAACAGTTACTGATTCCGTTATAACCATAGCATTGTTGGAAGATGGACGAAGTCGAGCGTATGTGGCCAGGGCCCCTAACAATCCCACAGAACAACGGTCCGAAGGGTCTTCCATCGCTACAAAGATTCTGGAGGTTATTCAAGAAGTATATGTGCTTATAAGATGTTTAAACATCTTATATTTTCTTAAATATCCAATAAACAACAACCACAACAAAATATAACGATTGCAAGTATTTACTTGGCCACATTTTTTGCCCCTCAGGGTGTAATCAATTAAAAAATCATGGGCTTTGCCGGGATTCGAACATGGCCAGGCAAATACGAATCGCCTCAGCCATTGCGGTCCCCTCATTATTCTGTATTTATAAGACTAACTTTACGAAAGTTAAATTGTGATTTTTCTTCCTTTAGTCTGTATGGTGAACGTATCTCACGATCGCCCAAGGCCATCCTGCATAGTGCCGTTGGTGTCACACGAATTTCGGCATTTCGCCATTTTCAGTGATTGGCCATGTTGCTGTACTTATCGTTTTTATTTAACATGAAAGAATGTCTTTCCTGGTTCATTGTGTTATAAATTATTTTATAAAATAATGTTTCCACGAACTAACAAAATCCTAGGCATATGCTTGCTACAAATTCATTATATTTTATCTATAATCTATAATGGTTTAGGGTTTTAATTTTATTTATCTTTTTTTACAGGTAAGCAACAGCAGAGGTCATATCAGCCACCGGTATTTTTGACAAAAAAACTATTTTTAAGTACGTCGGGTACAGAACCCAGGACCTTTACCATACAGTGATGAATACCACGTCAACGCCACCGAAGTAAAAATTTGTTTTGTTTTAACAAATTGTCACTAAAGTTAAATTTTATAAATACTTTATGATATGTGCTGATGAGCGTGTCTATAGTTCGATCGACTTAGGTCAACCTGGTCTTCTTAGTCTTGTTACTTTTGCCTGTCAATTCTACGTTTGGTCATTGTGCCAATTATTTTATGTATATAATGTTCAGTGGTTGGTCTGTGCGTTATGCTGTAACTCATACCCTACATTTTTTTGGTGTGTATAACGGATGAAAGAAGGTGTCAGGTTTGGTTTATTGTGTTAATAGTTTGTTGTATATATGACACAACTTGCAAAAAAAGGAATCGGATTGCAAAATAAGAAGGCTTGAAGTTGCTGAAATACAAATCAACAAAACAATCAAATTTTAACGAACAAACAATTAAATAATAATGAGTCTAGGACAATTTCACTATTTGTGTAATTTATTAATCTTATGACGGTTTTCCCATAATTCAAGTCTGGTTCTCTCCTTCCTAAGATTTAAATAAATAAATGAAAGTAAATATGGCGTGTGTTTGAGAATTTTTGGAATGAAATTTTTGTCGATCCGGTTAATTGATTTTAGTACGATTTAATGAGTAATAAACCTCTTGATCACACACAATGTAAGCCTCTTTTGTTTTCATTGTAATCTTAAAGAACATGTAAAAAAATATACATAATTACGAAAGATCAGATTACAAAAGATATATGCTAGGAGATAACAAGAGAAGAAAGATAACCAATTAAGTATACCATAAACCAATCCTGAGGTTTGTTTTACGGACATCCGTAAATTAACTGTTTCGGAATAAAACATAAAATATCGATGACATTAACTTTGAAATTATACCGTTAAAAAGCACGTTTCAAAACTAAACTGAATCGGTTGAGTTCCAAGTTGTTTTTGTCAAAAAGGAAAAATTTAGTGCCTAATCAATTTTACACCTTTTAGTATCACTTAAGCGATATTTTGTGGTATTCGGTGGTTAAGTAGAGGCAAGATAAAAAAAACGAGATTTTAAAAGTTCTACGATGATTGATGAGACACCTGAACATTATCGGCCCTAATGAGGTCATTCCATTCTTTGAAGTAAAAGTAAACTGAAAAACCAATGCGGGTCGTTGGAGTATCTTGAACTTTGTGATGTTCTCCACCTTGTAGATCGAGTTAATTTCATCCTCTTTTCAGCCACAGTTTTTTTTAAACTGTGAACTGTCATCCTAACAATTCATTGCTGCATTCTTTTCCAAATTGACGATATAAAATTATTATTATTAAAATTAACACTATTATTAGTTATTAAGTAGGTGTGCAAGTTAAATACAAATATCATAATCAGTGTTATAATTTTTTGTGTGTAAAGACAGACTAGAAACCAATAAGGTACTTTCATATTGTCCCATGGATAAATTATAAGATACTTCTCACACACATATATATATATATATATATATATATATACTATATAAATATAAATCGATGAAAATCAAACCGTTACTCAATTAACCTTTATAATCAATAATAATTAACGATAAAGGATATTCTTTGGCAGGTAAAATATCTGACATCAGTTTTGATCTAAACTGGTTCGTCCGCCTTTTCGCCGTTAGACTATTGCTATTGTAGAAGGGGTTTGCCTTTTTAAGTGGCCAATGATTATTTTCTTATTTCTTAAAGGTCCAAGTAAATGGAATCTCAAAAAATGAGCTTTGGGTTAGTGCATTAGGCGAACATTCATATTCTTTAAGCAGTTTAACAATTTTAAATAACATCAGTAATGGTATGAAAGGGGAAACTTAAATTTCTGAATCTTTTTACATTCGGCAGGGATGCTCTATTTAAATGGAATTTTTCTTTAGTCAAGCGCCATTGCATATCAATCCTTCGAAACACTTCTGGTAGCCCGCTGTGTCAGACGGTTAAAGGCAGGAAGGATTAGTAGAAAGACTTGTCCCACTCAATCATACAATGCTCCACTAAATAATAGACAGGAAGGCCTCAATTCCACATTAAATAAGACCGGTCCTACATTTCGCGGAATGATTCGGACGAATGGATCGTATGTTTTTCCCCTCAAAAAGGGGGAGGGGTCCTTTTCAAAATTTAGGGTCGCACGCGATAAAACAACCAGGCTTATAATTAATCCAGGGCCGGGTTTTCGAGAATAATTGCACCTTGCGAAATGTACGGTAAATTTTCTTGAACCGTCCTCAGCGGGAGTTGCGTGAACGATAAATGGGTTCTGGAGGTCTTTGGACCACTGGGTCGGCCCGACCGGTTCAGACCAAGGGTTCAACATCAATTATGTAAATGCTTCGACATTATTATATATTATTAATAACAAATTCATTTTTGCCTTGTAAGGATAGTCGAAAAGAGATAAGAACAACAATACTGACCAACGTTGAATCACAAAAGCTTAAACTTGTTGAATTTTTTGATCATATTCAAAGAATTGCTTGTAAGACACCACGCTGGTTTCTTACCAAAGATTAAAATATATCAATAAATTGCTGGCCACTCGGCAACAGTGGTCCTCAATTTCCCATGTTCAATCAACTGTTATTACAGAAAAATTTAAATAAATTGAACTACAAGACAAATTTTGCGAAGTCAGTTTATCAGGACTGTCGGTCGCCGCAACGGTTAAGGCGTTTACATGGTGGCCCATCACTGTAACGTAAAGGTCCCTGGTGTACTTTTTCAAAAACACAAGCACCCTGACGGTTCTTATAACTTCGTAATTGAAATACCCTCGTCGAAAAAAGTTTTAATACAAATGGACAAATCAACCATCTTTTAATACTGAACTAGTCAGGGCTTCTTGGAGTGAGATGTGGTTTTTTAACGACAAAGTATATATACTCGCAGAAGAAAATAATAATCAATCAAAGTTAAAAAAAAATTCCTAATTTCAAATTGATTGTAATGATAAAATAAGAAAATTCAATTTTATGGCTGGAAACGAAAACATGTCGATTAGCGTAAATTATGAGAAAGAACTCATTCATTAACAACGGCTCTATAGGTATTATTCAATTGCAAGGCTTCGGTTATTTTTTAACTGAGAACAAACGGTTCTCTAAGACAATAAAGTTGTATATAATCATGGCAATTTGCGACCGTTTTTTGAATTTGAGAATTTTGAAAAACCGGCACCTTATTGATGTTCAAACGATTCATCAGCTCCAGGAAGTTCGAGGTGTCAAATATTCTGAACGCCCTGCTCGAAGAAGATTAAATCAGAATGGACTGATGGCTTTTCACCACGTTAAGAGGACAAGAATTGGCCAGAACACAGAGTTTGACGGCTCGCATTTGCTCTAGTACACAGCCATTGGTCTTTAAACGATTTGTCTGCTATACTTTTATAGGTGAGTGTGGATTTGCTCTACGAGATAATATGGAGAAGGCAAAATGAGAGATACGATGCAATTTTTCCCAGGGCCAACCTTTTCAACGTAGCTCAGTGATGGTGTGGGAGAGTTGGTTGTTCTTCGTGGAGGGTCTTTTGACGGCCACTCGCTTTTTTGATAAAATTTTACAACACCATGCGTTGCCAATCCTCGATCAAATCTGCGACAATCCGATTCTAATAATAATGCTGTCCACATGATGCTCATATTCACCTTCACCAGCGTAAAATCAGTCTTACCCTGGCCAGCCCATTCTCCAGACTTAAACCCCATCGAACATTTATGGCATAACATAAAAGTATAATAACGTCCATCATTTCCTGACACAATCCACGATCTTGAAGGGACTGTTCAAAAAGAATGGACTAACCTTCAGCAAAGAGCATTTCCAGCCTGGTAGAAAGAATGCCCTACCAAAATCTAAACAAAAGTAAACTGTTCGCTTTTTAAATTTTATTATGCAATTTTGATTAATATATAAAAAGATGAACATCAAGTTAGTTATATTACAAGTGGGAGGAATTTTTTGCCAGTCAGTGTACCTACTTACGTATTCGTAATACACAGGAGAGTAGGTCGTGTGAATCCTTTATAAAAAAATGCAAGCCGCGTTGATTAAATTTGAAGATACTTGATACTGGACGGATGAAAATCCGTTATTTAGAGGAAAAAAACCTTCGAAGGGTTATTCACATTACACATGTATCGTATCCAGGAAATGCATGTAGTTAAACAGCTAAATAACCCTTATCTTCTTAATCGCTTCGTTTTATCAAGTGTGCTTAAAGATAAAGTTTTAGGGGAAATTGGAGATATGAAGAACGGGAGAATAAAAATATCGGGTCAATGTAACTTGATAGTTTTCGACTGGAAACCACGATCAGCTCGAATTTTGCGGCCGGCATTACAAACATTCTTATCCAAGATATCCGGTTTTTATCATCGGCATGATTAAAATGCTACTTATATCGGTTGGAATTTTTTAATGCACTTAGTAAATATTACAAACAGAAGAAGGAGAAAACGAAAAAGTTAAGATATAAATAACTTCTATTATTCTTTTGTCTTGATGAAGAAAAAAAACTCTTTAAAGACTGGTTTAGTTAAATAGGATTCAATGTAGTAATTACATCAACAAGAACGTTTATTAAAACATTCATTTGGAATTTTATATGTCAAGACCTCTTGGAGGGTAACAAATCAAGGTCTTTAAAGGTGAATCAAGGTTTTTGGGTCCGCTCACCTGTTTTGTTATTTTTTGCTGTGATTAGTGAATTTATTCAGTTAATAGATTCGTGGATCGTTTTGAAAAATGAAAACCCTTACAATTAATTGTTTAGTGGAACGACCTGTGAGTGAATGAACTGAGTTTTGCAATATTGTAATCTACATACTCTTATTTACAGTTTGAACATGTTTCATTGCAAAATTCTTGTTTTAAAAACAGTTATTAATTTTTTTTAAATAAATAGCTCCTGGTTTTATACACTGGCAAAAAAGTGTTCACCCTTAATATTTTTAATTATGTCTTTGGCAGTCCTCCATTGATTGTGTACCAATAATTTTTGGTCAGTTTAAAAGGATTAGAGATTTCACATTTCGGAGGATAGTTTTATTGTTTCGAATGTGCCCCATGATCGACATTCTTCGGCTATTGAGATCAAGCAACGACATCGGCAAGTTAAAATGTCAATGTCAGTTTATGCAACGTAAGGAGAAGACTTTCAGAAGTTGGATTACATGCGAGAAGGCCTGAAACTGGTCGTGTACTTCTGACATGGCACAGAACAGCTCGGTTAAATTTCCAATGTTTGGAGTGGCCAGGCCTAAACACCTTTGGGACGAATTGTCAAAGAGGGTAAAAGTCCCCCAGTGATAGCAGAGAATTTGCAGGATGGCCATTGCAGGCAATGGCTCCGTCGGTGGCGTATGAAAATATTCCTGTGTACTACTTTCAAACTCTCATAAAATCGATGCGACATCTAATGCAAGAGGTGATCAACGCAAGAGGAGGAAATTCTCCATACTGAATTGAATATTTTCATTGTTTCTTTAGCATTTTTGATAAAAACTATTCTTCTCGGTTAAATGTTTTATTACATTTTTTTAGGGTGGCTACTTTTTTTGCTCTCAATGGAGAATTCTCCTAGTGACTTCAATGAATTGAATATTAAGATCTGCTTAATCACGGGAGTCGACTGAGAAAGATACCATCAGGTAATGGTTAACCAGTGAAATTCATCAACTGGCATTATCCTCGGCCAAACATCTCCACAACTCAACAACACCCTCGTCGTTTTTACAGAAATTGATCAACAAGAGCCAATTTTTAAAGACAATGCATCGTAAAGTACAGAATACTGAAAAGATCTTAAGAAGGCGAATTTTGTGAAGCCACTCCACGGTTTTCTTCTCTTTCTTTTAAACTCCCGCTTAACGAAATATCGCATTAGCATATTTCAATCCATAATGTTTTTGCCGAGGCGAAAGGGAAGACCCGGATCACATCATCTCAATGTTTACGGCCCCGTATGGCTTTTTATGCTAATCCAGCGAAGAAAGCGGTCTTCACCCGATTAAGGGGGACAATATGATAAAATACTTTTTAACGCGTGAAGGAAAAAAATACATACCCATGAACCAAAGGTTTGTGTATTTAAATTAACTGCATAGACAATTTTCGAGAATTCAGTTTAAATTTGGATTAAATTAAAGACATACAGGCGTAACAATACGTTACGAATATTTACTCTACGGCAATCGTTACATAAGACGTCAGAATTTAGTATCCTTGCATAAATGTGAATGACAATATTACATTTTAATAACATGTGACTTGGTTACTTGATTTCCATGAAGGCTTGTGTGAATTTCACTTAATAAAAAAGAAGAAGAATTGTTTATTACTGCTTCAAAGTAATAAATTGAAAAAAAAAAAAAAATCGGCAAAGTTTATCATTGAACAGTATATGGAAACGTCTGATCGCTGAGTGTAATAATTGAATCATTCGTTGCTAATCAGCATTGAACAGCGCAATTAATATGAATAATGTTTTGTTAAATTTAACAATTTAAATTTACTATTCAAAAAATAGTTGTTTTTCGATCTTTAAATAATCTTTTTTTTTGTGTTTTTTAATGCGAAGTTTCTTCATTATGTGGTGCTCAAAAGATGGACCTTTTGAAACCTCAATGCTATAAATCATCAATGAACATCTTTACACTTAAAAAAGAAGTATATTAATATAATGTCGAAATGAAGGAAGACATGTTTTCACGGGTTAATACAGCCTAATCTATTTACAGTAAATTTAAATTCATCGGAGTATTGGAAGCCTTAAGAAAGAAAAAAAAGCAAACATCGTATATTATGTACTTCTAGGAGTGGAGACCGCCTTGAGATTTTTATGATGGGATTCCTAAGCGAGTTTAACTCAAAAAATACCATTAACATCATTTTTATCGATTATATACGGGTTATAAAATTCAATAGGTGTTCCTTAGAAATTTATATATATTATTGATGCGTTTTCCCCTCGTGGGTGTACGGGGTGCAACGGAAAAATCTACGACCTGGAATGTTTACGAGTTTTAAGATGGAAATACGCAATCGATTTTATACTATATAATTTATACTGTCGATTTAATAGGTCTTTAAAACTGGATTATAGGGGAATTTTTAGCTTCTCTTTCTCATTTTTAGAAGAAAACAACACAATGGCGAATATGAACCTGCTGAATGACCTTTTTGATCCAATCAAATTTTTACCTAAATGAATCTAATTCACATTTTTAAAATATATGTATTGTAAAAGATGACTTCTTAATTACTGACAACTGTAAGCTAATCTGTATCCTGTAAATTTGGAGATACATTTAATTATAAAACCGCGTTATGAAAATTTTCCAGGGTTTCTATAATATAATCAGAAATAGTGCACCCGTCTGTCCTCAGGGTTCAAAGCAGTTGTACAAAAAGGATAGTTCAATGTGAAACCCCGTCTGATTCATTCATTACGAATGCGGAAAAGACTGTTTTTCTTTTTCAATTTATTTTTTCATATGGTAATCATAGACTCACTTGTTCCAGAGGTATCCAACATTTAACGTCTGACAACCCGGTTGGGTGTGAAACACACTTGACACTCAAAAAGACGGTGTACCCTGTACATGGGTGCCTTCAACACTGGCGGTCCTGGTCGTGGACGGCTGGAAGGATAGCCGATCCTTTCGACTCCCACCACTCGGAGCCAGCGGCCAAGAGTGGAAAACAAAGGGACAATCTCCTTGCTTAGCAGACGGTCAAAGGCGTACAACGCCGACTCGATTCACTCCGTGAATCAATCTGGAAGCGTGCCTCGACGTGAGGTCAAAAGGCGGGCTTATTAATTTTACAGTTTTGTCTACTTTTTTGTTTCTTGAAACCAGCACAAGAATGGCTTTACACTGCCAAGGGAGTCTTAAAAGGTGGGGAATGCCGGTTATTAGAAAGTAAGGAACGTCTAAATGTGCCGGTACATATACGAGAATAACACGGTAGACATGACTAGCACGAATTTAGCAAATCCTGTTATATTAGGGTGAATATATAGAATTCAAAAACATCCCGACGTTGGACCAATTTTAGGAGATATCTGTGGCCTTTTTTGGGTGTATGTGGTATTTTCCTGTCTTGGGCTAATTTCAAATATATTCGCAGTGTTTAATCTAACAGTGAGTAATTTCAAACTTGAAATTAAAAAAAAAGTACAAATTTGCAAGAGTTTATGTTAAGCTAAGAGAGTAAATAGCGACACCTGATGGTCACCAGGTCCTGTTAACCCTCCAAACCTATTTGTAAACGTACACATATTTCGTCAAATTGTCACTTTTTCATAAAATTAATCATTTTTAATTAAAAATAAACTATTTTTTATTAACCCAAACAAGCCTGTTTTATTTCAAAATAATCTTTTCTTTAAAACATCCAAAACATAGATGGTATGAAATATAAACCTGTTAAGTCAATTCCCTGTGTAGTTGACAATGTTTTTAAAATATAAAAGAATTAGGCTCTTATCAAGGCCATACGAAAATTAATTACATTAACAATTAAAAATTTATGGGGAAGCTGAAATGACCTAGATATCGAAAGCCCCAGTAAAAAAATAATTTAAAAAATAAAGTAAAAGAAGTTATTTTTTAAATTGTGAAATATAAGTATGTATATTTACATATTTATTATTACTTTATTGTAGCATGTAAAGTACAAATGCACACTTAAGACTTTAAAAAATCATAAAACCATAATTACAATTTCATATGGATTTCTAAGAGCTTAGTTATTTTATATTTAAACAAATTCTCAAATATACAGAAATTTTACTTTATATGCTTCTTAGTGTTTTTTATTACTTTAAAGAACGGGTTAATTTAAAAATAAACGTGTTCATTTGAAATTTAGCAAAATTAATTTGAAGTTAACAAAAGGTTAATTCAATGTTAGCAAGGTTTTATTTGGTATGAAAAAGCGTTAGTTTCAAATTAAAACGTGTCAGGATAAAACGAAAAACGTTATAAAAGCAATTTGAATAGGTTCAAATATCGCATGGACAAAAACAGCTGGAATAAGGCAGACCAAACGACCCAAACGATGGGATTTGTTAACTTCAGGTTTTCTCCAGGATTTTTCTCTCAGAGAACTTTAATAAATGTATCACTTTTCATTGCTAATTATCTACATTTTTTAAACCAGATGTTTTTAGATGCGTTGGATTGTATGTCTCTACGATGCCACGTGAATGTTCACTACTTCTGACCAAAATTTCAATTTTATCATCGGCAGTTGAAGAATCACCAAGCTCTTGCGCCTTCTAAATTAAAATTTTTAAACTGCTGACTTGTTGTTTTCTCCTAAAGTTTCTGTACCACACTCATCACAATTTTTCATTGCAATCTGAGCAGTGGGTTTTCCGATGTGGTAAATGTGGTAATAATTTGTTCCCCCTCACAAAAAAGTCGGAAAGGAGCTATCTTTTGCTCCATTTTAAATGAGCAAAACACCTTGTCAAAACAAGAGATTTAGAACAAAACTGACGAATAAAAACACCTTAAATGCTCCCTTTTCAGAGTGTGTAGCCGATAATGATTGAATAATTGATTCTAATTGCAGATGTTTAACACAACAAGAATAAAATCAAATTACTGCAAAACGCTAAGGACCTATATTACAACCCAACAATTTTTTTACTGTTGATTTTAAATTAAATTTTCATTATTACTGTTCATATTATATATATATATATATATATAT
>CM077099.1:33415857-33459564 GCA_039619505.1 Cimex hemipterus
ATATATATATATATATATAAAAGTAATAATCGACCAATGATGTCTAATTATAACCATTTGATAAAGTTCCCTTCTTCATATTTAAACAATATTAATTTTGCAAGAATATCCTATGGTCATTGGTGGGGAATGACAAACCTGTATGCTGGTCAACGATGATCCTGGTCCTATGGTACGTACAAAAGGGGCACATCGGATAAATAACGATCAGATCAACTACTGAATTTGGCGAAGGCCTGACGCTCTTGACACTCCGAAGCAGCAAGGATTGGCAGACAAGGATTTTAGAAACACCAAAGTGCAAGTATATTCTCCGCAGGCCTCAAACAGACATCACAAAGCTTGCTTTTTTTACAACTAATTTGGCAAGTTGGGAAACAGAAAAGAGCACGGAATGAGTGATCTAAATCAGAAAAAAGCACAACGCTTGGATAGATGCAATGTATGATGATGCAATATGGATGAAAGAAATTAACTAAAGAGGTGACCGTTGGTATTTTTCAGCCCATAAGGAAACAGCTATTACTACGATGAAAAAGTATAATTTTCATGATGATGTATCGTGAGTTATGCAACACCAAACACATTTGATTACACTAGGCGAAGAGGTGCACAATAATAATCTGCGTAACCAATCGTTCACCTGTGATACTGAGAAATGATTCTGATCGTGGGATTTTTGCCTAATTATTTTCCTGGAATGAATTGTAAACCGGCGTTGCTTAAATCTGACAATGGCAATTATTCCATGAGTAGTCCAATTTTCCGACTTTTTTTCGTCGCTCAACTCAATTAAAAATGTTGCTGACTGGTGTATAAGCACTGAACACGTTTAACAGATTTATATCTGATAATTCGATATCACCATTGGGAATCAGAAAAAAAGGCTGAAAAATTCGTGAAAACGTGTTTGGTTATACAATTACAAAACATGCCTACGAGAAAAAACAGATTAAGTAATTGCTTTGGAAATTCAACAGGTGCATATATTAAAAAGAAAAATAACCCTAAGTAAAAGGCAGGATTAAAATAAATATAATACATTGATTTAAAATGATACTGATGTGTCTTTTATGTTTTGATGATTATCAAATGCCTTTCGGCATAACGATGTGTTAATGAGTGTCATACTGACGTAATGACTTATTAACAAACCATTGAATAAAAAATTGATACATATGGCACAATACTATACGCTAATTTATCAAAAGATCCTTTGAGATTAATCATGGCCAAATTCTTGACAAAAGGAGCATTTTTCTTTTAAACGGCAAAATCTGTTTAACTTTAACTTGCACTCCCAAATTGCTCAAAGAATCCGTTTTTCCTTTTGTCGATAATTAACCGAAACACGGTGCTAGTCCTTCAGTAGATTTGTCTACACGTTTATATCTGACTTCTACAACACCATATTATTGGTGTGTTGTAACTCAAAATTTTTGTATATAATATATATAGAATAACATCCAACCCACCTCAGAAAATTGCATGAAAATTGTTCGCATGGTTTCAGAGTTTTGCCAGTTTTAAGAAATTGATCACAGGCAGAGAGACATGGAACCAAATTTGTTCAGAAAATCTGAAAAGCGAAATGCGTGTGGACAATGGGGGAACATAATCAAATCGTTCAGAACGTTCCGAAACGCAAAATGGGAGTGAACATTTTAATTTTATAAGAGAAAAATTGTTCTGATTTCCAGCAAGAATGCAAATACAAACGGAAAATCATAACCAACGTATATGATAGTTGCCTGATTGTCAGTCAATTAGTGCAATGAAGATTATAAAAACAAACCGAAAAGCTTAAACAAATTTATACTAAACGTTTAGATTATATTATCAAGGGAAATAAGATTGTTCCATAAGAAGTAAAAGCTGCATCAGATAACTTGTAGTTTTGGGTTTCAAGGAAGACCGACAAATATCTCGCGAGAGGCCTAAGGTTTGCCTAACACGTCGAACCCTGTAACCAAAGTCTTAAGTTTCACGACTTTCTTATTATCCCGTAAAAAGAATTAAAAAATGATTAAATAATAATAATAGCAACCGTGAGATGCGGTCTCGTGTGAACGTAGGTTTTGGAAAACATTTTCTTTATCGTGTTAACGTTCGATCTTTGTTGAGATCATCTTCAGGGCTCAGTTTTTCAAAAGTTTGTTTTCTGTGCAGATGTGTCATTCTTGCATGTTGCGTCGAGAGTGCCAGTGAGATATATAATAATAATTTCACCTTGTGGACCTTTGTTTAGATCGTTCGGTATTTCAAATCTATAGTTCCACTTGCAATACATCACATATTATAACAATTAAATCTACTAATACAATGGATTATATATTACATTATTATTTATCATCTATAATAATTTATTATTTTATTGGTGTATATTATTATATATAGGAGATATGAACGATTGATTTGATTTATTGACTTGGCGAATGCCCTCCGGCCTGGGAACTAAGGTGTTAAATTTCCCACGAAGGATTTGTTTTCCCGGGGACAGGACTGAAATATACAACTCAGCTCATCAGGGCCGTAGGAAGACTTCAGGTACTGCATTCACAGGAACAGGTAAAATAAAACCTGACCCGATGGACCTTTTATTTCCTCCGTATGACCCTTTTCGGGCCAACATCTGCTCTTTCTTTCTTTTATATTTCCTTCTGATTTTAGGTAGCTAAAGATGTTTTTCTTTACAGTAATGCAACTGTACGGTGATTATCATTCGAATTAGTTCCAGAACTGGTACGGCAAAAGCTCATCAGGTAAAGGTTACAATTTCTTATCGCAGATAATATCTGGGAATAAATTTACAATAAGTAAATACGACTGGATAACAAATATTTGAACCTCAAAGGACTTTCGGCTTGGAATTAGATAGTGTTTCACAGAGACCACCCACGCCGTTATAGTAAACCAACATGCCGCGAATGCTTGAACCAAAGTTCAAAGGAAACACCATTCTGTATGGAACATAAGATTTTTCATCACAAGACATAAAAGACATACAATCTGTTATCCATTGATCCAGGGAGGATCCTTTACGTAACAGGAAAATTCTTGAAGCGTGTAGATCAATATTAGTACTAGGACTATCCATCAACACAAAAAGACTTAAGAACTTTCGGATCTTTCCGTTAACTTTTGTTTTAGTCTACTGTTGTTCGTTTACAGCACAATCGGGGAATTTATTTTCACCTAACTTTATTTATTGCTATACTGTTAACGTAAACTATCCTTTAAGTCTGACGTTACGAATTGTAAATATTTGAACCGTTTTTCTTTACCCAACATGAAGTTTAGTATTTAAATTGTTTATTTAACCACTTAGTAACTAAACTGAACTAATAAACTGAAATCGAACTCACATTCAAAATTAAACAAACCTAAAGGAGAAAAAGCACTCTAGTTTCTTAGAGCAAATGATAAATTTCTTTCCTTGACTACGGGATATCGTCAAAAATTTCCACTTTTAAACCTACAAACATTTGGCAGTTATTTTATCATTTTATCAAATGTTGATTGATTGCTGTCAATTTAAGGCTAACCACTCCTAAACCATTTTTGAGGGGTCTCCATTTAATAAACTATCGTTTTTATGGCAAGTAAATACAGATAGACATAAAATAAAAAGAAAGGAGAGAGAGAGAGAGAGAGAGAGAGAGAGAGAGAGAAAGAGTGAGTAAAATTAAGAGAAAAGTTTATATTTTAGAATAACATGCTTAATTTACAATTTTCATCCTCAATTTAAGAATTGCATTTGAATTCTATTAATTTTTATGAATAAGTGGATTCAAATTTTTGTTCGCAATGCCATGTTTTCTTGCTAAGTAAATATCTTTTTAAAAAATACATTAGGGCCGTAGAAAAATTGTGCATAGTCCAGTTGAGGGGGGCTAACAAGAAAATATTCACAATTATTTGTGGGTTGTATTGTTTCCATTACTGCCTACGTCGCTGAAGGATAAAATGCTTCGTAGCTGTACACCTTTGTTTACAAACAGCATTGTTAAATAATTTAAAAAAAGAAAAAAAAAGAAGAAATCACTTATTAATGACCACCGTCCACTGAAATGCGATATGGTTCATTGTTACTGTTTGCATTGTCCTCCTATTTCGACGGAGTGTATAAATAGATTCATTTCAAATTATAAGAATGGTCCGGATTTTATTTTTTTAACGACCAATTGTGGTTACACAGGATCAGTTTCAATTTTCAGTTTATCCTTAAGAGTTATATTTAACTTTTCGTTAACATTGACCAAACAAAAATGATACATACAATGACAGTAATGAGATGAGTAATACGAAGCAGCCTGCTTTTTCGGTAATAATGGTTCAATGATTAGATAAATACAAAAAATTATATTGAAATGTAAAATTCATCCCCTACTTTCTGGTTAATCATGTGGGCCCTTTTAAATAAAACATTTTATTTTGGATATAAATTGAGCAACATCAGGTGAGTTGAATACAGTAGCTTTTTTTAGAGGAAAATAAACATTTTTGAACACATTCCTGACACGGCCGAAACTGGCTGAGTGGGACATAAAGCGGGTGTCCTCTGGATGAATCATCGCCCCACCATTCCAAAGAACGGAGGCCAGTGGACTAGCCAGACAATATCCATCTGACCCTAATTGTACCGACGTCGCTTCTTCAGCTAGGACATTTGTCAATCGGCATCGTTTTTTCTCCCAAAATCGACTCCCTAATTGGATTCTTATCGAACAAATCGGAAACGCGTGTTGTTAAACAGGTAGACGACTAGTTTCACTTTCTAATACACTATGCAAATCCCCTTCTGAAGAAGTCGTTTTTGTTTCGTAACTGCCAACTGGATCCATCGGATTTTTGTTGTTGTAATTTTGTCCTTTGTAAACGTTCAATCATTCACAACTTTATTAATAAAAGTAAAAAATCAAACGTTCGATTTATTCTTCCCTTTACTTTCCCTTTATGTACCTTTTAATATTAAAATCCTATCTGACAGACCGGTACTGCCGCATCCTTAAAGGGGCTGCATTTTCTTCTTATACACCCATTAAAGCGGGTGTCTCCCAGGGTAGCACCCAAGGAGCTCCTTTTTACAACATGCCCAGTACATTCCTGTTTTTCCGAAGAATACAATATGCTCTTATGCTGATGACACGGTCATCCTGCTATATAATCCTGATCCTTAGCTAATCATAACATCCAATTTAAACAAGTCTTGGTCTAGAAAATGAAGAATATAAATAAACGAATCTAAATCCACCCACACTACCTTTACAGCCCGAAAAACCATTTGTCCTGCTGTTAATAGAAAACCCATTTCAACCTCAGATATTGAGTTCTACCTGAGACGATTACATCCAAAGACATACGTAAAATCCCCATACATGATTGAAAAGATAGGCAATTGACCGATATTACAAATTACTCACTACATTATTGATTAATCATTCATCTAACTTGCACCTTACTAATAAACTCACCATTTACAAGAACTCTCCTGCGTCCGACATGGACATACAGAATTGAAGTTTGTGGTTCAGGCAAAAATCTAATTTCTACAAAATCCAATTAAAAAGACTAATAAAAATACTAAACTGCCCCGTCTATGTTTCAAACCTAACAATCTACATTAACCTCCAAATCCCACTTTAAACTGGCATTATCACATCCCTATACAACAACTTCCACAAAAAGTTAAACCTTCATCCTTATACACTTGTCCACCATCTTTTTTGTACTAACATTTCTGGAAATCCAGCACGTCATTTGAAACGACTGCGGCCGAGAGATCTATTGAGAAATTGATTGACTCAATGCGAGGGAGTGTCACGGCTGGGTGACTTCTCCAATCAAATATAGCGTGCTAGATTGACACTATATGTCTGTTATCATTTACTTGCTGCCTCTAAAAATCACAATTGTAAAATCTAATAAATAAGACATAAATATATAAAAAGTGTATGTATACAGGTGAATTTTCAACCTAAATTCAGTAAAGATGGACTATACATTGATATATTTACAAAGCCAAACTTTCTCAAGTAAGTATTTATGTGCGGTGATTAGTGATCGTTAATCGATAATTATTTAGAAATCGTGAGATGCGATCTGGTGTGATGTAGATTTCAGAAATTTTTTTTATCGTGCCAACATTGCTTACATTTAGCAAATACATTTTGGATGTGGAAAGGTGAATTTATACAGTGCAAAATATATTTTTTTGTATGTTCAACCAACGTATTTCTATTCTTTACATTTTCTATGTAGAAATACATGTATGAAAACAATGTTTGTAAATCCCAGACCCTGTAGATGATCTCAATAAAGATCGAAACATCGGCATGATAAAGAAAATGTTTTTCTGAAACCTACATCACACCAGACCGCATCTCACGATTTCTAAATAAGTGAGTATTTATATTTTCCATAATGGTGTTCGTATACCTCGAAGAAAAATTGGGATAAACAAAAACAGTATTTTGTACGTATGTATTTTTAATATTCCTACAGAAGTGACCCTAGGTTAGTTCATGAATTGTCTAAAAATCCTTATAAGCAAGATAAATGCAAAAACTGAACTTTTTTAAATATATTTACATTTGCAATAACAAAGATCGTAAAACTCGAAGAAAAACTAAGATATAAAAAAAAAAGTTTTTTCTTCGCAAGTATTTTTATTGTTTCCTATAGACGCAACCGTAGGTTAATGCATGAATTAAACCTTAAAAGCCAAAGCGAGATCAATATAAGTAGTAAAGTAAATTTTTTTATGTAAGTATTTATTTATATTTGCAATAATAAAACTCGTGAACGTGGAATTTACCAATGCAAATTAAAAAAAAAAAATTTAAAAAATTAACGTATTCACTCTTCCTTAAAGTATCTGCCTCATGACTAGTTTGTCGTAGGAATTAAAAGAACTAAATTATACAATTTAATCAGTACTACGTTTTTGTAACGAGGGAATGTTTAATATCATTTACCTGTAGTGGTAATTTGATTTAAATGTATACGTACATCACATGTACATTTTTCAAGAAACAAACACGTTCCTGTTTAGATCTATTAAGTTATTAATGAAATCAGTTCAAATCGGCAGACCCAGTTTGCTTCGAATATTTTTACTTTATTCGAAGTAGATAGTTAATAAACTGTTCAAACCCTAAATCTGATTTATTAAAATAAATTAGGCTTCAATTTAAGTGATTCCTGCCATAATGTTGGGCTTAATATGCAACGACCCGGGACGAGGGGTCAGAACCACGTTACCATACTTTTTCCCAATTAATCTCAAATACTGTTTCAAGAGCTAATATTATCAAAAGTGAAAGAAAAACAAATTTAAAAAAAAAGATAGCCTTTAACAAAAGCAAAGGCTTACACGATACCAATTTCACACCTGATTGAACAAGTAGCAAGGACATTGTTTATTGTTGACTTCGAAGCAATTTTGATTTCAACCCCTCGGGAGGTGTTACTTTACCGGCCAATGAAATAGATGTTCTTAGTTGGGGGAGAAGTTAGGCAATACACTTCAGCCCTGTAATAAATTTCCTAGTTGTCGAAGGTAAGTTTGATTTAAAGGTGGCAATTTCCCCCTTGGTCTGTTTGCCCTCTGATAGGAAATATGGTAATGTTAGTTCCATTTTGTAATTGGCGTTGCGAACCTTTTATAGAGTTGAGAGGAGAGGCAGGAAGCTATCCTTCCGAGTACGAATAAGAACAGGACGATGAATTTACTGTTATTTCAAAGGAATTCCATATGAAGCCGACTTTATTTTAACATTTGTCACATTATGTTTTTACACCGTAATATCTTACAATTCATAAATTTATAAAACGTATTTGCCAAATTATCAAGATTTTTTGTTTGGGCTACGTAAGTACATTTTATACAACAATTTTATCCCAGAACTGAATGATAGTCGTTGGACGCATGTATGGACATGGCAGACAAACAACCAAAGATGGAAGGGACTAACATATAGCGGGGCTTTAGAAGGAGGAGGTAGGCGCCTTCCCTTCCCTAGATGGAAACAGACTGCAGGTTATTCTTAGACCCCCGGTTGTTCCTACTGGAGTCCTCAGAGAAATATCAACGGGAATTTTCGCGGCTTTGATAAATTTTCCAAGACATCGGCGACGAAAAGAAATTAACTACTCTTTAGAATATACAAGTGATCACGAATTCGCCAATTCGCCATTGATAACGCCAATTTTGGGCGAAAGGACCATGATTAACAATTCGCCACCGTATTTAAAATAAAGGCATAGGGAACTCAGTTTGCGGTTTAAGATTAGTACCAGACCTACTTGGTTGTGGGTAAAGCCCCGGATTTTAACTAAGTTTATGAGGTTTTTCATATTGCGCAGGGCTTAATCAGTTATAAAAACATATCTCAACCACATCTACAAACTTGATTATAATATACATCTGCTATTAGTGGAATTATTTAATAAATTGAAAATATGTTGACTATCCGATATGTGAAGAGGTTATTCAGAAAACAAGAATTTAAGGGGAAAAACATAAAAAGAATTTTCGCGGTTTTTCTATTTTTCTGCGTAACGTTTTTATGGCATTTAAATAAAATAACTTGAACGTCTTTCCCACCATGGTCTGCTCATTGTCGTATGCTTCGCATGCCAGGAACCTTTTCGTTTATGATGACCTCATTGGTCTTTTGTCAATCGTGTACTTTTTACGTTTTAACATAATAAATGCAATTCAAAATATTCAATCTGCCCGCGTGGCTATTGAATGTGGCGTTACAATATAAAGGATAACAAGATGGAGTATGGCAAAGAACCGCTACGATTATGAAAGTAAACAAAATAAGTGGGACTGGTCAACAACAGGTTTCACGATTATTTTATTATTGTAATTTTAAGGTCACCAAATATCTGCTTTTATTAACTGAAACCTTTGTTTTATATGTTGGCCAATTTATGTTCTATACTACATACAAATTCTTCCATACCTACTAAACTTAAGATATGTAAGGAATCTTACGACAATTCACAAAAACCTTAAACCGTTTGTAAAGCACAATAGTATAATCTACTGTAAACTAACGATTTTGACACCTTATCACAGTACCCACCATTACGTAATAAAAACAAACTACTGACCATGGTGAAATGCCGAAACACAGCTGGATAAGAATGATCTGGTGCGATCGACCTATAGGTTCACCACCACACTTACCTAGCCACGCAATTCCAATAATATCATCAGAAGATCGATAGGCGAAATTTTTATGCGAGGTCAAAAATTGCTTTGTCGAAATCCATATTCATACCACAGCCAAACAATGAATTGAAATACCAAAATAAGCATCAATATTTTTTCGTGTGTTTTACAATATAATTGTGAAAATGTAATTAATTAAAAATTACCATGGAAAGCAGGATTTTATTATAATGTAACTAGAATTAATTGTTTCTTAAGATTTTCAAGCAACTATTGAATGTCGTTGCGCTATTATTTATGAATAAAAGTGTAGGATCTTTCGAGATTTTCATCTACTTAATATACTACCTGTTGAGGTATTGGTTTGGAGTTTCTGTTCGTGAGCAATTGATTGCATTGAAGCACTGATTTTTCAAATGCCAAAGATATGTAAAAAGGCATGGTTGGAAGATTACCTGCTTGAAAGTGCTTTGATTGAACTCACTTGGTGAAATTAAATTTTTTACTTATTTATCCACCCTTTCTAATTATTTTGTGACCACACCCAAGTAATCCACAAGTCACCAGAGCCTGTCTGTAGTTTACGAAGTAGCATACTTGCACACCAGATAGTGGTAGTTTCACAGTGTGCTTATTACTCAAAGCTCCGAATAGCAAACTTGCATCAGAATTTTTTGTAACTTGACGTCTCTTTAACACGATTAGTTCAATTTGCATATATAACCCTTTTGAGTTATTTCCTTTATTCAATATCTTTAAAGTACACAATTACATGAAAACCTTAGATATGAAAATATCCACTTTAACATACAAATCTGGCGAATAATAGATGTCGATTTGCTTGAATGCTCTCATTAAAAAACATAGTTCGATAATTTCTAAATTGCTTGTTTATCATCGTTCATCATTCTGCCTACGATCTATCCATTCATTGCCAGGACGTGCCCTAATGTCCATAATTATGATGCAATGGAGTTGATTTAATAAAGCCAGAAATCAGTAAATATCCTGCAATTTAGCGTGCCTTTCTAAGCTTTGCTCGACCAAAAGGGAATCGAACCAGAAAACGATTAATTCAAGTGTTTTCCGGGTTAATTTGTCTAGTGCATTTTTTCAAGATACGATCTAAGATCTTTCGACCAGTCTTGAAACGTAGAAACGACTGTACAGATTAAACGTTGAAAATAAACGATGGACTGTGCTGGGAAACAGATTGATTATCGGCCCTTATGATACTACAAGGTCTTGCTACTATAAACTGTTTTTCGATAGCAAAATATAAAGTGAAATAAGGCAGCGTCCTTCAAAACTAATAGACACATAATCTGTTTCAGATTTTTCTCTTTTTTTAATTGAAAACGTTTGCCCAAATCACGCAGTACAGCTACACTCTTAATAACTTAAATAAATTCGTCTCCCATTTGTCTTAAAATTATCTACATTTTTTCAATGGTATTTTCATAAATCGTTAGTGTTTTTGGCGTACGTTACCACTGTCAATATAAATTAAACGCAAACAACCACCAATAATTTTCGTATACTCTGTTAAAGAATAAAAATAGGAAATGTCCCAATTTTTCCAATTTTTTGTATAAACGTTAGGAAAATATAGATCTTTCATAAATTATTTCTTGCTGATTTTGTTGTCATAATTATTTTTGAAATAATGTTCAAATTAAATTCACTACTTTCGTAGTCCGCATGACCAACTTATGCATGACTATTCATTAGGGTTTTTAGCTGAGATGAAAAAAGTTAATGGCACGAGCGCTCACACTCAAATTTTATGCACACGTTAACCGTTTGGAATAAAATTCTAGGGATCATCCAGAAACAAACCCGCAGCATCTGAATATTTGATAACAATTGGCCTGAAGATTTAGGAACTTAAGCGGCTCAAGGGATTGGCCACAGACGGACATGGAACCAAATTTATTCAGAAATAATAATCCATTTATGTTTTAGTTGACAATTGACCAAGTTACTTCTTTAATTATTTTATTATGTAAAGTCTTGGTCGAGAAAAAAAGGAAGTGTGACGGGCGGGATTTGAACCTACAACCTTCGGTTAGATACGCCGCTGCTCTATCACTCCCGTTCACGATAGCTATTCAGTGTATTCTTAGGGATAGTCTAGGCGAAGTCAAAAGCCATGATTTTTATAGAGCAACTATTGCAAAAGATCTTTTCTCCTAAAAAGAAACAACAGAATTTCTGAACTGTAACTATCTTGGATCATCTAAGGAACAAAAATAGCTAAACAATAAACGAAAGGCATATAAAAGTTTGTAGATCAAGTTGTGTTTCCTGGCAAGATTTAGTAAAGTACGGAGTTTTTTACACAAGAATTTCTAACACACTGTTAACATATATATATATATCATTTCTTTACTAAGAGATGTGCAACTAATCGTTAATTACTTACTAGATTTTCTAAGCGCTATTGTTTCAACCATACATCTATCTATTAGCGCATTAAGCCAACAGTGGAAGGTAGGGTAACCTCATAATCTCATAAAATCGTTGTATTCGATTTATAATATTTTATAGTATTTCAATATTTCGTCAGTTTTATCGATTTTTTAAAAATTCTAATATTGGGGGTCCTGCCGATTTAAAGAAATCCATCTCAACTGCGACCTAACAACATCCCGTTGTGGATTAGCCGTATTGTATGTTATTATGCCAGTTTTCGTTAGGATTTTGAGCACCTTCTTGTCAAAATTGTATATTCGGGTTAAGGTGTAACAAACAAATCAAAATAAACACAAGTGAGTCAATGAAGTTGGGAAGTCATTGTAGCCAAGAATCCGGAAAACCGAAATGCATAATAAAATGGGGACATTCCATCTCTAGAACCTCCATGTTGGCTACATCATCCTTTTTTGACACTAATCTGGTCCAGAAAACGTCAAGAAGAAAGCGTTCGTCGAGTGAGGTGCCTATTTCCATTCTTTATTTTTATTCCTTTGGGGCTGGTTAAGTTAAATTTTAATTCACTTATTTTTTTATAACAGTTTTAATTTTCTATTAATTAGAACTTACGTTTTTAGTAATAGTTCAAAGATAATAGTTTTTCTTTCAACGTTTGTAATAAATAAAGGGTATAATTCAAATTTTTAAAAAATGTTATTGTAAATAAATTGTGTATAACAACCTGCCTATATTTATATTTTTTCTTTAAAATAAAAAGATGATAATAATAATATATAACTTATTTTTCATCAAAAAACAAAGCTCCTATGAAAGCCCAACTAAGGTTTCACAGATTCATTTTTGCTGAGTTGGCAAGAAAGAATTACTAATATCTCCACTCTTCTCATTTGGAAAATTTTTAAGTTTAATTTAAAAAATATTAATTTGAGGTTGTGTTTCAACGGTTTACGGTTGTCCGGAATTTCAGTCTGTTGTTTCTCTTAACTTTCAACTTTATCGACCATTTTAGCCTCGCGTCACTGAGAATATATTATATTCAAATTTCTCCACCGATTCCTTCAGTTCATCATCAATCTGTGGTTTACTTCAGTGGCCTAGGTTTGTGCGTGCTGCACCTTTGCGAGTTATCAGCTAGTTCATCAATTCCCTAACGTCCTGGTAACCTTATTACGTACGTTTTGTTATTACTATCTGGCTACACAATATATCATTTCAGGCTCTTGTTTTTGTAATCGGAGTTTGTTTTATGCTCAAGCTCACATAATAAAAATTACAGAATTCTGTCAAGGATGTAACCTTTAGAATTCTATATCCACGGATTAAAAAGCGAATTTTTCCCGATAAATAACACAGATACTATTGTCCTGCATACTAATGTGGCAATTATGCAAAATATAGTTGATGGAACTTGGGAGTAATTCGATTTGCCGGTTGCACCAAGAAGGAAAGGATCTGAAGATTAATGGTCACGCGCTCTATGAAAAACCGGCCGAACCGAGATTCAAAGCCGTCTTAGCCCGCACTATCTTGCCTTCAACATAAGCAACTTGCTTGTTACAAGTGATGAAATGTTGAATTAAATTTTGTTGTTTTTAAAATTGTAATAAAATAAATAATTAATTTTATAAAGGACATTTACATTTTCCCATAGCGATTTCAAAGTGTGATGCTCCATGGATATAATAATAATTATTTATTATTATAACTAATTTTTTCATCTCAACTAAAATCCTTAATTTATTGTAAATAATTAATAGGTCAAGCGGACCACGAAATTAGTGAATTTACAAAAATACAAATATTTTTGCAGCGTTTCTTCCTTTATTCGCGTCATCTTCGGGGCATGAGGTACTATTCCTGCGATCTCATATTGGTTTTGTGCGAGTGTCGTGCTACAATATTTTGAAGAATAGCACCACTGAAGATGACCCGAATAAAGGTCGAAACGTTGTCAAACAAAAGAAAAATGTGTATTTCTAAACTATCTCATTCTTGACCCCTCCTCAGGACTTCAACAAATTATGAAACAACATGCCAGCAAGAAACATACACACTACTTAATTAAATTATCTATTATTTGAAAATTTCATACGATAATATTCTGTGGTTTTTGAAGTGTCATAACAAATGTATTCTAGAAAGATGGTTCACACATTCCCATAATTTTGAAGTGTAATAAACTAGGGTTACGAAAGATTCTTTCTCT
This sequence comes from Cimex hemipterus, assembly GCA_039619505.1. Lineage (NCBI taxonomy): Eukaryota > Metazoa > Arthropoda > Insecta > Hemiptera > Cimicidae > Cimex > Cimex hemipterus. The sequence continues at coordinate 33,429,687 of CM077099.1, forward strand.
ACTTTGTTATTACGTGCTTAAAAAGTACACGTCTTAATATTACATTATAAGTTTCATATTTTATGTAATTTATATCAATTATTGTTATTTTTATATAATTTCTTTAATAAAAATATATGAATGATATTGTTGTCTAACATTTCCTTAGAAAAATGATCATAAATAGCTTATTATTCTTTATTAACAATAAAATAATTTTGTCTAAATCATAAATAATAACGGGCTATTCCTTAAAGCTATAATCTACAAAAATGTAACAACAACGAAAATATCTTTGGTTTCTAAAAAGCATCATAAGAATTATAAATAATTATTTTAAGAGAGTTCATTTACGACTTTGATTATTGATATTATAATTAATTCGTTATTTAATTATTGCTTAAAAAATGCTAAGGATTATATTCATATATATTACAATTTCACTAAGTATTTTATATATAGATTATATTTACTGTCGTTATTTTTAAAATAATTGCCACAATGAAAATATTAAACAAATATGGTAGCATATATTTCACTACGATAATACTAAATATTTTTATTCATAGTCGGTATATGATTTTGCCTTAACCATTCATATAAACTTTCCCACAGAATTATCAATTACATTCCCTTAACAGAGTAAAAAAAAAGATTATTGTCAAAAATTATAAAAGAAAGTCAGTGTAAAATAACACAGAATGAAACAAAACTTACAAAGAAAAGACAGGCAAATATAAAATCTTTACCATTTAACCAGGGTGTGATTTGGAAAAGAATGAATACAAGTGAAGAAACCTGCTTGACAACAAGAAGACAATTTCGATCAAACTGCGGGCCATACTAACTGAAAAAATAGGTAAAAGGATTTATTCAAATTGGAATACTACAAAAACTAACCACAGTGTTCAAGATTAAGAAGGAACCTTGAGATCCATAGAATTTGGATTTGGCGATTTCAAATGTCTCCTGATTAACTAGTCTTCTTTCATAATCGCCTTTTGTAATTGTTATATTAAATAATTCAAATTTATGAAAGTAATTTCGAATACTTTATAGAAATGGAGTGCTTTTATTTGCCACCTGTTATCAATTAATTCTTCAGCAGAACTGAATCTTGTTTAGTATCATCAGACCGTAGCAAATTTTCCCAGTCATTAGGTGGAAAATATGCTTAGTTTTTACTACAACACAGCTACTAATGAATATCGCGCTGGGTGATTATCTTGTTTTTTTAAAGGAGCTATTTAAAATTCAGAAGATCCTCTTGCACCCATTTGTGCACAGTTTATACATCATACTGCAACCTGTGCACAAATGAGCAACAATTATGAATAACTACTTTTAAAGCTAAGATATACGGTAAAATATATTACTTACAATTCTGATATAGAAAAAACAATACAGTGTTAATAATTCACTCCTCAAAAAAGCAAAACCTGACAGAATAGTACCACATAATCGACCGGTATCCATCCACGTTGTGTTTTTAAGTGAAAAACAATTTCAAACATGAAAGTTATTGAGAAACGCTCTTTATGTAAACAAATAGATGATAATTTTCATAATTCAGGTTGAAAAACAAACATTATTGTGTATCTTTATAAAGTCGATCAGTTATTATTTAAAGAAGAATATTCTATTTAAAAAAGTATCTGTACCTACGATCCCCTATCATAATACTGATTATTTTCCATGTCACATTTATCATATTAAGCACATGCTGTTTGATTTATCAGGTCAGGTGCTTTCCTCGATCTTTATAATTATTTAACCTGACATTGTGTATTGATACGAAAATAGAAGGCAGTTGAGAAGGGATTTTTTCTCTCGAAACGCACCGTAATCTCTGTGAGGAGGGGAAAGGCTATTTTAAGAATAGTTGAACGTTAACAAAAAGTCAATTGATATAATAATCACAGCAATAATATATTATACATGTATAGCGTATTTGATTTGAAATGAAATTTAGATAATTATACTATCGCATAGCATAGGGGGCGGTGATGGTTGACTGTTGGGTAAGGACTAAGGGTCTTCCCAATCTCCGGACCTGATCCCCACGAACCGGCCCTCTGACGCAAATGGAATAAAAAATATGATTAAAGGGAAATGGAAGCGTTGGTGAGCCGGATCGGCAGAGAAGCGTCTACTTATTAAGAGCAAATCGATAAATGGCCCTCGGAGGATCTGAATCATAGGGCCCCTCACCAAATTAAAAATGGGTCATGCGATGCTGACACACGGGCTTTTGGGCCAAAGCACACATATGTGTCCGCCAAATAGCGTGATAGTATCCTTCTTAATTGGTGTCATTTTGCGCTCCATATAATGAGCGAGTGTTGTTTTATTAGTAAATAGTTCTTGATACAATCCCTTTTTTTGTTCATATTGAATATGTTGAGATTTTATGTATTAATTAGTTATAATTTGAAGTGTGAGAGGGCCGATGACGGACTATTGACTCCGTTGACCCTCAATTAAACATTCAGGAAGTTAAAAAGTTGAAGAATTAAAAACAGTATGCATTGGGGGTTGAAATAACCTCCCGACAGATCCTGGAGCCTCCCATGGAGAACTTCGGCAGGCGTACCTATAAGATCAATGTCTCTCCTCCGGCTGCCAAAAGCCGACATAGACGATTCTCACGGTTTGCAGATGTATTCTATGCACATGTACATATATATTAATCAACAATCAGCCTTGGCATAGGTACTGTTTTTTAAAAATAAACCGTTTATATTTTGTTAAATGTTATAATAGACACGTTAGAAAATCAACAAAGGTGGTCAGAGCGTAGACAAATATACAAAATAAATCCATAATTGATAAGATAACTGTAATAAGACAACTTTTTGGACCAACTTTAAAATAATATTTCAAATATTATGTGCATAAAAACATATTTAATTTATCTTCAATTAAAAGGGGAAAAAACCTGACACAATTTCAAAATAATTCCAAGGAATTTTAGTTGAATTTTGTACATCAAAAGATGGTTTTTTTATTTTTACATTTTTCTTTTACTATGGTTGAAGGATTAATATAAATAAATTGTTCTGCCATTAAATGATTTTTATGTATCTAATAATAATTATATCGATTCCTATATTCACCGTATTAATTGCGTATATATTTTTATATTAAAAACCAGTTTGATTCAAAACAAATGAAAGTGCATTTGTTTAAATTAGTATCGGATTTAATATTCATATTTTTCTGCATGGGACTTTTTTTTGTTATAACTAAATGTAATAGTTTCGAGATTATAATTACCTATTTGCATATAATTACCATACACGTTTTAGTTAACAAGAATCGATACTGCTTTTTTGTAAATTATTAGTAAATATAACCATATGGTAAATGGTGCTGTAATCTTACCATATTACATTTATATTTTTATATTGAAGAAAAAAGGCTTGGTTCAAAACAATCGATACTGTATTTCGAAAAGAATGTTTATGATACTGTAAATATTCAAACGATTGGTAGAATGGAAATAAAATTTGAATATTTTCTCTGGACAGAAAAAATTCGAAATTACCCTGACCAGGTCGCCAAACATAATAAAAAGTAGACGGTATTAAGCGTTAATAAACATTATATGTGAACAACCACAACTTTATTGATGTAAGAGCTATATTTAGAAAGTTTGTCGTTTAAACAAGAATGTCGTCTGTTTCAAACTTCTTTAAGCTTTAAATGGGCACCTCTCGATCTGACATGAAGTGGTTAAGTTAGGGCCAAGCAGAAGAGGACCGTGAGACTCGACTTTCAAAGAGCCGATGACATTTACATCGGGTACTGTCTGGTACAATATTTACTGTTTTTTTTAATAGCAAGGATAGCGGACTGCGAATTTTGATCGAGCTTTTATTACGGGTTCATCGACTCGCAGACTACCCAGGGGCAATTCACAATTTAACAGATGGTTTTCGAATTAAAAAACCTTATGTGAAAGAAAACTGTTATGTGAGCGAAGAATAAAGAAACAATTCATTCTATTTCCAGGTAAATAATTCATTCTATTGCCAGACGATTGAATGCAAAAGTATTCCATAATTAATAATAATGAAAAATAATTTTGCAAAAAAACTTGTACCTATATTAAAAACAATGTACACTAAACTGAATAAATTACCAATATTAAAACATTTAATTAATGTTTTCCATATAAATGTTGAACGAATATTCTAGCTTCTTTTAAAAACTTATAAAAGATTGTCCCTTTTACTTTTTATGCCTACCAAATTGTTGTCAAAAAATTTTTTTTCACACTCCTTCATATCGTTTGAAATTTTCATTTGGGCACAGTTTTTCAGAGTATCTTTGTTATTTTGATCTAGGTGGATGAAAGGTACAGGGATTAGCTTTTATGTTTCACTTATTTGCTCTTAGACCTAACTACTTAGCATTTGTTATTTCTGCTCAACAAAAAAGTGACATGAAGAACTTGTAACAAACAACTTTGACGACAAGCACTTGGAAGTTTGATATTTTTTGGAGATCTATATTTTTTATAACTCAGATAATTGGTCAAAGTTTTGGTTATTATGAAAATAAAAATTCCTCCCCCCTCCAAAAAAAATCACTTCTGTGTATGAACATAAAGCAAATTCAAAAATCTTTAATAGGGTGTTTTCCCTCCGCTGCACACTCCCATCTTCTCGCCATGCTCATAATTAAGTCTTTAACCACAACTGGAGAAATTTTATCCTAACTCCTAATTACTTCTTTTAAACTTTCAGCTCAGCGTGTAAGGCATAAGCGAAAGCAAGTGGTACTTTGCTAAACACATTTCTTTTACACTATTTTTTCTGAAATACTGTTCGCTATGTGGTTCAAATCATGCCCGTTTTAATGGGAATTTAGAACCACGAAGGTGGTGCATAATCCTGGCGGACAATTGGCCTTCCATTAGCTTGCCTTACCAATAACTGGAGCAAAGGGCACCACACGTTCCTCAAGAATCCATGTCTCGTACATTGCAATTAAGTCCTATTAAAAATGTGTTACTTAGTGTTTGCCTCGAAATTTTACTCCACACCATTACTGAACCACCTCAGAACGACTTCTTCCGTTATATTGGTTGTAGACCTCTACTGCTGCTCGGTAAACTCGAACATGTATCTTATGAATGAAAATTGGCACTCCTGTGAAAACAATAATTCCTCCATTCGGTATGTGACCAATGTTCCCTTGCAAACTCCAAGTGGTCCCGGCGATGGTCTCTGGTTAATATTGTTGCTGGCATTCTTCTTGAATTGGAATTCATTTCTACAAGTATCATGCTTATTGTGTCAAGGCTAACGGACATATCCTCTTCGAAGTTGTGGAGACGTTTAAGAAGCAGCAGCAAAGCGATTTCCCAGTGTGTGCAATATGATAAATCGATCGTCAGCTCGTCTCCACCTCTTGGGCGGTCAGATCCTGGTTACACCTCGGAGTCTTTCGGTACTCCTGTCCGATGGATCCAGGTCGCTTGTTTATTCCATTCTGACGAGTGCCATGGCATTTCATGTGGGATTTGCAAATCTTGCTCTCTCTCATTATGGGCATTTTCTTAATTGTTTTGTTTTATGCACTCACACGACAATGAATAAATGGATTTTTAAAGGATTAAATGCCCTCGATGATAATTTACATTTTGGGTTTTTAATCAAAATAGGAATTAACTGGTTATGCCTCACAATCTGCGAGAGGCACATATACTTTGCGTATAATTATAATTATTAAATTATTTTTAAACCAAAAATTATATCCAAATAATTGTCAAATGAAAAATAAATCGAACTTTCAAAATGCACAACTTTTTTGTGGAATAGTCATTGATCGATCAATGATGCGGTGATTTTTCCACCTTCGTGAGTAAATGTTTAATTTCTTAATTATTTAGATTGGCTTTAGGGTTTCTAAAGTCTATCTTTATAGAAGTCATCCTAATTTATCCGCATTAACTTTCCAGTAACTGGGAAGGTGAGTTTTTCGGTACAAGTTCAGGTAGGAAATTTAAAAGAGCGTGAAATCGGGCTTCTTTTGTAGATTCATTTGTTGGTTTTATATACTCAGTGGGGCGGTAATTAACAAAAGGTACATTTTCTCGTTATTGCAACCAATTTACCATCGATCCCAAAAGCTTTGAAAATATCGGTTAATTTTCTATTCTGAATCTTGAAAACTAAGTGAATTGTGGACCCTTGCCAACGGAGTGTGGCCAAGGGGGGAAATAAAAAGGCAGTAAAATTTATTACCTTCTTCGAACTGCCGTTAACTTTTGATGTCCAAACACATATTTTAAGCAAACTCAACTGCTCGAAGGAGGTTCCAAACAATTGGAGTAAGTAGCTGGTTCGGAATCTGAATGCCGGTGTAAGCCGGATAATTTCGTCTTAGTTTGTCATATAATCGAACAAGTAGGAGATGCAATTAAAGTAATAAATAAACAAATATTGTTAGTTTCCAATTTTAACTGGATTGGTCGACAGATCTGACAGTAAAAAGAAAACCCGGTCGTGTTAGTGCTCATTCCGTTTTTATATTTTTTTTGTTATGGAATAAACAAATGCAACCAAAATTATGATTTTGTAAAGTTTACAATAATCCTCAGCTAAATTTAATTTAAATTTTACTGTATCTTACTTACAAATGATAACTGAAATGGCAGTGCAGAATTTTACTCACCTGTAAAAAAGGAAAAATATTAGAAAATTAAATAAATTAGAAAAAGTAATTAATTTTGGAAATGCTAACGAGAGGTAAAAGCAATAATCATAGACAATAATATAAATAACAGATATATTTATAGTTTGGTTATTTTCCGATCATCTTGGTCTATATAACTTCACTGTTTTTGTCTGACAGATGCCTTACAATGTATTCCCAATCTGGCGTTATTTGGTCAATAATGTCCTTTTTACAAGTTGAACAAGTGTGCATACAATGATATTTTTGACAATAAATCATAGCGGATGCAACATGTTGTACCAGCCATTATACATATCAAACTTATAAATGGCACGTTTAACAAGATAACACACAGTCCAACATTTGAAGTTGACGAAATGCCGAAAAGTTTCTAACATGCTAATCAAGCGAGAGTAGGCTGAGGAGGGATTGGTTGAGCCGATACTATTGAGCTCTAGGTTTAAAATAAAACGACCGATTCTAAATATGATGTAATGAAAGAAACCCCTAAAATAATTTATAGCATTTAGTCTGATTTTCACTGATTATCCTGGTCCGCCTAACTTCGCTGTTTTGCTCTGACAGTTGTGTTACAGTGTTTCGCCATCTGTTTATTATTTGGTCAATCGTGCCCTTTTTCCAGTTGAAAAAGAGTGCTTACAATAATATTTTTGCCAATAAATCAATAATTATGCACCTCTATGCATATCACCGTTATACAACCTTATAAAAAGGACACGTCTAACAACATAACAAACAGACCTATCTCTGAAGAGGACGAAACAAGCAAAACATGCGAGACTAGGACTATCTGAGACACTCGAGCCACTGGTACAAAAATCGGAAGTTGAGTGCCCCTAAAATACAATTTAAAAAGAGAAATTCTAATATATTTTTTTTAAAACAGAAAGCAGGACTTTTGATCGTTACCGATCACCCAGACAACCTTTGAGTGCTGTTTAATCTGTCAGATGCATTTTGGCATTTCGCCATTTTATGTGGTTGATCTGTGTGTTATTCCGTCAATCGTTCTCTATTGACAAGTAACAGCAATAAGTTATTTCACAATAAACCAAGGAACAACAGACAGATCGGGATGATCGGTAACGGTCAAACAAATACATGTACTGTTCATGTTCATCACACCTTATATTTCGCCATTCCTTACACCACAAATACTTCTCAATCCATTTATAAATATTACAAAGACAGTTCATGCATTAATTTACCCTTAATTTTTATAAAAATAAAATCATTTTGTTTTTCGAATCGTGGCGATTAATATTCTAAGCTCAGAACGCAATCGAATGAGTAGGTGTCCAGGCTCATAAATAGAAGAACAATAGTATTTTTTTCCGTCCCTATCTTTGAATTCCAGCTCCATCTGTCCAGAACGGTCGTCTTGTCTCTTAACATTTACCATTTCGACTGCAGTAAAACCTTAGGTTTTTACTGGAGGCTCCACGGGGTAGGAGTTTAGTAGGGATACATAAATGGTGAGTGTTTGGATGCACTCTTTTTTTTGAAATTTTTTTAACTTTTCATTCAAAACGGCAGATAACGTCCACATATACATATACGGGAAGTTCTTTAACAGGTATTAAACTTTATAACTTGAACGGCACTTAAAGTTGGACTTATTGCTTGTTGCCTCGTTCTCCCTGGCAGATTCAAAACGATTCACATCATTTTCTCAAAGAACACTCTATATTTGATTCGTTTTCATTATCCGACTCGTGCTGGTATCCGAGCGATGGCTCTTTTAAGATCCTATTCAACTAATTATCAGTTCGATTGACTCTTCGAATGATTTTTATTGCAGCGATCCGCATTTCAGTCAGTTGCAAGTACTCTAAAAGATCTAAAATGATACATCAAGATACCTTTCGTAAAATTGTGTTCAGCCTATAATATAGTAAAAATAAGTAATTAAACCAAAGAAGAGTTTCCGTTATATCTAGAAAGGGTATTTATTTAAGTTTTACTATTCATGAGTACTCCCCGTTCATTGTACTCAGTAATAAAATAGTAAATACTCATTGTAAAAAGTTTAATTTTCCTAGTTTGAATATGATCACAAGTACTATTTATAATTAAATTTCAATGAAAAAAACATTTGTTTTATAAAGAAAAGAAGGAATTTAGGTTTTAAAGTGTTACTATGTAAAACCTCTCAACGGTTTGTTACTGACGGAACGTTTTCCTATTAGAACTACATTGATTTATTGAAAGAATCCAATCGAAACCTACGTGCACTATGATCATCTGATTGCTGAAAGATACAAATCTTCGTAGGATAGAAAAAGAATTGAATATTTTAAAAGTATGGCAAAACTTAGGCCATGCTGTGTTCATTAGATCCTCTTCAAGAGATTTTGATTAATAGACAATTGTGACGGGCCTGGTTAAAATGTAAATATACTAGACTAACGAAAGGGAGTCGTGGTGTGAACGGACTATTTGTAGAGTGGCATGTCCAGGTGAAAGGACTTTTCGATATCAGAGAAGGTGAAGAAGTGCTAAAGTGCGTGAAGAAACCGAATATAATTATCGTAGGACGAGAATATGCGTGTGTATGCCAACGAGCCATTTCCTAGATGTCGGATTCTCACGAAACACTAAATTTTCAACCTATCACTTCATGGGATGTTATGATCCGTACCCGTGAATTACGGTTCGTCTCTAGGAATTAATGAATACAAAACACCCATACTTTCTGTTGGAATTTTGTTCAGTGGATTATTTTGCCTTTATTATACGTGGCTTTTTTCAGTGTTAAGATCAAAAGATTTATCGACTGTTGGTTTATATGACACGAAAATTATCCATGGGAGACATGATTATAAAGGAGGTTGTAATTATGGCACACGTCATGAATCGGCTGTAATGTTAATCGCATGGCCCGAGTTTTGAATGTGAACAGCTCGTTATTTCACAAAAAAGGGCTCTAATGAAAATACGTTCGGCCCTTCAAAGGCGATTCTACTCAATTCCAACGCCCTTTGACCTGTACGTGTCATGAATTTAGTATAGGAGGGTAGTATTTAAAATAACCTTGTTTGCAATTTATTTCACAGCCCGTGTTATTCCTAGGAGCCCATTTTTACTTTTGTGTTTAACCACTTCAAGAAGTATGGGTGTTTATAGATGTCGATATTTTACAAACATGTGTACCTCTTTCTCTCACCACCTCTCAAACATATTCTACCTCTCTTCCAAGAGCAAAAAAGAGGGAAAATTCAAAAGATGGGGCTGATATCGGAGTTGATGTCAGCGTGGATCGAAGTCACGATAGCTCAAGTGGTAGAGCAGCGGCGTATCTAGCCGAAGATTGTGGGTTCCAATCCCGCTCGTGCCATTGACTTTTTCATCTCAATAAAAACCGTAATTAATTGTAATATACTAATTGGTCAAGCTGACCACGAAATTAGTGAATTTAATTGCTGATACTGTTAATGTTGTAATGGCAATTTATGACAGTAAATATATCACTTTCTACCACGCCTTCTCTGTCTTCTCTTGCTCTCTCTCATTTTTCTTTTTGTCTCTGCTTTCACTTTCCCGATCTATCTCTCTCTCACCCTCTCTCTTTGTCGCCTTCAGCCTCTTTCTCTCTCTCTCTTCTTTCTGTATGTCTCTGTCTACCTCTCTCCTTTCCTCCTCCACTCTTTCTCTCTCTCTATCTCTATCTATCTATCTATCCATCTACCTATCTATATGTTTCTTTCTTTTATTTTGATATTTACTTTATTTGTTAACATAAAATGCTTTTTAACATTAAACCATTAATCAATTATACTCAGTTTTCTGGGCCTAAAGACAGTCCATTCTGTCAAAATTTGACTTATCCAGTTTGCCGTGAATGTGCAGATTTTTTATTATAAAAGATTTTCGGGTCACGGGGGGTTAGTCGTATCTTATTGAGTAGGATATCTAGTTATTGATCAGGGACCCAAGTTTCTAATTACATTGAAGTGTTATATATTTTTAAGCATATATTAAAACAAGAGTCAAGTCGATTTGTCCTAATTGTAGCGGTTTTAAAATTTAAATAATAATTGTTGGTACACTTATTACGTAACTAATAGGTCCCTTTTCGGTTTTTTAATCTCTGTTGAAAAAGGATGAAAGTTCCCCCGACAAAGAACATTAAAAATAACCGTCCGGTTTAAAAATAGTTCATACTTATGTCAGCCGTCGTAACGTTCTGAATGAGCAGAAAGAGACTTCTGAAAAAAGTGCCGCCGAGTGGGCGGTAGAGCGGGGAGGGCGGTGAAACGAGGGTGTGCGTAAATTGTCTGAGGGTGAAGGGCAAGGACTTTTGTCTGCAGCAGATCGATAGTTAGGGCAGGTCCATTCTGCAGCATACGTATCAGCGAGGGAGGAGGGAGTAATCACTTCATAATATATACTAATGTCAATGCATTATACACGCATGTCCACACACTTATATTTCAAAAAATTATAAACAAACACGCACACACACATTGATTCCTGAACCCATGGTCAATCTGACTCTGTTGACAACCACGAATCTTCAGTGTTTTATTCGATACAGATACTTTAGAAATTCTGTCTGTCTGTCTCTCTCACTCTCTCGCTCTATCTATATATCTATCCATGTGTCTATCTGTAGTTGGGAGGATTTCGTGAAATTCGAACTAAGATGTCAGCTTAAACGAAAAGAATATTTGTCTGTGTGTTATTAGGTCCGATACATAATTTAGAATATCTAAACTTTTTCATAGAATTAAGAAATTGTTTGACTGAACTCACACTTCCAGTCCGTAAGTCGATATAGGCTTAACTATGGTGTTGTAAAGCAGTCTTTTAGTTTTGCCAAGAAGTTGTGCAAGAACAAGTAGCGTGCTGACGTTTCAGTCGTGTATGAAGACTCCACGTCAGGCGTTTGTAGATTTAAAGTCCAAGGACCGCACCTTTTTCGCAATTGGGAGGGGAATATTATTTAAATAGAATGCAAGCAGGGCTTTTGTTAAGGACAGTGACGGTAATGTGGGTGGATTTGTCTGTATTAAATTTTATTATTTTCAATTTACACCAACACTCTAGAAGTAAGATCGAGTGGAGTTTTGGAGATACTATAGAGAATTACTGTATCGTCTGATGTGGATATGGTGGTTTGTGGAATGTAAGCTGTGTACACCTGGTATAGTGTGGGGGCCAGAACGCTACCTTGACGAACACCAGCATGCACTGGGAAAAAGAGAGGGAATTGCCTTCGATATCTTGGAAAAACCGGTGGATGAGATTGTAAGTGGAGAAAATTATGCATTTGAGCATAAACAGCAAGCCCGTGTGCCAATCTCGATAGTAAGTAGGACTTACGTTAACACAGCTTTCAGAGCAGTACTTCCCATCCCAAGGTTGGAGGAAATAATGTCTACCACGCACTTCGAAATTGTTCAATCATAGACGTACACAAAGTGAATTGCGTAATTATAATAACTGCTTATTATTATTTATACGCTTAAGAATAGTTCTTGTAAAATAAGAAGCCCCATGACTACGTACTGAGGAGTATCAACGATTAAATATTGAAAAACTCGAATTTGTAACTGTTATCTCCCAAAAGTGAATTTTATTTCTCTTTTCTTATGTACAAATATCTAGTGCAAGTTATAATAACCATTATCTTTGAATCATAAATAGTTTGCCATCTTGCAATTTTAAAAGGAGCACATAATTATTTTATGCTTGGAAAGTAGGGAAAGTAGAGTAAATCTTGTCCAAAAAGAAAAAAAATACTTGCTTTGTAAAAGAAAAAGTTTTGATTTATATTATGAATATATAATATACAGGATTTATAAAAAAGATAGCCGAGGTGAATATTTAAATTAAGCCACAACAAAATCAGGAATACTTTCTACATAGTTTTAATTGGGTATTTTATTTTAAGAACGGAAAATATTAATGCCTAAACCACACCGTGTAAACATTTTTAATTGTCCCCATTTTTGTCATATAGCTTGTCCATAACATGAAAAAAGCAATTGTAGTTGAAACATAAAAAAGCTAGGTATATCTTCTTTTTAACACGAGAACATAATCCAATTAATTATACTTGTAAGGCAGGGAAAGTAGAGGTGAAGCTTTTTCAAAAAAGGAAAAATGCGTTTTTTCTACTATCGGCCAGGTCTCGTGTTGCGCTAAATACAAACATTCCATAGGGTGACCTGCACTCGGTTGGGCCATAAAATCGCTAATCTCATGAGACGAGAATGTCGTCACGTAGGGTACAATGAAAGGAAATAGCCCAGATATTCTTCAATACCGTATTTTTCTTTTTTTCCACGCGGGCACTGTTTCAATAAAATTGTGTACCTGTTCATTGCACTGGTGACTCATCACAGGAGATAAAGCGATTGTTCTTCTATTAATCGCTATCGCTAGTGTAATAAAATGCCAACTTATACGGAACAAATTTTAATTGAATAAAGCTAGGAAATATTATCTTTCTGTCGAATTATTTACAAATAAAGTTAAGTGGGACGAGACGAATTGTGCGTTATACGGCGGAATGAGTTGATTAAACCAGCAACACGTCTGGCCATGAATGGCCACTTAAACACGAACAAAATATTCATTGTTAAACAAGTGATATTACTAATAAATAGTAATTTGGTTATACTCAAGGTATATAAAATTAAGGAAAAATGTTCTAAAATGATGTTGAAATATTTATAAAAAAGTACGAAAATCTTTTATACCAACATGGAAGGTATTGTGTGAGCTGGAGCGTCAATAGAAACATGTCTGTAAAAGAATGCAATTTTTGTTCCTAAGAAAACGCCGTATAAGATTATTGAATTGTTTTAAATAAATTCCCCATGCTTTTGGTTGAATAGTCCTCGTGCCTTTCCCCCGAGGAGGTAAGTACGTGCTTCTTACTTCTTTACGGGGCATTAGGAGAATCTACAAAGCAGCCCTTCCCCCTTCTTTCTTTCAACTTCCGGAACCCTAAACGATATTCTTGCTTTAAAAATCACCGATACATGTAAAACTTCCAGGACGATCACGTCAACTTAACTAATAAAGAGAGGAGAAAAAATTGGGTGAAAATATTCATGAGTATTGTGTGCTTTAAAAAACAGAAAGTGGTAAATTAAGTTATTCTACAAGATTAAAAAGAAATGATGAAATGTACATAATTATAGTAATTGATGTTCGATTTTGTTCTTTTTAATGCACTGATCGGAGGAAGGAGGAGAAACTATTTTGAGAGAATTAGCATGGCCCACACGGCTCAATCCCACACGTGTCCCTCCAACAATATTACGTTTCACACGTGTTCACCTAGCTCTTAAACTCCTTCCCGTGTCAATAAACATTATTCTGCACCCGACCCGGATTTCTAAAAATACGACTCAAAAATAAATTCCCTGCGTCTCGGCCGCGAAGGAGATTTTTCTTCCTGTCCGGCCCCGCGGGAACACTTGTGGGATGTACGACATGCCGAATAAGGAAGTAAATCCGACTGGTTCTCTCCCACCAGAAGCATTGCTACATGCAAATTGTTATGATATCGGCCTGCCTTTTAGAATTGGGCAAGAGGGTGTCCTTAGATGGTAAATTAGAACAAGCCGGTTTCACTGACCAGCCTACATTGTCATTGCCACAAATCTAAGAACGTTCCAGGATTTCAATTCTTATCTTCTGTAATGATCAATTTCATTTCATAATTAATTCAACCACTCTCTCAACACAAACGCGAAAGTATGATGTACCTTTAGTCCTAAATCTACATTGTCCCAGCCGTTATAAAAACACAAATTCATGCAGGCTTACTTTTAATGATTATACACAAAGGTAACTGCAATTTAATAATAATAAAAAAAATTTTATTGTTGATTCTAGTATCCAAATTTTTTCATTTGATTTATTGGCATTACAGAGGTGATGAACTTTTACTTTGACCAAAAGATACATCAAAACTCACTTTAGAGAGAGAAATGAATTTAAGCCACTTACTTTAAAATTGTACAATTAAAAAACACATTTTTTTTTCTCCAAGCTCCAAAGAACCTACGAAATTATATGAAAAGAAGTGAGGCTAGGTTGACCTAGTTGATTGGAAACGACCAAGCTACATCTTCATACATTAACGCCAGTTAAAATTTTAATAAGAACTATTAAAGGCCTTTATTAAAGCCGAACGTCCAACTCATTCTCCTGTAAACTGGGCCAAATTACGTTCCGTACTGAATAAAGTATTATTTATCCCTATATTTTTGGCTCTACTTACATTAAAATATCCATTGAACTTGAAATAGAAGTGTCAAAATTTGTATAGAATTTTAAAAAAAATTGTTCTATACCAATCTCTGCACCGCTGCCAACCAAACAGGTTCGATATATTTCCACGTTTGTTATTTACTTCTGGCTAAAACGGCTTTATTAAATTGAAAAAATTCTGGTTGAGAGGCGTATTTTAATAAACAGGTTTGCCTTGAATCACCTTTAAAAGATTTTCTACCCGTTATGGAATGGACTATCTCTTTGTTCGGGGCTTGTTTTAAAATACCATATGCACCATTACTAATCATTTGAATTTAGCACATGCAAAATATAATCCCCGGAAAGCTAAATCTCTATTGATGATCTTAACAAGGCTTTTATTTAATAATTCAAAGCGCGAAACTTTAAGCTTTATATGTCCAAGTTTGGTTGACATATACATTGTATAACCAATACGTGTGAACCTTTGTTTAAGTGCCTAAGAAGGAAAAAGATCAACTGGATCAACGCTGTTTTCCACTCTGCTGGACCTATAAAACTTCTACAAGGAAAGTTCTGAACAGACGAATTAATCGATTTTAGTAAACATCTACTGTATTGACATTTTCGAGTCTGAGGGACAGGAGGGTATGCTTGACAGGGTTGCATACAACAGCAAGTTTAGAACTTGGACTGACATCTTCTATTTTCTCTCTTTCTCCACTTCCTGTGAAGACAAAATCTCGTTGTATGAATTTTACAAAAGGTAGCAGGAAGAAGGGGGTCCACATTGTTCCACCAGATTTAACCCCCTTTGCAAATGAAGCCCGGGCCAAGTTTACGAGACAGGCGCAATACGTAGGCGCGCAAGCATGAAAGCATTTCTCTGTGGCTTGAACAAAGGACGCCTGTTCTCAACGAGCACACATCTCCGCCAAGTCCGTCAAAGATATAACTCAAAGACGGTCACGTCTGACCAGTTTTGATGGGTATTGCTTTTGACTCAAAAAATTTGTACAATTACGATATTTTTTACTTCCAGAAGAACCAATGTAGAGGATTCAATAAGATAATCAAATAAAGTAACAATATTTTTTTATTATTTCATTAAGACAATTTTAAATATAAGAATAACTCAAATTTTCTTCCCTGAAACTTAAAGGTTTTGGTGAATTTTTTCCGTTTACCAAATGGGCAAAAATTAACAAGCTCTTTTGAATTCCGGTTAGCGGTTTTGGACCTTAAAAGAGACGTGGTGACCATAAGGGAATCAGAATAACGGCCGAGTAAAGGAGGTTACTGTACAAGGTAGTGCAAATGAGAACTTGATAAGTAGAGGTCATTCCGTCCCCGACAAGATAAAACGATCAAATCAATAAAAAGTCGTGCATAAATGGTCGAAATATGTGAAACCTGTTGTTAAAAAACGACCAAAATGACCAACGAAAATTGTATTTAATTAGTAGATATGACAAATGTAACACTCTGAAACGTTGATTTGGATGGTTTTCGAACCAATTAGTTTTTAAGATAACTTAACACTTCAAAAATTAATTAATAACACAAAATCTCAAAAATAAAGAAAATGTCATATGTAATCTGCTCTTCTTGGGTTCTTTCTTTCTGGTAATACCCAAGAGACGTAAAATTTTTCGTAACAAAAGTTGATAAGACAAACACCAAAATGGTAAATCTATAATCATAAATAGCGCACTTTGTTTTGGTAGTTAAGTCTATAAAACGATTCTGATGGTCTTAATCGTTGTTTTGTAGGACAACCGAAGAAAAAGGATGAGATATCCTGCAAATATATAATCTTTTTTCAACACGTTAACACTGTCACATTGATATGACTGAATGGGTAGTTTTGATACGAAATGACAAAACAACCTAATGATTTAAAAATAAGACAAAAACAATTGTAAAAATAAAGAAAATGTTATACAATGCCTTTCTTTCTGGTAAAATTCTTTTGATAAAAGCTCAGGAAACAAAAAGGAAAACGGTTAACTAATACAAAATCTAATCCTCTGCCATCAAGCTTTCTCTTAGTACAAAAAGCGATAAGATGATTCTGAAGATCTAATCGTTGTTTGGTAGGACAAAATGAAAAAATGTAATTTGTTTCAGCCAATTTCACGTTAATACACTGCGACATTGATTTGGATTGTTTTCAATTCAATCAGTCAAGGTGACTTAATGCTCAATAACCAATTAATAAAAAAAATCTAAATATGTGAAACCTGCCGATCTTCCAGTCTCTCTCCGACACCACTCGTCCCGCCAGTAACGACCATTACGAACCTTCCGAAGATTGGTAGGACAATCGAAGAAACTTGTCTTCTTCAGCGGTCTCACGTTAAAATACTGCCGCATTTGGATTGCTTTCAAACGAATTAGCTGTCAAGGCAACAGTCTTTTTAACACCACTCATTATGACAACACGACCCGCAAGTCTCTTTTGAAAATCGTTGTTTAATAGAAAGACCAAAATAAGTCTTCGTGCTTCATGAATTGGAAATTATTGCATTATTATTCTTTCTAAATCAGCATTTTCACAATGGCAAAAATCACAAATTTCCACAGGTCACATGGTCATGCTTCGATTTAGAGAAACAAAAACTATTAAAAATTAGTTATTAATAACATACATTCTAATTAATTAAAGGTTTCCGACAGTATAAATGATCAAAGAAGCACAATTACTTCTAGGCATTATCATCGGTGGAAATTTGCAAATAAAACATTCATGAAATCTTCCAGCAAGCGATTCTCATTGAGGGAATTTTTGAAAAAAATATCTAATAAAATAGAGAAAAGAAAATTGTTTATTGTGCAAATATGTGATACTTAAATTTTTATTCTGTATTACAGTTAAACTCACAGTAGCAGTACAACCAGAGTTATGTAAGGAAATGTATGTCTGTCGCCTAATTGTCAAATGTATGCTGCCGTCGGCGTAGGTGTCGGCATCCAGGTCGGTGACCTATCCCCTTCTCGCGCTGGAGCTTCCTCCGCAACATTTGCCGTGGCCAAGTCAAGCCCCGACGAAGTTGGAGAAAGGCCGCCGCCACGACAACCTTGGCGTCACCTCTTCCTCAATCGGTGCAATCAGGTTTCGTTTAATTGGGCAGATAAAAAAAAACAAAAAAAATAAAAAATAAAAAAAAAAAAAACGAAAAAACGTGAAAATTCAAAGGCGGGTCGGTGGAATTCAAAGTCCTCCCACAGTATATTTTTAGCTTTGGGCGAACGTTCCGAAAGAAATGTCATAAACTTATCGTTGTTTTATTGTGTAAAGGAGGAGAGGAAATGCCAAGGATATTTTCCAAGAGAGCCCGATTGATAAACCTACGAAAACCATGTTGTGTTGCCGATTAAAAGATTACAATAACGTAACTTCTTTTTAAATAAAATAATCAAATCTCTGTACTTCCTACGTTTTGTACTTCATTCAAACATTAAGAAGAGTAAAAAATAAATTCAACCTTTCCAAAGCAGGTTTATAGTTTCTGTCATCAACCATAAATTAAATCTGCAAGTTACTGCATTTATCTCCAGTAAATCTAGATCTTAATTTGAATATTCCTTTGACCACGATAATCCAGAGCTGTTTATCCGTGTCATGAATGTTTTTGGGTCAGAATATATTCGGCATCCACGGAAAAGAAAGTAGTAATAAATTAAGTATTCATATTAACATCTTTTGTTTTTAAACATTTTTTAGAAGAAGCTTGGTCGTCCCCGATTTGAATACCATCGTCGGTTTTGTTTCTGAACTTCGCCTTATTTCATGATTGGTTGTTAAGTCGCATTTTGGGATAAGTCAATTAAGGTTTGGGTTTTTAATTTTTTTAAAATTTCCTAGCGCGAGTGAAGTTGATCGTCCTAGATCATCCTCGTCCATTTTGACTAATTTTATCTGTCACTATTATCAGCGATATGTGTGTCATTTTCTCATCCCTGTCCTTGCTATAAATGTGTGGGCCCGAGCCGGTACCTCAGAGCTATAGGGATTTTTAAATGTAGTGCTTGTGTGTATTTACGATAATTTAGTGAAGTGAATTAACTTATTAGCGTGGACGGAAGGGGTTGTTAAACCTCACTCTGAGGAAGATGAACTACTTTGGGATGAGCGTGTGACCAGACTTCTATGTGTGTATGGGGTGGTGGTACTTATCTATTTTATGTTTACTTCTATTCTTTAGTTGACAAGTTACAAATCAGAGGCTCGCATTTTAAGATGTCGACTTAGTTTTAATGTAGATATAATATAATAATAATAGTTAGTAAAAAATCGGGACGCTCAAACGGTTGCAGATTTAAAAATACGTGTGAAAGACCAGGACAAGCTTTAAGTATACTTTCTGTCCTTTTGTACTAGATAGAGCTACATTATACTTTTCTGAACTGTAGAGGAATCACTGCGAACTATAGATGGACAGAACAGACAAAACATCACACGGACAAGTGTGTGTTGTAATTATGTTTGCTCTCATGTTTTCTCGTTCTCTGTATTAATCCTGTATAGAGTCATGAAGCAACTGTAAACTTGCCTGAATTATCTAGCGTCAAGCATATATCACTAAAATATTTCGTAATGTTATCCTATTAAGAATATTAGCACAGTATTCCCAGTTACTATGTACGGTTTTAAAGCTAAAATAATAAAGTTTACGAAACTTTACAAGCGATTTACCTTTAGAGCTTTGTTAAGAAAAGTCGACGCGAATTGGTTGAATATTTCAATTTATTGCTTTTGGTGTAATGAATTGACGAAAGTCGGATCGAATCATATTTAATGTTACAAATAACTGTCAAAACTTGGTACTCGAATTGTATTCATACAGAGTCAAAGCGGATGGTCGTCTAGTTGGGCCTGGGGTAATTAGACTAATATAACAGGCCGCGGTAGCCGAGGTTAGCGTGAGAGACTCTCGGCTAGTAGACCCCGCGGTCGCGGGTTCGATTCCCGATACCCTTCCCTCCAAAAAACAAATACACAATAAATAATTACAGAAAGTCTGCTATATATGCAAAGTTCATTAACCATTAAAAAAAAGAATTATGGCTCGTTAGCCCATGAATGTGTGTATGGTAAGCGTAGGTACACCCTTAAATTTAGTTCTTGACCTATTTTTAAAATGAAGAAAAACCTGGAGAATTGGGTCTCTGGGACAATATATCCCAGTGGGCATAGCTCAAGGGCTAGAAACAGGATAAGATGAAGTTTATATTAGCAGTTATGATAATTCAAAGTTCTCATCGGATAAACCCGGGATTTATGTAGTATTAGCTTTCGAAAACATTACATTATACCGACACACTTTTATTTAAAACCGTTTTTCATGCTCTTTTTAAAAAAATGCAATATTGGTTTATGTTTATGAACCATGTAAATAATTCCACCCCTACCATTCACGTCAACATAAAAAGCTTTGGCAATCTGATTACTGCATAATAACATCAATTTAAACAAAATGTGGGGAGACAATAAGACAAAATGGACAGTTATTAGCTCTCTAATGATCTTCACGCGAGTAGTATGATTTTAGCCTTTCAAAGCTATCATTCAAAGTAACATTAATTATATGGTTTGGCCGTTTCCGACAATCCCGGTCTGTCTGTCCCCTCTTATAGATTTCGAATCTATTTTCTGTCTTTATTGATGGTTTATTGTATTATGTCCCATATAAAATTAATTACCAATCAACCTTTATCAATCTATGAATGAAATGTTGAGATTTCCGAACTTATTAAAAGGTAAAACTGAAAAACAAACACCCGTTAATATTTATGTACGTTTATACTTCTTTGCCAATGTAATGTTTTATACCAATCTATCTTTAGGTAAGTTTTTATATTTTTTCAATATTTTTTTAAACGAGTGTTCATATGCACCAGCAGAGGTTATATAAACCCTCAGGGTGCCGGTATTTTTGAAAAAAAAAAGCCCATTTGTATGTCGGGTTCGAATACAGGGCCGCTGAATTCGAAGATAAGGCCTCGTGTTCTTATTCCATTTATCATTTACATATCAACATTATAATATCGATTTTACTTTATGTTTGGCCATCTGGACTTAGTCAATGTGTTTGTTTATGCCTTTGCGAAACCAATAAAATACAAAAATTAGAACAGTTCCTTATAACATTCAAGGGATATTTTGGTTTTTAAAACGTTCGAATTGATTTCTGCCCCGAGGAAAATTCCGTTAATGAGGTTATTTTTACATAAAGCGCCTTGTAACAAATATGGAAGTTGAGAAAGCCCATCATTTTAAAACAGGCCGACTAGAAACACTAGCACGGAATGAAAGTGGACAACAGGTGTTTTAAATAAGTACAAAATAGGACGTTACGTTTAATGTAATTACACTGTTAACATGTCTGATTGTTGCAATTAATTTATAAAATTTATGTCCTAATTTTTTCATGCCCTGTACAAATTTAAGACCTTGGCTTAATCTTTTTAGAAATCTAACTGAAATATATTTTAACCGAATTTTTCATGTTGAAAATAGATAAAATAACGCTTTCAGCTTAATGGCAGGCTGCTTTCGAAAAAATGCTAGTCACGCACAAGGCGTCTGAGCGATATATGGTTAAGATGCTTGGCGATTGTCGGAGAGCTTTGGTGTCTGAGGTGGTTTGCCAATTTGTAAAAAAAAAGTTTCAGGAAGAAAACAAATCCAGGAAATTTGAAAACCATGCACGTTTTGTATAAGATATAACATACTTTGTATTTTTTGGTTACGAATATCGGGCAATTTATAAAGTTTTTTGTTAAAGTATTGGTTTTGTACTTATTTGACTTGCCTAAGCAGTGTAAATATGCACGAGGAAAATGTTTTTTAAAGGAAAAGAAATTGTCCCAATTGAATCTAATCTTTAAAACTAACTATAGCAATTATTTAATATTCAAAAAAGGAGTGAAATTTGAAATTTGTTGAGTAATTTTGCTAAATATGACATAATTCAGTTTTTTCAATTTCCTAAAAATCCGTTCTATTGTTACTTTCAACTGTGTATATTTTTAGATGTGATTAAGAATATAAAAATAATTAGGATTATAAGAAATAAAAACTGCTACATTTTAGAACGCTAGGCTTCAATCCATACAAAAAACAATCAGGAATGCCCACATTTACAAAAAGATTGATTGTGGATAATTTTTGTCCAACTTGTATAATCAGTAAAATATTCACAAAAATACAACACGCAATGTACTATAGGTCCTTTTTGTAGAACTATCTTTGTTTAAAGTTGGATGTTCAAATTTTCCTACATTTCCAATTCTATTTTTACTGCCACATTTATTCCATATATGCATTCTAGTACTGGCAAGCTAGAAACACAATACTCTTAGTCATTAATACAAAAAGTATTCAAGAGGTTTAAATTGAATTTCCCAATAACTTTAATTTAACCAATAAGAAGACATTAATCACGTGCGATTCAATCGGCTCTACAATATGACGAACGAAGCTGTCCCTTTGATAAAACGTTACATAACGTATAATTAGAAAGAATGAATGCACGTAGGTGGAAAGTAGGATGTAAAAGCAATTATCTCCTTTTATTCGACACCTGATCCTCCAAGGTGGGTGCTATTCTTTCGATATGGTTAGTCATTTGCACCATTTTCAAAAAAATTCCTTGGAAACCAGTAAACACATGATTTCAGAAATTTCTACAATTCAATGTATATATATTGTAAATAAGTATGGAAATATATGCATATAAGAACCATGTAGAAAAATTTATTGGGGTATAAATCGGATGAAACCAAATACAGCGGTTGTAATTAAACTAGTGTCAAAAAGTGTTCAACTTTCCAGAGTATATTAGAAATATTTAAAAAAGTAATTTTTACATCTTTGTTTTTCTCTCCAGTTTTTCAATTTATAACAATAGAATTAAAGGATCGATAGGATTAATGTTTAAGATTAGGAAGTTGAATCCGGGGTTCTTCTTAAAAATTCCCCAAAGAAACTTTCTTGAAAGTTTAATGGAAAATGTTCGTGAAATGCCTAAGAAAAAATGTAACGAATTTGTTTTTACAATCGTTAGTCATTGTGTTTTATAATTTGCGAAACGTTGCGATTAAAATGATCTACTTTATTGTTCAAAGTTATAATCGTTAGTCTTGTCAGTTGATATATTTTCGGCATTTCCATTGGTTGATTTATGTATTATTTTGTCCATTGCGTTCTTGTTATAACTTTATAAAATGTAACGGGGTGTGTAGAATGTACTGAACCCCTAAGCTTTTTGGTATATCCGTTCTTCTGCACCTTTTATGGTGTACAGCTGGAGCTTACAGCTTGTTGATGATTCCTGAACTTAGAAAAAGGATTTTGATTGTTATAGGCTCAAATCCGCACATGAACCAACATATGAGTTGAGCCCGCACGTACTGAGGTTTTCATAGTCTACCGGCAATTTCAGGTTTTGATATTTACAATAAATTAGCGGCAGACCTCGAGAATCACCCATCCCGGGATAGTAAACTCCAATCTGTACACGCATGCACGGAACTAAGTCTTTTACTTCTCAAAATCTGCAGTCAATCCCAATATTTGTAATTTACAATAAATTAACGCTACCCCTCGAGAATCACCCACCCCGGGTGTTGGTAGTCCGGGGTCAAACCTCAGTCTTATCCGTCCACCCACCGATGTACCAAACAGGAGATGCTGACAATAGCTAGGTCAATTCAGCACCCAATGTATACATTTCCAAACCCATTTGAACTCAGGTCATTCTTTAATACACTCCTATTATAGCATTCATTCGATTAGGGAATATCGATATTCCTCCATCACCTTTTACACATACAACTAGTCCAAATGAAGGTCGACAATTCGCCATCAACCCACTCACATCACACATACAGCCCAATAAATACATTCACTCTTAATACAACTTTTCTCACTAACTGAGAGATCGATGGGGTAATCGATATTCAGCCACAAACCCTCTCATATCACACATTCACTTTCAGCACAAACTAGGAATACACACCTATTATTACTATATATAACAACCCCGTTTCCCCAAATGATTGAAACGGGGACCCAAATACTCGCTGCCGGGTAACATTCCAGCACGAAGAAGCAGCAAGAAATTGCACTTTTTAATTAGGTAGGACAAAGTGAGCAACCTTACTCTGCATGTTCTAACATACGCGGGCTTTGGCATTGTGTCGCATGGCCTTTTCTTGATCGAGTGAGAATGATCCTTCTTCTACGCGTCAGATCCACCGAGGGCAACCCATCGACCGTGCCCATGATACACGAGAGCTTCCTTGTTGATACAGCCGATTCGCGGTGATTAATTCCGGAGATTGTGACGTCCCGGCCTTAGCTGCCTCGTCCGCCGTTTCACTTCCCTCCAGACCTACGTGTCCTGGAACCCAGACAACAACAACTGTTTTGCTCAGACGCTCCAGTTCGTGGTATCTTTCCAATAAAAGCACTACGCGAGGAATCCCACGGACCCAGTCACCGCGAGCCGGTGCAGTCTACGTAGGAAGAGCAACCATCCTCTCGAATCACACTAAGCAAGTTTCCCTTCTTGATATAAGACTAAGGCGTAATGGGAGATATCCCCCACCTCAAAGGACCACTGATAAGACGATCGGTCGAGTCAGTTTCGCGCTGGCCAGCAGGAAGCTTACAAGAAAGAATCGCAATATCGCAACGAGGGATTTGGTTTATTCTTCTCTACCAACGTCACCGACATTGGAGACTGGACTGTGAGAGTGAGATATCTCCATTTATTTTCATCCGACATTGGAGCCGGGAGCACGCGGCACGACTTCCAGGGAAGAGAAAATATTACTTCTTTGTGTTTTGGTGGAAGACAGTGACTCCAGAAAACATTTTGTGTTTCTATTTTTTTATGTTAAAAAAATTATCCTTCGTTAACAACATTCACGTTTTTCAACTTGCAAGTGTCGCCCTTTTTTCTTTTCCTTTTTTTGTAAATTTTCTTGCCACGGAACTGTTCCTTTTTTTCACAAAATATATTTCTATTATTGCATATCTTTTATTGTTTGTACGCATTATTTATAACACCTCTACAATTTAAATTGATCACAGAGTACATGGAGACCCATTAAACTCTGGGGAGAGGAGCGGTAGAAGTGAGCGTGAAAGAGTTCACTCCACCTCAAATCAACATAACGTAATAAGAAATAGGGTCCTTTTAAACAACTCCGAACGGTTGAGGATTGTTTGATTTATGTTATTTATGTTTTGGGGTTCAATTTTCTATTTTTAGCCCTAAATGGTCATATCTGTCCTTTGTAGGTTTTCTTATTAACTTGTTATAACTTGTACGCAGGACAAGGGAGACGGTAGCCAAAACCACAGACCAACCATTTTTTTGTAGTTTCCGAGTTCATACATCCATAGTTTGTTGTGCTATTTTATATGGTTGACCATAATAAATATTCGGTCATTCGAGTACGCTTTTCATTCATTTAACGCTCAATCATACAATTTCATGCCATCTTTCTAAAAATCCTCTCCCTAATGCCTTTGGATTTTTTATTACAAATGCCGAAGTCCCAATACAATTGTCACTATTTTCATTACTCAGAAAGTATTTTCGGTAAAATAATTGCGCACCGACCACAGCAGATGGTGACCCGAAGGCCTTTGTGGGTGAGGTAGCACGTTCCAGCTCAACCTATTTTGCAGAGTCAACATCGAAACAAGAGGCGTTACATTGCCATGGAAAATATGCGACTCCATTTCTTTTCTACAACGCAGCCTGCTTGATGTGTTACTCGATTGGGAACAATATTTGACGGAATTGGTGATTTCTATCAGAAACAGGAAGAAAAAATCATAAAGGGGCCCAAAATACACTTGTTCTACCATAATTCTTATATGGTAAGAATATTTACTCGATTTTTTTTAAAAAAGTAATTACCATAAATATATAGATATTCATAAATGCGCAGGACCCTTATGATGGGTTCTTAATTTGGGACAAAATGTATTTTATATACTTTCCTAATTTTATATTTTATTTATACAATAGTAGGAAATGTCCACATATCAAAAGTGGAAATTACTTTAAAAACAAATAAATATTTAAAATTATGTTCAAGGTAAGTATTTTCTACAAACATTTTGTTAAAGCGTCGTTTAACTTTGTAATTATGTATTATTAACCTCTGTATTAATAATAAAATTAATAATTTAACTATTTTAACTGATTAACCTTTAAATAATCAATTGTAACTATAAACACTCACCTCCAACCCTCTGCACAAATTTTCTTGGGCATAGGAGGTTCGGCATACGTTTTTCATTAAGTGTACTCGAGTTTAGAGTACTAAGTAAACCTTTTGAAAGTAAATTTCACTTTTACACTAATTCTGTAGTAGAGAGACCAGAAAACAAAGAAACGTTTACTGATACCAGTAAAAAATATTGTAATCGTAGAGCAAACAACAATTTATTTACTACTAGGTACCCATTTTTGCACAGTACTCTCAGTAATGACTCAGCTTCCCTATTCTTCGTCCGGTAATAAACCTCCCCTTTTCTAACGAGTAATCTTCTCTCTTCCCTGCTCCCTTTGATCAATTATTAATAGAACAATACGGGCTGAGGGGCTCGAGTGTGGTGAACTGTTTAGTGTTAAGAATACACAATGTCCCCCCGACAATCACCACCGGCGATTCCCATTTCTCGATGAATTGAGTGTTATACCGGATTTAACTTAGATGAAATTGCCGACAATTATAAAGCTAGTTTTATATTTAATTCAACGCGGTTATGCAATTTTACGATAGGATTAGTGTGGTTTAAATATAGTTTATGTTAAACTTTGAGTTAAATTTTCAGAAATGTAGGGTGTATTGTCCTCCATGCTACCGTTGTTTGATGGACAGAAAAGAAAGAGATTAATAGATTTAACCTAAATTTGTACAAACCACTGCAAATCAATTCAACAAGTGTCAGAACAACTTTAATCCCTGCTGGTTGATTGAGAATGAAATATCCTCATTAGGTACAAGCCCTCATGTCTATAGGAGTTTTATTACTCCTCATTCAGACTTCATTAGTCAACAGGACTTCACGTCCTCTTTCTCATCCAGACAAAGCATAATTGCCTTACAAGAATTAACTCAATTAAAACACCATCCGGGATCTTTGAAAATTACCTTTTTTCGTAAGTAAGAATATTTAATCGCGATTGCCCAGGTGACATGAAAGACCACGTAGGTTTTTCTAAGTGCGTTGAACCCAGGTCTGATTAATGCCCCTTTTCCTTCTAAAACAAAGCGACAAGCTAGAATTTATCTCTAGCTATGACAAAAAATGTTCTTCCCTCCCGAGTTTTTTATAACGTCGAGAGGGTTCCCTTCCTCAACACGAAAATAGTGTCGTAGGCATATTGGCCCTAGTAACGATTTTAAAAGGAACTAACCACCAAACATTAGAGTTTATTCAGATTAGGCGACGACCATTCACTAATGGAGACGTGGGGTTGAAAAAGTAAATGGCTCTGATTAGCTTTTCTTCAACTACTAAACTATGTCCTCTTAACACTCCCAGGTAAAGGAAAGCAGGTTCTGATAAACAACACCCTTCCACAATGCAAATATTTAATAGCCAATTAGGACAATTGTCAAACTTTTTATTATATATTAAGCAAACAAAACGACAAAGCAAGTCTCTTCACCGAATTGTTTTAATTATTTTCTTTTCAATAATTTATACACTATTATCGAAAAAAAAGTGTTTAAAGTCACTGAAGTAAACGATAATATGGACTGCAATCAAGTAGTGCTTTATTTTCTATTTCCATTAGTTGTCGACGAGCTATAAACGATTTTTGTGAACTTCCTGCTATAGTCCCGTTTTGTCAACCTCATAAACGAGGCTAATCTAATCTAATTATCAAACTAGATAAAAACAAATAACTGTTTATAACTCAGTTTGTGTATCAACGTATTCATCAGTATTGTAAAAAGTAATTTATTAGTAAATCCTTGATTGGTGTAACTGGTCTTAGTCGATTTACACTCCGTTAGTTAAACGAAACATTTATTGACGGCTGTAAAAGTCAATTTAAAACTTTAAACATACTGGATGGGACCGACGCTAAATAAAAATCACCGGACCGAAAACGAGCATATGGCTTCAGCCTGTAATTAACCCAAGTTATCTTTTTATCCACCAGTTTGTGAAGATGTAATCACTTTCAAATCCTTGAATTAAGTCTAATTAAACGGCAGCAGTCTCTGTGTGAAATGGTGCCGTTTGTAAATTCGCAGTTTGTAAACAAAATTGTAAAAGGGACCGATGTCAGATCGAACAAGTTTTTATTGTATTTCTAACCGGTCCATCAGATTTGACAGCTGACCACATACGTCTTCATAAATAGATCTTGATGGGATCTTGATCTAATTACCAGTGCTGGAGGAATGGCCTGGAAATGGTTAGTAACGATAAAAGTTGTGACAAAAAAATAGGTTTGTATAATGTCATGATTGTAAGAGAGGAAAGAGGTTTTTTTTTCCCCGAAAATCAAATTTTTATTTTCTCGTTTTCTCGCCTCGATCAGCTTCCATTTCTTGTAAGGAGGTATGTAGCCTAGTTATAAGATGGATCATTTTTTTATTAATAAAAACCAGTGTGCGTAGGAAATTGGTGAAAATCAACAATGAGTGTTATTATTAAGAGTGCCGGGGTTTAAGCGATAACGCAATCGCTTGGACCGAACCAGAGGTCGCCGAGGAGAACAGTGTGGTAAACACCTACGAGTGGGCAACTGATAGAGATTCTCCGGAAAACGGCTCGTCCGGATTTTTCTTCGTGGGTATTTCCATTTTTGGAATTTCTACCGGGCGTCTCTACCAGACCACGGCGATGAGGGAGGACTGTGAGCGTCCATTCGTGGTTTTCCGAAAGGATATAGAGGTCCCCAATTCTTTGGAGTTTTAGATGATTTAATTTTAATTCTTTTAACTTGGCCCAGATCTGGTTTATGGGTTTATTTTTTAGATCATTAAGGAAACAAAGTACCTATTTTAATTTTGCTCTGTTTAGGAATAATAATAAATCGCCTCATTGTTAAGAGGATTCTCGTTTTTATTTTTTGCTCTCCCTCTATATTAATCTACTTTTTTTGTTTGATTTGATTATTTTGCATGGCCAGGTACCTCGTAAATACATAGATAATCATTTAAGCAGAGGGAACTCGAATGTGATAAGAAGAAGGTAAGGTTGCTGACCAGGACCAGCCGTGTTAGGCTGGTTTACTTGATCCGGGCGCGATCCTAGTGGCCTTGCCTGAACCCCTCCTCCCCTCACACCGAGTGTTCGCCAGGGAATAAAGAAAATATTTTTAAAAATAGAAAATAGTATACTACTTTCCTCTCATATGTTTATTTTGATAAAATTTATTTATATAAACAAGAATATACTTTTATTGGGTTGTCCGTTTATAAAAAAACTTGTATTTTAAGTTTTCATTAAAAACAATCTATATAAAATATTCTGTTTACGTTTACAGGATTACACATTTGTATGAATGTCAACACTTATTAATCCTCTTCCAAATGATATTGTTTGTTTACCTCTGTAGCATTCCGCTACTTGGAAATAATTCATTCATCCTTATAATGTCAAAGCGAGAATTTCGTACGATTTTCTTTTGCGAGTTTAAACTCGGCCGAAGCGGGGCCCAAACGGCAAGAAACATTAACCAAGTCTGGGGCGAGGGTTGTGTTAATGAGTGCACTGTGCAAAGGTGGTTTAAAAAATTTCGGGAGGGAGATTTCAGCCTTGAAGATGAAGAAGGTCGTGGAAGGCCTTCCTCTCTTAATGATGATGTTCTGCCATCAGTGGTGGAAGAAAACCCCAAAACAACTGTTCGAGAACTTGCAGAGCAACTCAAAGTAGTAAAACGACCGTCGCTGACCACCTCAAGGCGATTGGAAAAGTGAA
>CM077099.1:33464564-33499610 GCA_039619505.1 Cimex hemipterus
AAGATGTGTATAAGAGAAAAATATATATATATATATATATATATTCGTACGTCTATTAATGGTATTTAATATAAAAGAACCCTTACTTTACTCACACACACTCTCTTTCTTACTCCCTTTCTCATCCATTCCTTCTCTCTCACTCCCTCCCTTTCGCATTCATTCTCACTCTATCTCTATCTCCCTCTCTCTCTCCCTCGTACGTACCCCCCATTCGTTAATTAATGTTTTCTCTCTCTCGCTCTATTTTTGCTTTGTCCCTTCCTCCGTCCTTTGTTAATCCGCCGTCTCATTTACTCTCTTCTTTCTCTCTATCTCTCCCTCCAATTTATCTATTTCTCTCCACAATCTCCTGGACAAACAGTGTGCAAATATTGCGTATAATTTTGTATAATCGTAAGTAAAAGCATTTATCAAACAACGATTATGATTTAGAATGCGTAATTTTTATTTATATCAATGATTCATTGGGGGGGGGGGGCAGCGGCAGTCGAGTGGTCGAGGGTCAGACTCTCCAGTAGTGGGTTCGATACCACTGTTGCTCTTGAACTTTTTGACCCATCCCCCTATCCCCATAAAATCCATCAAAATACGTACCGACGCTTGGATTTACAGGGATGGATATATAAAATGATTATATTATTAATGTATTACCCTTCGCTCATTTACCATACCAATTTGGCAGTTTTAAGTGAATATGATAAAATATAAAAGTAATTGAAATACTCGTCAACATTAGAATAGTTTTAACAATAAAATATGTCGTAGTTGCGAGCGATTTTAAGGAGAGCGTGTAAATTTTGTCTTGTGTTCCAGTCCGAATTAATGGCTACTTAATATGCCGCTCATATTTGGATGTCATTAATTAAACTTCTCAGGTTGTTCTACCCACGGCCTTCACAATAGCCCCCACTAAGTAGATAAACTAGATTACAAAGAGGAAACATTTCGCCGACACATGTCCCAGGGATAAATGAATATTTTATTTGACACCGTCCGGTTTTATTACGCCATCGTATTTATCATTTATCGCCCTTTACATCATTAGGGGTGAATTTCGAACGAGTTGTAAAAGTGTATTTGCTTTTGAAAGAAAACCAGATGTCGCCCTGCGATATCGTTTCACACTGAACCAGTTATAATTTGTATTTAAATGAACTGAAAAGCTTTCCAAGGTGTAAAACAAAAATAATAATCTCTTTTAATCCCCTTGACCAAGCTTGAAAGTTGAATGTCTGGCCTGAAAAGTTGTTCAATTAAGAAGTAGGATGTGTCATTAAAGAGATTTGTAGTCAGTAAATTTCTGTAGCTTGGGCCAATTCAAAAGTTAGATGAGCATCATATTAATGATCTTAATTTACTGAATTATATAATTTATAATTCTGCTAAGAAAGGATAAAACTGGAAAAATGTTTTGAGATTTTGTATAGTTATAACAAAATTTTAGGGAAACTATTTGCTGACACGACGGTTTGAGTTTTTTGAACAACATTCTAGATTGCTATCTCGTTAATAAATGGTTGAAGTGTTCAAACTGTAGGAAACGATCATGAAAATTTAAAATGATAAATTAACTTTAATTAATCTATCAAACCCATATTCAGTGCTATAGTTTCTGTCGCCTATTTTTGAACTAATTATCTCCAGGAAGTAAATTAGACCGACTCAAGTATCTAATTGGATCGGGCTTATTTAAGCCTTCAGTGTTAATATCATGACCAGTTGAACCGAAAGAAATAGTGCAATTAAATATTATTACTATATCGTTTAACAAATATTACGAAAATATTCAGAAGTTAGTGTCATGGGACCAAAACTGCATCTTTTCCAAAAGAGCGTCCTACAATCCGTAGACTTAACAACAGCCTTATTTTAGACGATCCTGCAGTAGTTATAAAAGAAAAAGCTATACAAGATAGCGCAGCAAGTCTGCTATGGAAAAAGGCGAGGGTAATTAAACCTGACCGACCTTTTTACCTTACAAAGAAGGTAACAAGTACGCATTGTACCAGTAGCTAAACCTAGATGTGATGTCAAATCAAAAAGGAGAAACATCGAGTTAAAAAAACGATTTTGGCCTAGAAACAGAAGGTAGTAGACCGCTAATAGCTCACATGTATCATTATGAAAAGCGTATTAAGGTATGTGCAGTAGAAAAAGACTTGAATTCCTTTCAAAACAATTTACTGCCGCCGTGGCATGTTAAAAATTTTCGGGCTGCCTATGTAGAGACTAAAGTAAAGTAACTCGTGCCATACAGGAGGGCTGGTTTAATTACCTTTTGGGTATCATAACTTTTTCATATTCAAACAATACGAACTCAAAACCGATATCGAGGCAATTTGTCTGTTACACAGATACGCAAGTGTGCACGGAGCAGGACTGCATCCTATCGGGGCAGCCGAAATATTGGACAAGTCATTAGTGGGACTCTTAACCAAAGAACAAAATGTTCCAAGTGGTTTGTGTACTTAACAAGCCTCGCTTCCACGAACTTTTATTATATTTACTGTAGTTTCGCCGTTCTATTCAAGTTGTTTTTGTACACTCATACAAAAGGACACGGTTTGACGAAAATAACAATCAGACAATCACTGAAGGTGCCAAAATCCAAAAGAGATGGGATAGAAAACAGGTCGAACACAACAGATATATCAACTGAAAGCAGGTGCTTTCAGTATTGTACATACATGACGATAGTTGACATGACGATTCACTCAGGATTTGTACTCACCTGCAAATAAAAAAACAATTTATTAAGATAATTATTAAAGAAATGGTTAATTTTGGAAGTAAATACTATGCACAGACAACGAATATAATTGGTTAGTAACAATTTTTATTAGTTCAGCCTTCTTCGATTTCATTTATTCTGTTCGGCCTATTCCCTACGTTTTGGTATGTCAATAAACTTAATGGGGCGGCAGAGAGTCGAAACCAGAAACGCTAGTGTGGCATATAAGTTGGACTCCCTGATTGCTTGGCCAGCCCGGTGCCTGTCCACAGTAGTATTTATTTGGTCTATGTAATATTTTGTCAATTAAATCCATTTTCCGTGTTGCGACAATGGATAAACAAAAATTTATTTCATAATAAATCAATGGGTGGGCAATGAGAATATAGAGAAGAAATAAACATGCTACCGGAGATGTAATAATGAATAAAAATGTAAATTGAATAAAATAACTGTTGAATTAAATAAATAAATGTAAAAAGCGAACATAAGATTGAATGTTACTTGGAACTACACCTAATATGAAAACAGCTCCAACAGACTAATTAAGTATTTTATTTGCAAACCCACCTTTGTTCAATATTTTTAAGGTGTTATCGATGTTGAAGAACAGTTGTTAACAAAAACATCTCTTGGAACTTCTCTCCGACGCCCACTTTAATAAAAATAAACAACAGTTGGCCATTTGAATTTCCGATCTTGGGACCCGACTGACGGTCATTTAGTATGATAATGCGACCCACGCGAATGGGGCTTTCATTCACAACAAGAGCCCGAGCCGCACGTCTACTTTTTTTCTATCAACTTATCTAAGGTTGCACACGTTCGGAACCGTTGTAGGAAATGAAAATTATGAGCAGAAGAAGGCAAATAAATCAAAAGTGACAAAGGAACGCCCAATAGAAACTTGCGTTGATGACTTAAGAAATATCACTCGTCACCAAAATGTTAACGAGAATCTATCCTGGCATTCATAAATCAAAAAAGACCGTTAAAGGAAAGTAAATAATCCACTGATTTGCGTAACACTGCTCTCGTAACACTGCCCTTGTCAAATCTCTTTCTAGTTAAAAACAACGAAAGGTATACAATATTTTAAAATACAGTTCATACTGTATCCGATATCTTTACTCATCAGGATTATCGGACATGAAAGATTTGTCGGCACAACTAGAAATTTCTGGTATTAATCCGCTTGCCCTGACCTTCTCCCAGCAGCAGAGGCGTCCAAAAAGAAAGTCTAATTGTCTTGTAAGCTTGGCGAATGACTCTTAATGCGTTTGTTATGTTTACAAGTTAAACCCAGAACTAATTTCGTTTTGTTAATAAGTTGAATTAATTTCAAAACAGAAAACCTTTTTTTGAATTGGACAGACGGTCAATGGACTAACAAATTTAGTATTTAAACGTATTATATTAATGTAACGATGAAAATAAATGATCGACCTGCTGGATACAAGAAGTTCTTTTCAGAGGATCTTCGGAAGAGGTATCCTCTGAAAAGAACTTGTATTATATTAATTTCCCCTGGGATAAAAAGGCTTTACGCCCAACTACCATTGGCTGACACGAAGGAAAAACACCACTTTGCAATAATTTTTAAAACTTTTTACACATTTAAAGTAGCAATGAGAATTGCTTAGAAAAATGAATAGGAGAGAGATAATAAGAGAGAGAGAGAGAGGGGGGAGCGTGACAGGGTGAAAGTGAAAGAAAGACAACATAGAGAGAACAAGAGAGACAAAAGCCGGTGATGGTGGAGTGAGGGGGAGGGGGTATATTTCCTGTGGTAAATTGCCATTATAACGTCAACAGTATCAGCAATATCGACAAATTAAAAAGTTATCTATGAAAAATCAAACACGTCGAACCGGATACAGTGTTTTTTTAAATTAATTAGTTTATATTTTAAATTTTAAATTCGAAGTGCATTCGTTTCTCTTCGTCGACCAAGATTATATGAAGATACGTTATTATACTAATTATTATTTTTCTGAGGCGTTACTTATTAATATTCATGAATGGATAATGGAAATAAATATTTAAGAAACCGATGTATTTATGTCTTTATGAGACTTCATAAGTTAAATCTGAAAGTTGCAAAGGTCATAATATTTTGAATAACATTTTTGGTTGTGCTGTGATTTTTATTCTACAACGTGTGCTGAACCTGTAGGTTGGTTGTTTCCGATCGTATGCCATCGATCCTCCGTGTTTTGGTCTGCCTGATGCATTTCTGCATTACACCATCTTCCGCTATGGACAAGCCACGATGAAAGCGTCTGCCAGACCGAAATAGCGAGAACAAGGCAAGCCAGTCTATCCGGTAGTATCAATTTGTCACGTTTCGTCAAAAGGAAATCTAATAAAGTGGAACCTAAAACACATCTAGCAACAAGGTAATCAGAGCAAAATGATGGGAAACAACCAAATTATAGCATATTTATGACGTTATTCCGACTTTCAAATTAATAAAGCCATCAAGTTTGAAAACTCATCATACGAGTACTATGGCGCTCTTGTTTAATTATATTCTTCAAAAACCTTCTTAAAGATGCGCTTCGGTCTTTCACCTTCTTGTATTTCTATTTATCATCTATCACAGAAATACTATACGAATTAGCCTTAGTTGAGTTTGGATTAAAGGGTACTAGTTTATTGCGCTAAATTGACCGAATCAACAAATTTTTGAAAATAATACACAAAGAAGTACTGAATATCGAAACCAACTTGGCATACAAAAATAGGTAGACTAAAACAATCGGAAATAATCAAGGTGCTTTCAATTATTATTCAGATAAAGTATATGGACCGACAAAACATCTTGAATATCAATAATTTCAAATTGTTCAAACTGTTTTTGAAAGCTTGATTTAACTTAAGAAATTACGCATTGATTAATTTTAAAACATAAGATGAGATAGTCTCATTGAGGAAAGCACTTCCGATGCCAGATTTCTATAATGGAATTGGCTCGAAAAAGTGAAGTTTATTGCCTTGGAAGGTTGGAATTTGGTTAAAAAGAAATCCATTCTAATGAACGACTCGACACTGTCCAGATCTTCTCGAAATAGCTTGGAGATAAGACTTCCTCCGCGGGCCGCTTCCGCCTGCTATCTTCTCCCTGACCTTATGGCCCTTATTCATAAATCTTGAAGATATTTCTCTTCCATCCTTTTCAGAGTCAATGACAAGAGGAAAAAATCTGTTTGTCAAGCGAATTCTCTGTTCAGTCTTGATCAAAAGAGTGTTTTATGCTTTATTCATAAATTTAGCGATAGATGAAAAGATAAAATGGACTGCCAAAAAACCTGACTATAATGTATAAAATTATGCAAAATCAAATCTAGATAAGGTGTGTTTAACACAATCTATTAGTAACGCAAGAGAAGCGTGACACTTATGTTTATTAAAAAAATACGAATTGAGATTTGATTCCGATATGCATTTAATCACGAATCCAGAATCACCGATTATCTTAAACCGTTATTCCCACAATTAACACTCTACCAGACCTTTCAAAACCACTTTCAAATTAATTGCTTTTTATGAAAATATGGCCATTACTTATCCAATTTCACTCGTTTGTTTTACTAAACTATACCAATCAAGCATAACTAAGCAGAACTTCTTTGCCATCTTATAATTATTGACGTTGATTTTATTTCCAGAAAAGTGAAAATTAAACCGAAACCAGGTAGCCCTAAACATACCACGAAACAAGCAAACAAAGATCTGCCAATCATTTATAAGAAACCTCATATGTATAAAGTGAAAAGGATTCATAACAGATAGAGAAGAGAAAAAAAGGTATACAAATATCGCCCTGAATTTTTTCGGGAAACTTCCTAGCTACGTGGATAATCAAACCAGGATGAACATACTGGATTGCTAGAATACATACAGAACAAATGTCACAAAACTAAAAAATCGTTCCCTACATATAACCTGCAGATTAACGGCTGCTGACTACGTGCACTAGTTCCAAACAATACAAATTGTGAGTGGGCATGGAAAGACGAAATCATTTTGCTGCCGATTCCGCATGTGGAAACATTTGAGAGTGACCTCCACGAAACAGCCCATCAGATCAGTTCTATTACAA
This sequence comes from Cimex hemipterus, assembly GCA_039619505.1. Classification (NCBI taxonomy): domain Eukaryota; kingdom Metazoa; phylum Arthropoda; class Insecta; order Hemiptera; family Cimicidae; genus Cimex; species Cimex hemipterus. The sequence continues at coordinate 33,471,404 of CM077099.1, forward strand.
TAGAAGTGTCAGATTGGGCAATACGACTCAGAGAATTAAGTGACACCATTTTTGTTTATTTATAGAATTCATAAATATAATTAATTATGATATTATAAAAGTTGACTATTCATTACATATGGGGGTTGTAAAATATGTCTTTGAAATGTAAAATATGAATTTGTAAATAAATTTTATCAATAATGATTATTTGGAAATAGTGAGACGTGGACTGGTGTAACGTAGGTTTAGAAAAACTTTTCATCTCAACTAAAAACCTTAATTAATTGTCATGTTCAGGAAACCATTTCCTTTATTGGGCTAATGTTTCCATTTTGAAATTCACTAATGTTCGTGATCCGCTTGACCAATTAATATCATTCAATTTAATAAGGTTTTTAGTTGAGATAAAAATGTTCGAGTCGAAGGTCATGGGTTCAAATCCTGCTTGTGACACTGACTTTTTATCTCAAGTAAAATCCTTAATTAATTTAGTTTCGATTGTTATTTAGATCATCTTCAAGGCTCGCGTTTGTTTTCTGTGTGGATGAGTCATTATTGAGAGTGCCCTATATGTCTATATCGGCATCTTCCGTACAATTTTGTAATTCCGTGCTCTCAGAATTTCTCGGGTGTTTGAACGATATGTTTTCTGCAGTCATAAAGAGATGTAAAGTTTTCTCTATTAATAGAGTTTTTTAAGCACCGGAGGTGAAAAACAGAAAGCGAAATGTCAGACAGAACGTCAATCACATTGTAATAAACCAATATCGGTCGTTTTTGGTCAATCGCTGATTTTTATCACTCCAATCATGAGCATTATGCACTACAATTAACGGTTCGATTTGGTGAAACAAGCTTAAACGAAGCATCCCTTCCATTCATACAAAACACACAATTGTTGGATTGTAATCCCGCAACAGAAATTGTTAATAGTGTGTCGCTGCTGTTCCCAGGATTTGCTTTTCTGCAAATTATATTTTTAAAGGACCTTCTTTTAAATATGTCTGGTTTACATGGCGTTTTAGGAGATAATCGCAGATGGCAATAAGTCCATTATAATGGTTTTAGTCAACAAGTGCCCAGATGCGATGAAACGATTGTACGAGATCAAATGTTCTGCGATGTCGAGTGTGGGCTATTTGCAAGCTTGAATTTAATTATCACTACAGTTTGAAACTTTGCGTCTTCCAAATCAAATTTTCCTCTTGTAAACAGAGTAAACCACGTACGGACAATGAATGCTTTCTCCTAAAGCGACATCAGTCATCACTACGCACATCGGCAATTTTCCTAGTAATCTGAACTGCGTTTTTTCCTTTGCTGCCATAAGAAACCATTAAATGAGGAAAATGCACTATTTTTTCTCCATTTTAAAACAGCAAAACAATTTTATACGAAACGATGGAATAAAAACACCATGACTAATTCATTTTCAGAATATGAAAACAATAATGACTAAATCGTCATTGCTTCAAAATTCAAAAGAGATAAAAAACTTAATATTGAAAAATGCTACAATAAAATTTAATTATGATTAATAATCCTCCCTTATTGTGGGATTACTGTTGTAAAATTTAAAAATGGCTCTTTAGGTTTGATGTCAACACTAATAAATTCATTTGACAATACTCTTTACAGAAATAATGTTAATAATCTCATTCAAACGTTCCTAAAGTAACGACAATGGCGTGTTGGCAATGCGTTTCTTTTTTTATGTATGCTCACGTTTTCATCCATTGCACCATTTCTGTTCTGACTAAAAAATGGCCATATTGTAATTAAATATTACACGCAGCCAAAGTGTAATTGGTCATAAAACGTAGGGCTTTTGCAAAATTGGAGAGATAAGGATGGTGAGTCAAATTTTAACGGTTTCGTGTATGATAAGAAACAATTTTCATTAAAAAAACAGGTGAAAAATAACGCTTTTCGTGTGCACTAACTTATTCATTGTTTTCATTTTTTGTCTCTATCCAATTGATATTTATCGTACTTCATGGCGCATACGGATTTAAAACTTTTTTTTAAGCGTAACGTTCAAATATGTATTGCAAATCTCCATAGTTAAACTTTCCAGTTTTTTTTTTTAGCGGTTTGCGAAAGGGAGCATATTATTACTAAACAGATGTCTTTACAGTAATATTAAAATTATGTTTGTTCAATGCTTTTTCTCACTTTAAACAGGTTTGACTACTAAATTTGAGTTTAAAAAAAGTTATTACTGTTTAATTATTAAGAATGCCACAGAACGTTCATTTATAAGGGGTAGAAATTATGTATGTTTTTAAATTAAAAACTTATTGTTCTTAGTACATATTTTATTTATCAATTTAATAGACGATAATGTACAAACATTTATAATCGTTTTGGATTGTTTTTACCGTTAATGATTGTTGTATGGATTGTGCTGACGACCTACAATTAAGAGTAAAACTACATGAAATAATGTACCTAATTGTAAACTTCACTTCAATAGTATTCTTCTTGTGGGTTAACTATGCAGATTTAAGTAAAGAAACAGCTAACTAAGCTAAGTCTGCATAAGCTAGTAGTTGCTAATAACTCATAAATATAAAAATCAGTGCTTTTATCAATTTGGTTATCATAAACTCTTATGGCCATAAACTTAACACTCCCATTTTCCACCATAGGGAAAATGTGTTTTCAGTAAATGTGTTAATAAGATTTAACCCAAAGTTAAAAAAAAAGTTTCAAGAGTCATTTGTCTACACCTAATTAAGGTTTGGGATCAAGTTGGAAAACATGTGTACAAGATCATTACCTTCAATTTGTCTCAAGCCGCCGAAAAAGCAGAAAGAAAACCAATTGGGATAGGCAAGGCAGAGATGGTTTTAAAAAGGGCATTGACTCGACGAGTCAAACGTTGTTTATGTCTCCGAGACTGTTTTTTTCTCTCGAAAAGCCATGTAAAGCCCCCGCCGAAAAATCCAAAATTAAAAGTTCTCTTTTTCATGGGCGGTGTGACATGATGCCCGTTTGTCTGTCAGATTTTTCATTTTTTTAGTAATTCTCTATGCCGACATTACTAGATTTTGACAACATTTCAGCACAAGACATATGTCCTTTGAAGAGACACATTTATAACTCGATCAAAAATTTATACCAAATTCATGTTTTGCAGATGAATTATATCCGATATAAGTAATTAATAAAATTATAAATAAATAAACATGTGTGTTTCTTAGTAACCTGTTGTTTCATAATTTCTTTAAGTCGGGTGACGCAATACTTTCACACCAAACCAAGATAACACCGCACCACACTTCATGCCCAGAAGATGAGCCGGATAAAGGTCGGAACTTCGACAAAAATGAAAAAAGAAATTTTCTAAACTACCTCATTCTTCACCACTTCAACAAATATGAATGCTTAGAATGTAAAAAAGAGCTAAGATACAGAACCAATGCGCTCTGTAAAAGGTTTCGTATTAACATATCTTTTTACAAGAAAAGGCTTTCTGAAGTTCCCAGTTAAGTGTAAAATTTCTATTCTACTACTGAACCTCGTCTATGCTGATGATGCATAAGCGAAATGAAAACATTTATCATAATTACAATTTTTTACAACCTTTCTGAAACAAGAAATATTGTTTCTTGTTAACGTTTAACACAATACAAATAAGATATAAAATTTGGCTCTCCTATTAAGTTATATAAAAAGTATGCTGTTGGAATTGAAACTCCCCCCCTCTCTCTCTATCATTACCTCTCTCCTTTTCATTTTTCTAGGCAATTCTCATTGCTACTTTAAATGTGTAAAAGATTTTAAAAATTATTGCAATGTGGTGTTTTTCCTTTGTGTCAGCCACTGAGCGTAAAGCCTTTTTATTCGAGAAGACATTAATATAATAGGTTTAAATAGTAAATTTGATAGTCCATTGACCGTCTGTCCAATTCAAAAAAAGGTTTTGAAATTAATTTTAGTTATTTATTTTACAAAATGAAATCGTTCCGGGTTTAACATGAAAAAATACCAAACGCATTATGTGTCATTCGCCACGCTTACAAGCATACTTCTTATAAATTTACTTTCTACTTAGAACTCAGTAATAAATTTAATGTCTTAATCAAAGTTTGTTAAGTTCAGGTCATGAAGCTGGTCGATTGTCATCAGAGAATGAGCACAACAAACGATTTGCTTCAGTTACACGTTACTTAAAAGACGAATACAAAAACAAACAGTATGCCTGCAAAGACCGATACAACTTCACATCTTACAACAATAGTTTTTTCTAGGAAGAAATGCGGAGCCAGACAGATATTTAAATTCCAAAATAGACATTAGAGGAAGTAAAAATACAGAGAAAAAACCCTACTGCGTTGTGCAAAACGAACACGAATAGACTTTTTTTAAATTATACTACAGTTATTAAGGAGCCGTGTGGTTTTTTATTGGTAAATAGTGATCCGGCCGGCGTAATTTGATTTTTTTTTTATTTCCTAACGTTTCTGACTGCTCTTAAGTATTAAAACAGTGGTTGTCCTTGCAACGTCATGTTTCGCTAACATGCCCAGACGGTCGCCTCATCCAACAAACCTTATTTTATCGGGCAAGCGATAACCGTACTGAAATATAATAAAACAATGCCATAAACCGTTGTCTTCATGGAGTTAAAGGTGAGCTTTGTTGATTTGTTATTTTAATGATTTTTTATTCTTTATTTTCTACGTGTTCAATACTGTATATATTACATGTGTTAGTTGCAATTTATTAAATTATGCAATTAATTAAATAGATCTTAATTTAAACATTTTTAAGTAAATACTAGCTAAAAACTAGATACATTATGTGCTAAAAACAGATGGAATAATTTTAACCGAATTAAAAACGAGTTGATGATGGGTTTTGATTTGTGAATCTGTGAACTCATGCTGAACCAGCAGAGTGCTGCTTACAGTGTCTCCACTCGCGTGTTTTTCTCTTCCTAAACACGCGTATTAATTTTCTATGGAATTGAGAAATATTTCGTCAAGCAGTGCCCCATGTAGAATCGGCAAATTTTTCCCCATGCAGCAGGGGCTCATGCTTGTTCCAGTAAGTAGCAGTGGCATATGCTGTAGTTGGTGGCTGCAGTCTTGCATACACGTGGCATGTATACGACAGCAATTCCTATAGTCTAAACCGATGGAGATAAGCCAAGCACCCTCCCATGTCCCATTTGCGTTAGTTCGAAGTTGTTAGAGTTAATTTAAGTCTGTTCAACCGATAGAAAGAACAACTTCCTTTCAGCCTTTTCTGTAAATCGTTGCCATTCAAGCAGCCCCTTATAAAATGATTTGGGGAGACCGCTGGATGAAAAATATAATTTTGATATATAAAAATATAATTTTTCATCCATTGAAGCATCTTTTTCTTCTTGATCAGCTATCTCATTTCCGGAGATTCCGATGTGTGTTTTTATCCAGAGGAATGCACACGACCTCAAAGTCTTAGAATCTCCATAATCGTTCTTATAATCGTGATTTTTTCGATCCTTTTGGGCATCTACTGTTATCATTCTGTGGGATTGTCTTAATATGCAATTGTTAGCGATCAGGAGTCTATCTCTTGACTACAGCTAATACCTCGGCTTAATTATTGGAACAGGAACTAAATTTTTGAATGGTTTCCAGATATCCATTTTCGTATACTACGAACTCTAATCCAACATGACTTCCTGTTTTGCTGCCATCAGTAAAAAGTTTGCAGACCGATTCTTCTGGATGGTATGCAAATTACGCCGACACGACTGGTTGTATTTCTCCTGGATGAACCCAAGAAGAAGCATACGAGGTGAATCGATTTGTCCATACTCGGGGAGGTGCGAGACACATCCAGACCGCTTAATTAACGCTAGCTCGCTATTCATTGTTTCTTTAAAGTCAATTAGAAGATAATTTGCCATAACCCATACAGCTTCAATAGCATTCGAAAGCCCTTTTTTGTTCGAATTGCCATACGTTTTAAGACGCTGCTAGTCTTTTCAGCTGATTACGATAGTTGGTTTGTTAGGTGTTGTGTTACAGAAATGCCGGCAGTGAGAATAGCGCAAAATTCAACAAACTTTTTAACGTTTTAAAGTAAAATATTGATTTAACGATCTAAACAGGTATAGCCTTGAAACTAATTAAATGTTAACTCTTAAAATAAAAACGAACACAATGGCTCAAGGAACCGTCTTTACAGCCTAAATAAAATTAGTTTCGGCTTATTAAGGACGTGATCGTGGCTTATAAGTGTTACAGACATGTCGTTACATAAGTTGGAAAGGTTAGGGGACCGGTCTTGGGGCCATATGTTTAATTCACGATAGATGTGCATATCCCAGGGGCTATATTTATGAAATGTAATAGCACTGCCTGACACGTTTTTAGTTTGTTTAGAGACGAAAATGTTTGCGGGGGCGAAAGGGCGTTAAAAGAAATCCTGGATAACAGGTGTACAGTGGTGCAACCCCCCAGGTCAAATGACGACACGTTCACGGCAGACTAGGCTACGGTTAGAACCATTTATCTCACCTTTCACTCGGATATTCAGTGAATTGATCACATATTTTGCGATTTTATATTGTCACTGAACACTATTCGTTTACCTTAAGTGTATACCAACATAGAATGCTCATCAAAATAATTATTGTTTACGAAGTGAAAAGAAAACAGAAAAAAAAACACTTGGAAAACAAGATCTGATTTTTTATATTTGCAAAATATAACGATTTTAACGATCATCCCTCTCCAAAATTTTGGGGCATTATACTACCAAGTTTGACAGTTTTTTAAAATAACAACAACATTAAAACAAAACAGCCTGACAAATAGGTTACAAGTGATAGGTAGGAATTTTTCGATTCTTAGACGTAATTCCGTCATTTAGCCAATTATTTGTAGAAAAAACATTTATCTATTTTCCTTTGAATAGCGTGTGAAATTAACACCCTGGAGAATGTTGTAGAACATCAAAATAATCTTGTGTAAGTATTTTTGCATTCCTGGTCATAGTAATGTGCCCCCTCCAACCAAATTTATGGTCATTTATCATCTCACAACGGAAATTAAACAGTTATTCATAATCCTGGGATACTCATCAACATAACCATGGTTTGCGAAAGTTAATTTAAACAATGAAACCAACGCCTCAAATAGGCTATAATAAAACATTGTTTTTTAAAAATTCTGGTCAATAATTGCACATCCTCTCAGCCAGATTTAAGTTACTATTTCTCTAAAGGAAGTTTCTCAGAGTTTTCATTAACACCGAAAAATAATCAAAATCATTATGCTTTGCAAAATTAAATTAAAAGCAGTCAATCTGACTGACAAGCGATTTAGACGAAAACTAATTCAGGCTTATCCATATAATTTTTTATCATTTCATCAACGAAGACGATTAAAACAGGATTTAAATGCCTACAAATAATCACTAAAATCATAATGATTTGCGAAATACAGTAAAAAGAAAACTAATAAATAATGTACAACTAAATCTTGAAACAGAACGTCTAAACGTCAGCGATTAGTATGCTAGGAACATTCGATTGCCTGCCATAAATCTAGGAGCAGCGCCCATTCCCTTCTTCATCCAAATGAATGTGTCACTTCTATTTAATGCAGCGGATGTGGGGAACGTTATAGTTCTCTACGGAGCATTAAACCACTTCTGGAGCCTTGTTTTTACTCACTATAAACATTTTTTAAAATTAAATAGATAACTTATTATTAGTTAAGAAGGCTGTTTGTGTTTCACACCGTTGTTAACTTGGGTTCTACAATTATTTCCGTGTTGCTTGCGGACTTGCTCCAGTTCCGACAGAAATGGTGGAAAGGAATTTTTTAATGCGCCCTAAACGGCATATATCTTTCATTATATGACAATATTATGAATAGGGGAACCACGTCATTATTGTAAATGCTATTATGCTCGAATGGACGGCCATTTGCTGATTCAACCAATCGGAAGAGATAGGGAGCCTTGTGATGTCTCCAGGAAATAAAATAGATTGGGTATTTCGTATCCCTTTTGTATGAAGATTCACGGGGAAGTATACCGCACAGAAACTAAGCTAATAAACTCTTTGACCCCCCCCCCAAAAAAAAAAAGACAAAAGTAAAAGTATTGAGCAGAGGACGCTGTTATACATTTATTTAAAAGTAAAAATGACGTATAAATATCACACAAGAATTCTATGACTTTTCTACATCAAAACATGGCTATTATTGCAAGTTTGGCATGAGGGTCTTCTATGAAAAAGAAAAACTTCCAAATATATACGTTGTAACTAATCCTTCCCTCTTCCCTAACAGAACTTCGTCAAGGATCGGACTACTTCGATAACAGAGGGCAATAGGGAGCGGGAATGTTGCACGGCAGTGGGCTTGGACTAATTCTATACCTTCCTTGTCTATACCTCAGATATCTCTGCATCTACACCATCCTTAGCCACTAATGGTATAAATAATAATAATAATAATTAAATTCATTAATTTCGCGGTCCGCTTGATCAATCAATATATTACAATTAACTAAGATTTTTAGATGAGGTAAAAAAAGTCAATGGCACGAGCGGGATTCGGACCCAAGATCTTCGGCTAGATACGCCGCTGCTTTACCACTTGAGCTATCGTGACCTCGATCCACTCGGACACCAAGTTCCCATCTCAACAGCACGTTTTTGTAGTTTCCCTCCTTTTTGCCAATTTTCAAATGTCGTATAATCGGATTGGATTCTCGAGGAAAAATGAAAGCTCGACAAATAGCTCAAGCGGTAGAGCAGCGGCGTATCTAGCCGAAAATCATGGGTTTGAATCCCGCTCGTGACAACTTTTGTATCTCAACTAAAAACATTATTTAATGGTAAATAACAGTAATAATAATAATTCCAATTAATTATTCTTTTTGGCTAAAGTTTGGCTGAAATGACAAATTATTGTGAAGAGCGGGATTTGAACCCCGATCTTCGGTTCAATACACCAAGATAGCTTAAGTGGTTAGAAAAGCGGCGAATTGAGCTGAAGGTCGTGGGTTCGAATTCCGCTCGTGACACAAATTTCTCATCTCAGCCAAACACCTCATCGAAAAATAATAATCGGAATAATTAATGTGGTCAATTATGACCACTAAGCAAGTATGGATTAATAATAACAATAAAATTATTGTATCTATGCAAAAACTAGCAAAAGTAAAAAAGTAACTATGTTTTATTACCAATATAATGCCATTGTTAATACAAGCTCTTATAATATTAATACGTAAATAATTATTTTTAACTTCCAGATTTCAAATTTCTATCCAACCAATCAAGTGGTTAAATTATGTTGAAAGAGTACTTGTTAGAAAAAGGTATCTATTTGTATACATTTGAATTGTACTAATTGAAAAGAAGAAAGTGACTCGTTCGAGCCGGTACTGGGTGAAATCCTGGAGAAGCTCCAAAGATAAACGGCTGTGGGTCACCTTCCAAAATAAATCTACGACACTTGGCCAAGGCGAAGAACCGGGAGAAATCCACACCGGATGATATATAAATCGATTGAGGATTCTGTTCATAAAGCAATTAAAAGAACTATGGAAGTTTCGGCCTATTAATTTATGACCTCCGACTTTTTTTATTTTATTTTATTAGCGGCTAGATTTATAGCCAAATCGTCCGTTTGATTGTACACTTCCTTGTATTTGTAGAGCTATGAATGAGTTCAACAACTCTAGGCCGGATTAAATGAATTGAAATTATCGTTCATTTCTAATGTATTTATGATCGATAATTACGAAATCTCTGCAAGTCCAATTTTGTAAAACTTTTATCACATTGTTATTATTTTTTTTCTAGAAGGAAAATTATTCTACTAATCGAACCTTCCATTTGCTCCGACTAACAATTCAGGTTTAAAATTAACTTGAATAAAAAAAGCCTTGGTAAAACATGCAAAAAGAGCGGATTTATTATTCAAGTTCGAAAATTATGACCATGTAGGGCGAGTGGTCAACTTTGAGTGGAGGATGACATTTCCCGTATTATTTACGCATTTAATCTTTCAAGGTCTTTTGCCTCGGTATCTTAGTCAAGATGAAAATAAATAAAAAAATAGAAAAGCAATTGCCGATTTTTGTCTTTTTATCAAATTAAAACATAAGATGCTTGATTACATGTGCAAACGCAGAAAGAAAGTCGATAAAAATAACCGGATCGTCTCTGATCGTATCCTGGTCTGACCCTTGCTGTTTTACTTAGGCGTTTCTGAATTTTACTATTTTCAGAAGTCCATCCGTTTTTGTCAATGGTTATTTAACGGCGAATACTGAATACGAGGGAATGGAGAAAAGCGACTTTCAGTCAAAATCTACGAGACTAGGACGATAGAGGATAAAGGTCAACTAACATACCTCACCACAATGTTTACCAAAATTCATAAGACATTAATTTTCTCGCAGGGGGAGTCTCGGGTTTTCCAAACAAGCTCAATAATACCTACTAACATGAAGTAAGTATTGGGTTGTCAGGAAAATAATGCAGGATTTTAAGTTTTCATTAAAAAAATCTATATAAAATATTCTGTTTACGTTTACAGGATTACTCATTTGTATGAATGTCAACACTTATTAATCCTCTTCCAAATGATATTGTTTGTTTACCTCTGTAGCATTCCGCTACTTGGAAATAATTCAGTCATCCTTATAATGTCAAAGCGAGAATTTCGTACGATTTTCTTTTACGAGTTTAAACTCGGCCGAAGCGGAGCCCAAACGGCTAGAAACATTAACCAAGTCTGGGGCGAGGGTTGTGTTAATGAGTGCACTGCGCAAAGGTGGTTTAAAAAATTTCGGGAGGGAGATTTCAGCCTTGAAGATGAAGAAGGTCGTGGAAGGCCTTCCTCTCTTAATGATGATGTTCTGGAAAATGCATTTATTGACTTTATCAATTCTAAAAATTCTGAATTCTACTCAGACGGAATTAATAAGTTACCAACACGTTGGGAGAAATGTATTGAGAGTATGGGAAATTATTTTGATTAAAGAACATTGCTTTAAAGTAACTAGTTTCTTTTTTTTGTTTAATACCAAAATCCTGCATTATTTTCCGGACAACCCAATAGTTCAAAATTAGATTTTCGGTGATCAATATAGTAACTATATGTAAAGCTAAAAAATATTGTATAATTTTCTAAACATGAAAAATATATTATGACCTTTGGAAATGGCCTTCGTCAGCTTTAAATCAACGAAGATCGAATGATAACATTTTCCCCCAAAAATGTTTTGCAATCTTTTTTCGTTCACTTTCCTCTGCTTGATTTCAATGCGATATCGAGATGCTTATTTATATGGTTGGTATGCTTTGGAAGATTTCAATAATCCAATTAACAAATAATCACACTTAACCTAATCGTAATTAATTGAGAGCAATAACAAGAATAACCAATCCAGAGATTCTGACAAAACTTCCCTGAACAAAAATACACTAACTTATCAAAGAATTTATTGAATTGTTTTAAATAAATGTTTAAAAACTTATTTATTTAACGGTGACATTACTCGTGGCGGCTGTTCAGTTTACACCTTAGTTATAACCCTCCAGCTCGTTCCCCTTAAGATTACACGGATAAGGGACTGCTCTGGTGGTTAGTTAGTGCTAATGCCTCTCGCTCTTATCACCCGGGTTAGGTTTCCCCGTTAGTAGTTCCTCGGAAGAGAATTACTTCTACGATGTGAACGCTCAGAAATCCCGAGCATCAAGAATGTAATTACGAGGCGTTAAAAGCTTTTCGGTGGATAGAGGCTTTTAACAATTTTTACCCCGTTTATTAAATTCTAACCTAAAGGAACCTTTGATTAAAGATCCAAGTTAGTATTGTCAACAAACGGAGACGAAAAAGAAAACGGCTAAGGGTTTAAATTTATTCAATCAACCTAGACAGTCCGGTAAATTGGCTAATTCAAGGAAACTGCAGTGAACTTTTAACTTTAATCGATCTATCTTGTTTCGATTATTTAAATTGACATTAATCCTCTATCTTAATTCGCCACTTTCCATAATAATATATTGCTTAGCAATTTGCTATTTACATTCGGCAATCCGGTTCAGTTAAATTTCATTTTAATCAGGCTGAGAATGTAGGAAGGGCAAGAACTAACTATTCGTCGCTGCGATCTTTGAGCGGTGCATATTTAATAAGAAGCGAGACGTCTTATTGTATGAGCATATGTATGTTCCTCTATTAATTGTTTTACAGTATGTCCTAATTTTTGTGATGATATAAATTCAGCATTTTTTCTTAACACGGCTTACTTATATTTCTAAATTAAATAATTGGGATACGGTTTTACCAATTATTGCAGTTATATTTAATAAATATTCTCTCTCTCTCTCTCTCTCTCTCTCTCTCTCTCTCTCTCTCTCGCACACACACAAAACACACTCTCTCCCTTTATATATCTACCTATCTACCTACCAATTTCTCCATCTCTTTTACTCTATCTTTCTCGTCTTTATAATCTTAGCCTATTCCTGTTCGTCTGCTTGTTTGTCTACTTCTCTATGACTCTGTCTTTCTACCTGGTTGGTTTGTCTGTCGCTAACCTTCCCTCTGTACCCATGGATATTGATATTAAAAAGTCACTGTAGACAATACTATATAAACCTACAAATGATGTTTGGGGCTCAATTCCCCATCGACTACTTTAATTAGCCCACACAGAAAAGTTTTGGCGATTGTAATTCACTTTTGTATTATAATATCTTAAGAGGAATTAAGAAGAAAACTCATTATGCCTTTGACTAATGGATACTTCAGGAAAACCAGAGCAATTGGATTAGTGACCTTTCCATGCCCTCACGATCGTGAAAAACGAGCGCCACCGTACTCGACTGCATGGACAATTCAAACGATACTCTCGATATTTAAATCTTAAATTTATCCAGTTATATGAGTTATGAAAGTTTAAACAATTGTGTAATGAACAAAGGGCAACAATAGATTTGCTTATTGGCCACTCAATAGCAGATTATCATATCCTAACAATTTTAACATCAGACGTATTTTGGAACTGGCGTGATTCATTTTTGAACGAAGAAAGCTTAAAATTAGTTAACGACTGAAATTAAAATTACTATGCATATATTAATATGAAATTAACGTACTAATTACTAAGATCATACACATTATTTTATATTAATTAATATTCTAGATTGAAGCTCATATTCAGTAGATATCTAGATGAAGTAATCTTATCAGGCAAATGCTGGTGGTTTGTTAAAAACATTTAAATACATGATGTATGAAACAAGTAATCTTTAAACTTTTGGTTGGCTTTTATGGTAGTCAAAATAGATGTGCAAATTATGCTAGGACCAGTTTCAGAAATTCTCCTACTTAACATTAGTCTTGGAACAGATTTTAATAGATTCGCAGTGGAACGGAATTTTAGATCTATAACTGTGTTAAGAAGCCGGATGGATCACGTTCGGATGGCGAATGAATTTTTTTTTATCCGTTGATGAACCGATTCCCTACAAAATATGAGCCTGTTCACAGAGAAAGCAAGCGCAAAAACCGGACTTTAGATTCACTTCAAAATCAAGCCGATCTAATTATGAATAGACTTGGTATGTTAATCGGAGGCAGAACAATCCAGAAGGCGAGAAGGTAAAATTAATTTTACTTGCCAAATATTTATGCAAATCCATTAAACAGTTTACACTTTAGTAATCAGTTTCTTTTGTTAATGTTTTAATCTTGAACGTAATCCTTTAGGGATACATGTGTATAAACGGTTTCACACGAAAGGGAGAAAAAGCTAGATTGATTTCATATGTCTGGTATGACGTCTGAGAGCCTTGGGTAAACCAGCACATGTCTGGCTCAAAACCCCTTATGGAAACAGATTTTCCATGCTATTAAAAACAAAAAAAAAATACGATACTAAATAAATCATAACCTTACTGATAAGCCATATGAATTTTCCAGTAATAACTATTAAATGACAATTATCAATATTTAAATCCGAAAACTTTCACATGCTTTGACTGTGTAGTCAATGATGGTAAAACCCATTTACTTCTATGTAAATAAGATGTATTTAGGTATATCTAGATTTTCAAGCGTGTTTCGGTAAAGCGTAGTCATTAGATCTAAATGTAGTGCTTAGTACTGATCTATGGTTCATTACCAACTGTATAATGACAGTTACCTTAAAGGCCCATTTGTCCCATTCTAAAGGATCTTCCCACAGACTTATTTCCTTGGCGTGTACTACTTTTCTCTTTTGTTGACAGAAAAACGAAAACAGGGGATTCGTTCCTCCAACTTTTATTTTACTTAAAAAGGGAGGTTAATGAAAAAGAAGGTGTAATTTTAAAACCAATTCCGAAGAATTATTGATACAAGCACGACTCAAAACAGCAAGAGGGTCTAAACACTAAAAAAATTTCTTCAATTAATGTGAGTGGTCTAAGATTTGAATAGTTTTTAGATTCAATACTGATCACTGACCTTTGGTCTTCACATAGTTTGTTTTGGTCATTGCTTTTCTTATTAATTACGACAAATGATAAGACATTGCAGTGATCTTGAAGGAATTTAACATCAAAGAACTGAAATAGTATTCAAACTAATCGAAAATAGTCTTGTTTTGAATGATACATTTTAAAACTATCCTAACACAAAACTACAATGTTAATAAATTAATCTATATCAGTATTTCAACACTACGTTATAAAATCAACCCTGGCGCCGTTCTACGACTGATACAAATGTTATCAGTTGAATTCGGGATAAGTGTAGATAAGACTGATCGCCGCGACACGGTGTTAATCTTCATGACAGATGCGTGACTCATCCGAGATCTGGGCATTTGGTGGATGTAGCTATCGATTGGGCGTATCGGTTGGCATGTGTCGGAAGGTGGCCAGCCGAGTGTAACGATAGAAAGGGAGTGATCAGGAAGTACTCCGGACTGTAAAGACCGGGAAGGGGCTTAATCCTGACAAAGCATTATTTTCCTCTAGCTAAGGAAAATAAAGAAATCGCACAGGGCATCAAGCTATTTAATTGACCAGTTAACAACAACAACCTCCTGAACCTCAGTTTTATTTTCTGCAAACCTTTGCCCACATTTAATTTGTATCAAATGGGCTCATTGCTATACAATAGGGCGTGTCTTATTAAACCCTGACCATTTACCATGTGAAATGGAGCGTTAAACGTCCAATGTCGGTGTGCGTTTGCTTCCAAGGAGATAGACTTCATTACAGAATGAATTGCGTGGGGGAACGGCTACGGGATTATCATGTTAATTCCTTGGCCGCCTCTTTTGTCTCATCTGGGCCAGTTGCGTCACGCTTTTTTTCCAGATAGGAAATCCGACTAGTTACATAGGGATATGAAAAGGAGGCCCCTAATTAGGCTTTAGAATTCCTATAAGGGCACTGACAACCATTTAGTATTATAATGTGGAATATTTTAGGTCAAGATTAACCGTAATAATGCTACCTTTTTATTTTTCTTCAATGTCTTAAACGTAAAAAGAAATATGACGAAAATAGCATGGAAGCCAATCTGTTAAACCATAAAAACACTAAGTGAAAATTAGCTTCTTCATTCCCATATCTACGAACGTCAGTATAGGCCCTAGTGACATTCCCTCAGGATATAAAATAAACTGTGGAGAAAAACGCAGGAAGAAATAAGTCTAATTTTATAAGGGCAGTTAGACTTCCAATTTCCAAATGCAGCACGCTCATCAAACCAAAAGAAGTAGCAGACATGCATATTAACGAATAAAATCAGATTTTCTGTAAATTTTAAATGCTTTACAATAAATTCTATCATTCTTTCTAATTCCTTTTATAGGAGGATATTTCTCGTGAATTAATAAAAAAAGTTATTTATTACAAAATACATTGTATAACATTCCTTGGTAGAAAATTTGAATTTCGATGAGACTGTAAGCAGGTAAATAAATTTTCAAAAGGGGAATGTTTTATAGTCTATTTTCAATTAAAGGAGTTATTGTTCAATTCAGAACTAATCGTGTCCGGGGTAAAAGATTAACAACTTATCCATTGGTCTATACTTTCATTGACTCTCACTTAATCCAAAAGGGATTGAATATTAAAGACTTTTAAATTATTCTGAGGCAACACCACCACTGGAGATAATAAAGAATAATCTGGTTCTCATAAATTATATCCTGTTTGACCTAGTTGGTTTAAGAAACTCCAAATTAAAAACGCTAAGGGTGCACCCATAAACAAAAAACGCTCCAATTCGTTCTATCACATTGATAGATTGTGTAAACTTTATAAGCTTTAAAACAATTTATATGTCTAACGTCTGTTCATTTTAACCTTTTTGGGCTGTATTGAAATTTATATGCTGACTGAATGAGCCTCGGTTACACATCTTTCCAAGGCTTTTAAGTATGATTTGAATTAAACGGTATCCGTGAAATGTGGCCCAAAATGCCTAGCCAGTCCTTATCAAGATCACATTTCCTATATAACCGTTATTGCAAAGGCCGGTTCGAGTCAACATAACAATTACGCCAAATAATTAGATGATATAAGATTTTATCAACCACAGGTTTAATACTGTATAATGCCCCATATTTGCATTTACAAATTATTATCGGGATGATTAATGTAATTGGGCGGCTCTAAAAGAACGGGTTTATACTGCTAAACACGTACGATAATTATTAAACCCATAGGCAAAAAAACACCTTGTAATGGGATTTTTCTTAAGACCATTCTAATGTTGCAGGGCATTTTTCACAAATGAGATCGAGGACATCTGATGATATACTAATAACATTATGTAAAATTAAGTCCCGCCAGGGTAATTTATTTTTTAAAATCAATCAGCGATTAGGAGAACTATCTGAATTTATTTCTAAATTAAATGCATTCTAAATATTCTACATTGTACCTTCATATTTTCTAAAAACAGGTTGAATGTTTAATTAAGTTGCGTTTTTTCCACCATTTGCCGATTCAGTCTGTTAGCCTCGGTTAGGAATACTCATCATCTTCCTTGGTTGGGTCTGTGCGTTATTTTGTCGATCATGTCTAAACAAGTTTTTGGGTTGATAGTCAAATAAAAGATGACAGAAGGCGACAAAAGTTATACGCTCATCATTCCAAGCTAAGAATTAATATATTATAAATACTACATTCTTTAATGGTCCGATCAGATAGTAACGTTAATGCTGTGTGCTGCCAATGTTTGTCCATCGATATAATAGATGCACTTCTTTTTATCATTGGTTTTAATTTGCCTGTATGTTATTGTTGAGTCCCTTTTACACATTTAGGAAATGTAGATACTTGTTGTATTTCACGATTAAAGTTAAATACCACCCTACAAGCACAAAAGATTGCCAAAATACCAAAAACGCGTTTATACATTTTATAATTTCATTGTAACCTACCTATTAGTACTTATTACACGTGTTTTTTTTCACACGTCACTAACACTAAGAATGACATGAGAGCCATGTTGAAACTGTGTTTGAGGGAGGGATTAATGGTCAAAGATTTTTCGAAGCCATCGTCAATTTAAGTTAGGCTATTTTAATAATATATATAATTATTTTAGCTAATTTTTTGTATTATTTATAAAAATAAGGCCAAAAATGGCAAATTTTATTCTCTAAAAATTAAACGAACAAGGAATAGAGGCATAAAAACTGTGAAATGATCAGCCCACGGTTACTTAGATAATCACAACATAATTTTAATATTTTCTATTTTTTTAGATAATTAATTTCTTGCCACCTACTGTGGGTCTAATCCGTTGTGTCAGAATAAAATATTGAGTTTCATAAGAAAATATCAACCGGCTGGAGCAAGTCAACTAGACGAGTTTTTATAATTATGCATGTACATTTTAAACTATTACATTAAACGATAGCCTCTTTCAGTTCATTCTTACTGAATATTCTGTTTTTGCTATTTATACTGTACTTCGTTTTTCGTAAATATACTAATGTTGATCATGCATGAAAGATAATTCTGAGTGTTATGGCGCAGTCTTCGTTATCAGCGAGTGTGCCAGATGCACATTGCCATGTTTAGAAAACAGTTTCTCACGGGATGATAAAGTACGCTCGGAAAGGACGACATCGATCAATTTAATCTTTAAAGTTTCAATCGCCAAACAACTGAAACATAAACGATTCGAGAGAACACGGCAGATGTAGTTAATACATACTTGGGATATACCAAGATAGACCCTGCAGTCTACAGATTACAGCAAAGCTCATCGGGGAAGGCGAAAACTTCATTAACTACATCTAACATGAGGTCATATCTGCGTATTACACGAGATGCCTTTTGCTACAAACTGGATTAAACGCCATTCATTATTCCTTCCCAATGCGCTTATCAAGAAAATTCAGTATGCATTAGTCAAAAGACATGAATGGCTTTTCTCCGTGACGGAGGGTCAACATATTCCGATGATGACGTGGCATAAACTGTTGCAAATGGGCCGGGAATGCTATCTCATCTACTGTATTGATCGGACAATAAAGAGTAACGTCTCGGTGGAAAGATTATTATTTACCAAAAAACATTTTGGAACAAAGAAGAAATGATCACCTCACTGGAGATATAGCTTTGCCAAATAAACCGTCTGAATATAGGCAAATATTGGCAAAAAAATCCATATTTCGTTTTGATTATACAATTAATTGACTATGTCGAAATAACTGTGATTAACGTAAAACATCAATAAGTAAATACAAAATGATAATGCTACAGTTATGAATTGTTTGAAAAAACATTATTTTTACGTGCGAATTTTGTAATTTTAACGATACATTGCTTTACCTTGAATCTTTATATTATTTAAAGATTAAATAATTCGATATTTTACAATTTAAAAAATATATTAAAAATGAATATCCTTCTTAAGAATGATTTGCAATCTCGTGTCCAACCCTATAAACATGATTTTCTATTTCTATTTTAGAAAAAACTTGTTTTCGATGTTTTGTTACATTTTACATTACACGTAAAATTTTTAAATCTTAACCAACTGTAAATTTAATAAAAATTGCCGAGTGATACAACTGAAAAAGTAGTTTGCTTCTCTATGTTCTACTTAACCCTAACATCAGGATATAACTGATATTTTGCAAACCATGCAATTGAATAATTTTTAAAAATTAAACAAGTATTTCAAATCATATGAACAGAAGAGCTAATTCCAAAAAAGTAAATCGCCCTGAAAGTACAAACAAAGCTTTTACTTAAGTTTCGTTTATTTGAGCAACAATACCTTGAGGGGCCTTATCTGCTAAAGCCTGTTCAAAGGACGGCAATCGGAAACGTACCCCTAACAAATTAATTAACGATCTTTCTCCCCAACCCTTTATGCCATTGTTCGAAGGCAGAGGGGTGTATAAACGACCGATCAATGTTTTTCCAAGCCAGAATTGTTTTCTATTGATTATTGCCATTCAATTGTATTGAACGCATATACATCTTGGCAACTGCGGGATAATGAGGATTTGAAAAAAAATCGAAAACTCGGACTTCCCATTTCCCCTATAATTCAAAGATTTATCTTGCTCATTTGGATAAATTTGTTTAATTAGTTATGCAATTTCTTTATATTAAAAAATGTATACAATTTAAATTGTCCCACCGTATATAAATTGCCTGTTTTATATTAGATCATTAATGTAATAATATGTTTCATGCAAAAACGCCCCTAATGAGAACTAGAAAAGGTAAGTTTACAGTTCTAAGAACGACTAAATGTTTAGATCTTTTACTCATTACGCGCTCCACCATGCAGTGATTTTTTTCCTTGGTGGATCTAGAGTGAACAGGTGATAGTGACGGGTTAATCCATTGGATCGTCTACGGCTTAAAAGGCCTCGTACGATTTCCAAAATTGGTTGGAGTACCAGCTGTCGCACGGAAAGCCGTCTACGGACCTCTTCCGACGTGTAGAGCAGACACAAGTAAGTAGTAAGAAATATTTTTAGTTAATTAGGAATACTTTTTAGGCTGTAATATTTTGTCGGTGTCCGCACTGTGATGAACGTTTATCCTGTCATTTCAGATAAACTAGTCCGCTTATTTTTGGTTAATTTATGTTCGACACATATCTGCATCAGTAATTTGGTTCTCCTTATGATATTAGAAGACGAATAGTAGTTTTGCTATTTTATCATCATTTTGTCACCTATTAACCCCTAACCAAACGTTTTAAAGGGCAGCAGAGAACAAAATAACACGCCGACCAACTGAAGATAAATAACACTAACTGGTAATAAGCAGGATGATACAGATTTTATTCTAGTCTATTCAATCCTGAGGTTGTTGGTCGGTAGGTGAGTGGTCCTTCTGTTTCCCTTGTTTTTACGTTGCACGCTTTTTACACCGTGGGGATAATAAGGACCTACTGACCGCGAAACTCGCATTTAAATCTGATATGGCATTGAGACACAAATAGGAAGAAGAAACTGTAAGTTAATTTTGTTGTTGGTGTCTGCGATGGATGAATGTTTAGTAGGGTCATTTCCACGAACCACGAAACTCGCTGTTCCTCACTGACTTGGCATGATGCCGAAAGGCAGGTAAGCGAGGCTAAGCGAACCCTGTATATTCAACCTGGTGTTTTGGAGACTCGCTTTTTCTTTCATACATAAATTTTATGACTTCTATAATAACTAAATTTATACTATGAATTATATTTTAATTAGAGTTCCATAATGGACAAAGTTTTGGGGATTGTTAATAAACATTAACTTATGGCTGTTTAATTGAAACATAATTGATATACAAAATGTTTGACCCTGTTTACTGTACATATCATTGTATGCTAAAAAGGGGATCTTGAGGGGATTTCGAGATAGGGTCAAAATGACGCACCTCTCAATTATGGGAGGATTGATCGCTTTGAAGGTAGGTAAGAATAAAGAAGATTTGTGAAAAATAGTATCGAAATGGCTCAACAAATCCGTATAAAGAATATGACGACATTTTTCGTTTTTCTTAGTAAATCGATTTTCATTAATGGTGGGACTTTTAAACATACTTAACAATAATATACCTCAATGAATTTTTATAAGAACCCCAACCTGATATCTCATTCCTGTCAGCAGTGTCGTTTAATTCATCGCACGTCGCATCCTTTTCGGACCCTTTGGGTTTCGGGAGTTGAACGAAACAGTATGTCCGGTGGTGGGCCGGGTAAAGAATAGAAAAGAAACGCTGTTTCCTCAAACCGACAATATGTAATGCGACTTCAAACGATGCCGGCTATTTTCACGTCTTTTCGACTTGGAATGGAATTGATTAAAATCTTTTTCATCAACTAACACTTACGGCGAGAACGAGGTGAGAAACAGAAATGTAAAATAAATAAGCAGTTTGGAATCGATGGAGTATGAGGAGTGCTTAAACTTCATTGTACTACGCAATGTCCAATATTCAATAATGATTTTTGATAAGCTGTAAGACATTTTACAGGATTTAAAAAGGACACTTTCACAGGCCAACAAAGAATAGGTAAACTGCTCTCCTAAAACTGGGGTGTAGGGTCGTTTTGTTTTAGGTGAAGCCAAGTCACCATGGAAACACCCCCGTGGCTACCAAGGGACCACCTTGTGCCAACGTTTATTTGGGATCCACTTATTTTTAACTTTTATAATTTGCTTCAATAATTGAGCAAATACAGTGATTTCGAGCCTACTTTTTCACAAGATGAATATTATTTCTACAATGACATTTGTCCATAAATTTTAGAAACAGATAAAGTCGTTTGATAAACGGTAACATTTTTTAAATAAGTATTTCATGCCCGTTTTTACTAACAGATTTTTACATGCGTTGGAAATTGATGACAGCGGCTTGATCGCGGCCAAAGGTTTTTCAAGTTGGTGAAAGATGGTTAATATTTTCAATGATGACAGTTTTTTTGTAAATTACATACCATAAATTTATTATGATTAAGTTCCCTTGTGAAACTAAACTGCAAATAGATATAATGTAATGAGAAATTATCGAAGGGTGACCCAGTTTCTTTCTACTGGAAAGGATATTTGTAGCAGCAAGACGGAAAATTAGATGGTAGGATTCCTGTTTTACACCCACTGTCCAGACACTGTCAAATGTCATCTATCCGTTGGGGTTTGCTGGCGATGCGTCAGGACAACTTTCCAATACTTTTTCATATTATTCTCAATTAAGAAATCATGGGCTGTGCTAGGATTCGTGCCTAGAACCTTTGGTATGGCAAATAATAGTTGGACGCCCGAACCTATCAGCTACCTCTGTCACGATTGTTTTTAAATTAATATCTTCACTAATTTTTTTACGGATCGCAGATTATTTAGCCTCAATTCTGTGTATTGCGCTAATACCTATATATTACCTATATACAATTCTGTATATAGGTAATATACAGGTTTGTAAAAGTGACTAGCATGACTCATAAATGATTAATCAGCTTTTCAGCTAGTTCGAGTTCTCTAACTTATTGTGAGCATTATCAGCGCATTAAATATACAGGATGCAGAAGGAGAAATGACGAAATCTTTTTAATTAATTTCTATGTTACTCCTTTCCGATTAATTTTGCATTGCTTGTTATGACTCAAGAAGGGGTTCTCCATCTGCTTTTTTGTTGTTATTTTTTTTCTGCCACATTCATTTACGATCATATTTATTTATATTTAATACCAACCTTATCTGCATGTTTCGTTTTAATATTAACAATCTTAATCGAATGTTCTGAGGGAACAAACAACAAATCCCTGATAGGAATTGATGTTTCGATTACGTCTATTTATTATTTACTAAACATGGTATAAAAAATGAGTTAAACCTAAACTGTAACCTTTACAACAAGTCATATTTGTAAACGAAATTATCTGCATTATTAAGATTATAAATTATCTGTGAAGAATCCGTTTATGATATCATGTAAACGTTAAGCTATCTATTTATAGATTTAAAACTTTTATTACATAGAAAACATTTAAAGACTTTTCATAAATTTATTTGGCGAAGTACCAACAGAACATCACGACATGACGAATTGTCTTATTATTTCGCCTCTAGGTCCATAGAAGGAAAAATGAGCTGACGTTTCCATTCAAATAGTATTTTCTACTTTTTTTACCTTACCCAATTAGTTAGAAAAATTAGAGATGATAATAATAAATATAATGGGGCTGCATTAATGGGCGGTTATGCACGTGAGATAATCACGCCTGTGAGAAGCGAAGGAGGAGAAACCTTTCAACCCCGTATCACGGTTCGTGATATCCGACGTGGATTAAATAGTCTTCAGACCACCTACCACCTAAATTCAAGGGTTCAAAAGCGAAAATAAGAGCTTCCAATTTATTTTCACAATCAGATATTGGCCGATGGAAGTATAATAAAGAAAAATAGGAATGTAAGAACAACTACTCTTTCTAAAGTCGATTTTAAATAGACTTGTGTAATTGATTCTATTAGACACTGTGTCTACTGAAGCGCGAAATTTTTAATAAATGACGAAAATCGTTAGATACTTTTAAAGTGTGAGGAAGTAATATAATATTATTAAGACAGGTAAATGTTCAATAGTATTTCAATACTCAGTGGTTAACAATGTTATTTATAAATAAAAGTGACCCTGGGAGTACAAATAATATTTATAGAGGAAACTATGGACATAAACACCGATTCGAATGAACCTTTTATTGGTAGTATGAGACGGAAAATTTTTCAATAGTGTCCGAACGTCCTTCCAATAAAACCTAAGAGCCGAGAAGATTGTTTAAAATTTTTTGAAACTATTATCTCACACTTTTGTTGTGTATATTTTTCAAGGTTATTATTACAGTCGATTTTTTAATCTGTAATAAGAAATAATGTGCCAGTTTAAATTAAATGATATTAGATTTGTAAAAAGTTACAACGAAAAAACCCTTCTAGTAAACTAGGTCAAAAAATATTTTTGATAAAAAGAGCGATTCGATTTGCTTTAAATACCTTTATGTCCGAATTTTCAATTAAAAAGTACCAATTTTGGCTGTAACAATTTATACGTTGAGAAAGGGTTGATAATTTATATAATTGTTGTGGTTCTGTAACCTGTTACCCATTTTTTGATTTGAAAATATTGCTACATATTTTATCGCATTTATCAATATGAATTAAGTAAATTACATTTTATCAATTTATTTTTCTAATGTCGTTAAATGGGGCGGGATAAACTATTTATTTTATTTTCAGAGTTTAGATTTAACCCAATTTTATGTAATCATCACTATATGCTTTACAAATTCTATTTTTGTGATATTTTGTTAATATAAGTGAAGAGAATGTTTTAACATTATGTTCATTTTGTTTTTCCAACTCGTAGTGTTTGAAGTGTGACCTGAACATTCGTAGTATTTGAAAAGTTTTAGTTTTTTATTATTTTAAATTTTATTTTTTATAGTACTAACAATTTTATATAACATTGTTAATAATTTTAGAGTATGAGAATATCCATTAATGCATTTTAAATTGTATACAGTATTTATAATATTCTGCGTAAAAAATTTAATTAAATCTGATACAATTTAATTAAATGTGTTACTATATAAGGTAAGCTTTTAACCTTTTATAATAAAATTTTGTAAAATATGAAAATAAATGGTATACGTATGTCTTTAATAAATATAGATTCTAATGAAGGGTGTAAATTCTCAAAATTCCATATAGATGTAGATAAGTAATGTACTTTTCTATTCCAAAACTCATACGGTCAACATAATACCGAAAAGTTTTCAAAATAAGGTTTAATAAACCAGGAAGACCTCCGTGAACCGGTGAAATGACATATTACTCAGTATACAAAACCAATTTTATTAATATATTTAAAGTGACATTTTTCAACTCTTCTTTAAATATTTCATTTATTTATCTTTTTATTAGAATTTTTCAGTAGGCTGGTATGTTAATTTTATTATATTATTTTTATGTATATTATTTCGTACGATGAAATTTCATGCGTCATTTAGCCAACTTGGAAAAAATATGAGATAATTTCTGAGAATTAATTGATAAGAAATGCTAAATTTTGTGGAATATTAAGCCCGTGATAAGAACTAAACTTTTTATTGAAAAACCTAAGCCTTATTCATCTTCCAATTTCCAACAACCTTGGATAACTAAATAGGGACGCTGAGACAATAAGCAAGTATTTCAAATATAGCGTAGGCTTCGAAACTGTGTTCAATATTTTAAGGTGTATACTTCCAATTACGCCTGTCCAAATTTGGCAAAAAGGTGATGCAAAGCGATGTTATGATGAGACACAGTAATTTAATAACAGTACAGGAACAAATGTGGAATTAGGGAGCAGCTTCGTATTATTACGGATTATAGGCGGACGTTTGATTTCACGGTATTCGTCAGAACGATTTAAAAAATTATAAAGAAGACGTTTAAATTATGAATAGTCGGACTAATGTTTCTCTATTTCAACGATTGGTGAAAACCAGTTTATAAGTGAATTTAACAAATGGAAGACACGCTTGAGTTGTACGGACCGGTAGCACGGCATCAAGAAAATCACGAAGAGCCGAATGTCAAAAGGTTAGGCCCAAAGAGCTTTCACGAGCCAAGTCGGATTATACAGAGATTTAGGATTTATATAATTACACTGGACCAGTTGATACCTCCTTTTCTTACTTTTATGTATGTTTTTATTTAAACGCAAAGGTATTGGTTTGTGAGCTTTCTCCTAATTATTTCGTACGTGAAGAACATTTATGTTTATATGTATATAATCTATATTCTGCCAGTTATAATTTATGTTCATGTAGGTATAATATACATGGAGGCTAAAAAAAGTGGCCAACTTTAATTTTTTAATTATCTCTTAGACAATCCTCCGTTCATTATCATACAATAATATTTGGTCCGTTATAAAGGATTAGAGGTATATAAAACACATAAAATCTCCCACCTGTAATTACATTACATTTTGTAAATAAATGTTTGAATTCTCTTGTTTGTTGGCTTTTCTGTAAAGCTTCTTTCTATCGTTCCGGTAGTTTGATTTTTTAAATTGTACCATATTCAAGTTTCAAATTTGCCTGAGTGATGGTTTTAAGACTTAAGTGTTATAGATTCGGGAAGAATTATAACACCGTTGCAAAGTGTGCAATCACAAAGGTGCCACAGCTAGGATCTACTAGGAACAGTCTTCATCAATGTTAGTAGTGGTCAACTTGTACCGACTTAATATGTCGACCCTATCGACTACCAGTAGAATTCACCCAGTGATGCTCGAGAATTTGCAGGACTAAGATTGGTACTGTTGAAGGAAGATGGAAATAGTCCACAGAACTACACTCAAAACCGCCTAAAATCGATGCCACATCGAATGCAAGTGGTGATCAACGCATGAGAATACTTCTCTTGCGGTTACTTCATACTGAATTGAATATTTTCTTCATTATTTCCGTAGGAACATTTTTAGTGAAATGATTTTATTCCCTTTAATTTTTTTTGCTATATATTATATTTTAATTTAAAAATTTACAGTAAACAACAAAAATCTAAACTTTATAACGATTACAACAACTGAACAAACGAGGGCGTCCACTTTTGTTGCCTCTCAATGTAATATTTAAAAGTTCATTATATTTAACCTAAATTAAGTTTTGTACGAATCAGGAAAAAAGAGAAGCATAATAATTGATAATCCTTAAGCATGTTAATAAATAACATTGTAAATAGGGCATAAAAATAATCTATTAGAAAAACTATGTGTCTGAACCAAAGAGAATCTCAATGACGTAAGCTCAAGATCGATTTTAAGTTCTGACAACTTAATGTTATGAACTGATTTTAAGTTCTGAAAAGTAATTGGAGGATAAGGATAAACCATGTGGCTATCTCGTTCGATTCATATGGCATAAAATACCTACATTGAAAGTTCTTTCATATCACACAAACGGAATTTTTTTACCACACATATCTTTAAGTTCATTTATCAAAAATGATCCTTTGTTAAAAGACACTACCCTCTAAATAAAAATGTCGCCAAGTAATTAGGAGCAAATGCCGGTAAATGTTAAAAAAAGGTTCATAACAGGGTGGCCTGTGATTGAATCAAATTATACCATGCCCTAAACCTTCAAAAGGGAAAAAGCTAAATGAAGTCAAAAAAGCTGGCGACCTTCAAAATACATGCTCTGCTATTAAAGTTCAATCTGAAGGCTTCCACAAATGGATTTTTATCTTTCTGAAAAGACTTAAAAATGAATTATCCAGGAGCAAGGAAAGCTTTACATGGAGATGGGGACATGATGGACGACCGGAACCCGCCTCGGCGAGGGTAACATGAAATACGGGCTCGATTCGATCCTCCCTCTACATGCTGCTTTCAATTTAAAAAAAAACTTTATTGCCCAGTTTTAAAAAGGTACGAGAATATCGAAATAATACCCAGGTGGAAATCCGCTATGGATATTAATTTCATAAATCAAAATACAGTGTGGAGAAAAGAAGTCGACGACATGGCAAGAAGACAAATCTGTATATGCCGGCTACCGGGTCATTTTTTTTCCAAAGACTTTCACCTTTGTTGGCAGAAGAAAGTCAAATTAGTTAAAAACTGAAAAAGGTAAGAGAGGCGAAGTAGTAAAAATGAAGGTTTCAACCTTTTTGCAGGATTCAAAAGTACGAAAGCATTGACTATTCCTATATACACCACGTCGAACGTTTACTTTTCCCTAATAATACGATATGCATCTCTGTCTAGGTCTGTTATCTGATCCTTATCATTATCAGTTAGCAACATCCAACTGCATCAGAAACTTCTCTAATCTTCGCTAATGGGCTAAAAAAAGTAAAACCTAATCCACCAGTCACTTTTACTCTCTGTAAATCCACTTGTCCTACCCCTAATCATTGATCCATCCAATTCTGACATCCGATATGCACATCCTAACCAGTACCTGGTACTCACCAGTAGTATAAATGGATTGGATAGAATCCCCGTACTGGTCTAAAAGCAAAAAATTCAAAACTACAAACTACTTCTTATTTGCTTACTGATTACTGATTATTCCACAAAGGAGCGAACTTACAATTCATCTTAATAGGCCAATGAACACGCATGGCTGGCGTATATAGTAGAACTCAACTAACCACAATGATCATCACATCATAGCCTATTATATTGGGTTGTCCGGAAAATAATGCAGGATTTTAAGTTTTCATTAAA
>CM077099.1:33549610-33577330 GCA_039619505.1 Cimex hemipterus
TATATATATATATATATATTCATATATGCCGTAAAGTTGATAAATTTGAAAATCCCTTTTATCGATTACAATTCAAAAATAACTATGAAAACTAATATTAAAATACCTCATTAAAACATGATTTGTAATCAAGACATCCTGAAAATATAAGTTGTCATGTGTACCTCATTGTGTTAAAAATGGGTCTTTAATTACAATGTTTTTATTTATGGTGGTCCAACTTAACTCGAAAACATCGTATAAAAACATCCTAAATAGGGTAAAATGCGATCAACCGAATTGAATCATAACTGCCGAACCTATCTCAATCCGATCGGAAGTTATGCATTTTTAACTGTTTTTTCTTCCCAAAATCCTGACCTTAAGCCGAAAATTGGCTATTTTTGAAAATCTAGAGCATCTGTTCTATTTTTGAACAACATTTTTCATTTCTACATTAAATTTCTATTTTTAATCTTATGAAACTACTGAACCGGCGAACAATAAAAATAATAATTTAAAAAATATAAAAACTTCTCTCTTCTATTGCGTTAAATTTATACATTTGAACCACATTTTTTTAATGTTACAGATTGATTTGACCAAAGGGTTCACTTTTTGGAAAGGTGGTGTACACCGTAAGAAAGTTTATTAAATTAAGTTTTTATTATGTTTCGCACCTCCACAAATATATTCGTTGAAAAACAGTTATTTTTGGAAGTTTAACATTTCATTTCAATTTCATCATCATTATTTTTCATATTGGGTTTAAGTAATAAACATACATCGGCGTTTGATAAGATTACAAATAGCTCCTTCCTACAGGAAATGTGGTTTAAAATTGGAACAGCTCTAGTTGTTGAAACAAAGGACAATTTATGGCTAAAAGTAAGGATTAAAAAAACCTAACTTCAAACCAGATGAGATAGAACAGTTTCGGTTAGTTGCACATTCTTCTTGCACTATGTAACCCAATTTTTTTAAGGTTTATGTGGATCACCAGTATAACATCTCTTGCAAAATCTCTAAAATGATAACAGCAAAAACTGTAAAAATTCATATTACTATATTGCCCAAATTATAATCGTTTGTCGAATTACTGTCAGGTTTTTTTTTTAATGTACGATCATCCATTGGGTATCGTACTGAAGGCAATACTCAAGGATAATTAGCCTGAAATGCCATTTTCGACTGTCTTCTGTTGAAAAGGTGTCGAAGTCCGCCCTTGAACCCGCCGACTGGGCCGACCCACTTCCCAGTCTGTGATCCGACTTTCGATTTCGCGATTGCAATATCTCGCAAATTTGCTGGAGGATTGCACGACGTGCTTCATGGTGGTACCTCCCCGTGCAAACATCGGACCGACACTGATTCAAACCGATTTCTGTAGAAAAGCCAATGCAGAAATGCATCAATTTGAACCATCTGGCTTATGTCGTAACTAACGCTGTTTGGAGGGGGGGAATTAATCGAACTAATGTAAAGATACAGAACAGCCCACAGAATTGTCAGCTTTTGCTCCACGTGATTTACTGATTTTGGGAAGTTAGCTATTATTATTTATTACTGTGTTATTTATTAACGCAAAAAGAAGATTACAATGACAATACAATATGCCTATAAACAGCTCAGTTTTATAAGTATCTGTCTTTGTTGAACGAAAATTTGGCAGGCATTTCCATTATGTTGAAGAAATTACAATAATGACATCATTTTCTTGGTTCCTACTAACTTGTATATATTCACGTATTATTGTGAGTTTCCTTCTGAAGTCTGGGGGTAATGAACCTGTACTTAAGGTCGTTTGCGATCGTTTACAGTTCAAAGACCAAAGGGAAAAAATGTCATTCCCAGAAATCGAACTTCATAAATTTTTCTGGCCTTAACGTGCGCCCATTTCTTCTTGAGTTCTTTGGGTTCATGAACATGCACTTCGATCTTTTTTGATCATTTTTTGTCTGTTTATTCTTGCCGTTTTAACCTTTCGTCCGATTTGACAAATTTCCGTATTGCAAAAATACCTGTATTAATTTATAAAATTTGGATAAATTTTAATCTGGAAGGCGTTGGATTTTTTGGTTTGGCATCTCGTATCTGCGATGTTTGCCTGAAGGCTATGACAAACGGGTCTTTGGTTTTTTAAAGTAGATACGATTAACAAAAGTACCACACAGGGATACCGCTGATGATGCCGCAAAACCGAAGCGCATCCGACAAGCCAAACCAGCGAAGACAGACACTTCAAAATGATCGGAAACAACCAAATTAGAGGTTCATCCAGCGGACACATAGAAGCATTCAAACCAAGGACACGACTGACAAAAAAACACACAGACCAAAGTCGAATATATCCCGTCTGACAACGGAAATAGGCAGACTAAATTGATCGGAATCGACCAAACTACTTTTAAAATCATTTACATTATGGCTTACTCTAGAACGAAATGTAAAATTGAAACTAGTTAAATTTGTCAGACGTAAACTTACAGAGAGATTACGCTGACTATTTTTTCAACCTATTTTTAACTGCTGATAATATTAAATTATATTATTTATTTATTACCATTACAAAACGTACATACACAAATAACACAAACCAGGCAGTGGTATTTCAATTCTGACCAGGAACGTTCAAGTATTTTGTATGGCCAATTTGACAAGAAGTAGTCCTTTCCTGGCTTTCTTTCCACAGCAGAGGACGTACTAAGGTCTATAATTATCAAGAAAAGTACAAGAAACAACAGATAACCAGTCAAGACGAGATGGCTGACCGAACGTACCAATCTGCGATGAAGACTGTTCACAATTGAACAAAATTAGAATACGGCCAAAATTTCTATTTTATTACCGTTTATAAATGTTTCTTCAGTATTAAAGAATAATCAAATTATACCGAACAGTCGTACAACAAATTTCTTGATTCAAGGTGAAAAGTTGGCGTGTTGAAACTTTCAGGCTAATGGACGAACATCTTTTGAAAGAAAGCTTCCTGGTTCTGAGTGACTGTTAATACAGACCATTAAGCTTCGAATCGATTCACGGCCTACCTTGGTAAAACAGCCTGGGCAAAACTATCAATCAACGTTACCAATTTCCCTAGTAGGTCGTGTTCGATTCAACGTCAATCTCGAACCTTTATCGTCATCGAGGGGGGCGCTCGTCTAATAAAATGAAAACGGAAACCCTTTAACAGCACGAGAATCAAAAATCACTCTTTGCGGATTGAATTCGTTCCGGTTGTTCGATCCAGAAACACTTAATTTTGAAATATCCTGACCCTTGCGTAGGCCCTTCAATTTGTCTAAACATGAAAGTTGTAGCGGATTTTTTTGTTAATAGGCCTATTATTTCAATCAAACAAAGATGAGAAGGATGTAAACTGGTTTTATTATCACGTTGTTTAGAATATATGAAACCAGAAATTTCAATAACATACAGGTACAATTATTATTTTAATAATACTTCCTTGCTTAATCATAAAAAATAAAACCTGAAACCTTAGGTTAAACCTTCAAAAATAAACCTCTGTCTATTAGCCTGATGTATTTGTCAAACTTTTATTTCGAATTCTTCTTCTTTCTTATTTTACGTGATATCCAGAAATCAAAAGGAAGAATTCTGAATACCTTGGTAATGTTATATAACGAAACCAGCGTTAGGACGACTTAGCGGCGCTTAATAATAGAATATGGCGGCCAAGAATAGCCGGCCTTTAGGACTTAGACAATTTTCTTCTTTCTCCCTTGGCGGTTTTGGCACGTGAAACATTAAGAGATGTATGTTGGATGAGGGCAAATTCCGTGCTCCATTGCATAATTTTCGTTTTCTGATATGACCTGTGTGACCTTGTTTTCCTATTCTTAAGACTTTAAAACTTTAAACTTTAAGGCTTTTAAAAAATGTAAAATAAAATTTCTTTGTGTGATCTGCGAGGTGAGAATTTGCAATTTGGTAGTTACCCATCATTTTCGTCTGCCTACCTTCGCTGTGCTCCCGGAAGGTTTGGACCTAAGTTAGTGGACGTTCACCTTTCTTTGTGCTGTGTTGCGTGTTGCCAATCGCGCAGGTAACAAGTACAGAGATGTATCCACTTTATCCAACATGTAGTTCATGGCGAATTTGTAACCTTTAGGCGTTATTTCTTCATAAAAGAAAGCCCGTTATTATCTCTTTCGTATTATTTATCAATTTCAACGACTTCGCTGCCGTGTTTTCAATTTTTCCCTTTCGTGGATGGAAAATTTAAAAAAAAGTGATAATCACATTGGGACCCCACGTAATAAAATAGTAGGTACGCAGTATATTTCAGTATGAAATTTCTAAATAACTAAATGCACATTTTTGGTCCTGAAAGGTTGAATTGGATTGAACACGTAGGTAGTGGCTTAATTCCCAACACCATATTCAAAATGCTTAAATAGTATTTAAATATATTCTAAATATTGGTTAACGAGAAAGAGATACTTAACAAAAACAAATGAACATTAATACTTTTTGTGAATAATAGTTGGGTAGTTCAAATATACAATAAAAATAAAGTCTACATGCTAATATGAACTGTGATAACTCTTTATTTCATTTATTTCATTATTTATATTTTAATTTAATTTAATTGTAATTTTTCCAACTTTAAAATGTTCTTTTATTGGAGAGGGTGTAGAAAATAAATCCCTTTCGGTTTCGACTTTTATACAAAATCGTAAAACCATTTTTTCTGACCAGCCATTAATGAAAAACATTATTATTTTCTGATTACTGATCTATACAGGGTTTTTTTTTAGTCGGGGAAGATGGATTGACAAAAATTTTCCATCATTTGCCGCAGTTCTTGAACTGAGGTTGCTGGATTATGATTTGAGTAGGCATTGTTTTTTAAATTGCCTCACAGAAAATAGTCAAGTGGAATTAAATCGTGCTTAGATCTGGCGTTGATGCCTATCCGCCTGCAAAGATTTGTGTGCGGTACATCCATCAAGCTGGAGAATCATTCTTTGTCGTGGTTGCAGAGGGGGATCATCTAATAATGTTGGTAAAACCGTCGTCAAAAAATTGAGGAACTGAGCGCCATTTAAATTATATTGGTAGAAATAAGACCCTATTAATTTATTTCCGAGTCGACACCAAACGTCTAAATAACTCTAAATCACCTGCTGATGAAAAGTGTGAAAGCTTTTGTCATTTTTTGACCAATTTAAAATCCGATCGCACCATTGTTGTCAGCGTAAACTATCTCTTAACATGATGTGTCAGGATGTATAGAGTTGTAAGTGTATTTAGAAGTTGAAATGGGCCTGAGGTAGCCTGTATAATCTTTCTACAAAAAAAAGTAAAAATTTGAAACTAGACTAAAAATATTAAATACTTTTTTCTTTTTTTTGGATAGCGTCATTGGTTCAAGAGAAATTCAGATCTCAATAGGACACCCTGGATAAGCTCAAATCTGCACACATACACACGTATACAGAGTGAGCCTATCACTTATCGCAGTACACCGGCAGGAATCTCTCACCCCGTTGCTGACAGTTCTGGATCAGACCTAGGTCTTATTCTTTCAGCCACCGAGGACGGAAGAAAGCTACCAACCGTTTCATCCCCCAACGAATCAGTCTCCCAATTCCACTCTCACTCACTCACCTTCTTTCCTATTTACATGCCAATCACTCTATTCGTGTGGTTTGAAGTACCCAATATATGCATAATGATTATTCGGAGGTCGTGAGATGCGGTCTAGTGGGACGTAAGTTTTAGAAAAACATTTTCTTTATCGTGCCAACGTTTCGATCTTTATTGAGACCATCTTCAGCGCTCAAAGGGTTTGTTTCCTGCATAATTGTATCATTCTTGTATGTCGTGTTGAGAGTGCCCACGACACAAAAGAATAACACATCTTCACGGAAAACAAACACTGATCACACAGAAGATGATCTCAATAAAGATCGAAACGTTGGCACGATAAAGAAAATATTTTTTAAAACGAGCAGACCGCAACTCCCGATCTATGATATAATATTCCGCCATCGGCCCTCTCATTCTACACATTAACGTCAATAAATACATTCACTATCAACATTCAAAAACATAAATACTATATATAATAAAACAACCCATTTTCTACTGTCTTTATACAAGTTAGTAAACCGTGAAATCGCTCGGCACTATCTCTGTTGAAAAACTAGGGCACGACGGTCAAAATAACATATAGAACAAGCATTGAAGTTGGAGAAATCAAATAAACCAGATTTTTCAGAAACTGTCATATAAAGCACAAAGAAAAAAATTAGATTTTACTCTTCGTAGTGTTGATTATTTTTCTGTGAAATTTTCCAATGGCGTTCAAGAGTACAAACAACATAAATTTGTGAATACTCTCGTCATGCTACGTTGCCCATGTTTGAATAGATTAGCCTTCATTGGACCGTTAACATTAAAAAAGGTTCGCCTCAACTTATTTTATCCTACAGCTGAAATAGTCAGGTCGAAAATGAGGTTTTCAGGCGTTCTTTTCGCGAAGCGAATCAATTGAAAGCCGGAGGGTAAAAATTGCTTAACACAAGAGAGTAGAAAGTTAAAAAGGACCCTTCCATCTTGAATATTTTGTTTTGACGATTACGTTTTTCTAATTTGTGCCCTCGTTTTAATTGTGCACAAGCACGCTAATATTCCCCGGTGGAAATGGGTCAGGTAGCCCCATGAGAGATAGCTCTCGGGTTGTCATTAATCTCCGCATTCATACTGATTTTTTAACGTTATCAGGGGAACAATTTATTACGAAATGAACTAATAGTCAGATAATGCCGGTTTCTAATATTGTTTAAAGCCTAATGTGTACTGAACATATTTTCAGCAAGGTACAGTTCATCAAAACCCAATGTATTCATGCGACGAAAGGAAATCGAACCAATCGAAATTTTTAAATCACAAGCTTATCTAGCCTTAAAGTGATATTTTATGAAAATTGTGTGATTTCCATGGGGTTTATGGGACGATGAACCATGAAGTTTAGCCGTTTATGATCATTTTGGTCTACCGATTTCCGCCGTTTTAGTCAGACAGACGCGTTCAGTCTTTCATCCGATCTTGCATGTTTCCTCATACCAAAATTGTCAATACTGATATAAAAATACATTGATAAATAAAAAAGGCGCCGGTCGTCGCAACGGTTCGAATGTTGTCACGGAAATTATTGGACGGTTCCCGGGTTCGAATCTCAGCGGCCCAAAATTCCGGAACCCACAGGGACTTCTATTTGCAAACCTCCTTTAAACAATAAATCAACAAATATGACCCTTTTGGCCTTTTATGATAATCATATATTATTTATAATAAACTCTGTTGAATCTGTTATATTTGGTCTTTTGTACAACCAAAGAAACGTCTTACAAAATAACAAGAAAAAATAAATAAACAACATAATAAAAAGAAAGCACACTCATTTTTTACCATACTTTTCATTGTAAATAATTTGAGATGTTTGTTTTTGAAAATGTTAGTAGAACAACAGTTTTTAAATATGGAGTATATAAATTGATTGTTTTTAATTTTTTCATTCAATTATTGGATTTTTTGTTGATAGTTGAACTGATTGTTACACCCATTTATTGATGTTCCCTAGTTTATCTTAGAATTTGAATTGCTAATCGTTGTGATTTTCTTCATGAATTTCTTCTTATTGAATAATTTTCTAAACATTTTTGTGCTGAATGCGAAAGAAATTAGAGTTATCTTAGCTCCAATATGTACATTTTCAAGTGATATTTGGCGAATTGGGGTCTCCTTAATTAGTTCATCAATGGTCTAGTTGTTTTCGGCAACCAGGTCGTCAGTCATGTGAACGAGGAATCCCGGGTTTCGACATAATTGCCATGATCGTTTTGAATGATACTGGAACGGGTGGGTCATGTTGATCAACGATGATAATCTAATCGTGGGTGGAGACCCAAGGGAAACCCGATTTAATGATGAATTTTGAAACTTCAGCATTGAAATCCTACATTTTTGAACATATGAACTCCCGTATAAATAATTAATACCAGCTTTCAATGTTATAATTTTATAAGTACTAATGACCACAATATATTGCTTAAATTATCAAAAATCTAGCTCATTCATGCTTATTATATTCAAGGGCATTGATGTAGCTTATCGTTTGTTTCTTTTGTTTAAAAATTTAAAACAATTCGGTGTACTAATTTGATTAGGTTTTTACAGTTGTAAGTTACAATTTTTTTAAATGCGTCGTAGCTATCGTATGTCAGTGAACCCCCAACCTATGGCATCACATGTTATTTATCCTATTATTAGCTTCCCGATTGGATTTGTACGTAATGAAAAAATCGTTAAAACAAATAGGCAGCTTAGAACACAAGAAAAAAAGGAAATGTCAAACTATGTGGGGGTGACGAAAGTCTGTGCGTTTTATAGGCATTCATTTGAACAAAAATTTAAATTGTTAAAAGTAACAAATTAAAACTAATAAACATAATAAACAGGGCAACTATTCATATAAATAATTCTATTACGACAAATCGTGTAGATATGATTTAATTAAATTTGACGTTTTGGACCATCTTGTTACCATCTGCTTCGTTTCGACGTGACCTCTTATCTGAATCTTATCTGATCTCATACTAATTACAGAATTCCCGACGGAAGCTTGTAAGTGAAATCACAAACCGTTACGACATATTTATTTTGTAATAAAATTGAATAATAATAAGGGAATATTGATGCAAAAAAGGCTAACCTGTCAAGGCCTTTAATACCATGCTCAACAAATTATATACTACGCAAGATACGTGTGGGATACACATTTCATGTCTGTTTATAAGAGCGAAAAATATTTTAGTATACTTTGTTTTTAATTCTATATTAAAAAAAAGATAAGTCCAATTCTATTTTGGATTACAGGTATTTAGACAATAAAACGTTTTTTCATAATAGTACATTATTCATTATTTTTAAATATAAATTTAAACTTTTAAAACGTTCATGGTAGATAGTGATACAGTAATATGATAATTAATAAGCATAATTTGTAACTGAATCATTCTCAGATAAATGATAAATGCACTTTAGTATGCTGATTTAACGAATCTAAGCAGAAGACAAACTGGTCCAGTAGTATCAGACTTAGAGGCTCTACCGGCCACGCTTTTCCCCTCAGCACTCTGTAGTACCTCTGAACATAAGTCCCCTCGACCTTGTATGGTATGTTAATGAGTAAGAAGCGGGTTGCACCCCAGACAGTGCAGCTTTCTGGCTTATTGAACTAATTTACTAGTTCAGTTTGGTAGACTCCACGATCTTGAGGTGAGGGCTATGAAATAAGATATGGTCCTGTGTCATTATTTCTTCCGTATCCACTAGTCATTCTCCCTTTGAGGGTTACCTTAAAGATAGTTTCAAATTTATTTTGTACAGTTGAAAAAACTTTTTTTATGTAAGACATGAAGAGTAGTGCTGCTGTAAATACTGCATGTAAACAGGTGACTGTAGCTGCTGCTTATGTGTGCTTGAACCTTATTCATTTTAATATTTCATTATGTTTATACAAATCTGATGTACTGTTGGATTTTTATTTTTTATATTCCTCATTTTATAATGGCTACCATCTTCACCTTTTCACTGATGTAGGCACTTAGCGTTTTCAGTATTCTACAGCTCGGCTTGTTTATTTGAGTACGAATCTGTTAACGTAAAACCAATAGTGAGAGTAAATCAGTAGCATTGTTTGATCGTACACCATCGTTGCACCTCCTTCTTGATTTATCATCTTACTGGCATCAGAATATACTTTACGGTACTTTTTCGTCGCCTTCTTCTGTCTCTACTGTATCAATTGATAGTTGAAGCCATTGATTTAGTAGTTAGGGTGATTCTACTGGAGGTGGGAAAGCACGATTGAGGCTTCTTTTTAACGGCGTTTTGAATTTTAACAACATTTATATGCTGGATCATAGCAGGCAGGGGATGTTTCATAAGGAAATCGTCCACAGTGCTATTCTCCGTTGGATACTTTTAATTTTTATTGGATTATATTTCTTTTTAAGGGCATCGCTCCGTACTGGAGATGCATATTTGAGAATGGGCGAACTGACACCAGCGTGTAGAACCTTTAATGCGTTAAAGCTGGACTGTTTTTCTTTTCTTTCAAATTGGCCTTATCCCTGGTATTTAATATACAATTATAATATATCTGATATCAATTATATTGAGATAATTTGTTTGTTATCTATGCCGTTATCACGTTTTGACGGTTTAAAATATTATATTTAAATTGAATTCAATTTTTTATACGTATTTTTTTTTCGCTCGTTTCATTTCGCTGATAAGGATTGGAACTGGGGTTTTCATTTTAAATAAATAATAGTGTTTTATGCACTATATTCTAATTAACTCATTGGTTTTGTTCGATATAATTTGTTTTGTGGTTTTTATGGTGAGAGATCTCACAGTCAAAATTAGTTTTCTTTTATCACGTTAAAAACATGTTTTCAAATTTTTATAATAATGGGTCAATTGCAGGCTTTGTAAATAAATAATATTATCAAATATTGTTTTCATTACCCTATGAATATCGTGTTAAATGATTTCTAAATTTTCAGTTGAAATAAATTTTTGTTTTAAATATTTGTTTCGACTTGTAAATTAACGAATTCGATTCCTTAAAATCACTTTTGTAAGAGAAGGAAAATTATTAATAGGTAGGGGAGAAACTACTAACGGATTTATCTGATTCCAGATCGATAAGTAAATTTAAGAGCCTGTTAGTTCGTTGTTGTTATTTTTAACACTGGAAATAAAACTGATAGTTTTGATCATTATTTATTTTTTTGCAGGTTTGACTCTGAAAATAATATACTTTTAATATTGTCTTTTCATAAAGGAAAACCTCTGCTGGGTGTATAGTTAGGTTGGTTTGGTAAATTTAAAGAAGAAGAATATTCAAATACTATGGCATAAAGAAATCAATGGTTATCTAAAAGCGGACAAACTAGTTAAACAGGATGCATCAACTAGGTATTTGATCAGAACTTGTAATAGGAACTAACAAATTTCCCTTTTAAACAAAATATTATAAAACATACAAGAAGATGTCATAAGCATAGATGCGCCCATAAATGTGGATCAGTTTAAATGGATGATAACGCAATTCTTAGTCTTAATCATAATTGGAAACCGTCTACAGTAGAAACAATTTTAGATAACTGATTGGGGTCTATCTTTGAAAACAGATAATTCCTACTCACAGTTAATTGTTTTCAACAATACGGATTTCGAGCTTATAGCTCATCATCAGGTTGAATGAGTTCTACAACCACATCTCTCGACATGAATTTTAAAATTATCATGATTTCTGTTAACTGATTGGATTGTTGACAGTCGTCGTTTAAATAAACATACTCATATATTTTGGATTTTACAATTCCGTGATGAATAAGCGTCTACTTCACATATTTAGGAGTATTCAGGCATTCAGGCATTCAGGCAAACTGTGTTAATGTAAAAAAGTGTTGTGATGAATGTCCTCTACTTCGCTACTACATCTACTAATCGCATAAACGTCCCTAGCACGGTCTGTTAACTGTTATGCTTTTCTAGATGGATCATAGTTTATTTATATGTTCGTTGGCACAATGTAAATTTCACAAAAGTAACGGTACACATACAATAGGAATCATGCAGAACGTGCATATACTATGATGGAGAAACATCTGACTTACACATTGGAATGCCTTCACGCAAGCTTTTTCATGCGAGAGGTTTCTTGTCTATTTTGTAAACTATGTTATAGTTAGGTTTTATACTTACTATGTGTTAGTTGTTCACAAGGGGAAATATATATATACAAACAGTAGGATTTTAGGAGATTGTGATATGCAGACACGGTACTGAGCATGAATCTGCCTCATTTATTTAGAAAAATTCACGCAAGCCGTGTTAATCGTGTATGTTTTATGACACATGCGTACTATTTTGGAACTAGTAATTATTGCACTCTAGACCTTAGCACGGTCTCCATGTCTGTTAATAGCTATGCGAGTGGTTTATTGCCTAAACTATCTCGGCTGTAGCTTATTTACTTCGTATTATTGCTTATAATGAAAATATTCACAAAAGGAAACATGCACGAACTATAGGAATTATGCAGGATGTCATGAGCAGATGCTGAGAAGTAGAAGCATCCACCTCTCATATCTATGGCTATTCACGCAAACTGCGTTATACGGGAAGTTTTGTGATGCTTTGCTTGCTAGTTTGATGAAGTTTGCTATTTCGTAACTAATAGCACATTCGACATTACCACGTTCTGCGTCTTACCTACCTCGTGTTAGTTGCTCATAAGAAGAAGAAGACTAGGAATTCACAAAAGAATCATAAAGGAATGAATTATAGAAAAAACCATCTAGATTTTAAAAGGAAGGATCAAAAAGGGTCAATTTCATCAAACAATTTTCTTCAAGGCACTTTTAAACGTATTATCTAGCAATCAATTTGCAAATTTTGCATGACAAATCAATCACTCGAAACCTCTAAATAGCCATCTCGAGCACGTTAGCAGAATTAACAGATGAAAATCTTCAATGGGCGTTGACGTATACTTTATGGATAACGTGAATTTGCGTGAATACCAACTATAAATATACAACTAGGTGGAGACAGTTTACAGACTAAACCTTAAATTGAAGCTCCTGAAAACTACCAATTAGTTCTGCTCTAGACTTTATAAAAAGGATGATTTAGGAAATACATTCTGATTATAGGAGATAAAATAAATAAAATACCACTTTAAAGGCCAGGGCTTATTTATTCATTTGGAGAAATTCATTAACCCGTCGTAATTTATGATACCTCCATAGAATTGTTTTATGTTTTCCAGAAGATTAACGATACATACCACAAAGCAATAGTGGTCCAATCCAATTGGATGGAATCCATATATCCATCATTACGACTGTTTCTTAAATCCGAAAGGTCAATTCTATTACATACTTTTGACAATCGATTTAACTTAATGTTGCTTCAATGAAAAAGTATGAGAGGGTGGAAAATTCATTTTCACAAATACAAATCCTGTTCGTTGGGATGGCGTTGGAAGAAACAATTGCAGGACCTATTAAGAAGCATGCGGGAGAATGGGCAGAAAAATTGTAATAAATGGTCAATATTATGAATTTATGATAAACCGACAGCTTAAATATAGAAGTTTTTTTATAGTTAGTGACCTTTTCAGAAGATGGCCTGGCTGTATTTATCTTGAACGAATGACGCTATAAAAAATCTAGTTTCAAATGTCTACCTTTTTGTAGAAAAAATAAGCAGGGGATTATTAATTGGTCCAAAAATGACAAAATTATAGCAAAATAAACCGTATTTCGTTTGTTTTTTGGTTCATTCCAGTAATTTGGTTCTTCACAAAAGTAAACATTAATTGCCTTTACAGTTTACATTCTGTCATTGTTGGTCAAACGGGCATTTGAGAGCAAATCTTAATTCCTGGAATTAAATACATTTTACAATAATATCCGTTTTGTATTCAGTATTGCACTCAAAATGAACCGAAGAGCACATTTTTCCGTTTTATTAGTGTTGCTCGCAATATGAGGAGAAAGGGATCAGTTGCTATTCCATGCCAAGAAACCGGCAGCGTAATTTCGAAGAGGAGCAGAATATTTTACTATATATTCGCGAAAATCCGATTCCTCTCTCCGAAATGGTCGAAGGGTTTTAGGTTTTTCAAAAAATAAAATGAGAGCTATACTCCAGATTTCCAATTTTAAGAGGATCGCTCCCATCTTGTCCAGTGACTTCGGGACTCTGAGTATGACAGGCATCTAACGATCCTTGCTCAAATGTCGATTTGGGAAGCTGAAAACGTTATCCCACCCAATAGACTAATAATCCAAGTTCACCTCTAACGGCATACTAAACAGTTGAAATTTTCGAACGTGGGCAGAGGAAAATCCGAGAGTCTCGTACTCTTGTCATCAGGTTGTTTACAGTATCAAATTGGTGTGGACTTGCCGAAAATAAATTGAGCTTTATTTCAACGAAAATAATTCAAATCTTGCTCAATTGAAGAAAGTCAACGCCTGATCTGTTGGCTTCCTCAGTCGCTCGATTTAATCCCATTTGACTATTTTCTTGGGGGCAATTTAAAAAACATTGTCTACGCCAATCATAACCCAACAACCCCAGGTGAAGAACTGCTGCACAGGATAGGAAATGCTTGTTAATCCATCTCAACTGACTCGCATCTTACTGAGCACCGGTGGTTAAGAAGAGCAAACAAATCTTTGCGTCTTTACGCAAGGCGAGGTAGTTCGAAGGTAAAATGTGATGAATAAATAACAAGCGAAATGACTGATCTTTTCAAAATTTTTGTCAAAGCATTATTTTTTGACCAATTAAAATCTGATTGTACCAGTGTTTTCAGTGTACAAAAATCCTTTAAAATGATGTGTCAGGATAAATAGCGTCGTATTTGAAATTTTGAAGTTAAACTGGGACTGAGGTACTCTGTATAATTTTTTCCCAAAAACAGGTAACAATTTGAAACAAGGCTAAAGATTTTTTTTCAATAGAGTCATGGCACAATTTCAGCCTGGCCATAGAAAAAGGACAACACATTTTTTCTCCAAAATCCAAAAGTGATTAACATCTTGTTTTTTCTTATACAATTTCTTGTCTTTCATTCTTGTCGAAAAATTAAGCCGACCCAGTACGGGAAATCAAGACAAAGTGATTACGGAAGGGGGTTGGTGGCACGGGAAAGGAAATCGATATCCAGGTGGCACCGTCCTAGATCCATCAGTCAAAAAGGGGAAAAATGAACTCAGAAGATTGATCGTCCTTAACACTGGGCCTAGTTTCAGAAATTTTTTCATAGTTCTTAGTTGTTCAATTTGTTGTTTATATTTTGTAAAATTTATTACAAAGAAGCAATCATGAATGAATAACTCGATCGATCACCACTAATCACTATATTATAAATAAATTTGCCTCGCTGATGTACCTTACGATGGAACAACCAAACATAGTTGAAAGTACAAAATTATCAATAATAAAAATAAATTTTATGAGTGGGCACTTGTGTTTTTCTGTGTAGGACCACCCACACAAATAAAATGCGCACTGACACACGTAAGCGATTATGTAAACAAGACGTACAAACAAAACTTCACAAGAGCTTAATAATTTAATAATAAAATATATACGATTGAGCATTTTGTTTTATTTGCTTTTTTGAACTGCCTCATACTCTTGCCGTTATATCATGGTGTGTTACTTCTCACTTCTTTATTTATCCCTCTGTATCTACATCTCTCTTTCTCTGAATCCGCGCGTATTTGGCCAACATGTATTCATTTCAATTAAATATTTTAAATAGGATTGTCCCTAATTGTTGGGAGATATTACGTTAAAAGCAATAGGGTGACTCAGGAGGTACGATACACAACTGATAAAGATTATCATTCTTCTTTACATGTTTAAAAAAAAGCTATTCACTGATAAGGAAAGCCGAATTGAAATCAACACACAAACTTCGAGTAAAGAAAAGCTCAAATACAAGAATAGTGTTATAATAAGAGAACAGCCGGTGTGTGAGTAATGATTAAAATAGCTGATTAAAGGGCGCGCTAAATAAAGGGTTGCGCAGCTTTTAGAGGAGCACATATCGTTAT
This sequence comes from Cimex hemipterus, assembly GCA_039619505.1. NCBI lineage: Eukaryota > Metazoa > Arthropoda > Insecta > Hemiptera > Cimicidae > Cimex > Cimex hemipterus. The sequence continues at coordinate 33,565,276 of CM077099.1, forward strand.
AATGAGCGATGCCTATCTGGTTTTTAGTAGATTACGTTGAGTCAACACACCTATGGCCGTGAGGTGTTTACCCCAGCTATATCACTACCCTCCGTCTCAGTTATCAACCCTTGGTACAATCTCATCCCTGGCGAGAGAGAAAAACAATAAATATTTAATCAGTAATTAATTATTGTATTCAATGAAAAGTCGAACAGGTGTAACTCAATATTGCAACATGTTTTCATAATATGCCTGTTTACATATTTCCTTAGTGGCAAATAAATTGAATATTAGATTTTTGGAGATTTGTATTTACACATGTTGACAATTCAAACACAATAGAGATTAATATCTAGTTAATTGTATGATAGGCTGAAGAAATATTTTTGTGAAACAGTTTTCGTCAGTTTTAATTATCTTGGCCTATAACAAACGCGAAAATTGGCAGCTCGGAAAAAATGATCGTAGAGCGGCAATCTTCAAGTGCCAAAAAATAGATTAAAAAATCTTTTGTTGATAGCACGTTGATCTGCTAATCGGTGACCACGTGAAGAACATATCGCGTTCTTCTACACTCGCGGGTTTTTGATGTTAGTAAACGTTTTGGCTTTGCACCATCTTCAGTGACTCACTGAAGATGGTGCATAGCCGAAACGCGTTTCAGTAACGTTAGAAACCTGTGCGTTTGGTGTTCTAGTGACAAAAAGTGTCTGATCGTTCAACAGAAATTGTTTCACTATATAATGACCACGAAAAACGATGCTTGTCGTTATGTTTAATAACATCTCAAACCAGAATATATAATTGGCAAGATCGATCGTAGGTAAAGAGATTCCGAAGTCCTTAAGGGTGGTTCTTCTTTTAAGGAAAACTTCATTTTGTAAAGATAATCGAGAACAATTTTGTCTTTTTAATAGCTCACCATATGACACTTATTTAAATTAAGATACATACCATTTGTGTCGACTTATGTTGTGCAAAAGACAGACAGAAAGACACTACCTTTGAATATTTCCAGATCATCAGCATAGATTGATGTCAGTCGTGTGAAGGATGAGGAAAATTGGCCTAAATGGAGGCCCTGAGGCACTTGAACGTAAACGGACGTGATTGTAGTGACTTTAATTTAATGTATGTAGATGTAGCAAAACCCATCTTAACAATAATTCACTAACACTAAGGGCTTGTAATTATGCACTGATATTGGGAAAACTTTCTGTATATATTATGCAGGGTGGGTGACAAAGACCCGAGGGGTTAAATGCCTTGATAGACTCGTACCCCATCCCAAAAAGTCCGTGACTTGGTCGGCTCACGTGTCCTGCATAAATCTCTTGCAGATTTTGTACCTTTTAATCTCGGGGAGAGATTTGGTGAAGTCCTTTTCCTTCAAAGATTTCAAATCTAGACCTAAACAATCTATACCCTAACTATCCTCAGTGTACCTATCACACTCTGCGAGGTAGTGCCTTGCAGTTTCTTCTTTTTTTATTACGCAAAAAAGACAAAAGGGATCTGGTAGAATACCCATTCCAGAGAGGTATCTTCTCAGTAGGCAGTGGCCCGTCAGAATACCTTTTAGCCTCCTAATTCCCTGTCTTGAGTTAGAGAATAGCCATTTCGATTCTGCTGGTTTGATCACCTTAACAAACTCTTTCGATAGCCTGTGTCCGAGGTTTAACTTTCACTCCAAAGAATTGTTTCATGCCCCAGTTTTTAATACTCTTTTTCGCTGTGGTCATAGAGTGGGGTAAGACAGGTTGTGGCCCCGTCAAACGCAGCATTAGAGCTTTCTTTGGCCAGGCTATCCGCCTCTTCATTTCAATATGTCCTGCATAGTGTGCTGGTATCCAAATAGGGGTTACCTTGTTCTCAAACCTGGAAGAGATCCTATTGATAAGTCTACAGTTTCTTCCACCAGTATAGATGTTGACAAATCTTTTTGTAATGACCTAAGAGTAGCTGAAAACTTACCTTACTGAATGCCTTATTGAAAATCTGACGGCCCAAATTGAAATTATCAAGACTATAAATTAAGTAGATTAATGGTTGTAGATCGACCTCTCATAAAGTTATGTTATTTTGGAACAATTATTTGTTTAATACATGGGTAGAATTTTGAATAGTGATTGGGATTTAGTTAGATATGCAATGCTTGTCTCCGGGTTTTAAATCTGGTATTATAAGGCGGAATTTAAGGCACTCGGTATGTGTTCTACAAATTAGAGATTTATTCAAAAATGTGGATAAAATTGGAATTAAAGCTGGGACAAGTTTCCATGGGAGGTATGCTATGTGAAAATGAAATAGATGGAGTATTTAGGTTTCAATTTCTTTCATAATCGTATGATGGTAAAGAAGCGTGATTAGATAAGGTCAATATTAGTATTTATTATTTCTTGATTTGACCCAAAAAAATGTAAAAGTAGAACAATATTCAATAAATATCAATAATTTGAAACATCCGTCAACTCATCACATACTTAAAATGTTGGACTTATTTCAATATGTGTATTAAGAAGACTACTCTTTGCTTCACAAACAAAGCGAACTGTCGATAACAACGATAATTAATAATAAATACAATTTAAAAGATTCTCTGCTTGCCAAAATCGTTATTTTTGAATAGATAATGCCTGCATTTATTGACTTACCCCGGAAATTGTTCTTCTCGTTATGCCATCGTCCCAAATATTTTCTGTTTTTTTCCCTTTACATTCCTAAATTGGGAAAGTTTCCCTGCTTCTTTCCAATAAAAAAAGGCACAATTTGCATACGGCGAAAATTTCCTCATTTCTCCTTTTTATCAAAGGTGTGCGTCATCCACTAAAAATTTGTGAAAACAATCAAATTTGTGCCTCTCCTTAAGATGGCCCCAAGAGAGCGAAACGTAATGACCAAACAATCTTATTCTTCCCTACCTCGATGACAAATAAGCAAAAATTAAACAGCACGGCCGTTGAAAGCAAAAACTACTTAAGTTATTAAGTGCGAACATTTCTTGAATCTTTTTCGTATTCAATTGGTTAAAAGTTCCCGCCCTCTCTACAACCAAATATTTGATGGCCATAACTGTTGTTCAATAATCCTCTAACGTGTCTCTGTTTGTCCAAACGGTGGGCGTCAGACGAGATAGCAAATGACGTGCTGGTCTGTAAACCGATACCATGATACATTTAATTTTCCAAAATTTAGTTGAACTTATAATCCTTGGTATTTATTCCTACAGTTGTCCTTCCGTTGAATTTAGTTGCCTTTGATCGGGGTCGATAAAAAACAACGTTTAATTTATATTCCAATTTGTTATTCATCAATTCTTTATTATGCTGAATCATTTTGAAAATATGTTGTGATATTCTGTTAATGTTGTGACCTTATTGAAGACTAAAATTTTCACACGTTTTGCCTGTGGATTGGAAGAGGATCAAAAATGGGTTCAGTGTAGAGCTGGTTTGAAATTGGATACTGGCGGTTCAAGGGTGCAAAAGCACGCAACTGTTGAAACAAACTAAGTTTGCCACGGCCAAGTTTGAACTAGGAAAATAAGAAGGGTACGCGGAGAAGTTGACAGAACGTTGACAGTCGCTTGGATTCATGCCATTTGTCCCTTCACAGCCCAAGCGGTTTATTCAGAATAATAATGAATTTTCTGGCTCTGTCCTAACATTCATTGTTTAGGGTAGCCTGCTGTACGAAATAAAGATGATTTTGGGGGATTATAAAGGAGTTATTACTGAATACCTATTTTATATAAGTTCAAATCGGCACGTGCATGTACATCTGTTGATCACTTCGCCAGCTCATTGGGTGCTGTTATCTACAATAAACTGCACCTCGGTCAGCCACCAAGGTTGTGCTATTAGCACCTGGGCCATTTCAACTCCTAGCGCAAGCAGTTCTTAAATCCTAAGTTCACACTCACTCTTAAATGAATTCTTAATTATTTACCATTCATTCAGTTATGGGTGGAGTACTCTATATTGCTCATCACCCTTTACACTTATTAAACAAGGCTGCTAATTGAGGATCGATGAGGTACTCAATATCCCGTCACTCAACGGGGCCCTTTCACACCACACATTCACCCTAATAAATACATCCAGTTGATTGTTTTTGGTCTGCGAGTAGGTGAACTCATGTTGAACACAGGCATCACAGGGTTTGGCTCCACACGCAGGTTTTTGAATTATTAAACTCATTTAATGGAACTGTACATACCTTTTACGTAAAGTAGCCTGACTTGTTAGGGGTGATGATGGGTTTTGGTCTGCGAGTCCGTGAACTCACAGGGATCACATAGAGGGTCCGTCTCCACTCGCGGGTTTTTGAGATAGTCAAACGCGTTTCGGCCATGTTCAGTGAGTCGGAGTTCGAGGAAGTTCTTCAACTCAAAATCCCCCAGTAAGTAACTGTGCCGTGTAATAAAATTATTTATTGTTGTCAATTTTTTTAATACTTTCATTCTTTAATCGTGCCGAACTGAACAGGGGGCACAGATACTCGCTGCCGTGCTAAGCACAATTCTCATATCTGGTTTTATTCCTGCACGCTCTCTATATGGAGCCGAGGAATGGCACAGTCCAATTAAATGGGAAATATCTATCGACCTTACTCTACTCGGGCACAACTTAAATGAATTTCAAATTGTAGCCTATTTCAAAAGAATATTCTGTCAATTTTGAACTCTATTTAGAACTAAACAACCTATATGCGAGATTTTGTAAAGAAAGAAAGTTTGTATTCAATAATGAAACGCCGCCTCTTTTCGGTAAAAAAAAATGTATAGGGGTTGAGATAGAAAGCAATAATTTTTCAATAGGAAAATGATTCTAGTTTCAGTTGCTACTTTAGCACTGGGGATTTTGGTCGCCCTGAGAAGGGCCGATAATCGAAGTCCGTCGACTGATGTCGATGAGCCTAATGCAAAGATAGCGGGAATCGGTAAGACTGCAACGAGCAAAGGGAATCGTGCAACACAAAGCCAGCTTAGTCTTTGAGAGTGCCAGAGACGATGCTGCGAGTACTTTAGATGCTGTAGCTAATGCTGATGGCTTATTCCATTAGTGAGGGTCGAGATCTCGTAGACGAGTCGGAAATAAGTATATTGAACCCCTTGCCTATATACAAAGCTGTTGCAAACTCATTGGTTGAACTTGGAAAGCAAGACTATTGTTGAAGCAGCGCTAACAAACTGCTAGTGGATAACTTGTTAACATTACAATTAATTTTTTTCCAATTATAAACGAATTTATAAAATTTGTAAAATGTAAAACAAATAGTTTGACCGGCATTACCTATGATCAGCAACCCTGTTCTCGTAATATGCAATCGTTTACCGCACTAACTTCAGACAACCACCTCGTCGGTAACTCCTTCTTCTTGAATGAAAAATCTTTCATATCTATTATGTTTTGTGGCCATTCCAAATTATTTCTTTCAATTAATCATTCTTTTTATGTAAAGGTTGATTGAGGAGAAAACGCTAGTGTCACAAGCGGGATTCGGACCCAGTACCTTCTGCTCTGTGTGGATAGAAGTCACGATAATTCAAGTGGATAGAGCAGTGGCATATTCATCCGAACGTCATGGGTTCGAATCCCGCTCGTCACACTCACTTTTTAATCTCAACCAAAACTTTTCACAAAAAGAATAAAGAATCTGTCATATATTGGAAAAGGTAAAAATTGAGAATTAGTGCCATCAGGAATCGAGACAGTTCTCCAATAACTGCCGAGTTCTTTGGCTAGATTTCCATGATTTGAAGTAGTTTATTTTAACCGTTAAACAAAATTTAATTTTAACTCTTGATACTGTCTTTTTTCACCCAAAAAATAATCTAAAGCAAAGTAGAGTATTCTAAAATTGCCCTAGTCCAAGAACAGCAGTTTTTTCTTTAGTTGGAAAACCATTACGACCATTACGAGCATTGAATTGACCTTCCAATTATCTTTTATTAGAACATAGTGAAGCCTTTCAATACTTCAAATTGTGTCGAAGTCCAATGTGTGATCCATATCTATACGTTTGGTCCATCTTGACATTTATAGAATCAACCATTTTTCTAAGAAATTGCCATTATTTATGACCTCGTCTTTTACAGTATTTTCTTCGGGTCTATGATTTTACCAATTCCGAAAATAGTCGAGTATGGAGTACGAAAATAGAACTCATTTTATCAAATTTCGCCAGCAGGATCTTTTCAGGGAAGCAAGGATAAACCAAAAAAGTTAGCCTTATTTAGCATTCCATAATCGGATATCTAGCATGTCCTCCCAATTTTTTATCGATTACCCGCAAATTCTACTTTGTGCCGGCAGCAGAAGTTCCAATTTTATAATTTTCTACACGGCGAATGCGGTAATAAAATTTTCATAACGGGTTTCGCAATTTTCTCCAAGATTGGACACGACACGTCATTCCGTTCACCGTTAGTTCAAATTAAGTAAAAAGAACATACTCGATATGATAAAAATTTAAGGTACAACATCAAAACAGTTATTTGGAATAAATAATTCTGTATGGCGCCTCGTTAGGTCAATACACTGTGGCTTCTGAATATTTAAAGCAGTTAGTTTCATTGTTAGACCCAATGGATAAAGGTGCAACTTTCAAATTTTAGAAATAAATTAACTAAAAATTTATAGCTATATCTGCAGTTTGTAATTGTATTTGAACTTTATTAAAAGTATTATTAACTTATATTTTCCATCGGGTATTTATGTTTTGTCACTCTTGTTTATTAATATTTCATATTTTATTAATAACCCTCACTAAATTTGAAAAAACGTCCATTTTTCGGGTTCGAAGGGGGCCGCTAGATTTGAACCCGGTACAGCGATGAGCGCCGTAACCACGCCTAATTATTGCGACAACTGACGCCCGCTCATTCTCATTTATTTTAACGGTAGGAAGCGTAGACAAAAAAAAGGCCCACCATTGAAGATGTCGAGAAGCCAAAATCTGTCTCTAAAGACCAAAACGGCGTGTGTGCAATCCGAAATGATCAAAAAAGAACTACACAACTAACAATTACACCGGTATAGACTGCAAGAAATTAAAAAATGGTCAAAACATTAAAGACGTCAACATTTTAATTTTCTTGTGGCATTTTTATCGAGTGATCGCCTCCAATCGTACCTGATATATTTATATTTACCATCTTATTACTATATTTTGCTGGCCCCAAGGGTTTTGACTTTCTACCACATTCATTGGTCTGTTTGCTAAAGTTCAAAAAAAAAATATTAAGCAAAAATGTGTGTAAAACTTGTTGACAAAATAAATCAATAAAAAGAGCTATGAATTATGTTCCCTTCTTGTCTAGAAACAATCGTCATGTAAGGTTACTACTTAAAGCATAGGTCTTGTAGATGTGATTGTTCCCATTCTCTCAAAATTTTGTTAGTCAGTACTCAGCGATCTGATCCACTCAGTCACTTTTCCATGAACATTTCAATCTGTGAAAAACTCATGCGTATCGTGTTTGAAGCACTATTTGAACAAACATAAAGCACACAAGACATTTTAGTGCGGTAACAATAACCAAACACAGACCAACCACAGAAGATGGTTGTAACATGATGATGATATGAACACAAAGATGGCTGTATAAAATATAGGCTTAACTGATTAAATAGCTACAGGAAAAATAATGTTCAAAGCATAAATTTATCTGTTAACTATGTGTTTTAGTTAATTGCTTAACTAAAATAAAACTAAATAGTTAGTTGCTGAAATTTAATTTTCTACTTTCCATTGACAGTTGTTTGTCGTATTAAATATGATGGATCGTTAATTGTGTTGATCATTAAAAAAGTAAATGACGGAAAAAAGAAATGGGGAGGGACCCAGTAACCTTTGTAGTAGAAGGTAAAGGTTAGTTGCATTCTGAAACCTTTGCCCTTCTGAGGTAACTTTCATGACTAAACCAAATGATTCATCTTTTCTCATAATTTATTCTGAATAAGAATATTACGAGGATGTAAACTAAAGAAGAAAAAATCAAATCAACGCAGTAACTTAATTTTTATTTATTTACAAAAAGTATGTAAAATATAGTGCAATGCACGAATTAAATAGCAGTTATTCGAACAGCGACAGATTTAAAGATCTGCACCCTTGCTAGCCAGATCTTTGCTGGTAATATTCTTCAATTCTTGAACACCGTCTTTGCCGACAACTTTGACATGAAAGTTGGGAAGGTTGATTATAAGCCTTTTCTGCACTTCTGCTATACACTTTTCTAACACTCCATAAGCTTCTTCTATTGACATATCTAAAAAAGAAGGGGGAAAAAATTACCACTGATTTTACAAAAAAAGAGAGAAAAAACTCACCGGGTCTGCAATATCGATCCAAAATGCTGACGGCCATTAGACCGCCATAGCCGTGCACTCCGTAAGGGACTTCTTGGTACGCTGCCAAGTAATCCATGAAGAAAAGTTGGCCCCCTTCATCAGGGTCATAGCCTCCTAGCATTAGATTGACTTGATAAGGAGTCTGCGGGAAAAAGAAATCGCATCAAGCATTAAACACTAAATACAAAATTGAGTGGTTTGATTACCATTCATAATCCTGATCTATCTAACTCATTGATTTTGTCACATATTTTCTGCATGCTGTTTTGTCAGTCATGTCCAAAATAAAATGTACGGTCGATTGGGGGTGTCAGTAATGGAGTAAATAATACATATATGTAATTTTCCTATATTAAATAAGTTTCTGTAGATACCTAAATTTTCTATGCTATTCATCACGGAGCACATTAATTTGTATAAAATAATTGTGAATGATTTTATATACTCTTCGTCATATTTTTCTGACAGTCATGTAGGCTTAATAGATTAAATAACACACAGACCAACAACTGGAAATAGCAAAATCAGTGAAAATATGCACATGATGATCGGATATGATCAAACCAGAGATTAATCATATTGAAATTTTTCAATCAAACGTGTACATCTTTTTCAGATTAGTAGTCACTATACAACTCAGGAAGTTAGAAGTTATTTTATTTATTTATTGTTAAAGGTTTATGGTAACAAGACATTTTATAAACTTTTTGCTGTATTTTTCTGTTAGCCAAGTATTTTTCATAACACTTGAATACGCTGTTAAAACATTTAAAAAGGACTTAATTTATAAAAATCAACTCAGTCTAAACACTGAAACAATCAAAATAGTGAGATTATGCAAATCATGATAATCAAAGATGATCAAATTACCGATTAATGATCTCAATACCCTCACCATACTTTGCAACCAAAACATTTGTTTTCCAAATTGATTATCATTATACTATTTTTAAAAATGCACAGTAGAAATATTTTAAAATATTTTAATTCCCATCCTTAAATGTATGTAGAGAGTAATAGTACGCCATAATATTTAAAAACCTTATATTTTTGCATATCATGATAATCGTAACTACAGATTAATGATAATAAAACCCTTGCAATACTTTACAATCAAACCTGTATACTTTTTTTCTACAGATCAATACTCATTATACAACACCAGAAAATGGTAGATATAGTACAAACAGTTGAAAACGTAGTTGACTCAATAAATTCAACTCAATTAAAATTTGTGTTTCTCCATACAAAATTTAATAGATAACAATTTACATAAGACTTGTACAACTACGAAGACTTCTAGGACCAAAATCTGTATTGACCTTCAAAGACTTAACATTATGCAAGTCTTTACTGCGAACACTTTGGACATACGAATGGGACTGTGTACTGTACCAAACCATCCCATATCTAGCCCATCCAATCCTTCTAATCAAAATCTTCACCTTCTTACTACATCTCTATCCTCACTACCCACAATGACCTCAAAATCCCTTAAAAGAAACGATTCCAAAAGTTTCACACCAGTCTCTTGTCCTAATTTTACTACTCGAGCCATCTCCACACATTTATAACTCAAGAACCCGCCACGTTACTCTAATCGACAATGTCCTTGGCTTCTCGTAGCATGTCTCCCAGGTGTTGGCATTAGTGATGCTGCTGTGACCGTGTGATAAGGAAAACAATGTAATATTTACAAATTTGTATAGGGTCCAAATAAATAAGTATATACATTTTTTTTTGTTTACAACCCTCTGAACTAGAAAACGTGGTGGACCGTTTGTCAATATTTTCTTGAATTACTGTCAGTTCAATAAGGAAACCATTGGATCTGGTAGTTAAATTTTGGTTTTATGACTAAATCTAATAAAAATATAAATTTTTCTTCTTGGGATCAACTATGACGTAGGAATGAAAACATCTAGAGTTAATTCTTGCTTCTCTTTTTGTTGAATCCAGATCATAAAAACTTCCTAAACTTTTTTATCTTTTACGTATATGCATTTCAAGGCTCTCTATGACTCCTCGGTATATTTTTATTTTGAGTGTCAACAGTCGACCGAAAGAAAAAGCCTCGGAATGCATCTACGTAAATAAGTTTTAAAAAAGCTTCCGAAGTTGTTATAATCTGGAGTTAAGTTTCAGGTGGTTCGGTATGATATTTTTTACCTGACTTCTTAAGTAGTCTGCTAAATTTTGCCTGACGAAATGCGATGTAGGCTTCGGCTTGAGTTCGTATCCGTTCCTCATTTTGTAAAGCTGCATGTTCTTGACGATGTACTCGGCGAACTGGTGTGCGTCCCCTTCGCCGCCCGTCACGGCCATGATTATCCTATCCGAGACGGGATAGATCTTCTTTTCGTCTAGACGGAAATCCGTGTAAGGACGTAAACAAAGATATATGGAGATATTTTCAACTCACCGGTCTTCATGACCATTATGCTTGTGGTGTTGGACATGTCGGTCGCGAGCATGACGAAATCCCTGCACCTGATTCCGAGTATGGTCTCCATCCTTGAACGATTTCACACTGTTCGAGACAAAATTTTATCCGGCCGAGTCGACGATCGTATTGACGATGACTCCGTTAAGTGTTACCTACAATGACCGTATCATGCAGTGACTCGAGAAAATGGCTGATCACTGCCTCTTCGATCGACAGGTTAGACAACTGACTCCAACTCGTCTCCAAATTTTCCTACCAAATGACGAAAGGGATAAAAGATTTTTCCCGTATAATTTTCCATTTTTGTTTCCCTTTTACCATTTAGATATTAAACGATTTTATATGGAATACTAGTTTCAGGTGTTTATTTATCAATAGTATAATTAAAGAAAATGTACAAATATTTAATTGAAATGACTGTAACAGTGATAAAATCATTCATATCGCATAATTTTTTTTTTTTTTCATTTTAAGTTTTGTTTTATTTTGATTTTAAATTTTTATTTTTATCATAAATTGAATAAATTGATGAAAGAAATGCAAAAGAGTAAATTTGATTTACAAATGAATTACTTTTATTTACAAAATAGTGAATTGTATTTGGAAAAGTGTGAAGTTTATTTGCAAAACTGCATTTGATTTTTAAAGAGTGAATTTAATTTAGAAATTAATTAATTTTTATTGCAAATTAATCAATTTAATTTTTTGTGGGTGTGCGATTTAAAAAGGAGTGAATTTTTATTTGCAAATGTGCAAATCTAATTTACAAAAAATGCATTTAATTTTAAAAAAATTGATTTAATTTGAAAAAAGAAATTTTATTTGCAAGTGAATTACTTTAAGTACTACTTACAAAAGTGTGGTTAATTTGCAAAAATGCATTTGATTTGAAAAAGAGTGAATTTAATTTACAAAAAAAGAATTTTATTAGCAGAAGTGTGAATTTTATATGATAAAGTGCATTTGATCTGAAAAAGGTGAATTTAATTTGTCGAAGAGTGAATTTGGTTAGCAAAGAAATAAATGAATTTGGTGAAGAGTGAATTTGATTTGCCAGAGGGTTAATTTAATTGGTCAAATGGTGACTTTGATTAGCAAATAAATTACTTAATTTGCAGAAGAGTTAATATGATTTGAAGTGACTTTAGTTTGCAAACAAGTTAATTTCATTTTCAAAAAGATCAATTTGATTTACAAAAAGTGAATTCATTTCCAACAGTGCGAATTTGATTAGCAAAAGGGTGAATTTCATTTTCAAGAGTGCCAATTT
>CM077099.1:33577340-33626861 GCA_039619505.1 Cimex hemipterus
CAAAAGGGTGAATTTCATTTTCAAGAGTGCCAATTTGATTAGCAAAATGAATTGTATGTTGCAAACGATTGAGGTTGATCTGCAGAAAACCACGGAACTTGTATCTGTCCTGAGCCCGATGTGAACATACATAATTGAGGTTTTGGGATTGATGAAAAAAAATCCAATGGAGTGAAGAATATTTACCTCTCCATTCTACGTTTCAAATCTAATAGTTTCACCCCAATTCACTTTTGCAACAGCTTTCTTGTCCTGACATTTCTGGAAATATCGCACCTCGTTTGAAATTGGCTACGGCTGAGAGTTCTCTTGGTTCTCTTGAGGGGGTGATTTCTCTTGTCGTGTGTAACACATTAATTTCATTGTTTCATTTGTCTCACTTTCTTGTTGCTAATAACCATCACAGTTATAAAAACTATAATTATAAAAAATACACAAAAAATGGATAAAACATATTATACAATGTGTACAGCAGAACACCTGTAGCTATGTAATAACATAATAATTAGCTCTATTCATGTTGGTGCATGAAGCAGTTTTTCTATGAACCAGACCTAGAAAAATAATTTCTGACCAAATTATGAACAACAAAAATATACAAACATTCATTTTACTTAATTAATTATTCTTTTTATCTAAAGTCTTGATCGAGAGGAAAAAGTTAGTGTCACAAGTAGTATTTGAACCCATGACTTTCAGCTTTCTCAATCAAGACCTTAGATAAAACAAAGTAATTGATTGAAATAATTAATATGGCCAATTATGACCACTAAACATATATGGATTAATTTGTATTATTAAAACTTGTTAATTTATTATATAAATAATTATGTTTATGGTTTTGTTTTCAGGAATCATTCTTCGTCAAAATGGTCAATCGTTTTTATATTTAATACTTCTTTTCATCAATCCAACAGTTCCTGTGCCAACGGTCAAGTCTATGTTTGGTAATTACAATTTCAATTTTATTTTTCAATATATATTAAGTGTATTAAGTGATCTGATTTTCTTTTTTTTTTTCATTTGGTTTGCTACAGGCTGGACTGGATTCTATCAAAAATTTGTTTTGTGTGTAACAATTATAAATATGTTGAGTTCGTTTGCATTTCAGTTAGTGTTACTTAGTAATCCACCTTACGGTCACCTTGTTGAACCGCCGTGTAAGTGCTGTGAATGAATGGCTAGATTTGACTGTTTTCAAACGAAACTATGAATTTTCCAGGTAGTACAATAGAACGATTTTTAAGATATGCGGGTTTAGTCCGTTTAGACAAATTAGACTTTCTGACTTTGACATGTATCCTATCACCGGACATTATAATATTAGCAACGACCCTGATAGTTCACGCTTCCTGTAAATCCTTAAATCCTTGGTTGTTTGAAGAACAACTTTTACCAATATCAGAGCCTCACAGTTCTGAACCAGACCAAGTTGCTAAATTAAGAACGATCCATCGTGTTGTATCAATAGGTAAGTTTTTTAATATGTATATATTTTAACATTTGATGAAGGTATTAATAATAATAGATTTTTTCTAGGAAAATACGTGTGCCTTATGGTCCTATGTTTTGCTGGAATTATACGTCCATGTGTCTTCAATGCTGTTTATTTCATATCATTCCTTGTTATAATGACATTATGGGGATACAACAAACATTTGGGAAAAACGTTCGCTTATTTTTGCAAATGTCTTATTATATTTATAGCTGGTCACTTAAGTCTACTGTTTCTATATCAAATGCAATGGGCTCAAGAAATTCTTCCGAGTGACTCCAGTATACCAAGGTACAAAAGAAGCTGTTACTAAATCATTAAGAAAATAGTTATATCGAGAAATATTACATGTTTATATAATATATAATTTTATTTTTTAGATATCTAGGTCTTATTTCTCTTGTAAAAAAATATTGCTCCGACCCAAGAGTGTATAACCTCGTCTGGCAAGATTGGGATTTCTTTGCTAATCCTTTTATATTGGTCATTCTTTACTACATTTTATATTTTGAAGCTAACTTAATAATCAACAATCCAGTAAGTATTGTAAAGGGAATTGTTTAATTTTAAAAAAAGAAGAAAAGTTGATTGTACAATTGATTTAATATTTTATAACAGTTTTAATCAATTTTGTCAATTTCTAAAGCATTAAAATGGCTTTAATAACTTTGTTGACGATCACGATGGAATGTTAAATTTTTTTAATTTATATTTATTTTCTAACAAATGAGGACATTAAAAATATACGTTAGATGAATAATACAAATTGGCAGGATTTTTATTTATTTTTTTTTTTTATTTTTTTTTTTGAAACCACTATTTGTTAATTTAAAATAAAACCATTTACTTATAGAAAATTACTTGTACAATTGACAATTAGTTAATATATGGATGATAATATAATTGATTAATGAAAATTAAGCACTTCCGGTGGTTTGTTGGAAACTTAATAATAATAACAACTATGTATAGCCATATTACTAATTTAACTCACAGTTTTAATAATTTTATTAGCTTATTACTTTTTTTAATTATATTATTTTCAATTTCTTGCTATTGCATAATGGGGGTGGATTAAAGCACAGATTATTATTATTTTTGTCTTTTTCTACCTAATAAAACAACTTAGGTGTTTGTAACTTCTACTTTACTAATTAAATTACATATAACAAACTTTGGCAGGAGATTAACATCAATTTTAAGCTTGTGCATGTACGTTTTACGAGGGTTATAAAGTAAAGAGATGTATTGTTAATTAATATGAATCGGCACAAATTTATTTTCATTTCAATTAAAATTAATTAATATTTGTCAGATGATAAAAGTGAAACTTAAGAGATTTTCCATTGGGCTTCCAGGATGACAATTTGAAAGAGGCGGGCATGACACGACAGCTCAGTACCCGACTCTCTCAAAAAGGAAAACTTCTTCGTAATCAAACAAACCGTTGGCGTTCAGCCACTCGTAAAGTCAGGGTAACCAACCCAAAAAATTACTGCACAGTTAGGAAATACATTATGTAAAAAAAACACCTATTTTTTTGTAACAATTATGTACAGTTGATGTAAATAATTGTTAAATAACGAGATGCTGAAAAGCCAAAGAAAAAATAAATAAATTACTCTGCTGTAATATACAGGCTACGATATTTATGCATGTGGTAAACTTGCATGTGCATTCAAAATCATAGTGTGGTTTACCAAAAGTGAAAAACATTGTATTTCAAAAAAAAAAAAAAAAAAAAAAATTGTTGGCTGGATGTTAAGCGTTTTGTTTTCTTCTTATGTTCTGTTCTAGGACCCTTCTACATCTTTGGACGAAGCATCTGCACCAATGGCGTTGACTGAAACAACGCCTGTAGGTGACTTTTTTGCCAAATCAACTTTCTGGTCATTTTCAGTATATACACACATATTTACTTTCCAGTTATAATTAATCTGGAAATTTAGTTTGAAATTTTATTCGTTCACTTATCAAATTATGAATCTGTTTTAAAAGCTACAGATTTATTCTTACGACTGTTTCTTCCTGAGAGCTGTACATGTTTTTGTAATTATCATATTTCAAATTAAAAAATAAATTAATATTCATTATAATGAAAATATAAATTGTAGCAAATACAGTAACAAGAATATGATTAATAAAAAAAAATAAAGAGAAAATCTAATACTTTCAAAGGGGAGATAATTCTCAAAAATGACTAGATTTTATTCAGATCTTAATACATTTTTATAATTTTTTTAAAATAATTACTGATTAATGTTCAATATTCATATGATAATCAAATTTTGACTGTGCATTTTTATTATATGCTTATTGTGGTGGGTCATTCTATATGATAATAATAGTATATAATGTGAAATCATTATTGTAGTATTTTAGATATTTTCTTTTAAATTAATGCAATTGTAAATCAAGGATGTTCTGCTAAAACATTATTTAATGTATTTTGTGCGGTTGGATTTATTAACCCAGCTATTCACTTCATGTAGAACATTAAATTTAATATTATTAAATAATTTTACTTAATTAGAACATACATATGTATAATTGGCATAAAATGCGATTTATTGGTGATGAATAATTTCTTTTAAATGTAATACATTTTCAATTAATTAACAAAATAATATTACTTTATTATATCGATTTAATTGAAGTACTGTTAAGAAAGTAATGCTGTTTTATTCATTTAGTTGACTTCAAAAGAAGTATATTGGATACCCTGTTTGAACCCAGTTAAGAATATCATTCATAAAAAAATTTATGGCACAGCATATTTTTATTTATTTGTTTTTGTTTGTTTATAAATACAACGCTTTTGATGTTGATTATCTTGATAGTTTTTTTAATTTCTTTCGATTTATGCATGGTATCTCTGTTGACGCTGTCGCTTTATCTTGTAAATGCTTTTCTTTTCTAATCGAACACAAATTTGCTTTTCATGTTAGCTTTTCTTTTAGCTTGTTCTAGCTTTTCTTTATTTATAAACATAAATGTACATAGATGCAAAGTATATCAGCTATCCTTTATTTTATTTGACTTAACATTGTTTTTGTTATTTTACATAGTTGATCAGAGGGCGGGAGTCAGCATTAAGAAAACATGGTAGAAAAGGAGTGATCGACACGTTGGGAAATGTTACAATAACCGAAGTCCCTGAGCCTTCTGAAGAAAAAATGCAGGATGAAGGTAACAAGATTAAACTTATACCAATTTTATTTTCATTTAAAAAAAAATCTTATTTCCATTACAATTCACTGTTTTGTTCTATTTAATTTTGCCTCATTTTTCCTTTCAATTTTATTTTATTTTCTATACCCCATTTTAACAAAACCATTTAAATAATCATTACAGAAAAGTTACACAGAGGAGCTGGAGAAATCATCGAACTGAAACAGTTTCGGAAAGCTCGTCTTAAGAAAAAAAAAAAAGGTGCCTCTTGTTAGAAAAAAATTGCAAACATTATAGTAAAAGATGTTTTTTTTATAAGAATACTCTTAATCGTAGCTTTGTTGTTTTAAACACTGAAACTGAGCCTAGCTTAAAGTTTTCATATTGCATAATAATTAATTGCTCATTCTCTAGCTCAATTCAGCTTTGGTGTGCCATAAGCAAAAGATGAATATTTATTTTTAAAATGTAATGATAAAATCTATCCACTAACAGGGGTATCATTAACAATGTATATTTCACTCTTTTTACTTGTTCTATTAAAACACTTTACCTGGTTATCTAAATACTTCCTGGTGTATTTATTTAAAATTCTTTTTACTACCATAGTCTTCTTACTACTATGCAAAGATTAAGATTGGAGTAGGAGTTGGCCTCTTTATGATCTGTGGACTGTGACCAATATTGATCTTTTGTACCTAACCGTTGTCGTCTAGAGGTCCCCAGCTTAAGACTTTTTACCAGATCCCCAAAGCTTCCTCCAGGCTTGGGCTATTCCTCTCCCAGGAATGGGAATGCCAGCCTACATAAGCCTCCACACATACAGAGAATATGTTCCCCCGTCGCTTTTTCTTCTTGGTTATATCTTGTTTCTGCCAGTACAAGTCTTTACATATGCCACCGCCCGAGTCTGTAGTGTGTGGAGTACAACTATTATTCTAGTTCTAACACGTCCTGGATTCTACCATTTTGTTATGGCCTCTTCTTGATTCAACGAGATGGGCTTCACTCTGAATCCTCTTTATTAGAAACAGAGCCCCAGAGGTCTTGTGCGAACCTGAACACAAATCGATCAGGTGCCTTTTTATAATAAAATTTAATTCAAGTTTTAAAACAATTTATTAACTACACAAGAAAATAACAAAATAAATTTCCTTTTTAAATTTTAAAACAAACTTAAATTTAGATAAACAGTAATTTCATGCAAACTGTTTTACTAGACCATTTAGAAAAGGGTGGATGGGTACTAATCCCAGTCAATCTGCTGTGTGAGCTGGAGCACTCCTTTTTTTAGGAATTCCCACACTTTTTTAACTTTTCAGAATCTCACACTTCTTTCTACATGTAATAGACTCATTCACTTCCTGACTGAGAGTTTATACCCTAATCATGGAGTTGCTCTTTTATTTGGACTAATCATGAAATCTAAATCATAACATTTTCACTTTGTTCTGCCGTTATTTTCTGCGATGGTTCTTTCATTAACTTTTATTTGTATGCGTACTTCCTGTGCTACATTCCCACGGAGGGCTTATTTTTTAGTCCATCGTCTGATTGTCTAATGGATCCATGTTTTTGGCAGGTTGTTACGCCACAAAAGGGCCGTAGGTGTTCTCATCGAACTTGGCCTCTTCTTTGCATCTCTGCTCTGTTGGCCCAGACACCCAGACAAGGGTAATTTTGTCGTTTTCACCAATGTCCGACAACGCCTGAATGCAATCCTGAACAACTTCGGACTTAAATATCGATACGGTAATTTCCCTCAGTGCTGTCCGAGTAGATGGTTATTCTTAGGGGTCACAGCATCAAAAGGCATGGAACCCCCCCCCCCCAAATTTTAGTTATTCTTTGTTATGCAACTAGGCTATTAATGCAATGACCCTGCATTAGCCAATGAATTTGGTCTCTCCCTGGATAAAGAGATGTACTGGCGGTACATCCAAAAGGATTTCCAGGGGATCAGTAATGATCATTCTCATTGTACCAGTGTTGTTCATTTCTGACTATGAGTATAGTAACAATACAAATTACATGACAGTGTAAATTTTAGGTTAGAAAAATATTAAAAATCTACTAACAAATTTTCTCCTACATTGAAAAGTATTACTATCATAAAGAAATTTCTACATTCATTTTGATAAAAATCTATTATATTATTATCGACTTTTATTACTATTGTATTATAGAATTGAAATTACAACTTTCACACTACATGCACTTTACTAACAAAAAATAAAAAATACTAAACCCTACTAACACATTTTCTTCTACCTTGTATAGTATCACTATCATACATTTCTCCTTTCATTTTATAAACTTCATAGTATTTTTATTATTATTACGAACCTTCATTACTATTGTATTATAGTTTTATCCTTGTGGAAATAATTATTGACTGAATTTTATATTCGTAATATTAGCTGTAACAAAATTAATTGACAGGAAAAATTTACAGTTGGTTAAAATTGTAGTTTGATCACTCTGATCTGTCTATTTGAGCTGGTTTCATCAGTCCGATGGGTTCAGCATTTCATTTCAGTATGTCCCAACATACCGATAAAAGATGGTAAAATGCTACAATTGTGACAGACAAAACAAGCAAAAAACGGACAGTCAGGGCTCAACGTCGATGATCATGCCACAATTCTAAACCCAATATATGATAATTACAATGCCCACAACAAGCTTGAATATTTGAAACTGCAATAATAAAAATGATCATAATTTTTTTTTAAAGTTTTGAATGACACTAGCTTTATATCTAGTGGAAATGCTAAAAAAAAAGTGCCATGTTTATTTATTTTTTAATATATTCTTCTGTATTTTGTTTAAATATATTACAGTAGTTTCCAAACATGCTGTTAGTTTTTATAAAGCAAAATACTTTTTTTGCCAGTATGCAGAATGATTTTTTTATACATTGATTATCAATTATATAAACATTTTATCAGATCATTTAAAATGTTTCCAAATAATTCTAATAACATTTAATTCCATTGTTTAGATACTGTGAGCATATGCGAGGCTATTTTAAATGTGATTTTGTCTGCTCTTCAACTCATCGCCAAGTCTTCCTACCTTGCTGCAAACATTAGCATGATGGTACGATGCGTGGATCGTAATTCTAGTTTATAATTGCAATGCTTAAAAACAAACTTTTCCAGGCATGGAGTATTACTTACCACAGTTGGCTCACTTTTATTCTCCTATTATGGGCAAGCATACTGTGGCTTGTGCCAAACCAGCGTAAAGCAATGTACAAGTCGTCTCCATTTTTAGTCCTGTATGCTTTAGGCTTGCTAATAGCTCAATATATTTACGGTATGAATTTGACTGAAAGTGAACTACCTCAAACCGTCAGTGGACTTAATCTAAAACAGATTGGCTTTGAAAAAGTTGCTCATTATCCAATCAAACCGTTAACAATTAAGGTATGACTTTTAGTTTTTTTTTTTTTTTTTTTTTTTATTTTTTTAAATAAACAATCAGATTTGGAAGTTATAATTTTTTTTTTTAATTTAGATATTGTACACTCTTTTGTTCTGGATCACTTTAAGACAACACAACCAACAAAAATGGGAAGCAAGAAACAAATCAGCTATGGCCGATATTGCATCTCCATTCCAACTTGGTCTTGGACCAGCAGGTGCTCTTTAACTTTCACTTTTCCATTGTTTTTTTTTTTTTTTTTGGACACAAAATTTTTCTCTTGTACTATGTACATACATCTAATTATTATAAATAGACATTTATATTTTTACTGAATTCATTGTGTTTGAAAATAACATTTAACATGTTACTTATGTATAAGATATTTATTTGCTTAAATTAATTACAAATTTGTGTTTCTAATAGTTTCTTTTAATGTTTATCTGAAAGTACAATAAAAATATAAGTAAGCTGGAATGGTGCTATATACATAATTGAGTTGAATGCATGCTGTGCCCGGGTCCGGAAGGCACAATATAATAAAATTCAGTGAAATTTCCTTCTAAGGTCTTTCGGGCTGAACTTTGGATTTGATCCTTACTGATCGTCTTGATCTGCCTAACCTCGCTGGGTTGGTCTGTCAGATGCAAAGTGGCGAAATGCTTCTGATAGAAATCTTCCTTCTATCCAGCGAGGGTAGGTAGACCAAACCGGTAAGAATCAAATCACAACACTTATTCCATCGCAAACTTTATTTAAACATTTCGATTAAATAATTTGCTTTTAATATTTTTTTTTGTATTCTTTTATATAAATAATTTACTCTTTGGCCCTCAAATTTTATAGTTGTGTCATGCCCAAGTTTTGAATTCTTCAGTCTTTATATTTTATCCAGTTACAATTGTTTAGCAATGCCGTCTGGAGCGACTTCCAAAACGAGTGCCTTTGTTGATAAATTTGGATCAATTTGTCGAGGGATCTTAACAAAGTTTTGGATTTGGGTCGTCGCTTGTATACTTTTTGCCATCGGCATCGCTGGAGAAAGAATAACAATAATACGAATTGTTTATATGTCAATGGCATTGCTGTTCATCCTTACATTCCAGGTATTATTTCAAAATCTTTTAAAAGTTTTTTTTTTTAATTTTATTAATTTTTTTAAGCTCAACTGGAGCATGTGGAGAAATATGATGTACAGTTTTTGGCTCGTGCTTATCATCTACTCGATGATCATCTTAGTTGTAACTTACACATATCAATTTGACAACTTTGACAAATATTGGGAAGAATATCTTAAGGTGCCTGTTCGGCTGTAAGTTTTTATATTTTTTTATTTCTATTATATTTCTAATTACCACCTTTATATTTAAATTGTACTGAATTTCAGCCAAAAGGATATAGGATTGGAAAGGTTCGATACAAAAGAACTGTTTGTGAAACTTCTCACTCCTACTTTATTCGTCATTATAACTGTGCTCCAAGTTCATTATTTTCATAATGATTTTTTAGAAATATCAGATATAAAAAGCAGGTGAATTTTGATTTATTTAAGTGATTATTGATACGTAATTATTTGAATCAATTAAAATTTAAAATTTTATAATTAAATATTTATATCTTTATTAGAGGGACTAGCATAGGCCGCAAACCTTCTGGTGGTCCTTTTGACATAGTGCCTCTGCGTCATGATGGCGATAAAAGGAAAGCCTTGCTCAAACCTAGTAAATTATCAGTTTTTTTTGTTTTTTCTAGAACATTTTTGAAATATTTAACATGATTTTAGGTTTCATAAGAAGATGCAACAAAATTGTCAACTTTATATGGTTATTTTTGGAATTGCATCTTTTAAAGCTGGTCTTGATTTCAATCATGCTTCTTGCTGCTAATGATGTGAGTTTTTGAATATTTTAAACTTCAAAGATTTTCTCTTTTCCAATAAAAAATCTGGTCTTTTTCTTCTTCAAAAATTTAGGTATGTGCAGTGCATTTGTCGTTAGTAATATTAATAGTAATAGGAGTACTCCTCAACACGTCGATGCAGATTATGATCACTCATATTTGTTCATCGATTGTCTCTGCACTTATTATTTTGAAAATGGTTTATCAGATAAACTATATAAGTCATTCAGAATGGGACGTTCATTGTGACGAGGTATTTTATTTATCATCCACTACGTCAATTTGAAATTTTGTACAATTAAACAATAAAAAGTAAACTTTTAACAAGTAAAAATAAATAAAAGTATTCATTTCATGGAGATTATAAAGGTTTAATAATAAGGATAGTAATCTATCTATGCAATTTTTTTTAAAAGGTGAATACAACAAGAAATTCGGCAGAGTGGGTAGGATTTAGAAAGGCTGCAAAGGGTGAAACTTTACCTTTCCTTCTTAAAGGATATATCGGTAAAATGTCAACTGGTTTTAATCATAATCATAATCTCTATTCGTTTCGTTTCTATTCCAGGTGTGCTTATAATAATAACGGTCCATGCTGTCGTTCTGCGAAGGCAAAAGTTCCACAGGCATTTACAAGGGAGACAGCTTTTCCGACCGTTGGTCATGTTCCCAAAAATTACCCATTCCGACGTTGACAAAGATGTGCCACACTTTATTAAATATATGATGAATTACGGTTTCTACCGGTTTGGTGTTGAGGTAGATGCGTATAAACAGCGTTTAATAAATTTTAACTAAACAATTTTCTTCTACTGATTTATTTATTTTTTTAATACTTTTTTTTTTTTAGCTTTCACTCATTTCAATCGTAACTTTGATTGGTGTAAGAATGGATTTCTACGCTGTACTTTACAGTCTTATTTTATGTTTCCTCATCACACCAAATAGAAGGAAACTATCGAAACTTTGGCCTTTTTTGACATTGTTTATTGTTGTAACAATACCGTTGCAATATTCTTTAGCAGTAGGGGTGCCTCCTGTATTCTGTATAGGTAAGATTTTTTTACACTGATTATTCATTTATATAAACTCAAATTTGCATATACATGGGCGCGTATACAGAGTTGAGCACACTTGTCGCAGTCCACCAGCAATTACAGGTTTTGTAAGTTACAGTAAATTATTATCTGCTCAGCCACCGAGGTCGGGCTCTCAACAGCTCGGTTAATTCAGCTCTGACACAGTCTACAGATAAACCCCTTTCACACCTCACTCAATTATTGTGGTGGGTTACTCGATTTTCCTCCTTTACACTTATAATAACTAACCTAATTGAGGGTCCAATGGGGTAATCAATTTTCAACCATTTGCTCTCTCGCACTACACATTCCCACCAATAAATACATACACTATTTACACTCATCATGGGGTGGACCCAGATACTCATTTCCGTGCTCAATTCTCATAAACGGTGGCATTTCTACATACTGTCTATATGCAGCCAAGGAATTGCACCCTTCATTAAGGTGATTGAGCAATCTTTCTTTATCTGCTGGGCACAAATGCGGGTTTGAGCCAAAAATTAAGTGTAAAAATTGTGTGTATAATCTCACACAGCCTATCAATATATTTTTACACATTCATTACTTTATTACATTTTATTAACTATAGTGTTTTTCTCAGAATATCCATGGAACCAATCCGATACATTACAAAGGATGAAAGAATGGATGTTTTTTCCTGACCACGATGACCCTCCAGAAGCCTATAAACTTATCTGTATGTATTTTTACAAAAATAGCTCAATTATGTCTACAATCTGTGTTTTTTAATTTTAATTTAATTTTATTGTTTTTTTTTTTTTGTTTCTTTTTAATAGGTGATTTCTTGGTTTTGATGTTTGTGAGCAGGCAAGCATTAGTTTTCAATATCGAAAAACGTCATAGACACGATACTTATATTGGAGGAAATAACAAGCCTGTTCTTCATGCATTCGACGAGAAGGATTTTGTAAACCCTGTACCTGATTTCTTCTCTGTCACAAAGTAAATAAAATTTTGTGTTTAAAAAAAAAATTTATATATATCCTACATGCTTTCAATGCTTAAATAATTTGTAAAAACGATTTCCAGATCAGTATTAGACGTTTTAAAACGGATTCTGTTTGCTGCTTCTTTCTGGATTTGTTTGGCCCTTGTTTTTCTCGCAGGTACAAACCGAGTCAACATTTTTTCTCTAGGATATCTCATAGGGGCTTTCATATTCTTATGGCAAGGAAACGACCTGTATTTAAGACCAATTAAGACCATTTTGGTGTGGTAAGTTATTTAATTAAAAAATGATAATAAAATAAATGCCTAATTGTGTTTCTTTTTTAGGTGGAACTCTTTATTAGCGTACAATGTAGGGATAATATTTGCCAAGGCTCTTTTCCAAATTATAGGTTGTATTTTTATCACGACCATGAAGACGCAAGCTTGCTGGATGATACAACTGTTCGGTATAGCTTGTATTCAGAAATTTGAGCCAGGAGGAGGAGGGATATTGCCATCTACAAGTAAAATTGAAACATTTGCTTAGACAATATTACTAATAGCAATAATTTAAAATTGAAATGTTTAGGTTTTGAACCAACTGAATGTGTGGTACCGCGGACAGAGGTCGGTCTGGCATGGGACGGGTGTTGTTTCGCCATGTTACTGCTTCAGCGTCGCCTTTTCTCGAGTCATTATTTTATGAGGATGATAGACGAGGCTAAAGCTATGGCGATACTCGCATCTCGGTAATGTCTTTGGTCTTGTTCGTTGCGAAGCAATTTTAAATTTAAATTGTCATAGAGGTGCCGAACTAATAGAAGACCTGAGCAACAAGCAAGTCGAGTTCCAGAGGGAATCGGAGAAACAATTGTTAGAGAAGATCAAGGGTAAAATGGACCGGATTAAAGCGTCGCAAAAGAAACTCCATGGCCCTAATTATCAAGAACCGGAAAATCACCACAAAGGTATGTCTTACATTTTTTGCACTATTTTTCAAACGTGATAAGATTGTTTTCTCTCAAATAAAGTAAATTCTAACTAAATTTGTCTTTCAGAATAGAAGAAGTCCAGTTTTTCAAATAATTTCTACTGAAAAGTGTGAAATGAGATTTTATTTGCATTTTACATTTAATTAATTACTATAAAGTAGTCATAGGTAAAAAAGATTTGAAAGATAATAAATATTGATAGCATAAATTAACACAGTTACAAAAGAAATGAATTTATTAAATTGAGAAATCAATTAAAATAAACATAGAAATGACATTATTAAAAAATTAAGACAAAATATCTTTAAAAAATTTAATTCCAAATTCTACAAAAGTTTCTTTTAAAAATTAGGATATCATATTTTTTGCGGTGGTGTATCTTAATCATTTCTAATAAATATACCAAATATTTATGCTTGGGGGGGGATAAGATGTTTTATACTTTAGAATACAACTTCTGTCAAGTTTATTGGTAGCAAAAGCTTCTATTAAATAAGATGTTTCATCATCATTGCGACGGAGGATGAAAGCAAAAACAATCAAAAATTTTGGAATTGGAGAAAAGTTAACTAATCTTGATTGCTTACAGTATGGGGACAAAAAGAAAATGTATTATCCATTTTACATAGTAAAGGAAAGAAAATATTTTCCCTTGATGCTTTCTCGGAAGTATTATTTGCCAAATATTGTGTAAATAGAGGAAACTGCACCATTGGCGAGGGATTCAACTCCTAGCATTTCATCCCCAACATCACCCCAGGGTTTTCACACTCCTGTCGAGGAAGAAGTGCCGCGGATGCCCGGGCTGCTCCAGGCTCCGTCGCCGACCTCCGCCATCCTAAGCCGGAGCCTAGAATGTTATTTAGAGCCCCAAAGGATGTCGTTCGGCTCTCCTCCTGCGTCCGAGCTTCACCGAGCCCCTTCGTTAGATGATTCATTTCCTGTGTTTTCTCCCCCTCCTTATGGTATGGTGGTTGGCCACGGGGGCAGTTTCAGGCCGAAGCGGGGCTCCAGTTTCATCGGGACGCCCTGGCTCCACACTCCCAGACAGTCGATCAACTCAAATGTCTCGCCAAAATCGCACCACACGTGTACTGTAACAAACCAGAAAACAATCAATAAATCCACTTGCTTCGCTTCGGCACACATTTATTGTCTGACTATTGATTTCAAACTATTAATGTGATAATTAGCAAAAGTGTAAAATTATTTAAGATTTTTCCTTATTTGGCAGTTAAATAAATTAACTAACAATAAGATTATTAATTCTAGGATCTAATTATCACATTTTCTGTATAATACATTACAGCCAAAAAAATTCTGTAAATAACGTCTAAGCATTTAATATAAGTTTAATTTATTGCATAAACAATGCATATTAGAATAACTTATATGCTTATTTTTTCAATTGTTTTATTAAATTTCATTTTTTTAAACTTTTCAAAGGAATAACCTACATTTTTCTAAATAAATATATTAATTTATAATTAAAACTCTACTTATAAAGTAAATTCTTTGTATTGTATAGTGTTTGATGACAAGGACGAGGATCGGTTTAAAAATTATTATCATCACGACAACTGTAATGGTAAAGTAAAGTCAAAATTCAGATCATACAAAGGGGGAAATAATTAAGCTAATAACGATGTAAATAGCGATAATTGCACAGTTTGTGTGACAGGCACAATTAGAACTAGAAAATAAATAGAAACAATTTCAATATACTAAAGAGACAAAAGCTCAACACGATCTTTGAAATATTGAAATAAGCTCTATTTTTTATAAATAGTTAAAACCATTGTAATATAAAAATGTATATTGAATTAGTACAATTCAACGCATGCAGTGTGGCTTTCATTTCGTGTGTAATAATAATAACATGGGAGATTAATGGGCCAGCAAACAACTAATGTCATTGCCCTATGCATTTTTTTAACTGCATTTGAGCACCTTGATCTGGTCTTTCTCTGATACATATGTATAACAATTTAAAGAATTGTAAATAACCGAGTCCATCTATTATTTTATGGTCTCGGTTGCCTTTTATTACCCAATTAATAAAAAAGATAAATCCATTATATTTAGAAGTATATTGACCAAATTACTACTTTCAATTAATTAATCTTTTTACATACGGTTTAGGTTGAAATGAAGGAAGCCAAAGGTCTTGTGTTCGAATCCTGCTCGTGACACTAACTTTTTCTATTCAACAAAGACTTTATGGAAAAAAGATTAATTAAGAAAAATAAAGTAGCAATAACACTATGAATTTTTTAAATTTATTTTGAAGAAGGGCAACACACGATTCAAACAATTTTAGTTATGCTTTTGTATTCTTGTTTGTATTTATGTTTTAAATTGCATCCAGGCAGTTTATTCCGACAGTCTGGATTGTATGTTTTTTTGTTTTGTTTTGCTTATACTTCTGTATATGACATTTTGTTTTGTTTCTGTATGTATAATGTATAAAAACCAAGTACCTAAGGTACATGTAAAGATGTCTTAATTCATAAAATGCTTACACATTAGAGCATGATTTATGGGATGTTCTATGGTATTTTTTACTTTAAAAAAATTAATTAATAGATAGTAACGGACGATTATCAAGCACTGAATTTTTAAACTTCATAGGATTCATACTTCATAAATTATAGGGGATAGGGTAAGATGGACGGCCACTAGGCCTACTGCACCTCGAGCTGAATAAATCTTTTGTGCCCCCCTGTTATTTACAACTCACTGGCCTGCTTCATGTTCATTAATTAAAACAACTTTTCTTTGTTTAAACAATGCTAATTTGTTAAGTAACAAAATTCGGGAGTAAAAAGCTCTCCATACGCTGAATTTATAACATCTCTTTTCATAATCAATTTTTGTACATATTAAAAACAGATTTTGAATTAGGTATTTGTTATATTAGTGTATTAGTGAAAAATTTGGCCTTTTATCTTCAATAAAAATATCTTCTGATTTTTCGAAGTGTAAAGGATTTATATAAAATTGGAGTTTACCAAGGATTTCTTTGGGATCCAAACAATCAAATTGATTTGATAATAAAATAATGTTGAAATACTTTCTTCTGCAATATTGAAATAAGATTTAATTGGAGCATGAGATGATTTATCCTTGTGACTGTTTAATTTGATATATATAATGTATCAAGGAATTTACTTTGAACAATGTGACGTTTTATGTCGGTGAGTCAGTGCAGATTCAACATGATTGAGGCATATTCAAAAATACGTCAAACAAGTGAATTATATAGTGGGGCATAGCGAGAAGGATTTGTCGGATGCTGAAACCAACTATTTTAAAGGGACAACTTTTTTTGTTTGTCTATTATTGTTTGCTTTATTTATTGGTATCTGAAAAAGGACACAACTGATCAAATAACGCTGACAAACCACCGAAGGAGGTGAAACACCCAAAGGTACAGATATAATCTGAGAGAACAGTCCAAGTTGATCAGGGATGATCAAATCAAAGTTCACATTGCAGATCATACTAAAGTTCCACAAAGTATTACAAATATAAAAGTTAATTGATCAGTTTTATACCATGATTGCAGAATTTTTTCTAATAAATTTCACAAAAGTTAGTGCTGACTTAAAATATATTTGAAAAGTATGTTCCACGTATTGCAACATAATATTTATTATTAATATACATATTGTACAGTTGTTAATAATTTATTTTTGTACATTGGCTCATGTATAAAGAAGCTTTAAATGTTTTGAATGTTTTTATAGATATGCGTTGAACAATTAAAATTAAATGGATGCTATTTTATTTCAGCAATAAGATCTGGAGACTATTTCATGTTTGATGACTATGATGAGGATCTAGATCTCATTTCTGAGTTGAGCGTCGCATCGTTCACAACGACATTGAGTGATGAAAACGTCGATTTAAAACGAACCAGCGTAACTCAGGTGATTTTGACGCTTTTATTTAACAATTTTGTACCGATTTGTGTTTACAGATCATACGAAATTGATTTCAAAACTAATAGTTGAAATTTGGCCGGCTTATTGTTTGTAATATAAAAATTTAAAGGTAATTCTGAGTCGACTATTCTGTGCATGTTGGGGGACGAGTTATGCCACTCTTTTGGGAGCAAAAGCTATGAAAGCTTGTCAGATGGGAAGATGACTATAATCTGTACTGTCTGTAAAAATAACGCTTTTAAAAACTTAAAAGTATTCAGTGTATTTTAATTTTGGGCCTTCAACCTGGGCAAAGTTGTAAAATAGCTAAAACTCATCTTCAGTAATCTTATAAATAATCAGACTTAAAATCCAATGCTAAAGTCTAATTTGAACGCAGTACAGTCCAGCATTATTTCTTAAAAATATAAAAAGATGCAAGATATTTTATTTTTTGCCTTTTGCATAATCCTTTATCTAATTCAGCCATTTAAAAAATAATTTTGATAATATAAAGTAATGATGAAACTTTAAACTTGATAACCTTTCAATTGTAATTTGGGCTCAGAATTGTCTTATTAATGTTTAAGAAAACATGCTATAATTGATTTTCTTTTAACTCAGAAAAAATATGTTTATAGACTGCATAAATTAACCATTAAAATTCAATTATTTGTTTATTTAATTGTCAATTTAAACATTTTTAGTTTAAAAAAAAAAAAACTTTTCAACAGACTTAATATTGTTATAAAAGCTACACTGTTTGTTTAAATTTTTCATTTTAATGTTGTTCAGAGAGAGAAAAAAAAACCCTTCAAGCCATCATACAGAAATTACTAACACCCATAGTTTATATTTAACGGGATTTTCATCATACAGCCCCCCCCAAAAAAAAAAAAATTTAAACGAATACACAATCGAACTGTACTTTTACTATACTGCCAGTCAGTGAATCTGTTCATTTCGATTGTCGCATTGAAAATTCAGTGCGTTTTCATTTGATTGATAGCGTACGAAAACAAACATTTTAATATATAAATAAATAATATTTTTCGCATGGAATATTGCATGTTTGGGTGTTGTTTGTGTGTGGCAGCTAATTACGACAGCCTTGAAGACTGACGTGAAGACAGCAATTAATGAAGCTGCTGCGACAAATTTGAAGCCAAGAGAAGAATATGTTGATGTAGAAGATGTAAGTTGCATGTAAAAAGGCAAACTATTCTAGGAATTATTGTAGAAGACTAATACAAATTTATTAAATTATTATTTAATAACAAAAAAAATTTAACTCGACTAAATTCCAAAAATATCTGACCCAATGTTTAATGTTAATAATTATTGGTTTCTTACTATTAACATATTACATTGCTGTTCTTTCTTTTTCTTTTAAAGGAAAATGTTGACACTTCAGGACAAGTAGATCCACCATGTGGTGAAGTAGGTCAATTTATTTGTGCTTGATACACTTGCTTTTCAATAATTTTTTTGTTTAAAAAAAAAAATGCTTCTTCAAACTGTACAGCAGCTTTAAAGCACAAATAGTTTGTCCTTGTTAATTTTACAGAATCTCTCTAGCAGCTTTAGATCAATATTATTGATCATTTTTAGCTAATGCTTATAAAATTTGAAAAAAAAAATATAGTTAAATTATAAATTTTATATATTTTTTTTCTTCCAATATGCCTTCTTTTGTTTATCTTCATTCACCTACTTGCATGAATTTAGTCCCAATCAACTATATCCTTTTCGCTCCTAAGAAAAGTGATTTGTTTTTTCATAGTTCTATTTGTCATATATCCTAGTGAAATTGTTACACATTTTGCTTGAATTGTGCTTTAATTTTTTACAAACCAAAACATAGAATGTGTAAAATATTAAATATATTTTTTCCAATTTACCTAGGAAGGCAAACCGGGGCCGAGTGGAGTGTTCAAAAGGAAGAAAAAAATGAGGTGATTACTTTTGATAGATTTTGTCGGTGATTTATTCTGTTTTCATGTTATATATTTTGTTTTTAGCATTGTAAAATCATCTAGCTTTGTATCAGACGGCCTACTAGATGAAAATATGTCAAGACGCAGACTGTGGTAAGAATATACGATAATTTAAAATAGTTAATCATTTATAAGTTAAACCTTTTTAAGAATGTTCTTTATAAAAGTAAGCATTTTACATACAAAACATTTCTCAAATCTGTAATATTATCATATAAAATAAATAATACCATTTGAATAATTTTAAAGAAAAATATTTGAAACATAATATTTTTTATTATTATCATTTTGTATTTATTGTAAGAATTTCTTGCAGTTCTGCCATTGTATGCGTAATTAAAAAACAAAAAAAAACATGATTTTGAACAACTTAGATAAGTATTTTTTCAAGATAGCACAATGGTATTGACTTAATTTAAACATTTGCTTGTGGTACCTCTTACATCTTGCACATATTCTCAATTGTTAAGTTCATTTTTTTCTATGACAGATCTTGTCAGATTGTCAAAGCGGGCAAAAAAAAAAAAAAAAAAAATGTAAACAAATTGTACTATAATGCAAATATTTTAGCGATGGGAATGAATCGGACACCCAGGTTGTTTCTGACCGTACTGAGATAACATCAGCAGGCGATGAGGGTGACGAGCAGGATAATGTAGATGCAATACATAGCGATAAGGGTAACGATGAGGATCGTATTGATAAAGCCCATAGTGATAAGGAACATGATGAGGACACTGACAAAGGAGGGCTTTTTGGGTATGAACGATCTATAGATCATGACTTGGAACTGACTGTGTTGCATGCATTTTTGAAAATTTTCTTGCATGTTCATACATCATAATTGAATGCCTTAAAAGTGTACAAAATACTTAATTCTGGGGATAGTTGAAAATCATTCTTAAGATACAGGTGTATACTTAAAATTTAACTTTTTTTATGGCTAAAAGTTACTGTTATTTAGCTTTATTTTGTCGAATGATTTCTCACGTTGTGTATGGTGATGGGCAAAAAGAGTTGCCTTCTTTTTTAAAAGCCAATCCTTAAAATGATTATTATCTGGATCCAGATTGATTTTTTAATGAAAAATTAAAAAAAACCTCCCCTTGCAAAAATGGCGGAATATTCCTTCAGCTTTCCCATTTCCTCCGGATATTCCAGATATCCCAAAATATCGGGAGAAAATCCATTGATAACAAATTTTCTCCAATAAATCGTACAAAATATTCAAGTTTTCCACCAACCCATCCTGCAACATACCAGATTTCTGTAAAACCCCTCTTCTAATTAATAGTCTATTTTGTTTTTTAGTGAAAGTGTTCCAGGACAATATCAAGTTTTTCTCCAGCCCCTCCATAACAATCCCAAATGCCCAAACAAAACTTTGAATAGCTGGGGACGATATTTGGCCTCAAATTGTTGCCTTCATATAATTGCTGTGTTTTCTGGCCAAATATAACCAAAATTTTCTATTTGTCTGAAGTTTTTCTTAGATTTTCTTTATCATAAGCCAACGTTTGACTCTCTTAAGAACCATAGTTGCTATTCTAATATAATAAAACAAGATGAAACATAATGGTGTCACGAATCATACTTTTTTTTAAAGATGTTGAGCCTTTTGGCCACAAGTACTCTTCAATAAAAGTATAATCATAACTTAATATGTAGAACTTTTAACCATAATGGCCCAACCTGAAAAAATTAATTAGTAGATATTTTATTTATTATTTGTATTTAAAAAAAGTGTTGAACAGTTGAAGAGTGCTGGGGAAAACAATCTGTCCACTTTTTGTACCTAAAGAGCTTGAGGTGTCAGGTAGCAGTCAGGGAGTACTACATTGTAGTCAAATTTACAAACTGGCATAGTAACTAGAGTTTTTGTAAGGTATACCATCAAAAATTCATCAATACTAAACATTCTTCAAGGGCCCCTTTCACACCAAGCCAGTAACATAATGGCATTTTAAAATGCCCTTTTTCCTGCATATATTAATTTGTGGGCATGTAACAATGATGTTGATTTTTTTATGAAAAAATTATTCAAATCACATCAAGAAATAAATACAGAAAGGCATACCAATGCTAAAAATTGTACCTGAGAGCCCACAGGCCAAATGGGACAATTGGCAGAACCAGATTTTCTTGAAAAACCTGAGGCTAAATATTTCTATGAGTTGCCAAATTTCAATTTAAAATTTTAAAAAAATTTGAATTGTTTTTTTTAATACTATCAAAAACCTATGTTAACTGTACTATGTCTAATAAACATAATTGACTGAACAAATGATTTTTACCTAAATTTTCCTTGAAATTAAAATCATAACGAATTGGTACACCCTTCCAATTTAAGCATTGAATTGTGACATTTCTACACGAACTTCTTATTTGGTTGTTATCGATTATTTGGTCTGCTTTACTGGGCTGGTGTGTTGGTGCGCTTCGACATTTCACCTGTTCGTGAACCGCCTAAATCAAAAACCGCCTTCGTAAATCAAATTTTGATCTGTGCCAAAGGCCAGAATAAAATCATCTTCACGTTTGACCAGCAAGTTTGTTTATTTCTGTTCAGTTTGTCTCCACTTTTTTACAGCTGCATCCAAAGCCATCTAATACATAAGTAAAAAAATTGAGAGTTTGGCACTTTTTTTAACTCCTTGGGTAAATAACACTGCAATGCAACTTAATGGTTTTGTAATTAGATTTTTCTTGTCATTCTGTATTGACCAAAAGGCAGGTTTGCCGACAGATTTCAGCTACATTTATGTTTATCAAACATTTATGAAATGATACAATTTATTATTATATATGTTAAGTACAATCGTTTGATTTATAACTGTAATTCCAAAATTCCTTAATTTACTATTGAAATATAAAAAAGTGGATAACTTTTGGATAAATTGATTCCTTTTTGCATGCACTGTCATTTTAACAAACTTGGTGAAAAATTTTTGTACTTTAACTGGCTGCGTTAACGTTAATTTTATTTATAAAAATTAATAACAATAAATAAAATATAATTTAGTTGTTGCATGATGTCTATGATTTTTCCTTCGATGCATTTTTATGTATTATAATGCATGAAATAGTGTTTCAAAAGATAATTATTACAAGTACTAAACATTGAATTAATCTTTTTTTTTTTTTACAGGAGTCGTCACTCTGTAGATGGTAACATATTTTTTACACATTCTTTACTATTTTATTTTATCTAAAAAAATTTTAAAAAATTAAATTGATTTTTGTCATATTCTAGTCAGACCATCAAGGAAAATATGTTCAAATATTTTACGGTACATCGAGACCATACTTAGCTCTATAATGGTAACGTTTACAAGATTCCTAAACCGGACGTCAAGGGATTATCGTTACATCATGAAAACGCTTTCAGTTGAAAAAAAAATTCTCTTGGTGAGTTAAATATGTTCAGAAAAGTTATGTTATATTTTTTTAAATTTCTTATTAATGATGATCTTAGATGACACACAATTTTGGGACTGGGATGAGAACCGGTCCTGGACAAGTTTGGAAGCCTGGCCCTTACATACCTGCAACGTAAGTTACAACAATTTAACAATTACTACTATGTAAGGTCTTGGTTGAGATGAAAAAGTTAGTGGCAACGAAAGGGATTCGAACCTTTCGGACAAACTTCACCTAGCTTCAGGACGCCGGGGAAGAATGTCCTCTCCACTCAAACTGAATTTCAATGTATACCAACTCACTACAATTTTGGTTTCAAGGAAAACTTGTGTAAAAATCATTATTTGTTCAGTCAATTATGTTTATTAGAATGTAGCACAATTAACATAGGTTTTCCATAGAATTGAACATAAGATATATCAAATTTTTTACAAAATTAAATTAAATTAGTCACCTTTCCCCTGGATCAAGTGTCAATCGGCAGATTATCTGTCTAGCTGAGGGTCATGGGTTCCAATCCCGCTTGTGACGCTAACTTTTTCATCCCAACCAATACCTTACATAAAAAGAATCATTAATAGAAATAATTCATTTGATCAATTAGACCACATAAATTGATTAATTATTACTATATTTTGAGTGTATTTTAATTTTTTTTTAACTTTTGAACAATTAGGTTAAATTCGTTCCAATGTTAAATATTATTTTGACAAAAGATAAATATAATAAATTAGATAATTTCATATTTGATACAGGTTTTTAATTTATTCATTTTTGTGTAGTTTTTAATTTGGAATTCTGTCTAAAGTCTTAAGATTTATTATTTGTTACAATTGGAGTTTTTGTAAATATTACAGTGTTAAGGATAAAAAAGCAGACCTTGAGGTCCAAACTGACCTAGAAGATATTACCTATGTCGATGAAACAGACAGGTTTGTCGCATGGTTTCTATCAAAGAACATCTTTGACATTTCTTCGTTATACATTTCTCATCAACAAATAACTTGCATGTTATTGCATCAAGAGAAGTGGTGTTGGTATTTATCAAAGTCGAAATAACGTTTAGATTTGAAGTTTGCTCATTTTTAAACATTTGGTTGGTAAACGATCTTTTATTACGCTTTCGTGTATTGTTGGATTTCATCGGATCGAGTCTTGGGTTTCAAAATTGGGTTCTCGGGTTCTTTAAAATCACAAAATTACAAATTTTGCACAGCTTTTTTAATTATTTAAGAAAAAAAATCTCATTGAACCAGATTCAAGTTTAATTGTATTTAGGAGCTTATTAGTTGTAGTCCCATTGACTTCATTGATCTACCTAATTGCAGGGAAGATTCAGACATGGGAGGAAAACATACTTTACTAACAATGTGAGTGGTCATCAATGGCATTTCTTCGTCTCTGTGTATTTCACAGCAGTTTCACTCACTTTTCTCTTTCTATGCTGCTTTTGCCCTTTAAAACACTCGCACTGCTGTCGGTAAAAAAAGAACCAACTGTCTGTTGTCTTTTCAACCCAATATTTTTAAATAAACATTCCCAAGAGTGTTAAAATGTTATTTACATTGTATAATTTTACGTTTTATAAATTTTTTACATATATCGGTGTGGTAAAATTTTCTACTAATGTTATGAATATCCTATACACCTTATGCATTCTCATTTTTTGGTCTCCACTGAACGTTTACCACGTAAAAATCCTTTGTGTTTTCTACCCAAATGGGTAGAGTGAATTGTAATACTGTAGTTGAAAGTGGAAAAAAAAAAAAAAAAAGTAGAAAAAATACAGAACAAAACCAGCGGGTCAGATCCTGGCATCTTTTTTTCTCCAAGGTGAGAAATAACAATTATATATTCAAAATGTATGAAGAAAATTACTTTACATTCAGAAAAGTCCTAATTGAAGAATATATTGGAGGGTAGATAAAATAAATATTTTTTTTCTAATAAAATAAACAGCAGTGCGAGGGTCAATATTTAAATTCGTCAAAATAGAATAAACGAACTTGTACTCAACTTACTACAGTGTGCAAATCATTGGAAAATACATTACATTAACCAATGTATTTTAAATTCATTTCACCTATTTCAATCATAAAAACCTATTTGATATTTCTATTTCTGCTTTTATTGAATGTTTACTCTGTCAACTTTTTAAGCAAAGCTTGGATTCAGTATGCAATTTGAAAGAATGGAATTCCCTTGATTCTCTCTGCATGGTCTGTACCAACCAGTACAAACTTAATTATACATTAAATATTTATTGCATGTAAATTTTATAACCCAATTTCAATTTTATTTGACATATTACAAATCTATTCAGTCTGGAATGTCTCGGAATTCATTTTCAGCATATGTAGACTTTTTCTCATAATAATACTGTGGAAGTTTGGAATTTATATTTACCGTTTATAAATTTTCAATTTGAGTAATACATTAAATTTATGTGGATTGTATTTTGAATTTTTCACGAATTTACAAATTCATGGTTGAAAAAGAACATCATTTGTTTGAGTCAACAGCACTGGGCAGATGTGCTCTTGAGGCCTGAAGATGGCACAGTGAAAGAGCATCTGAGTATTGTTCTGAAGAAGGCTCTGACACATCTTTTCATCTCAATTTTTAATTGTTCATAATATGCATAATAAACTATTTCCAATCAAAAAAGTGGAAATAACGTTAATCGAAATATGTACTAATAAAAATTATTTTTTGAATTATTTTCCTTATGACCTAATAATAAATTTAATGTATTAATTACATTTCGTGTAGACTTGATGATGGTAATTTAAAAACTAGTTTGATGAAGCTTAGTACTAAAACAATTTGCTTAACCATAATTTTTTAAATTTTTACTAATACAGTGTTTATTATTTTTATTGGAACAATTCTTAATTGAAAATAATGGATTTTATTAGTTACAGTCAACTTAACATGTCAGTGGCGCAGTTTGAAGAAGAAGGGGAATTGAAGGCGAAAGATCAGTCGCCTTTTATAAGATTAATTCTGGCTATGTGGTTCGCTCTTTTGTCACATTCAGAGTTGAGCTGCTACATTATCATATTTCTACATCAAATTTACACACCTACTGTTCTTACGATACCATTGCCTTTGATGGTGTTTTGCTGGGGGACTCTCACAGTGCCACGACCGTCCAAGACCTTTTGGGTCACAATTATCGCATACACAGAGGTTGTATTTAGTATATGCTTTGATGAGAATTATTTTTTATATTTTTTATTCGATGTCTTTAGGTGGTAGTTGTGATAAAGTGCATATTTCAATTTGAATTTCTTTATTGGAACAAAAAGGTGAGCCATACAGCTTTCGATGTTTCAAAAATAATTGGAGTCGAAAAAAAACCTGGCACGTACGCCAATTTCGATCTGATGGTCCTTCTTGTCGTATTCTTCCACAGGTCTTTATTAATTTAATTTTTCGTTTCGAATGTACGACTCAACTGGCACATTTTGTAGGACGATGCTTAAACAGCTTGGTCTCTGGAGGTTCACTGATCCGGCAAGAAAGTCTGAGCCGAACGTCTCTCCCGGAGTGAACCTCGAGGAAAAAGAGGAGAATGAAAAACATATGTTGGCTATCCAAAAAATTATTAAAAAGAGTGAACTGTCGTCTTCATCCTCATCTTCGTCCACATCAACTTCATCAAGCGGTAGAAGGTAAATTTTCTAAAATGCGTTAATTCTTAATGCTACCACGGCAAAGTAATACATTCACCAATCCATTTTTGTAGTCCTATTAGATTCAGGAAAAAGAAATCAGTTAAATTGAAAACTGATTTTGACACAGTTAGTCGCTTGAGTGACGAGGATGATAAAAAGTACGTAATTCAATTAAATTTTAAAAAATTAAAAAAAGCGATCACTGATGTAAATATTTTTTATATTTAGGAAAAGTACAAGGAAAGGACCTTGTTATGAATTCTTCAGGAAACTTTTAGACAGCAAAGGACGAGTCACAACAGACGTTTATGCCTATATGTTCTTTTTTGATTTTATAAATTTTCTTATTGTTATATTTGGTTTTTCTTCATTCGGAGTGAGTCAAGTACTGATGTAACATTTTATTTTTGAATTTGCTGTTGCATTTTTCATTTGAAAATTAAAAAAAAATATATATATATAAAAATATATTTCTATCTAAATGAAAAGTGTATAACACAACTGGCAGACTAAACCCTGGTCTGACTCTGGTTTGTATTGATTTTTTGTTTCTTTTAAATTTCAGTCTAGTCAAGGAGATGGTGGTGTCTCCCAATATTTTGCCGAAAACAAAGTCCCAGTAGCATTTCTTGTAATGCTTATATTGCAGTTCAGTCTTATTATAATCGATCGAACGCTTTATCTAAGAAAATACATTCTTGGTAAAATAGTGTACCAATACATTATTATATTTGGTATACATATTTGGATGTTTGCTATTTTGCCCTACGTTACTCAAAGGTATGACAATTATTATAAAGATAAACTTGTCTTTAATGAAAACATATTTGTAGACCGTTCAACTCAACAACGCCCCCGATGTTGTGGTATATGTGTAAATGTTTTTACCTGTTACTGTCAGCATATCAAATCCGTTGCGGTTACCCGACAAGAATTTTCGGAAACTTTTTGTGCAAATCGTATAATTATATAAATTATATTTTATTTAAAATGTAAGTTGTGGAAGAATGTAGGAAAGTTGAAATTTTATCTTGATGTCGGAATCCTTTTTCCATTCAGATTTATGACAATTCCTTTCGTGTTTGAATTGAGAACATTGATGGATTGGATTTGGACAGACACTTCCATGACTTTGTCAGATTGGTTGAAAATGGAAGATATTTTTGCTCACGTATTCCAGATTAAGGTATGTTAATTGAACTTACATTAAATAAGTTCTATAAATTTGGCATTTTAATTTCCAGTGCCAAAGGAGAGCTGAATCGGATTATCCACAACCAAGGGGAGAAAAAAAGGTCAATTCGACCAAATACCTAATCGGAGGAGGATGCTTGGTAGCTATAATTGCAGTCATTTGGTTTCCTCTGGTTTTGTTTGCTCTCGGAAACACTGTCGGGAAGCCAAATTTACCATCTGAAGTCACAATATCAATAAAAATTGGAGCATTCTCACCCATATATCAAATCACAGCTCGAAACGATTCTATATTTTCGTAAATAACTTGTCAAATTTGGCCTTTTTCTGTAATTTTATATTTAAAAAAAAATTTCTTTAAATTATAGCTTCACCGAAGAACAGTGGACTTCCTTCAGTAGTATTTATTGGAAATCGAGATCTGCCGAGACCTTTTTGTCTAATTATATTTTTGATGATGTGGGGGTGGTGATATTTAGTCCGCACTCAACTGTTGTGTGGTCAATATCACCACCCGATAATGCTACTATGCTGTCCGATTTGGAATCAAGTAAATACTAAATTTATATTATTTAACACACTTGTTACCATACACTTTAATTTTAATATTGTAATGAAAACACTAATTTTTATAGATAAAACAATAAACATTCGTTTGGATTGGACAATAACTAGATCAATAAGCCAGCAGGATCAACCTGGAACTCTGCACGGTTCGAAAGAGTCTGGACTAGTGAAAGACGATCCTGCTAGATCAGCTCTAGCCAAATTTTTGAGGAAGGAAAAAGGCACAGATGCTGCAGGATTGCCATATATTTTCCCAAAATTTTTAAAAGTAACAAACAGGGGGTTAACAAGCGCAGTAAGACCCCTAGTAAGATTCGGTGAGTATGTGGCTAGATGAAATAAAACAGATTTTATTTTTATTGTAAAATTTGTAAACGTTTTAGACGACGAGTTGGCCAAGTTTGATAATGCAAGCCCTTTTAGAACGATAGAAGTCACTATGAAAGACATGAACAATTCAGTTTGGTGGGAAGTCGAGGAGAATTTCACAGATCCGCTCGCTCCATTTTTGAAGAAGCTGCCACGTTTTGAAAGGGACAAATTGGTTCTTTACACTTTCAACGATAAGGCTTTCCCTGCTACATTAACTATTGTCTCTGGCAAAGGGTTTGTAAAAAAAATAGTTTAAGCTTTACTTTTTAAAAAGGTTTAAATTCAAGTTCGCTTAGTATTTTTACGATAGTTAACAAAACGCTTCTTCCCCGCATGAACCCTTCCTAGAATTCCTTAGTTTTGATCTGCATGATGCATCCTTTCCAGTATTTTTTCAAAGGTAATTACCAATTCCTTTCTTTTTATCGTATTTTTTCTTTTTTAAATTATTTTAATATGAATATTGTTCATGCTATTTGTTGATAATGTTTCAGCATTATTGGTTTGTACACAACGTTTGTAATTGTCGTACATTCCATCATAAGAGGTTTCTTTACTGGCATATCATTCAAGATTATGTTCGATGACATGCCTAATGTAGACCGCATTTTACAGGTTATTTCCTAATATTATTTATTATTCATTATTAATTATGCATATTTTACCTTCGTCTGATATTGATTTTCAATTATTTGAAAAAAAAAAAAACAGACGTGCCTTGATATCTACTTGGTCCGTGAAAGCGGGGAGCTTGACCTGGAGGAGGACCTCTTTGCCAAACTTGTCTTTTTGTACCGATCACCAGAAACGTTGATAAAGTGGACCAGGCCGATTGAAGAAGCTGGCGATGATGACGGAGATATTCCGCCAGCTGAATTAAACGAATAAGCTATTTGATATTTTCTTAGTGCTTTGTGAAAAAAAAAATCCAATTTTGCTATTACTACTCTAATAAGTCTTTCTATTGGAAGCCATGATGTATACTTCTTTCTTAATTCATCAACATATCATTTATTAATGTTTCATGATGAAACGATGGAAAATTGAACATGTATGCATTGATTTTTGTAATCAAATTACATATTAAGTGGAATGTTTTATGAAAATGTTCTTTTTATTATTTTTATTCATTATTTCGGCTAAAAAAAAGCAAACAGAAATCCATGCCAAGTGTAATTTTAGCCACATTTGTAAAAATGTAATAGTTGTGTTATTGACATAGTCACTAAGAAAACCGATGGTCAGTTTTTGGGTTGTACTTTGCACAATGTCTTAAGAAATAAACAATGTAAATAAAAAAAATAAATAAAAAAAACTTTTGTATCAATTACCAATCTTGTAAACTTTTTAAATAATATTATTAATGTAACGTAAATTAAGTAATATTTTCCTTGTTCAAACATGATTTGAAATTTAAGAATTTTAAAATTCATTTCAATTCAAATTGTGTATGCTACTTGTTTCATATTCACATCACTTTCTGTTATTTTGTATAAATGTGAGCTAAAATGCTCTAAAGGGTAAAATGTACTTCTTAATTAATATATGTTGTTTGGTTTTAATAACTGTTTATTATTTTTAGTGTTAATCCTCACTTTTTTAAATATAATATATACCCTATATAATTTATTTTATTATTAGATACATTATATTTTGTGGTCCAATTGACCAAATAACTTATTTCAATTAATTAATCTTTTTATGTAAGTTATTGGTTGAAATGAAGCCAAAGGTCATGGATTCGAATCCTGCTCGCGACACTAACATTTTCATTTCATCCAATACCTTACATAAAAAGATTTATTTTTAAAAAATTAACAACACTACTTTTATCTAACTTTTATTTTCAGTAAAAATTAATGTTTTATCACTATTGTTTATTATGTTCTTTTATGCTCCTTCATAACTGATGAATAACGAATTCTCTATTAGAATAAATTTTCTACATGTTGTAACAACGTTTAGTGCATGACGAAGGGTGGGCTCTTTTTATCATTTTGATCCCTCGGGTCTCAGTTTAACCGAAAGCTTTAATTAAACATTTTAATTTAATTTTAAATTTATTTATGTTCAAATTTAGTCGAACGTTAAATAGCCGAATGGAAAAATTCAAATCGTGTGTTATTTTCAGACTTTTAGGTCTTCTGTTCGCTGTGATAGTCGCCATCCATCGAGTGCTCAGAGTAATAACAGGAAAGTATTCCCAAAGGATAATTTACAACGATTGGCCTACGGTCTGGTATGTCGATAAGGTAAGCTATACATATCCGATATACTTCTCAGTAATTTTTTATTTACCGGTTATAAATCGTTTGTAGTTAGTGAAGTTTGTATATATCGCAAGAGCTTTCAAAGATTACGAGACGGAAGAAGACGTATTTACTAGGATAA
The DNA here is from genome assembly GCA_039619505.1 of Cimex hemipterus. Taxonomy (NCBI): domain Eukaryota; kingdom Metazoa; phylum Arthropoda; class Insecta; order Hemiptera; family Cimicidae; genus Cimex; species Cimex hemipterus. The sequence continues at coordinate 33,607,907 of CM077099.1, forward strand.
TATTTCTATACAGATCTCCCGAGACAATGGTTAAAGTCACTAGATTTCTTCCCGACGCTGTTGCTAGGGCGCATACAAGAACTATACTTTAGGTATTGTGAAAATACTGTTATCAACTACAAACTTTGATTTACCGATCACATTTTTTTTTATACCATTCAAAGATTTGAAAACAAAAATTAGAAATTTATAAAAAATACCAAAATATTTGAGTTGTTTTAAATAAATTATATAATATTGCTATATTTAGAACAAAAATAAAAGCCATTATTATTTGTTCTAAAATGAATAATAAAAACATAATAAAAAGCAATTAATGGATAAAATATTATAGGACATTCCTGCTCTTCTGAAGATTGGAAATTAAACCACTATCAAGAAAAAACAAGTAATTACAAAACCCTCCAAAACAAACTAATATAATCATCTTTTTAATGATATATAAGAAAATATAAAAATATATTTTATTTATATTCATACCTGTTTCATTCCATTGCTATTGGTTAAGTAAAAATAATTAATTTAAAAAAAATAAGAAAGAAAAACAAATGTGAAAGATGTACCTGTAAATAAGTGCTCTGCTCCATAAAAAAAAGTGGTGCATTTTGAAATTTTGATTTTTTTTAAGTTGCCTTTTCAATAGTATTGACACCAATATTTTTTAATTTAGGTATTTATTTGGTTAGTGGGTAAATCAAAATATCTCTCAAAAATAAAAAATAAAAATCGCTTTTGTGTAAGAACATAAAACATTATAAAACCAACCTAAAAATATTTAGTGGGGTCTCTTCCAGGTCGTATTGCATACTCAAATCTCAGCTTGATTGTAATCAAGTCCGTAACCACTTCTTGAAAAAGTTCATCCTGAATCTCATCTAATGTAACGTTCAGCTCAGGAGGGTTATTTCTGAACTTGAACAGCCGAGAGCTGATCTCCGGCAGATAAAAACTGTTCTACACTTACAAAATGATTTAATTCATTTTAATTTGTGTTCAGAATTTTTAAAAATAATAAATGAGAAAAAATGCACGACCCAGAGCAATTGAAGTTGCTTGGGGGCATTAATGGGTTAACCACTTCTCGAGAAATTTCATCCCAAATCTTAATGTAACTTTCTGCTTAGTAGTTGTAGGTGGGCTTTTCTTATTTATTTTTTTAAAAATATTTTTTTATATATTTTATTTTATTTTTTTATAAGTTTGAGCTCACCAACACATGTACTCAATGTAGTTCAAATGAGGGGCTTGCCTTCCTAGAGTGAAAATATTGATATCTCAACAGAAATTGCATAACACTGGTGGCGAAATAAACAAAAATTGCTTGCCAATAACAGGAGCAAATGGCAGCACATATTCCTCAAGAATTTCTGTCACGTAGATTTCTGCATTAAATGTCGGTCTATTAAAAATGTGTAACAACATTTTTGTCTCGAAAGATATTCTAATCCACACTACAATTGAACCACTTCTGAAGTCTGAAACATCCTACAGCAATGTTGCTTTAGATCACCTTCAGCCGCTTGACAAACTCAGATGTTCATTTGGCGATTGGAAAGAAAACTGGGACCATTTTTCTTCATTACAGCATCTGTCCAATATCAGTGCCTCTTGCAAACTCTTAGCGGGCCCATTGATGGTCTCTGGTTAGCGCTGGACCCATTGCTGGCCTTCTGGGATGTGGACTCACTTTTGCAAGTTTTTGAGATATTTCAGAAGCAGTGGAAAAACGATATCTTAGAGTGTGAAATCAGATAAATCGATCGTCAGCTAGTCCCCTGGCTCTTTGGCATCCCGATCTTGGTCTCTGAGTACACCTTGCAATCACCTGATATTGCTGAATACCCAACAACCTTTGCTTTAGGCAAATCTAAAATTCTTGCAATGTAATCTGACGTCTTCCATCCACAATGAGCGCATTGGCATGTCCAACTTGCTCACTGAATTTGACTGTTTTTGTAATTGTTTTGTTCTCGGCCACCGTTTTTTTTTTTTTTTAATTTAAATTTAAATTTTAATTTTTTTATTGATGTAGATTTTAAGTCAAATTATAAATTAAGCAGATTCAGCTCACTATCAGTAACAAAAACAATACTTTCCTCTCATTGCAACCATTAAATCATTTTTAAATTAGTCAAAAAATATTGCCAAAACTTGTCAAATGAAAAATAAATCAAAATTTAAAAATGCATTACTGTTTTGTGGAGCAGTATATAAATTTAAGTGGAACATTTTTTTTTTTTTTTTTTTTTTTTTTTTTTTGTAGTTTTATCGTTGAAAAAGTCTGTTTCTATAGACTAGCTTGACTTTGAACTTTATTGATTAGATAACAAAAAGTGCTGATCCTACGAAAGGCAAGATTGAAAGTTTGAGGATTTCTAGCATTATGTTGAAATTAGTCAAATAATATCATATTTTAATGCCTTGTACGAGTATCTATATTTAACTTAATGTACTTAATATCTGACAAACCTAGTCTGAACACATTTACAAAATGACCAAACTGTAAAAGAGAATTCAACGATGGGTCTGACTAAGACGTATATACGACATGTATATTTTTCAATTTTACTGTGTGAATTTATAAATCCTAGAATTTTTATGGTTTTAGCAGCTAAACTGAAAATGTAGTTTTCAAACACTAGGTATTTGCCAAAAAAGATGAACATTCATCGTTTGATGTAGTGTGTTTGAGAAGAAGACCAATTACCTCATGTTCTATGCCAATTAGTGTTAACACAACCGTATACATTTTTCATTATATGCCAAATTGTAATTTTTATCTCATCAAAAAATATAATATATAGTTTGCCCATATTTTAAAGACATCGGACTGTTAAAATTACCCTGATCTGCAATCTTCTTTGATTCTCTTATGATAATCAATTTTTTGTAAACCACATTTCTCTTGCTTTATCTTACTGTACAAATTTCATTTTATTGTTTTTTACTCCCATTTCTTTTTTCTCTCAGGCACGCTCTTAAACGCATCTTGTTGATTAATTAATACTCAGATTTCACAAAATTAATTTTCAGAGTTAACTCCATTCAAAAAAATTTGATCTTGCAGATTATTAACAATAATGCCCATATTTTCTGTGATTATTATTAATATAAATTTCAACTTTTTGGTGATTGTAAGGACATTGACCAGTTAAAATTCCCTGATCTGCAAATGTATATGCCTTCTTTGATTCTCTTATGATAATCAACGTATTGCACACCACATTTCTCTCACTTTGTCTTACTATATACACTTCAATTTACTAAAACTTCCAGTTCTTTTTTTTCTCTGGCACACGTTGAAACGTTTCTCGTTAATTATTAATACCTTTGATTTAACAAAATTAATTTATCCTGTTACATTTGCGATGTATGCATAATTTAATATTTAAGTTATTTATTTATTGTTTGTATTGTGACAGGGGTAAAGAGGATTTTTTTTTAAATTGATTTCCTCATGAATGCGTTTTTTCTTAGGTTTAAGTACGAACAGCGTTAAAGGTTGTAAAAAAACATCAACGTAGTAAACGTTAATAATTAATACGACAATGACAAAACTGTTAAACTGTTAAGTATGATCAGTTGAGGACCGCCGAACCGTCCAATTTGCAATGAAACAATCGACGAGAGTCGATGACGATCATCATCACTGCCTTAAACCGTTCCACGCGGTCTTTTATTGACAGTTGACGAAAAGGGGAACTTTATCGCCGAGGTGGCAAAAACAAATAGCCAAGAAAAGTGGGACTAAAGTTGCAAAACGTTGGCGAATCGTAAAAGGCTCGGATCTTCCAGTCGAGTGAAAGTGTTTACCGAAGCTGGATCCCAGGGGGCGACCGAGATGGGAGACACCAGAGTCAATTTCGAACGAATGGAAACCCTGGTTTGTACATCTGAATTACTTTTTTGTCGTTGAATATTTTACATTTTTCCTTCAGACTTTACTTTCAAAAATAAGAAGCAAAGTAAAAAATAATCGGTGCAAAATAATGCTTGGAAGTGAAAGTCTTTCTAGAAAGCAAGCTTCCTGAGATTACGTCTTCAATCTTGTTTTTAAAGTACATTCCTGTTTATTGATTTAAATTGATTTATCTCAAAGGGTTAAACATATATAACGTGGTAGATTTTGCGGAAAAGAAAATTCTCATACAGTTATGAAGGTTGTATGCTAATAATTGGCACATCGCTGACATACGCGTTTCGCATACATCACGGTTTCCATCCAGAAGACAAAAGGATAATAGAAACCGCATTTTAGTGTAGATTCGTGAAAATAATTCAATTTAACAATCGTAAATTGGACATAATGTAAATTAAAACCAAGAATTTCCTCTTCCAGGTTTAAAAGTCGTCCTTGCTTGCAAATCACAATACAGTTTTTTTCCGGATTGCATCAAAAGTTCAAACTAGCATATCTAATCCTAAGTGTGCTCAAAAATTAAAACAAGTTTTTAAAAATTATTTTTTAAAATGATAGATCGTAATTATAATCTTCAGACAGTTTAAGAAGATTAGTCCAGATTATCATAGAACATAAATCATTTGAGTAGATTTGTCTCATGGAGAATTTTTTTTTAAAATTTGTGAACGGGGCATCTTAGTAGCACAAGTGGTATTGACCATACAAGATATTGGACAATTCGATCGTAAATAATTTGACGTTTTATGCCCGGATTTTTTTAAAAATAAGAGCAGTCTATAATATACATTTGATAATTTTTTATGACTTAAGCGATTACGCTTGTTATTAAACGACAATTGAAGCACTTTTGAAATGTAAACACTGCAAAACCTGTGGCAATATTGACAACACTAGTACAGACGAAAACAGCGAGGGTAGGCAGACCAAATTACAAATCAATGAGCCGTAAACGATCACTATTTTTAAAAACTAGCTTAATTTCTTTTGTATTAGATAGATGTGACAAACTTTGCCAATAGATTTTATATTCAAAATGAAACCAGAAAGTCCTAACTAGCTAAGGTCCCGAACCTCAGCAGTTTCGCAGTTATTTCACTTTTTCTGACTTTTTAAGTTCTCAGTGCTTCAAATAAACAATGATAACTCTAAAACTAAAAGGTTTTAGACAATTCAGTTGATACCTTTTAAACCACGTTAAATTTCAAATAAGATGTGACCACTAGACTTGCCAGCTAAAATAAACTTTTTAGCAGCGAGAACTTTGAAAACATTTTTTTTCTAAGTTGAAAAACTCACTGTGGTGATTCTGAACTAATAATTTCCAAACCTAGAGACCAGCAAATTTCAGAAAACGAACTATATTTAATATCCTGTTTAGTGGTGGAATTTTTTTTTTAATTCCTTTTTTTCAAAGATGATAAAATTGATGGAGGAAGGAGAAAACAGTGGCTGACGGATTTTAGACAAATCAGTTTGTACCTTTTAAACGACGTTAAATTTCCAATCAGGTGTGATCAATACTAGATTTGTACTTAATTTGGGTAAGGTGTAAAATTAAAAAAAAAAATTTCAACGTTTTTTTAATTTGGGTTCGGAACTGAAATAGTACACGTGTGTACTTATTTACCAACACGACTGCAACGAAAGTTTGTATTGATTTTTTTTAAATTTGACCGATAGTATCTTTGATCCGACTAAAAGTTTCATCCAGGCCTCTATGAATTCTTTGGCTTGGGTGATTGCTTTTAATAATTTCGTTATGGTTTTTGTTAAGTTTGTTTAACATTTTGTTAAGCCCAATTAGTACATTTTAAGAAAGACGTACGATTTTATTAAATTAATTACATTTTTTTCGAAGATTTGCTTTGAAATTTTTAGCTTTGCTTAGAGTTTTCTGCTTGCTATTTTGAATTTTTTAAAAATATATTTGATTCTGATGGTTCTACTTGGGATATTACAATTTTCTGGGTTGTTTACTAGTGCAGTGATTGTCTTACTATCAAAATTCGAATGTTTCGAATTACCGTAATTTTTGTCGAAGTTCGCTGTTAATGATTCCGTTATCAATGTTATTTACATTATTCTGATCACGGTCGGGAAGGTCGCTTTCAGGCCGTTGCAGATGGTCATTCGCGAAGTCAGGATATAGCGAATTAAATTGCTGTAGGATTTCCTGGAGATCTTTATCGCTGCAATTCTTTTGGTTTCACACGCTATAATCCGTCGGCAACAGCATTTTCTGAGCTTTTTTTTAATAAATTAATTCGAATTCGTACTCTCCGAGTTTCAGCCGCCAAGGTAGGAATTGAATTTGAAACTATTCCAGGGGTTTATGATCACAATACATATCAAACTTTTTTCCCCCAATAGATAAGTTGGTAAATAATAAATAATAATAAATAATACTAGGCTAAAAGTTGCTTTTCAATATAATACAAGCTTTTGTCTCGGTGTCGTTCAGGACTAGCATAAGCTACCGGATGATCGGAGCCATTAGTTATTTTGACTCTGACTTTCCCTCTTCCTTTTATACTCCAAACGGACGCGTCTTCCACCAGTCTAGGTGCAGTATTATTCCATGTTTGCAATGATAGCGAGTAGCCTGTGGCATATGCCAGCAGTGCTTAACGCGGAATGGAAATAATTTTTCAACGAGAGAGCAAAAGTGCTTAGCTGTCTCCTGGCGATAGATAAATTTAGGCCTTACCTAGAGAGCTCTGGTTTTTCAGTTCTCACGGATCATCATTCGTTAATACGGTTGAGAAATTTAAAGTATCCTCAAGGAAATCTTGTGCGTTGGGCGCTGAATATGCAGTGATGCATCTTCCAAATTAACCATCCTGCTCTTGATACCCATTCTAAAGCACATGGAAATACTGTCACCGAGTCAATATTTCGTTTGAGATGGATAATCGGTGTCACGGATGATTAGGAAGATGCAAGAAGAAGAGGCAAAAAAAAAAAAACAGTTGGAAGGTTGAAAATGACAACAAATTGTACCAGCGCGTAATAGACTTCGACCAACAAGCTTGGGGAGCGGGAAGTCCATCGAAACTTGTCCCACAGAAGCAAAGGGATGATAATGATGATGATCTACTCACTGAATTTCATGATAATCCAATTAGGTTACAAGACCTTGAAGCGCATTAAGGAGATGTACTTGAACTGGCCATGGCTGCGGACATAGCGAAATATGTGTTTGCTGCACAATCTGTCTAGAAATTAAGCCACTCCAGAAATCTGCTGCTGGAATGATGGGTAAGCAGAAGGTGATCAGCCGTGGCAAATTATTTCTGTGGATTTGATGGACCGTTAATTACTGGTAGTAGAATATTTCTGTAAATACAGTGCTCTTGTGCAAAGGAGTCATGCTATTGCAAAGGGTGACGCCAAACTGACATGGGCTTTCAGAGAAATTCATTAAGTGATATTCTCGTATGTAAGGTATACTATACTTACCACACTTCAAATTCAATCCTGATCCGCTTATACTCGCCGGTTTTGCTTGCCAGACTGGTTTCTTTGCACACATTAATTGGTTTGTGTGGTTTTCTGTCAATCTTCTCTTTTACAAGTTGGAAACTACATACCATATATTTATTCTATATATTTATACACTTTAACACGCATATTACTTCATTTTTATTTTCGTCCTTTTGTTTACCTTAACGACTAATTTTTAAATTGTGCCAACACTGCTCTTTACAATCTGAGCATTGCCTTGACATCACCACATTTTTATTTATAAAATTTTAACCCAGTTTGACAATTTACTTCCTAAATTGCGAAAAATATAATAAACCTCTTGCACACAAGATATTGCCAAACAATAACGAAGCGAAATTTATACGTTAGCCTTACCACCTAATCTCATGTAGCTCTTACGATATCATTATAAGTAATTAATTTTTCTGTAAGGTATTGGTTGAGATAAAAAAATCAGTGCCACGAGCGGGATTCGAACCCACGATCTTCGGCTAATTACACCGTTGCTCAACCACTTGAACTGCCGTGACTTCAATCCACTCGGACACCAACTTCCCATCTCAACTCAAACATTCGAATTTTCCCTCTTTTTTGGCATTTTTGAAATTGAAAAATGCCAAATGCAGTGGCGTATTTAGCCGAAGTTCTTATCCTGCTTGTGACACTGACTTTTATCTCACCCTATCTGACCTTTTTAGTGGTGAATTGACCCAAGTTACTTTTTTCAATGAATTATTCTTTTTAAGTAAGGCCTTGGATGAGATAAAAAAGTCAGTGTCACGGGCGAGATTCGAACCCACGACCGTCGGCATGATAAGACGCTACTCTACCACTTGAGCTATCGTGACTTCGACCACTCGGCCACTAACTTCCCATCTCAACTCCAACTTGTGAAGTTTCCCTCCTTTTTGCCATTTTTCAAATGTGTAATCTATTTGATTCACGGCGACAAATGAAATGACCACGGAGAGCTTTCCTGAAGATATACTTCAGTTTAATTATTAAATCCGTTATCATGGCCCGATTGACCAATTAACATTTTTAATTAATTAATATTTATGAAAGGTATTGGTCGAGATAAAAAAAAGTCAGTGTCACGAACGGGATGAAATGATTGAAAAATGGCAAAAAGGAGAGATAATTCAAACGGTTGTAGATTGAGTGGGAAGTTGGTGTCCGAGTGGTAGAGCAGGGGTGTATTCAGCCGAAGATCGTGGGTTCGAGTCCCGCTCGTGGCACTGATTTTTTTATCTCAACCAATACCTTCCATAAAAATTAGTTAATTAGTCAATCGGACCACGAAATCTAATGAATTTAATAACAAGTAATGTTTAAAAACATGATTTTTTACGCAAACGTGATACCTTGTATTAAAATTAAAATTAGGATCCAACAATGATATATAATATTAATTAAAAATAATTTTCATAAAAAAAGACAAATTGGTTGATGTAGATTTAGAAGTTCTCAACGCAGAATTTTCAATGTTGTAATGAAATAGTAAAGAAACTGTTTACCCTTGTTCAAACGTTTGCGTTTTATGTAAACTCGCATAATTTGTCACGGACCGAGGACACCAGCTATACAAGATATCCCTTTGAGAGAATGGAATGAATAAGATAATAAAAAAAAAAAAAAAAATCGTTTCTTCTCATCCGTCGGAACTAATTTCTTATTATGGAGCAGTAGACGTTAGGTGGAATGAAAAAGGACAGCATCGTCCTTCGGATTTTCAATCTAATTTCCATCAAAAGGAGCAGCTTCGGTCGAAATTAAACGTGGCTTTTTTTTGTCAGGAAAAATTCTTTCAGTGGGAATTCCGCAAGTAACTTTTTTTTCATCGAAAGCTGGCACGCATTTAATTAGGAGGCTTCTTCCTCCCGGAAGTTTAACGCCAGAGAATATCGAGTTTTATACAAGAGGAAAGCCGATGTCGGCTGATATCAAATTAAAATTAAAAAATAACTTTCATATCAATCGCTTCTCGCCACCAAGTTGCCACAACTCCGTTAAGACATAATTCATCACCTAACATCAGTTAACTTCATGTCGTTCAATTATTAAAAAAATCTTTTCTCCATTTATTCTTGCCTACAACTGTACATACATAATATACAAAAAGCATATCGGATAATTTATGTTTGTGGAATTACGGGCGATACAGAGAAAGCTACCCATTGGCAGCCTCTCTGGATTAATAAAATGATATCATTTAACAGGTCTCATCGGCATTCTTTTCAGACGTTTACATGGTAATTGTGGGCTGTGGAGTAATCATATTGCTTGTTAGTGCGATTTTGTAATTCACCATGAAAACATCTCTAAAATATATTAATATGATATAGAATATTTCTGTGAAGCGTGTTATTGTTTAAAAGGTGCAGAAACAATTAATTTTTATAATTTTGGATTGAGAACTTTGTAATTTTTGAATATGGGAATAGGATTGAGTAGGTATGTCGAAAGTTTTGATTTTAATGGTAATTTTGATTGTCGGTTGAGTAGGTGAATAAAGCGTTTTAAATCATTTGTTGAGTGACTGCTTTGTTAATCGTATGAGTAGAACGGTGATATGTTGTGACTTTGAGGGGTTAAATTTTATTTTCAAAAGATTACTCCATTTTTCAATTGCTGGTATGTAGTTTTGTAACATAAGTGAAGCTTGTGCAGAACAGATGAGTAGTTAATATGGCGGTGTCATTTGCGGCGTATGCGTCAGAAGTAAACATTGTGCACAACAGCGGAGCGAGTATTGACCCTTGTGAAACACCTGCAAGAACTTCTATCCCAGAAGTCTCCATACCCTGGTTTACTGCGAAAAATCTCTTCTTGAGGTATAACTATATAGTATGTGCCTGCGATGAAATGATTTTAATTTGTATAATAATCCCTCACGTCATATTTTGTCGAAGGTTTGAGAAACAGCTAGAAATACTCAAGTCGCGTACAGTTTCTGCTGGAAGCGAGAAATAATGCGATCTGCAACATAATGAAGTTGATAAGTGGTGGAATGATGGGTTCGAAAGCCAAATTGATTGTCTGGTAAGGTGTTGCTTGAAGCAGCGATAGAAATAATTCTTTTGTAAATTAATTTTTCGAATAATTTAGAAGGAGCGGGTAACAAACTAATAGAACGATAAAATGATGGGGGTGGGGCTTAAATATTTATGGGGCTTTGGGATCATTTTAATTATAAGAAAGAATCCATTTTATGGGAAAGTATATAGTTCTCAAAATTGCGTTAAATAAAGAAGTCAGAAAGACGTCGACTTTTTTGGTAAGTTCTTCAAGAACTTCAGCTGTTATCAAGTCATAAGCTGTCGTATTCTTATGATGCTTGTTTTGGAATTATTGGCTTAGGTGGCAGATCTAGAGGTGTCACAAGTGAATCAGATATAAATCCATCATGTTCAGTATCGATTAATTTATGAGGTTTGAATACCTCGGAGAGAAGTTTCGCAAATGTTTTGGACTTTTCTTTACGGACATAGCAGCGAGTTTCAGGGTCACCTGTTCCTCTTTTGAACTGGGAATTTATTTTTACTGTATAGCCGTCAAAATATGTTTTTTTGTGGTTCTGTGCCTTGTGTAAGTGAGTGTATTTATTAGTGTGAATTGGGAGGGGCATATGGTGGAATAGCACCTCCATCGCCTCTCGAACTGTGTGCGTGGGTCCTAAGAGGAACGTTTAAAAAAATTCCTCATCGATTCCAATTTGATCAGTTTTTTAATTTTGTGCAGGTCGATGAGGGGTATTGAATACCCCATCTACTAAACAGAATGAGCTGAATTAAGTAGGTGTGAATGTATTTATTTGGGTGAATGCGTTTAGTTATATTTCGTATGCACTCGGGGCTGAAATGATCTAATGGCAGGACTCCCCTGTAATTAAAAAATAAATAAATAACGAGTCAATTAATCGATTGATTTTCGGGAAAATGTGTTAACTCGTCTTAAATTGCTAGTTTAATTTTGCTCGTTAGTTATTAGTTACAAATATAATTTCCTATGTTTGTCACATCGCTATAGATTCGCCACAAAACTAGGAGAATCTTTGTTTAAAATTTGCGTCACGAATCCATCAAAATACAAGATGCTCGTCAATTAGTAGTTAAATTTAGATAAATTAATAGTTTTTCTGGTATTTTTGACATTTGTTTAATTTATTTAATTTTGTTGCTAGATTTAGCCGTTTTACTGTTTTTTTCCCTTAGTGAATTAGCTTTATTGGGCTTAACTATGTTGTTGAGCAGAAAAATGATCGAAAATACGAATAAAAAAATGTGAACTTGAGCAAACGTTTTATTGGACTGAGTAAATTCATTATAAAAAAATTGACGTTAATTTTATTTAAATTTTACTACCAGAAAAATTTAATATAACCGGGTAGTTTGAATGGAGAGTATGGAAAACTTTGTTGGCCTTTTTATTAATTATGTATTAGATTGTCCCAAGGACATTCCGTCGCCTGAGATTCATATCGAGGCCAGCATAAACATCAAAACACATCGTCGACCAATTAAACGACGGTGGGAGACCAAACAGAAATAAAAATTAAAGGGCAAATATTTTCAGTTGTGCTTTAACGAAGCCGTTATTTCATTTTCCCGTGGGTACATTCTTGCAATTGTAAAGGGAAGAGCAGGAGGATTCCAACAATGCGGGGAAGTCTACCGACAAGAGCCGACTCTCTGACCTTTATACTAGGTTTAACAGATTCGTTTAAAGGAATTCGTTTTATTAGTTGGAAAATTATTTAGACTCCTTTTATCCTGTTTGCTCGATACATTTCCCCGCCTAGAACATGGGCCGTGCATTTTCCTCACTTGCGGGAGAGAATAGCCCAGGGATGGTAACCCACCGTTACAAGATAAATAGTATCCTCGGGCTCTACGTACAACACCGGCCCTCAAATATTTTCGAATCAGATTAACCAGAATGCTCCTCCAGAGGTTCTCGACAAAATCGAGATCGTTGACCTTCCCCGACACCCAAAAAAGAAATTTCAATATTTCTGGAAATGCGATGAAGCAAGTACCAGTATGGCCGATGCAATAAATTAAAACTACTGAAGGTCGTGGGTTCGAATCCCTCTCGAACTTTTTTTCATCTCAACTAAAAGCCGTAATTAATTGTGATATATTAATTGGTCGAGCGGGCCACGAAAATAGTGAATTAAAACTACTGTTACTAACTAATTAAAACTAACTGTTAAACCTAAACAACATCGTAGTCCACTGTACTAACAAAAATCATTATTTATCCTTCACATTTATTTAAAACTTTCTCAGTCCATTGGCTACAGGTGAGTCTCCAGGAATTGCAAAATATAGATGATTGAGTTTATATATAACCTCGAAGGAATAAAGTACATTTCATTTATCATGGATAAAAGGGAGATTTCGACCACCAGGAAAGAATGCATAGAAGAAGCTGCAAAAAATGTGAATAGACTTATCGACAAGATATTGAAAGGGATAAAAAATGTATTAGTATGTTATTCATTTACAGTAGAACTAAACCGAGGTTGCCGTCAAGGAGAGTGCTCGTATAGGTTGTCATGGAAACTCTTGTTTCAAAGTTTGAATTTTTGCCTACGAGTTATGATAATAAAGCTTTTAAAAATAAGGCTAAGTTTGATGATATTGCACATTGTAGATGAAAGACAAAAGCTCAGTTCTAAAAGTCAAAAATAAAATAAAATAGGCCAAAAATAGACGAAGAAATCGACTTGTACGTCTCAAATATTTTGTACCTCAACCTGGGCAGTAAATCTACTATGAAGCAAAAAATGGAAACCCTTAATATTTCTAATTATGTTTTTACACAATCTTGTCTTACAACAATATTTGGGCCATTTTAAAGGATTGGAGGTAATAAAGCACAAATAAAATCGCCCAAAGCTTCTGACGTTCCAGTGGTTTGATTTTATAAGTTGGACCATATTGAAGTATAAAATGTGTTTGAGTGATGGTTTTGAGTGGTACAGATTAGGGGTAAAATCATAGCACATTTTGGAAGATGGAAGAAGCCCTGAGAATGTGACCAGAGTGCTTGACATTCCCAGAACAACTGTCCCAACGACTTTCCATCACTACGAAGATTCCAGAGGTTACTCAAGAAAGTATGGATGGCCATCGTACAACTAGTAAAAACCTACACTGGAACTGGATAAAAAAAAAAAAAAAAAAAAAAAAAAAAAAAAAAAAAAAAAAAAAAAACAAATATAATCCCACACCGGACTAAAACAAACGATAACAATAATTATTTAATCTGGTCGAAAGTCTAGGAATCTCTCAGATAGCGATTAGGTCTCAGAAGACTCTTTAGTACCTTTGTCTATTGAAATATAACAAGGTCACAGTTGAGGCAGATCTTGTTGATTCTGTTAAAAGGTAAAAGAATTTATTGGAGTACGGGTCCTTGGTCCAACACCGACATTTTTGGAAGGCGCTAATCATCAAAACATAACGAAATTAACTAAATTGTGGGTAAAAAAAAAGAGATTAAGTTCGTAAATAAACCTGTAAATTTAAAGTTATTAGCATAAAACAAGGTCAATTCACACCAAATCTGGTAGGATGTATTTTCTTAAATCTTCAAGGAGTGAGCTTTACAAAGAAGACATCTTACGTTCAAGGCTTGAATTGATCAAAACTGAATCTTATCACATGAAGATGAAGGCAGCTCGTCAATTTATGCATATCACGCTTTCACATAAAAGTTCATATTATGTCATACTTACGCAACAGCACGGCTGAAATGCCGGACTTGCCGGAGTCGGTGATTTAAACTCAAGTATTTACTTTAATATTGTTATGCATTTCTTGTATTTTTAGGAAAGTATAAACTTGTATTTTTTTTTGTATATTTCATTATTGTCAAGGAATGGAGTTATATTGAAAATGTAATCGAAGTCGTTGTAGATGATTAATTGTTGATTTTGTTTGATATTATTGTTATACTGGCCTGAATCGTGTGGATTCGCTTTCATCACGAATAACCAGACCCACAGTGGTTTTTTTAAACAATCTACGCTATTTAAGGCGATTGATTTTGAAAATACACAGCGGCCCCACCCCCTGGTCATTTGTTGAACGGCCCGGGTAAATGGGTCTTGTCTGATTTATTAAAATGTGGGGCTGAGAGGAAGTAACAACCCTACCCCCGGGGGTGGTCGGGTTCAGATCGGAAAAGAGGGCTTTTTTTCATTTTATCGAGGACCACTTAGAGCGAAGTAAAAGCGCGGTGGTCCCAGCGGGTTGGTATCGACCTGGGTAAACGGCGGATGGGGGTTTTCGCTCGTGTGGGCCGGAAGAAATGCGTGGGTGGTGAGGAAGAACACGTGGCAGAACTAACTCATCAAACAGTCATGTCACTTATGACGCAAAAGAATTTATATCAAGACGGGTGATTGCCGTCACATTAAAGCATCCAAACGCTAATTATCTCAGATGACAACAAATCACTATTCTCAATAAGAAGCCCCACAGAGAAACGGCCACTTGGAGAGGATTTTTAACTTGGAATTCATGAAATAATCATACATGTCTTTGAATAAACACACAATTTGACAAAATCCAAATTGCAGATAGCTACAGAAGAAAAATTCATTGGCCTGGGTATGTTGACTGAAGAGAATTAGTTGTCATGCTTTAGATAAATTATTTTTGGCATGGAAGTAAGCATTTTTAATTTCAAATTAATCTTTTCTAATAAAATTTTTTTCTACTGTAAATTAACCCTATTTATTTTCAAATTAGCCCTTTTTAATTTCCAATTAACCCTTTCTTTTAAACATAAAAAAAATCTAAGAGATTGCATGAAATGTATGCATGAGATGTAAAATACCTTTATGAAAAAATAAAAAGGATAATGGACTCTTAAAAGACCATATGAAAATTGATTGCAATTATAATTTAAAATTATATATAAAAACCAATGATTCTTCTTTTGAGATTTTTTTACAAATAGGTACATATAACTTAATAAAGCTTTTTAGAAATAACGATTTCTCATATCTATAGCTTTTTTCCATCAAACTAACCATATTTTGCATCAAATTAACTCTTTTTAACTTCAAATTAATTTTTTAAATTTTCAAATTGCCCCTTTTTAGATTCAAATTAACCATTTCTTTAAATAATTAATATACTATTTAAATTAATATTAATTAATTATATAAAACACTTAGTTGGTATGAAATGTAAGCAAGCACGTCAAGTAAAATTTTTGCATTAAAAAAAACTTTTTCCAATTTAAATTAAATATTTTTCCCCTCTTCACATTAGCCCGTGTTAACTTTGAATTAACCATTTTCAATTTCAGATTAAACCATACTTTAAAATATTTTTTAAAAGTAGAATTAGAAATTAACGAAAAGTTTATTTGAAGTAAAAATTGGTGAGTTTGATCTGAAAAATGGTTAATTTTAAATGAGAAAGAGTTAATTCGACGGGAGAAAAGGTTAATTTGACGGGAAAAAAGCTATAAATTGCAAAAAGAAATTGTGGTTTTTAAAAGCACAAGTATTTCATATTTAAAAAATCTAAAATTAAAAGAAGACGAGTGTTTTTATATTAAATTTGATATAATTGTATTTTATGGTAATTAATTTTAGTATGATCTTGTAAGACACTATTTACTTTATATTAAAAAATGAATTCTCAAGTATTCAGGATTTATTCAAAACTTTTCAAAAAATGTGTTGAGATTAGCGTTAATCGATAATTATTCAGATATCGTGAGATACGGTCTGTTGTGATGCAGGTTTCAGAAAAACATTTTCTTTATCGTGCCAACGTTTCGATCTTCATTGAGATCATCTTCAGGGCTCAAAGTGTTTGTCTTCTCTGTACTTGCCAGAGTGCTCTCTCAATACGATACGCAAGAATGGCACAATTACACAGAAGACAAACACTTTGAGCCCTGAAGATGATCTCAATAAAGATCGAAACGTTGGCACGACAAAGAAAATGTTTTTCTAAAACCTACACAACATCAGAACGCATCTCACGATATCTGACTAATTTTCAGAAAATGTTAATTTTAAATTAAAAAGTGTTAATTTGAAGTTTAAAAAGATTTAATTTAAATTTAAAAAACATTAATTTGATGTTAAAAATTTAATTAAATATTCAACGTGCCCGGGTTAAATAGAAACAGCGGTTTTCTTCCGTTCCAACTTTTAATCGTTGTTCCCCGACATGCTTTCAATGAGGGTTTTTTCAAAAACACCGGCACCCAGAGGGTTCATATAAACTGTTAGTTGAAATACCTTCATTTTTAAAAAACACCTTTATCGTTGGGGGAAAAAACGTAAATTTTAGTGAAATTTGCAGAAAACCCCAATTTACTACTCACTTTGGACACGTTATGAGAGCAGAAATTTAAAATTTGAAATTAGACCACCTACATTTTTATTTAATTTATAAAAATGAGTAATTTTCTGAGGTTTTAAACAATTTTCAATAATGATAAATTATTTATTACTGGGTGTTACATATTTCCAGCATACGCACGCTTACTGAAAACACATTATCGCTACTTTGTAATTTGTAGTAACATGTATGTTATAAATTCTTTCAGGAATTAAAGCATTTTGTTATTTAAAACAAACTCACTATTTATTTTTATTTTTTGGTGAATTTAATCCAGAGGAAAATGGTTTGAAATTCCTCCGAAAAAATTTAAAGAAACAGATTTCCCTCTTGCATAGATATATGTTCGTTTTAACGATCCTTTTTGCGATACAAAATTCAATTTTCTACACAAACATTTGAAAGAAATGAACTATATAAGAAAGTAAAAATGTGCTCGTTTAACCGTTGGGCAGTTTTTAAATACCAGCCCCTAATGCAGAGTAAGGTTCCTCGATGTGTCCCGCATAATAGAGGCGTGCCATGTCTCGGCTCCATACAGAGAGCATGTAGGCATGCCGCCGGACTTAAGAAGAGTTATCGAACACGGTGGCGAGTTTAGGGGAATTCGTTTTTTTTTTTTCTTTTTTGTATATAATTTGTCTTATGTGTTGGGTATATATTTTTTGCCTGAGTGCATGTATTTATTAGCGTGAATGGGGAGGGGTGAGGGTGAAATATGACGTCATCATCGCCCCTCGAACGTATAGAGCGAAAGCGGGTGTGTTCGGGTTCGATGGCAGAATATTTACAAAAGTACCCTATCGACCCCAATCTAGTTTAGTTTAAGTATGGGATGGTGGAGGAATATCAAAGAGGAATCCACCGACCAAACGGAATGAGTGTACTGTATGGATGTATTTATTTGAATGGATGTAGTGTTTAAAAAAATTAAAAAAAAAACTGCTCTCATGCATTATATTTCGGGATTGCTCACACGTCCTCTTCTTCAACTTTAGCTTTGGGAAGGATCCTTCCTTCGAAAGCTATCGAAATGTAGTCGATATATGGAATAGAGCCGGTTGTTATTGTTCCATATTTTTAATCTGACCACTGTTTACAAGAAGAAAATATTTAAGAAAGAAATCGATAAATCTGCAACATTCTGCTTGATGGAAAAACCTTTTTCTTATTTTTTAATACGATCACATACAAGCTGTTTGTTCTTTCAAACTTTTGGTTGGAATCAATATGTATGTATATAATTTGAGGACCATAAAATGCTGTTCTACCCTAGAAAAAGGAGCGACGTAGTGAACCCAGGCGTAAATGAAATAAACCGCTGCCCCTCAGAGTGCACTTTGGATCGTAAATTAATTCTTAGAGCAGCTTTCAACAGAAAAGCATAAATTCCCTCGGTTATGAGCAAAACCTGTAAAATTCCCTTTTTCCCACGTCGCCGTACCAGATTCGGCGTTAGCCGAGAGCGGGTGAAGGTATTTCTTGGAAGGTCAATAAATTTCATGGCGTACCTTCTTCGTGAGCGGATGTTAAATACGTCCACGTCTTCAGCCGAAGCTATTAAACTAGGCGAGAAGCAGTTCATCAAATTGTAAATTCCGTGCCATAATATGCTAGGAGATCGTGTCTACCGTGACGTTCTATTATACAAGTTACTTGTCATGCTGTCATAATTAAGAACATGGGAGTAGGTACTAAATGTTTACGTTGACATAAAACCAATCTTCCTTTCCAACTTATCTAAGTTTACTGATCGATTTGAAAGCTATGGCCGGTTTTCAAATGAAGTTTGGACGCTAGTTATCGAGTCATTTTCAGACATTGATGCAACGATTAACTTGGACTTAACCTTACTAATCCTTCCAGATCGCATTCTGTCGGAAAGATTCGACCTCATTTCGTTACTCCCCTCTTTAGATCACTAGGTGTTCAGACATAAACAACGTAAACAAAACAAATAAAAACAAAAACATAAACAAAGATAGATAGGCAGACGTAGAGAGAAAAATAGATAGATCAATAGAGATGGAAGGATATATAACAGCTAGAGTTAGAGAGCCGGGGTGATAGATGCAGTTATACGGAGAAGATAGAGATAGAGGAGATAGAGACGCGAAAACGAGAGAGAGAGAGAGAGAGAGAGAGAGAGAGAGAGAGAGAGAGAGAG
>CM077099.1:33627261-33637938 GCA_039619505.1 Cimex hemipterus
GAGAGAGAGAGAGAGAGAGAGAGAGAGAGAGAGAGAGAGAGAGTAATAGTTAGTTGGAGAGAGGGAGATATTTTTTATTGTTCTAATCAATTTCGGGTGTTTGGCGGATATAAATGTAGATAAACATAGGCATAGATAAAAAGATATGGAGGTACAAATAGTTTGAGATTTTCAGATTGATTTAATAATTTGTTTCTTGGTTTTAAGAAAAATTAATCAAATAAATTATCCCAAAATCTCGAGCCTCCAACAATTCGACTTTATATTTATCACAAATTCGAACACGGCTAATAAAAACGTTATCAATGTGAATTAATCTTTAGGATGGGAAAAATTAATCTGCGTCTCCATCGCCGGGCTGGGATGTCGCTGTAGGTCTTATAAAACACACCGAGTCAAGGATTATCTGGTTGACAAATCAAGGTAAATCCCTGGCCGAAATTTATCAAATTAACTCCTTCACATTAGTTTCGTCCATGCTGGAATCCGGAATCACTGAACAACCCGCGGTCGAATCGTCCTCCGACTCGCGATTAGACGATTGATGACTTGTAGCTTTGGGTTTTTTGTTTTTTAAATCAATTGAAACGTGGTTGTTGTATACGTACGCAATAAGATTTTTTTACTGGTTTTTTAAATTTAAATCGCCTTCGGCCTTTCTTTAACCTTTCAACATTATTGAAATTTTTTACGATTTGACTCGTTACAATGACACTGATAAAGAAGTTAGATTAAAATGCCAACAGCGCCTATTTCACCACTGTTTCCATTTGCCCAAACACACCCTTACTTAGAACAAATGACTACAAAGTTGGTTGGGACTTAACTTGGCCCATTCTCAACAGCATAACACGTTCTAGTGCATATACCACTAAATCAACCAACTCTCACTAGCGTAGTGGTCGCCCAGCATTTGCGAAAATCAGTCCCATTTTTCTACGTCCTCTTGTATATTTTCTTACAGACGTTGAGAGTTTGGTCGGCTTCTTTACTTGTTGTCACTTTTTTTAAGTACTTATAACATTAGTTACCCCACTCACATA
This sequence comes from Cimex hemipterus, assembly GCA_039619505.1. Taxonomy (NCBI): domain Eukaryota; kingdom Metazoa; phylum Arthropoda; class Insecta; order Hemiptera; family Cimicidae; genus Cimex; species Cimex hemipterus. The sequence goes on from CM077099.1 coordinate 33,628,305, forward strand.
AACCGCATAATCCTCCGTAATTCTTTACTGTTAATTTTTAAAAAAACATTATATGGTTTAGATCTCAAACTGTAACTATTAAGAGGTTCATAAATTAATCACAAAGTAATAATTATAAAACATGAGTATGATAAGTTTATTATAACTTACCCGGCATTGTAAAGTTTATTATGTATGGGAACCATTTTAAACACAAATCTATGTTAACTCTATCTAAGTATCGTACCAATCGGCATTGGGCCATTAGGATCCGTCTTTACTTGCGGTTGTGTTACTCAAACGGAATTATCCTCAATGAAGATGACGCAATGCCGAAACGCGTTTGTGTAGTTATGTACAAAGGCCTTGAAGAGAATATCCATGTACTGAAAGAGGACACGTGATACTGAACTATTTTCAGAATGTTGATGTTTTGGATTTAGGCCGTAAGGTAGTGACGGTGACATGACATGAGGTCATAAATGATTATCGAGTTTTGAAAAGCTTCCCCGGCGTGGAAAGTTCTCCTGGAAACGTGACGCCGCCAAACGAGGAATTCAAACTTTCTGAATAACCATTTACGGAAAAGTTATAGGAGCTGGATCCGAGTGGGCGGGTCATGTTTGAAGTGTACCATGGTTAATGAAATTGAACAAAAAAAAAATTGCAGAAAAAAACTCGAATTTCATTTTAATCACGTAATCAATTAACATTATCGGTTAATTGTGTGTTGACACAATATGCAAAATGCTACACAATAATAGCAAGAGAAACGGCGGTATTTATTTTCCATATTAACTAGATATAAAGATTGATGGTAGACTTAAATAAAACACAGCACAAATAATTTGTTTACTTGTACAAAGTAAACTAACTTGTAATTATGTAGTGTTACTAGTCTTTTACAGTTACATCAAAAATAAAGAGAATCAGTTCAATTTCATCCTTCCCAGAGTCCACTTGTTAAGTGAGTTAATTGACTGTTTAAATACCCGGCCAACGATGGACGTGGTGTCCTTTACACAGCACAAGTCCTGGGTGTCCTGCTATACGGTCTAAAGCCGTTTATGACCCCCCAGGTTAATATATATTAAATATCAATTACTTGTGCATAGGGTGAATGAATTGTTGTGTGCGCGCGCGCGCGTATAATTTCTTAGTGTGAATTTCTGCGTTTATCCGCCATCACACTTAGCAATATCTGAGATAGTGAATGAATGTGTGAATGTAATTTATGCATAATAATGTCATAGTGAGAAAGTAGTTGGTTACTTTTGCCCAATCACTCTGAGGAATATCGAGGAAGCGTATGAATGTGTGAAATAATTTCCTAGTTCCATTAAATGGGCTCATCCCGCCAAATTTCCGCGAGAATTATAGCAGACTCTGGGGTGAACGAAGTGCGTGTGAAAGTAATTTATTAGCGTGAATAAGTAGCTTATCCCAATTGACGGGGGGATATTGATACTCTGGGGTAGAGTCTATGCTAACTAGACTAACATGTTTTTATCTTGTTTCTGTTTTTCTGTGTATTTGTATCCAAAAAGGATATTCGTGGTGTTCAACATTTGTCTTACTTGTGTTTACTTGCAGTTACAGTCAGACTGTCTTTAGTATTAGTGTTAACTGTTACTTCATAATAATACTTTTAAATAGTTATAGTGCTACTATACGGTCTAAATCCGTTTATGGCCACCAAGTTCTTCGAACGACAACGAGCAGGTTGTACGTCGGCTAGATATTTTCCTTGCTCTTACCGCACTTCGGAACCGTCCTTCAATGGCTTCCTTGATACGAAAATTCCAAGTGGGCAGTAATAAGGATGAGCTCTAAAACAATCATCAGAAAGCTTTGTGAGAGTAGCCTAGACCTTCACGTTCTTAACTACTGGGAGGGATCGAACAGAAAGGCGACTATTCTCAAATCAAACATTGGGCAGTTGAACAATAGGGTTGTTCTTTTTTACAGTTGAGTACTGGTTTTATTTTTGGCAATCAGATGACCGGGACCGTGTGCGGAGAAGGATTAGAGAACGTTTTGCTTCATGTGCCATGCATGGGTTACTGCTTTCGCAGACAGTCAGTGGAATCAACGTCCATCCTGTACCGAACAGATCATCATAGAGAATGGACCTTCGTCTGCACTAAGATGCATTGAGGAAGTACTTCCGGAAGCTGTGGTCTCACTCAGTCCACTTGTTGGAGACAACTTCGTGTTAATGCATGATCATGCTCGATCGCACGGCGGTGTCACTCAATTCTTGGAGGATGTAGGGATCACCACAATGAATTGGTCAGCACGTCCTCTTCACATGTATCCACTGGAATACTTGAAGGACATGATGAAGAGACGTGTTAGATGTCGTTCATCGCCTCCAACAATCTTTGGGTAGTTTCAAAGCGCTCTTGATGAAGAAGGAATGGGGTGCTGTCATGATGATCACAAGAATATCTGATCGCTTTACTCGATTCTAAGTTGGCATAAAGCCAGAGGAGGTTATTAAGATTAAAATTAGGTAGTAAATATTTAGTTAAATTTTATTCCATCACTGAATGATTTTCCTAAATTTTTGAATTGTTTGAATTCTTTAACATTTGGTTTATATTAAAAGAAATATTGTAGTTAATAAAACGATTAAACTAAACATAGTTTGAAATAAACAACAAACTAAGAGTGGCCAGTTTTTTGTCTTTGATGGTATTTTACTAGACGGAAGATCTTTTTGCAAAAATTTTACTTTTATCTTTTTAAAAACATAGTTATTAATTATTACAAATTCCATTAACTTATGTTTAAATTATCTCCATTATATTTCAATATTATAATTGCTTAAATTATTGTTCACAAATCAATAATCATGTCTTTGAAAGACAGACAACATTTTACAAGACCATCAGTTTCGCTTTCGAACCCATCATTCTACCACTCATCAACTTCACTAAGTTACAGATTGCATTGTTTTTTTGTCTCGAGCAGAAACTGTAGACGACTGTGGTGTTTCTAGCTGTTTCTCAGGCCTTCGACAAAGCATGGCGTGAGGGATTATTACAAATTAAAATCATTTTTACCCCATTATCTGATTATACAATCATTCCTTAAAGAGAGATTTTTCTAAGTAAACCAGGATACTGAGACTTCTGGGTGGAAGAAGTACTTGCAGGTGTGCCACAAGGGTCAATACTCGCTCCGCTGTTGTACCCAATTTTGACTTCTGATATGCCCACAAACGAGAATACACTCACCGCTCCATATACGCAGATGACACCGCCATATTAACAAGTCATCTCTCTTCTACTCAAGGTTACAAAACCACACCTCAACAATTGAAAAATGGAGTAATCTTTGGAAAATGGAAGTTCAACCACTCAAAGTAACAACATATCACTTTTACACTCGTCGTGAGATTTGGCCTAGCATGTACTTACACAATGAACCTGTTCACAATCCGACAAAGTTAATTGCTTAGGATTTATATTTGATAGAAGACTAACTTGGAATCCATACGCACGATTAAAAGAACAGAAAATTCCACAAATGATTTTAATTGTTTTATTACCTACTTACCTGTTACTATTACCTTAAGATAACAAAGTTTTCAATCCAACATTTTAAGACAAATTGTTGTTTCTGCCCCTTTTTAAGTAAACAATTACACACTTCACAAGCCAACAGTTTTTCATCCATCAAAACATATTACAGACGTTTTCATAGTGAATTATAAAATCACACTAACACTCCGCACCCCACAATTAACACGTAAACTTCTGAAAAGAATATGGGTGAGAGGCCTCTTAAATGATATCATTTTATTAATCCTGAGAGCTTGCCAATGGGTAGCCTTCTCTATAACGCCCATAATGCCACAAACATAAATTATCCAAGCCTTCTTGTGGATAATGTATGTACATCTGTAGATACAAATAAATGCGGTAAAAAAATGTTATCGAGCATATGCGATGTGGTGACTTGATTAAACATTCCGTTTACCTTGAATCAAGCAGTTGTGATTTTTTTTTCTTTCCGGTCAGGGATAATTTTAAAACAATTAGAATAATTTACCATACTTTTATATTTAAAAAATCGTCTGATTATTTGTAAAACAGGGTTGGTACTTCCTCCCGAATTCGCCTTTAAGGCTGGATTCGCTCTGCTAATTTCAGCAGTACACAAGCACAATCGTGGTATAATTAGCGTAAAATCCGAAACACAAAAGAGTTTTTCCCTTTGAAACAGTACCACGATTGAACAAATAATTGGATATATGATGGAACAAAAGTCTGACAATGATTACCGACAGAAGTAGTTTATATTTGAAGATGGCGTGGAACGAGACCACAAGCGAATCATTTCATAAATTTCGAAAAAAAATTATGAACTTTTAGATATATCGTTTCCAACAATGTAAGAAATAAATAAAACAAGTTAATTTAAACGTGATCTGTGTTACATTCTTGCCCAAATCTCTTCGAACAATCGGGCGTTTTGATTCTCAGCCGGGCACGACATCGAGATGGGGTATTAAAAGAGTGAGATTGCGTTCTTTATGACCACATGATTTCCACAGCCCGTTACGGACGGTTGCCTCTGACTAATATAATCTCTTAAAGTTCTGGGTTGTTTTTTCCTACATCTTCATTTTCTTTTTGCTTGAAGAACGCTCGTCCATTCGTCAGGTGGTGCCGCTGGATCGGCGCATTATCGCCGATGTTTGTTAACATGTTTAATGTTTTTTGGTTTTTGTGGCTGCTGACACTGAAAATTTCTTCCAATCAAGATTCAGTATCACAGAATAGTGATGGGTAAGATTATTTAGATTATGAGCAGCAAATATAAAATACAATCCCTATAATTGAAGAAGGGACCTCCGCCTCCCAAATGACATTTTGAGAAAAAATGGTGATCAGTGACTCAACTCCAAAAATAAGGTCCATTTTCGCAATAAACGTAAAATCGTGAATTGGTTCTTTATTTTATGGGATGGACGTAGTTCTTCCTTCCACAATCGTCAAATAAATAGCTTCATTATTAATTCCGATTATTGATTTAGACAAGCTCAAATCTGCACACGTATGTACATATGTACACTTGCATGTACAAAATTAAGCCTATCACGTTTCTCTTTCCAGATTTTGTGTAATTTACATAAAATTATCGAATGTTGAAAGTCCGAGGTCAGACCCCCGGATTTATCCACCAGCGAAATCGGGCTCCAGAAGGGGCCAGAAGGAACAACTAAATCATTTCAGCCTCAAAGTCATCAGTCTCCCATTCACACACTCACTCACTCTTAAATCCATCCTTTCTTATTTCACACTCAGTTAGGAGAGTGCAATACTCGATATTCCTCCATCACCTATTATGCCTACTATTTAACTATGGTATGGTATGGTGGTACTATTTAACTAACTTTTATTGTCCATGGGATACCAATTCCATCTACCATCCACCCTATAACACATTCAAGCTAATAAATACATTAACTCTCATCACACGCTAGGGAGCACAAAAATATCAGTACTACATACAATCTTCAAAGCATCGGAATAGGTTATCTGGGGGTCCCAGGGAGTCGCTAGCGTGCTCAAGCATGATCTCACTTCGGCATTCGTGCGTGCTCTCCATATGGAGCCGAGGAACTGTACCCTTCTCCGTAAGTGTCTGTGGGTGAAGCATGAAAGCGACTCTAAAACCGTCTCGTTTAAAAATTTTACCTACTGAAGGCGTACACAAAATTCACCATTTCTGACTTTTTTAATGGAAAATTCACAAGTTGAACACCCTATCAAAAAATTCACCTTTACAAACATCGTTTGTAGGTGATCGAATCTTCCGGCACAGTGATGAATTTTGTGTACCCTTCTCCTTCTAACTTCGAAAAATCGCCGAAAATGAAATTTTCGGCCGATCAGGCTGGTTTTAACCTCATTCAGAAATTAATTTTTCAAAGATGTTGTTTCGAGCTGTTTTACGGCCAGGCTAACGGTTTAATAACACTTTCACGAATTATGTCAAAAAACGTGGGCTTTCATGGTTTTTTGTCTGTAGATCGGAACTGAAGGGTTTGCGGTTCATAGGACCTTTTTTACTCAGCGTTCAATTTCTATATAAGATCTGCAAGTGTGGCTGAATCGATTGGGTCCACCCTGTATTTGTCCCTTGAGAAAGATTTCAATGTCGACAGAGTTGATGGGCGCATACTCCCTCTTCAAGGAGCTTAAAATACGAAATAGATTCCCTGTGTTACAACTTTATTGTTTCAATTTAAGATTTCATTAATTTCCCCCAATTGCGTCATTCGGGTGTGCATGTCTGGGATTTGTGTGTAGAGATTAGTGACCGTTAACGGATTCAGATATCGTGAGATACACCAGACCGCATCTCACGATATCTGGGATTTGTGCTGTAATATAATTCCTTCTTATTGGAGATTTATAGTAATTTCTATTAAAAAGGAAAAATCCAATTTGCTATTTTGGAAGCTAAGTTCCAACTTTCTGCATTTTCTTAGATTTATTGAAAATACGAAAGGGGACTGAGACGGATTATTTTTAAGTTTCAAGTGAGGGTTACGTTTCCACAATCCGCTTTGGACTAGGGGACCCAAAAACGATTGGCGATTAATTCATGAACATTCAAATGTGTCAGATTGCTTACATTTCTTTTGTTCCTGGTAAGTTAACTGATCCGAATCAAAATTTTTGCTCTTATTTTATCCCCTCTCGTATTCTTAGTTGCCTAATTTTTTCATAAATCAAAATGTTTCAAATTTGCAATATATTCAACTATGCAGATTTATGCAATAGTCGTTAAACATGCAGAATAAAATTTTAACCGTTGAAACACGGAGGTATGATTCAGATAAATATCTATAAAAAACAATCCCCTGCAGTTTCGTATAAATTCCGGCTCTAGTTATAACAGAGATATTTTTTAAAGGCAACGTTAAATGTCTGTAATTTTTTCCGGATATTTATAATAATTTCCATACTTTCTGTTATCTTCCGCCTAGGCCCAGGGTCATAAATAATTTTAGATTTAGATAAAAGTATACATGGCTTTATCACCTGGAGGATTTTCGGCCAGGTGTAAACAAGACCATAGAAACATTTGACAGGTATGGAAATTTGATAAGAAGTCAAAACAAAAAGAAACCAACTTCAAAATCTACAATTTTCAAGGTTGAAGAAGTCACGCGTTCGGAATTGATAAAAACGGGGAAATCTCAGTTTCGGAACTGGTGCAAATCTTTGAGCCTTAATTTAGATAATTTAGCAAGCCCTGTTTATAATAATTATTTACATTTTATGACAATAATAATGAAATTAAGAGAGAGACTTTTGAATATTACTTTTCAAGTGAGTCGACCTCCTAGGCAGCTCTCTATATAATAAGTTTGAAATAAATGTGTAAGCAAAAGCCGAGAGCGGGAGGCGGTGGGCGCTACTGTTGCTTTGGCACGGCGGTCATCACATTAAGGTAAAGGTCCCAGGTTCGAATGCAGGGCCGCTGGATGTAGACAAACTTACAAATTGTTCTTTTATCGAAAACACCGACACCCCAAGGGTTACCCTTAGTTGAAATATGTCCATTTTTTTTCCATAATCACAAAAAAGGTGACAAGTTTGATACTGATCGACAGGGAATTTGTAATTGCAAAGCCTCCGATTTTTTTCCAAAATCACAAAAAAACGATGAGAACTTTGAATTAAATGGAGAGAAAAGTTAACAGGGATTTGGAAAAGTAACTAGAAGGGGCACAAGCCTGTAAAAAAATAAAAACAGGATATATAAAAATAAAACGTTTGAGCAGTTTTTGTTGATTACACCTTTATTTTTATCATTTATAGTATCATAAAGACGAAAGGTTGTTGGTATACGGTCCAAGAACAAAAATTTAGCTCTACACCAGTTGTAAATAAATCATGTATGTTTAGTGGTCTAATTGACCAAATTACCTATTTCAATTAATTATTCCTTTTGCTTGTAGAGCAGCGGCGTATTGAACCGAAGGTCGTGGGTTCGAATCCAGCTCGTGACACAACTTATTATCTCAACCAAGACGTTACATAAAAAGAATAAATTAATGGAAGAAAGTTGTAATAACGTTCAAATTGGAACAATCCAGATGATTTATAAATTTTTGGGTAGAACACTGGGCATTGTAGCAAAACATTTGCTCTGGCCCGCTAATCGCATTTACGATCTTTTTGTTTTTCTTCTTTTTTACGAGGGTTCGCAACATCAGAGGTCATATAAACCCTCAGGGTGCCGGTGTTTTTGAAAAAAAGCCCATTTATAAGTATGTCGGGCCGCTGCATTCGAACCCGGGACCTTGACCTTACAGTGATGATCGCCGTGTCAAAGACGAAACCTCGCGGCCACCGACGCCCTCCCCCCTATTTATGTATGCACAATCCTCAAGGAATAAAATTAAGGAAATAAGGAATGGGAAAAAAATCACACGATGAATGCTGTTTTCCTGATGTTTTCTGATGAGTTGATACTTCATAAGCTGCCAAGTTCAAGGTGGTTTGTTCGCAGTCTACCGAATGGAAATGGAATGACTCCTGTCCTACGCCTTTCAGCCTTTCTGCTCTCTAGTCTTCCACGAGTTCCAAAGTCATTTAAATTTGTTTGTACAAAATTTAGGTAATTTTTTTGACGAGGGTATTTCAACCGCATAACCTCGGTGTGCGGGGGTTTTATGTTATTCAGGCAATCGGGCAGTCACAAGATTACGCCTGTGACTATGCTTGGAGTAGATGGTGATATACTTTAAACTAAATAACGTAGACTGCTAAACATGTGGTATTTATTTGGGTTCCTAGCCATGTCGGCATTTCTGGAAATGAAAAAGCTGATCAACAGGCAAGAAACGCTGCAAACCATCCACAAAGAACAGATCAATTTCTTCTCCGTCCAGAAGATATAGTCGCTTATGTTAAAAACATTATCAAACGAAAATGGGCGGCAAGATGGAATGCCTGTAGAGATAGTATGAAAGAAATTAAGCCAGCTGTACATAAATGGCCAACTGAAGAACTTGAGAGAAAAGAACTTGTAATTCTCTCTAGATTGCGAATAGGTTAATTCATAATAGACTTTAAATAGGCAACTACCTTCCAACTTGTCCTCGATGTACGCGAAGTGGAGAACGCATCATTTTGAAAGTAAAACACATTTTGGTCGACTGCTCCACTTTACAACCCTTTAGGCACAGGCTCAACCTTTCAAGAGATTTACAGGAGTTACTGGGTCCCCAGTGTTTCTTTCAATGAGTACTTTTCGGTTTCAAATTTATTGGAATTTATAATGAGATTTAGGCCTTTTCCATAATTATTTTACCATTGAATGCCTGCTAATGTCTGAATAAGAGTTGTGCGTGCGTGATTTCTTTTTTCAGAAGTTTTTGAGACTGCCGGAGCGGAAAAATAAAATGGAAGACAATACAAATTGCGGGGTAATGGGTACTTGATATTTCATTACAAACAGACCCAAACATTCTCCAATTTCGTTGCACTTTTTTTTCCGAGAACGAACTGGTGGGCAGGTGTTTTTAAAGCCGTGACGCGACGCTCATGGCGCCTTAGACGCGACGCGATTGACGCTGACGCGACGCGATTGACGCTTTTGACGCGACGCGATTGATTCTTAT
>CM077099.1:33647737-33679591 GCA_039619505.1 Cimex hemipterus
TATATATATATATATATATATATATATATATATATATATATATATATATATATTAAAAATCAAACAATATTTAATTATAAATTGTTGTTTTTTCATATAAAGGTTTGTATATATTTTTCATCATTGTCATTTTTAATTATCTAATACAGATGTAAATAATATAAATTTTGAACCAGATTTTTCATACTCGTTGGGGTGCTCTTCGTGTTGAAATGTGAATTACTTAATTAAAAAATAATTAATTATAAATTGTTGTTTTCATAGAAAGTAATGTTTGCATTTTGTTCATCATTGTCGTTTTCACAGCTTTCCCAAAAATTGTCCAGCCGCCAAAACGCGTATCTGAAAACCGTAAATTTGATCTCAGCGTAAGAACATAGTTTAAAACGCGCCCCAGTAAAAGATGCTGGTAAAAATGGAGGCGAAGTATTAAAAAGAAGGAAAAAGAAGAAGGAAGCCACGTGAGCCTCGGGTGGGGTGAGTAAATCCCCGAGGCGGGCTGTTGCGTCCCTCGAGAGTCGGGAGGCTCCCACTTCACACGGCTTCAGTAAACTTCGGGCGCCCGACGAGGAAGGATGTGCTAAGTATGACGTCCGGACAACTACACATTCAGCCACAGCATACGATGGAAGTCGGCAACAGCAACCAGGTACGAAGACTAAACCAGCCTACGACCAACGGCAATCCCTCGACATCTGTTGTCAATAAAAATGAGGTTTAGATTTTTTTTTTTTTTAATTCTCCAAATGACTATCGACTTCATAAAAACAGGCATGATATTTCTTTTCTTCTCTAATATTTTCACGACTATCTTACACGCATCAGAAATATTCAAGCTTTGTCACTGAAAAATGATCAATTTAAAAAAAAAAATCGAAATGTGAACAATTTTTTTTTTTTTAAATTGTTCATTTTTAGTTTTTCTTGATTCTTTGGTTTATTTATTTTTTCTAATACTCTAATGCAATTTTTTCCTTTTTTAAGTCTGGTTTCTTTCTTCGGTCCAATTAATTTTTCATAATGTAATCATGTATATTTTTTGAATATTTTTATGCAGGTGAAAAATGTTAATATGTGCCAAGATTTAAACCTAAAAAGTTTTCCAATTATTATTTTCGGAAACTTTTCGGTCGTCGTTAGACATTACGTTCACTTAATTTCTGTGTAAACGGGCTTATTTGTTTTATTGACTAATAAAAATAAAGGGAAAAATAAACAGTTTTTTTGATTGTTTCATTTAACACAGTTTTGATTTTTTAAAAATTAAATTTGGTTTTTCTAATAAACTTCTGCAAATATTTTTTCTGTTAACTTTAGTCATTCATACCGTTTTCTTCCTTTGATGAGTAATCTAATTAATTAAACATAAAGTAATCATGTTTATTTTTTTGAATATTTTAACGCAGTTGAAAAATTATAGTATGTGCCAAGGTTGTTGAGTTAGTAATGAACGGGAAGTTTTTATCTTATTGCGATTTATTTTATGTATGATCCTCATGTCTCTTTAGTGTATCAATATTCAATAGATTCAATACTGTTGCACTCCATGCCAATGTTTGAACTATGTCGGCCTTCGAAGAAATCGTCCGTGAAAAACATTGTTATTTGTGTACGTATTTAAGGTTGTTTTGCCCTGATGATGACCTTGAAAATAGGTCGAAACTTAATTACCTTTTTCACCAAGACTACACCGTGTTTATTGTGTGTATTTTTTTTTACGTTGTTATTCTCCGTTTATACGTACCATTTTTTCCTTTAATGCATGAATATTTCAAGCCATAAAGTACAATACGTAATGTTGATATTTACATTTGTTAAATTCTAAAGTTAAACATTAACCCGTATCTAATTAATAATAAAAATATAAATGAAGTTTTTTGACGTTTAACTTCGATTTATGCCCCCTTGTGCATCACTGCACATAAATTTAAATCATAAATTACTTTTGCTCTATATTGGCACCAATAGGTATTATGATTATTGAATTCTAGAGCCACAGACAATTAATTAACAAATGATGTCATTTTAAACTGGGACTCTCCAGTTGATACTCTAGAAAAAAATTTGACATCTAATTTTTTCCTTGACATTTGAATAAATATGTGAATATTCATAGACCCACTGCATACCTCAAACCATTTTTCTTCCTGTTATCTTTAGTTTTATATTATTCTTTCGATATATGGGGCAATAGCGAATTTACAGGGTAATCTTGATATTGAGCCTCCCGATTGTATACATAAATTTTAATATTATTTTATTTATATTTTTAAAAATCTTATGTAAAAAAAATAAATGTGTCTATGAATCAATTTGTTCGATGGTTTAAAAAATGCCAGTTTGATAATATCTGTTATGGTATAGTGTATATATTTATGTATATTTTAAAGTCATAAAGAACTATTATGTTTGTACAATTATTCGTGTGATTTATTTTGAATTTTGAGTGTGCGAAAGTTTATTTCTCTGTCTGTCTGTCTGTTTCTCTCTCTCTCTCTCTCTCTCTCTCTCTCTCTCTCTCTCTCTCTCTCTTTCCCTCTCTCGTTTAAAAAGCATGGTATTATACTCACCTAATCAATAAACCTGATGGTTTACCTCTATATTTATATTCTATTGTTTTTATTTTAAAATTTTATTGCATTTTATTTATATTGTTATTAGGTATAGAAAATTATCTAACAAAAATGCAAATTTTTTATGATTAAAAATTAGATTTCGTGTGTTGATTAAATTTTAACAAAATTATTCTGAAAAGTAATATTATAGATTTAATATATTTCAGAAAGTTGACTTCAAACTTTTTTTTTAGTTTGGCCAAATTTTGTCGTGTGATAAATTATTCCGTTTTTTTCTTTTTCTGTCACCGGGTAATCTTATAAGATAAACTTTTCATGGTGGATTTTGGGGAAAATTGGATAATTCAAAGTCATAAAGTACTACAGCCTAAGCTCGACGCGTTTTCTTTCTATGGAAAAAGTTTATTTTTATTAAATTATTGAACATAAATAGTTGAACTATATTCAACGATCGTTAGCTGTTATCATTTTGTACTGTGTACATTTTTAAATTAATTGTGTTGTATTATATCATCATCAAATCATTGATTAATTATTTTAGTATATATTTAAAAAAGAAAACTACACAAAAGTGTTGGTATGTTCGAAGTTGTTAAATTTGAAAATATATTTGACTTTGTACAGACATATCCTTTTATAATTACGATGATATATGTCCTCTTTTTAAACTAAATAGAAATTTTTACAAAAATATTGTGTTCCTAGTTCGTTGATGGATTGTTTATAATTTATAATTACAACACACCCACAAAAAATGCCACTTTCATTTTGTCTTTCCTGGCGCAATTTTGTACGGATATCACATTTCAATATTCCCTTTATTGGCCGAACGACGGTAAAAACTGTATTTGACCAATGTTCAATTAAATTATAAACCAGGGATGACATTGTAAGACGTACAACAAAAACCGAAATGTTTCCAGAATGATTTAATCAATGACGCGGTTTTGCCAGCTGGGACTCGTGGGTTCCACATGGTGGAATCAATTTTCCCATGACATTACCAAAAGAATTTAATTGGCGGATTATCACTGTCAATAATAACGTCTGACTTGAAATTACATTTGGGTGGGCTTGTTGTCAAATGAGGAGTAAAAAATGTGCTATTAGTATTGATGTTTTTGCCTTTTCTTTTGTTGAAAATATTTATCTTTAACCGCGCGGGTTGCCGTCAAGGGAAAAGGAAATATCCAGCCAGCGTTGAGTTGATGAGCACTACTGAAATTTAATTTTAAAAATACATTGATTTCCCCAGGGAAGGCGACTGGACATTCTTGGGCCAATAAAAATGGTTTAACGGCAATGGTTTTATATTTATTTAATCTTTTTATACCTTGGTTAATTCTCGCCTTTTTTCACTTTTCTTAGTAATTGTTTAAATTTCATATCCTCCGGTGCTGTAGACCTGGATTAGAACAAGTCTAATAAAATCAATTATTCCTTAAAGAATTACATTTTTAGTTTGGTATTTATTTTTGTTTTTTAGTCGTGAGAATATTTTCTACATATGTATAAACATTGTCGCTCCCCCTTCATATTTATTATGATAGGAGATAACAGGAGTGAATCCATGAATATTCATGTTATGGGTATTGCTCCGGATCCCTTTTGTCGTTCAGGCGGAACGAAAGAGCAACAACGATGGACTTTTCAGCAGATTGTGTAGACCCATGGACTTACGCATTACCTACCGGGGGGGGGGAATAACAAAATATCCACCTTTTATAGGTAAAATTGTTCTACAGCTCAACTATTTGACATGCGCGAGTTATGAACGAGTTTGGACATTTTGTCGTAGTTCGTTATGATAAGTGTCAGCTTTTGGATGCAGAAGAGAAAACTACATTTGACAAATAGAGAATTACCGATATTATAAATGTCTCAATTTTAAAAAACATCTTAAATTTTTAACAAAAAATAAAACAAAACAAATACACAATTGCTTGAAAAATAGGCTTGCCGGCATTTTTGTAAAAGCACATCTTTTTTGTTTTATAATAAATTATATTTGTTGCTAATGAACAAAATAGTTTACCTTTAGACAAACCCTCTTACAATCATTATTTTTTCATTTATAAAATAATTTAATTTAAAAATGAAAAATCATTTGGTTTGGTTATAGACGAACTACCAGTGAAGGGAATCGCTTTAGTAAAAAGTACTATCTTTTCATAATTCACTTAAATGAACCCGATACAGGAAAATGAAAATCATAAAAGGCGGAACCGATCATTCGGGGCGTCATAAAACTGTTTTTATCCAACAGTTTCGACAGTTTTAATGGTCCGACCTATTCGACTGAAAGCTCCGGGTCGCGCTATGGACCTATTCAATGTGTTTTTATTGATCTATGGAATATAAAAGAAGACAAAATTTTCCAGGATTACTCATTCCTCCGGTTGGAAATACCTTCGACACGGAAAGCCGAGAAGGCGGAATGTAAAACTGTTAGATATCGCCTGTTATCAATCCTTTGTCGTCTTACAATACGCAGAATTATCCTGTTTTTGGACAGTATAAATCTGTTTTAAAAAAATCTCTGATTTAAAAAAAAACCGAAAACAATAGGATTAGGGTTATTCAAATTTATTGCATATTGTTACCATAAGCAACAAAAACTTCCTATAAACCCCTGTTCAAATCTGAACGGTAAAAAAAGTAATTTCTGGTTGTATATGTTTTTTTCATTTTTGCTTTTACTCGAGGATGCAAAGTTTGGAACGAAATGATCAACTACATCAATTAATCTCGTAAAATGGAAAGGAAGGGTACAATTCTACCCAAATCCTCCATTGTAAAATACCATATTCGCATAGCGCACCTGTACTGGTTTCGGGATCATGATTAACAGAATGCAAAATTGTCTCAACTACATCGATCGCTGATAGTTATCCTCTTTCTTCGTGTGAAAGAACCAGTTTCCTTCAGTGATGAAGTCGTTGGAAGGTGCGATCTGCTGGAACGACCGTTGCAGTAAACGTAAATGAAGTGCATATCACCGAGATGTGCATTAGGAAAAGGAAGGACATAATTTAAATCATTAAATTGAGGGAGTTGTCAGCTGATAACATAAAGCAAACTGAATGAATTGAACATTAAAGAACTGACACGAAACTCCAGAGCCCTCATCGGCACAAGTTTTCTAAAATAAAATGCAAAATTTTTGGGCATTCCAGAAGCGCTATCCAAAAAGTCGGGTACTCGAAACGAATGGAATGGGGGACTTTTGAGGAAATTTGCAAAACTCCGAGAGTTTGAAGTTATTCAATGTTAACAATCCAACATTTAAAAAAATTCCAAATTTCATTTTTTCCCTGAATTTTCGTGCAGAATGTTTCCGTCGATTCTGCAATGTAAATAAGTCTCCTTAAAGCAAATTTGGGTGGCCCAAACCAGAATTTTCTACATGCAGTAATTTTGAAGTTTATAAGCCATTTATTGGGCCTAAATAGAAAAATTAAAAGACACCCAAAACCTGAAATTACTTATTTACCGTTGAGATTTGGACAGGAAGTTTTTTGTTGGTTTTTGTGAGTAGAAACATCTAAAATTTTCTGCACTTATCAGAAGTCCCCTCTATTGCTAACTTTATCCTATATTAAAAAACATTATGCTGTTCTTTCTCTCTCTCACACACACTCTCCTCTCATTTCTTTTCTTCTCCCTGTACTTTTTCTATACTTCTTTTTTTCACTATATTTTTCTCTTGCCTATTAAGTTTTCTTTTTTCTTTCCATTTCACACTTTATAATTTTCATGACTTCTCACTACCGTTCTTTATCTTTCCTTTGCAGTCTCGTTTCTTTATCACTCTTTTCATTTACTATTACTCTCCTTTTTTCTCTCACATTTATTTATCTTTTCTACCGACTCTCCCTTTTCCTCTCTTTAGCATTATCTCGCTATGTTCTCTCTTACTCTGTTTACTTTTCTCTCTGTCCCTCTTTCTACAGTATATTTCCATCTGTCTATATGTCTGTCTGCCTCTTTTCTTTCCGTCTTACGATACCTTTCCTGTTATTGTCCTTTTTCTATTCTTACAAACTCTTTTTTTCTATATTTTTCATTTTTTCTTTTCTTCGCATTCTCGCTTCTTTTTCTTTCTTTTCTCTCCCTTTCACTGTTCTTTTTTCTTCATCCTTCATTTATTGATTTTGCTCATTCTACAACTTTAGTTTTCTTTACTCTCTCCCTCGATTTTTCTATCTTTAGTAGCTCTGTCTGTTTGTCTCTCTCTCTCTCTCTCTCTCTCTCTCCCTCCCTCTCCCTCTCCCTCCCTTCCTCTCTCCCTCTAAACATAGTGTGTAGTCACTTCATACAAGCGAAATCTATAATTAATAATCAAAAGACAATGACAAAAGACAATCTATAATACAATCAAAATTCAGAATGTGGATTTTAAATGTCTAAACAAATGTGAAAATTTGGTCAAAAATCTCTCATTACCTTTGTCTTTCAATCAAAAAGTGTACAGCAATCAACTAAAAGAGTTAAAAGGTGGAACGAGTAATACACATGTACCTAATCTGAAGTATTTTGAAACAAGACGACAAATCAGCTTCGTAGATTTTGGAGATACGCACCAACACAAAGGTGATCACGGTAAAAAATCTTTCAATCGATACGCTTTTTTATAAAGAATAAAAGGGTAAAAAATTATTTCTAAGCAAAATGTAACTATTTTTTCCTATAAAATTTCATAGCTTTTCGGTCAAGCTTTCTACGTAGGAGCCCTATACTTGACAGGGATAAGCCCTAAGGCGTTGATCTATCGGACCTATTTATAATGTTTGGCCCTGACGTTATTGTGTGAACGGATTCTCTAATGTGTTGTCTTCAACCGGCTTTCACGCGCGTGGAAACCTCTATATTTTTCGCAGAAACACATTAAAAAAAAAAAAAAATTAAAAACTAGGCCCTTTATTTATTTGCCTGGCCTTTTCAATTTCAGGATTTAATGTTCCGGGAAATAATGAGCGCCCGTAACGCACAATAAATTGGTATATACGGATTTGGAACGGGGCCGATGCAAATTGATAGAACAGCCACGTATCTGGATTGACCAAACGTTTCCTCATGCCGTATATCGGACATTTATTTCGTTTCATTTGGCCACCGTATTTATTCGTGTATTCCATCTGTTTAAAAACGTTTATCAAACATGCGCATTAAAATATGCTTTGAAAAATTCCTGCTTTAATCGGAAGCCGTTTAAATAATCGACGGTCTTATTCTTTTAAATAAAGAAATTGAGATCATTGTCAACTTTAACAAAAAAAAACTAGGGATAATCTTATGATTTTATATTTTGAACTTGTATTGTCGTTTATGTACGTTTAAGTACTTTTATTTTAATAAGTAATATAATCCCAATAATACCGCTAACGGTTGCAATAGTAATTAAAATTGATTATAGAATAAATACTGCGGCAGCTGCTGAACACGAGATTATTTTCATATTTATTGAACAGTTTTATATTATGACGTTGCTTTTTTAAAAAGTGTTTTGTAATTATAACTTGGAATGACTTAACGATTGGGGAAATTTTGACCTTTTGACCACTTTTCCCTAATATCCAGAACTGACGGTACAAATTTCTACGCGAGGCGAATATTGACAGATAAACGGCTCAAAACAAATACGGTTATTTGTACTTCATTCTTATTCTATTGATTTTAAAAAAAATGAACAAATATCTTCTTGTTAGTTGGTTAAAACAAAATAGAAAATACGAATCAGAAACATAACAACAGATTTACTTAAAAATAGTAAAGAAGAAGATTGCTCATTTTATAAACAAACAACTTTTTAAAAATATTTTCTCTACTTTAATCCAATTGTATTCTCTTTAACCAAACAAATTGAATTTAGTTAAAAATTAATTGCTTAAACCATTATTGTATCCAATGAGGTCTAGATAACACATGGCAGACAAGAATGACACATCTTCACGGAAAACAAACACTTCGAGCCCAGAAGATGATCTCAGTAAAGATCGAAACGTTGACAAGATAAAGAAAATGTTTTTCTAAAACCTTCGTCACTCCAGAACGCATTTCACGATCTCCCAAGAATCATTGACTACGGTCGCTAAACACCACACCTTGCATCCAAAAAACAAAATTATAATATTAGAATAATTATTTTTCTTCTTCTTCAAAATCCCTTAATTAAATTTTCCTTCAGTAAACAACAACATAATGAATTTTAATGCAATTTATAATAAAAATAAAATAAAATTGCTAGAGAAAATAAATACAACAAAATGACAATATTTATTTTTATATTTATATTTTATGAGCAGTTTCGAATTCAAGCCTAGTTCAACAAATTCTCCCCGTCAAAGACGAAATATTAACCCCCCCCCCCCCGGGGGGGACGACATTTATATTAACTTACAGAGCCGGCATTTATTTGATTGCCGCCATTGGAGGGCCGGTTCCGCAATCTTCAGAGGAAAAATGACTTTTCTTTTTTTTTCTATTCGGAGGACCAAGATTTTCAACATCTCGTACATTTGTCTTCTGGAGTGTTGCAACTTTTAGCCTTATTATATTTTCTTTCAAATTCTGCTTAGTAGGTTTAGTAAGGTGTATTGGAACTAACAAAATATGCAGTAATACTGATTTCAAAGCATAAAAAACGATAAGAACTTATAGCGTAGGTTGTTGGACAGTATAATGCAGGACGTAAATTTTGTTTACTAACAGAACGATTCGACATCAAGACATGAGACCTCTTCACAAACATTTGACAAGGATATTACACATATTTTAATATAAAAATTTGTTTAAAAAATATTGCTAAATGTTAGGTAAGATGTCAGCAGACATGATCCTCGTATAAAATTTCTAGCAAGAATTTGAACTTTTGATTTTCATAAGTTTTTCGTGTTTAATGTAAATGAAGAAATATAACGAGGTATGTTAGGTTTTGTATATTTAGGCGTATTGCTCCCTCAGGCGCTACTAACCATGCCCTTTTGCAATTCTAGAACATTTTCCCCTCGGTTTTCCAGCTTTGCTCAACAAATACATTTAATATTTTCCTGAACGGTCAAACTCGAAGCGGTACTTAAACGGGATTATATTATCAACGTATAAATTATGTACATATAAAAAAGTTTCTCACTTCGAAGTTATTGTATACAAATTTGACCAGATGGGATTTTCTCAAGAAAGAATAAATTTTTTTCTCTCTAAAAGTCTACTTTTACTTATGAAATTCTCGCTTAAAATGTTTACACCGAGGGCCCATAAAGTCGGTTTATAGAGCCAGCCCGGTCAGATTATGTTTATTTTGAGGGAAACTGACTGAAGTAAATATTAACTAAGGAAAGCGAGGATACGGTCAACCGACCATAATAACAGTTTAATTAAATGAAGGTTGCGTCGGCTTCAAAACGGACGTAACATATAAACATTTCCGGTTATGATACATTAATTTAACTGCACGCAATAAAAAAAATTATCTTGTTTAACAACAGACCAAAGTTTAATTAAATTATACCATGTTTTTGATGATTGCAAACACAGTCTACGGACATGGGATCACCGATTTTAACTAAACTTTTTTTGGAGATACTAAATCAAAATTATTAGACACGTGTCAGAGCGTTCTTGCCCCAATGGCAATGTATTTCTAAATTATTATCACTGCGATAAAGGGTACAATAGGAAGTAACGGAATTGAAAAGGAAAAGAAAAAAAGCCTAAAATATCAAATCCGGCCCGGAGGACCAAACATTCTGAGGAAAGAGGCGGGTCACTTTTGTCCGGCAAAACTCAGATCTACTTTCAACGTTTCGCCGGTTCCAATGACTACAAAGTTGTTAGCTCTCTCTGGCGACTCGTAAGTCGTAAACTTAGTATTTAGTATCACAATTAGTCTCTACTTCAAAATTGTATTGGGGCTTACCAGGGGATCGTAAATATCAAAAAACATAAATTGTTAGCAAGCGACATAGCAAAGTGGGCTAAAATGATAATAATAACTGCAAGGCAACGAAACTTTTTTTTTAAATTAACAACAGCTAAAAACACCGGGGTTAATAAGGCTTCTGTAGTTGCGAACACCCGGAAAAGCAAAAAAATTAGGTAAATATGCTTTATTCAATGTTTTCTATATTTGAAATCCGTGAATTTTCCGTTCTCGGTTACTTGGCCCCATTGGCATGAATATTTTTCAAAGGAAGTATCACACAAATTGATTATCTCCTCGTTAGAATTTGCAACAGTAGCTGGCTTAAATATTAATTTACAACCTGTCTGATAAAAATTGTTTCTGAAAGATATATTTTAATTGTATTGATATTTAGAAGAAAGTTGGGATTGGGAAGAAGGTCATGAAGACATGCTAGACTACAGGGCTAGAATAGGACCTTTTTTTCTTCTTCTTCATCCCCAGGCTTAGAGGTTTTATTATTTGATTTTACACGTTCCTTTCTTGTTCGTTTGATATGATGGCATCTTTCAATTATGGTTGTAAATCCACTTTTGGAGACTGTTTTTCTACCACGTTTGCACTAAGCTGACCGGCAGGCCAACTCGCTTTCTGACACAATAGAGAATGAGGATTTGAAGGCATACCATAAAAGTAAGGATGAATTGTGAATGATTGTGAAATAATGGCCCATATATTCGTTGCACAAGATTCTTCAAAGACAATTATATTTGCAATTTTTATGTTTTCTAAATTGTCAAGTGTGTTTATATTTTGAAACAGGAAATCGATCGTTTTTGGAAATTTTCTCAACTCCTCCTATGAAACACGAGGTCGACTACAAACTGAATACCACCGACGGTTAGTCAGTCCCGATCAGGCCGATTATTTCTCCATTTGAAAATTATGGTAGGTCGAGCCTGATACAGGTAGAGAAAGAGGGGATATGGAAGACCGCAAGTCACGAGTAGGTTCTACGCCCCTCTGCTCTCACTCCGTTCAAGTTCAAACAGAATCGAGAGAAAAAATGAAAACAAGATTAATAGCTGTGAGGCGTTCGACCGTAGAGATCTTGTGAACATTGTGCGCCTTGTTAGACCCTCTAATTTTCAAATAGTTTATCTTTACGGATCGCATAACGGATATCTAGTTTAACGCTTCGGAAGACACGTTTTCGTGATTTTCTTGCCGCTTTGTTTCGGCCGTAGATCCGTGATAATATAAGATCGGGCCGAGCTTCCCAACAAATCTCGAGCACTTGTCAAAAAAAGAGCAACTATGAGTTTTATGTACGAGACGGTATGTGGTGTCTAGTTCTAATTATAACATCAGCACTGATAAAGAGCTTCAAACTGCATTTAATTAACTTGAGATACAATAGAAACAGAACGCTGGAACCGCAATTCCAGGCTGACTGATAGTTTGAAACCTTATTGATTCAAGCGACACACATACCAATGTAATGAAAACTAAAAGATCAAATTCATCTAAACTCG
This sequence comes from Cimex hemipterus, assembly GCA_039619505.1. Lineage (NCBI taxonomy): Eukaryota > Metazoa > Arthropoda > Insecta > Hemiptera > Cimicidae > Cimex > Cimex hemipterus. The sequence goes on from CM077099.1 coordinate 33,659,752, forward strand.
TCATTACAAAAAAACCTAGTTGCAAGCTTAAAATAATTGTTTGTGTATCTTGATTAATAAATAAATCATTTTGTTAATGTCACTGTTATCCTTGTTAAATTGACATTTGGAAAATTTCTCCGAGGGAAGTTGGTTCGAACGTTCAGTCTATGTCTACCTGGAGCATTATAATCAGTACGATGGATCTATCCAGCTGGAGTCAGTGAAATATGATAAATTTTACTAACATTAAATTATGAAATTTCTTTATGAGATCTGAGAGTTGTCGAACCAGTGATGATGATGGAAATCGAGAAGCGCGGGTTTTATGCTGTTTTAGTTTAGTTTAATCGATCCTTCTCTTTATAAATACATATGAAGTCATTGACTTTTGTTGCCATGAGCCTTTTTTTGGGGGGAATTTCTTTATACTCAACATCCCTTGTGCAGTTCCTTTACATTAAAAAATGGCATGGGTGGCTATTTCACCTCTTCATTGCATCACCTAAAAATGTGGTCATTTAGATGTTTCTAAGATAAATAACCAATGACTAATATATTTATGTAGTCCTATGTATGGTCTTCCAGATCCTCTTCTTTTCAATTTCTCTGCCTTTTTTTACTCAAAATTCCTATGTGCCCTGGTACCCAAGATGTCAACAGGTTGTTTCTTTTGCCCACGTTTCGAAGATTTTGGATGCAGTCCTCTGCCAAATTTTGATGTGATTTTTTCCGTGCTAATGCTTTAATGGCTGCTTTTCTATCTGATCTTATAAGGATTTTGTTTTGTCAGGGTAATCTATTTTAAGATTTTATAAGGCACAAGCGTTGATGACATGCAGTTCAACTTGAAAGATCGAGATCTACTGTCCTAATGAGTTTGCATGATTATATTTTGAATTTGTACAGAAAATGTTTCTTCATTTGTGTTTTAGTCACCTTTATACCACATCGTTGGGATGAACCTTTTCCGATCGCATTGACCTGTCAGATCGTACTAGAGTGGGTAGGACAGTCATAATCAAAGGCCAATCAATTTTACAAAAACTTGAGTTATGATCAATTCAGAAAAAATAAATCTTGTTATATTATAAATAATGTTGTATTAATAAACAAATTAATAACTAAATACCGATACAAAAAAAAAAAAAAAAAAAAAAATTGTGTGTTCTATGTATTACACACAAACCTCGCTATATTGACTGTTAAGAATAGATTTTGGCTCTGAGAGTTTTTCTTTTCCAAGGTAATTTGCAATAAATTCACTATGTACGCGGCATACTACTGAAAAATGTTTTCCTACACCTGTGTAAACTACCACTTGATCATCCAGGACAAACATTAATATGAAAATGTCTAGAAAAAAAAAACCCAGCATATTTTAAATGCGTCTTCTGAACCAAATGACCGGCCTGTTTTTTCAATAATGAACAAAAGGAAGAAAATAAAGCTTAACGCGGTTTAAGTTTTTGGTGTCAAAATGGCCGTAGGCACTATCCACAAACTGTTAAAGGAAGAATACTTTATTTATAAAAAAAAGAAAAAAAAAACATGATCTATGAAGAGTCTTCGTATGAAGTTTGTCCGGGCAGATTTACAGAGGGCCACCAATATAAATACGCTGGATATGACATCATTGACAGTCCAAACGTTGTGAAATGTCATGGAAAAAAATATACACGTAAAAATGTTGCATCGTTTACAATCTCACAATCGACGAGGTCGTATAAAGTTTTATTTATTATCAACAAGGCTTGATTTTTGTAGTTTTTCATCTTTATTAAAAATTTTGAATCTGAGAAACATCCAACATGACGCCTTAGTTTTCTAAACGATTTTTAATAATTGACAAAATTCCTTTTTGTCTACTATATCGAGTTTTAATTTTTTTCCTAACTTCAAACAAAGAGCGTACACGTTGTATCGAAAAATATTGGCGTTAATTAATAATTAATTAATTTTTTTAACGTTCCTTCAGCATCAGTATTTTATCGTGTTTGTTGTAAGGTAAAATTCCGCTAACTTTAATTTGTACCTCCAACCTTTGATGAGCCGGCGAATTTCCCGGAATGCGTGGGAAAATTGGATTGAATTAGCAATTAACGGCCTTCTTTCGGCTTTGGGGAGGGTCTTTAGTTTTCCTTTCTCTCGTTTCCCAACGTTGGTAATCAACTTTCGGATTTTCACCCTTGTTTTCCCACTTGTCACGATGTGCGGCCCTTAAAGATGATTCTGTCCGTTTATGATTACAGATCTTCGGTTCGACATTTCAATTCGAGCGCTGCCGTGTTAAAAATGCTGACGCTTGTTTAGGAAAATTTGAAATGAAAGGAACACAATGGGCATTTTCCGTAGAGGTCAACGTGACCTTTTTGCCTATCGCGTTGACAGATAAAGAATAGAATCGGAAGACGTCATATTATTTTGCATAAAATCCAGCCTAATTTTTTAAATTAGTTTTCTTACTCTTGAACAAGTGAGAGAAAAATGTGAAACTCAAAGGAAAAATTCCAAAATAAAAATTATAAAATGCAAAACGAGAAAAATTCATCACCCAATGAAAGGCAAAACAACATAACAAAAACGAAAAAGGACAAATACGAATTCTTGAGGCTCTGATGAAACTTAACAATGGAGAAAGAAAATAGAATAATATAAAAAAATTATATATAATACTAATTATAATAAATAGTACATCTTATTCTCTATTCTTAGAATTATTCTCATATTTAAGAATATCACTAAGATCTTCATCATCAGCAGATCTGCTTAGCTAAGAGCCGTTTTTTGCCTATTTTTCATTCCACCACACTTAGTCTTTCACTCTCACTCCCTCCCTCTCCTCTCTCTTTCTCTCTCTATCTATATCTATCTATCCCTATTTATCTTATCTATATATGCTCCATGCTCTATTTTACTCCGCACCTTTCTCCTTCATTTTCGCTTAATCTCTGTTCTTTCCCTTTTTTTCTCTCTCTCCTCTCTTTTTTCTATACTTCTCTTCGTGGATTGAGAGGAGACACTTTCTCTACCTATCTTAATCTCTGTCTGTCTGTTTCTCTCTCTCTCTCTCTCTCTCCCTCTCTCCTAATCCCAACCTTTCTCTCCCATTTTCGCTTTATCTCTGTTCTCTCTCTCATTCTCTCACTCACTTTCTATCTATCTTTCTCCCTCTTATTCTGAATGAATATTTCTCTTCTTCTCTTCTAATATTCTCAGTGTTCGTAATAAATATTGGCCGTCAAAGTTGGAAAGCGAGTGGACACAGACACACAAATTCACTCGTTCCCGGATCTTTTCGACAATTCCAGTTCTTTTTTGTGTATGTTGTATATTTGGTCTTCTTAAAGATTTTTATTGCTAAACTATAAACTTGGTTTTGTTTTTCCAATTTACATTAGGGGTTTCCAATAAACACCTGATTTTTTATTAGTTGCCTTAAACCACATCGTACAATATTTCACCGTGCTTTTATGACCCAACGACGTTAATGTACAGCATTCGCTTAAAAAAATAAATACAATAATGCTTATTGTTGCTCGTTATTCCCTGATTCGCTCCTTTTCTGGAAGAAATGAGACCTATTTATTTTAACTTTAATAATAAGTTTTCAAAAGTAGAAACTCGCCGAAAGACGAAAACTGTAAATACGATAAGCAGTTTCACAATATAATAAATTAATAACGCCTCATTACAAACTATTCAAAAGGTAATCGGAACTTTTTAGCTGATACGTGTACTTTATTAGATAAGATTTACCTTTGTATTATTGTAACCGTTTATATTAATAAAAATGACGAACTGCGATCTGAAACAAAAGTAAAATGTGCCGTCCCTGTTAATAGGATAATGGCTTATGCAGAATGTAGTACTCGGGAGCATCTAAACCATACTGCGCCCTACTAGGGTCATTTTATCCCTATCTCTGTACTTAGAACGGTTCAGTACTAATTCATTTATGAATTTTATTACTTGCCTCGGTTGTAACAGTTGTGTTTCACTCTCATTTAAAAGAAAATCAATTCTAAAACCTTTTTCCTTGCAGAATAGAGTAGCAGGATTGTTTCTTCCTAATTGGCTCAAAACTTGTATTCCTGCAGGCCCCACCTGTTGGGACAAGTCCTGCCTCTCCTTATGAGTTTTGGGTATATTTCCGGGGTTGGATTGAAAATGAAAATAATAGACGGTAGATTGAAAACGGTAGGCTTTTTACTTTATTTTCGGTTTTGGGACCGTCTGCCTTTATTTATCCACAAATAAAGAGACATCAATTCGGACATCTACGGGTTCTAAATGCAACTGATCTCCAGTAGTAACACCCAGATCCGTTCGTGATTGCGGTCTGATGACGAGATAGCTCAAGTGGTTAGAGCAGCGTCTTATTGAGACGTCAAAGGTTCGAATCCCGCTCGTGGCGCTTCCTTTTTCATCTCAAACAAGACGTTAGATTAATTGTTAATTCCCTTCATTCCTATTTGTCCTCAAGTTTTCAAAATGATTGTTTTCTGTTTTCGATGTGTTGGTGGGTGTTCGAATTCTGTTCTCTAATGACCAGTCGTCCACTGACTTTACATTTGTGCCGTCACTGCTGATGGTCTTGAGCTCTTCTAATGATTTAAACTTGAAACATGGTTTGCTTAATTTATCGCGTAACTACTGAGTTCTGAGCTTTTAGGACCGAAGATCCCTGCCCTTCTAGTATAAGTGCACTTCAATCTTTGCTACTATTTACGAGACTATAATAACTATTTGTACCATCCGTACTAGGAACTATAATATTGGATGTTATCCCGTTTAGTGGTTTCGCCTTCTCGTTTATACTTTTATCCCGTTCAAAAATTTTTTCACTGTTTATGATGCCCTTGGCTGTCCAGGTAATCATTTGGTGGACATGAATTCCAGTAATCCCCATGTAGCTATATGATATGCTGTCGAATGATGGATGATGGTGAAGTCGAGTTCGTCGATAAGCTTGGTCATTTGTTCGAATCATGACATGGTTGTAATTGAATCTACGTATTAGGAAAGCAAGAGCCTTTTACGTTATAGCACTCTGAAAGCTGCTTATTGTAAAAAGATTTTCATTTTTATATTCGAATGTTATAGCATTCGATTTTTTTTTTGTTCTAGCCCTTCACAGGGTGTCTGTCAGTTGACAATATTTTTATTATTATTTTCGATCCGTTTATTGGTTATTTCCTTACCCAAGTCGTCTCCCTTTCTCAACATTTTGCCCAAAAGTGTGCACGCCCTGACAATTACGGATTCTCGACCACTCAGAGGGGTCGGACAAAAGGTGCACGGAAAATCTGACACGGAGAGGGGCCATATATAATTTCACGCCCTTCTACCCGTAATAGGGGAGCAGTCTGTTATTAGATGATATGTGAAGGACGTCTTCTGCCTCTCTCATGATAAAAACCCTTTATCCACAAGCATAAACAGTAAAATTTATGGCTTTCGATTGTAGCAAATTTGAATTTCCAGTGATAAATATGTTAATGTTTTTGTTCCAGGTAAGAACCGTCGCACTTCACTTTAAGTTCAAAACCGATGTACAGCATAAAAAAGCTAACGAAGTAAGTGAACTTTTTCAGTATAGACAAAATTGTTTCAACTTAATTTATTGTAGCTTTTTACAATATATATTAACAGTAAGTTTTTATTAACAATAAGCATTTATGATAAAACAAGTAAAAGTACTTATTAAAATCTCCGTTGTCTCGTACTGTATTTTTTCATGATCTAACAAACAGCAACCACCTTGTGTCCGTAACGTTCTAATTTTGATATTTGCCGTTATCTTGGGCCATTGAAAACAAATCGCAATGAGAAACGCCGCCACTTAAATTCAGCCTTTTAACGAGTGTTGCGTACTCGAGCTCAAGTAAATGGCGAACGACGATTGCCTGCAGCCAGCATCAACGTTATCTCTCGGAAATTATATCTTCATTTTAAGATTAATTTTGATTATAATTTTAACTTGGGCTCGGTGATCACACTGCCCTTGTCGAATACTTTCAACTGATTCAAGATCAAGAACGCTGGATCAAAGTGAAGTCTTGAAGAAGAAAGCAAATCCAGATGTTACACCCAAGCTTTCCGCCTAATTTAAAACCATCATCAGAGCAAAACCGTCTTAAGTATTTCTAAAGGTAGATCAATTTAAATTTTTTACAGGCGATCTTACATTTTTTTGAAGACAGTCTTAATTCCAATATAGTTTATATATAAATTTTAATACATATTGAAGCTTGTTTTACCTTAACGATGATGACAAAACAGGCCGAAAGCCTGGCAGTAACAAGTGAATTTGTATTCTTCTTCAAGACCATACCTTGAAACAAAGTGTTTGTGTGTGAAAAAGAGATGCATCTAATACTGAAAACAGTTAAAATGTTTAATATGAACCGAAATTAGTTTCTGTTCGGCATAATATCAAGGACACTTTATTTTTATTTTTTTTAAATCTCACTTTTCTTCATTTTGCCACGGTGAAATTTGCTATTTCGAAAAAACCTTTCTTCTTCATGGTCCTATCTACCTTGCTAAACCAGGACCATATTTTTATTTTTAAAAAGTATTTACTTTTTGGTCAGGCCGTTTGGGAACTAGGTTAGGTGAGCTTTTTATTAGGTGGTTACAAAGCCTGTCGTAGTGAACCCGTCAAAATAAGACTCCACTACCCTTCCTATGTTAGTCTTTTTTATTAGCCTTGGTAGTAAATGTTTATAGGAGACCAAAAGAACTGTCATAAGTGGGGGAAACTTTTCTTTAAGCGCCATATCTGTCACTATTTACAGAATCAATAAGTTTTTCTTAAATTTTAGACAAGAAAATTAATATCGTTAATTCGTAATGTACTTTTCATTTATGTAAGAACAATTACTGTAGGATTTCAATATTTTATAAGATACGCAAATATAATTAATTGACAAGTGGACTTTGGAACGTTTCTGTCAAATTTGACACGTAGTTCCTGAAGAAATGACGCCATCGATGGGACACCTTGTACATCAGGCCGATTATTTATCTATTTACAATTTTGATTCTTATTCACAATTGAAAATGTCGGGAAAATGAATGAATAACTATGTAAAATAATAATCAGTGACCGTTAGTCGATGATTATTCGGAAATCGTGAGCTGCGGTCTGGTGTGATGTTGGTTCTACAAAAACATTTTCTTTATCGTGCTAACGTTTTGATCTTTATTGAGAACATCTTCAGAACTCAAAGCGTCACTCTCAACACGACACACAAGAATGGCACAATTACGCAGAAAACGAACACTTTGAGCCCTGAAGATGGTCTCAATAAAGATCGTAACGTCGGCGCGATAAAGAAAATGTTTTTCTTAAACCTTCATCATACAAGACGGTATCTCGTGATTTCAGAATAATAATGAATATATAACAATGTAATTTATGTATAATTCCGGTATAATGTTTCCTATGTTACATTTATTAACATACTTTATGTGAATTTAGGTGCAAATATCACGTTAGTAATTTCATTAAATGTTTATTTGATTGTTAAAGTAATAGCTATATTTCTTGGAGTGTTTTTGTTTAAAGAATTAGGTGGAATGTGAAATTGTTCGGAAAGGTCTAGGAACCTGACACTATAACGTCCTCCATAATTTATAGCTGGTCTTATCCGCACGTCTATTGTGTAGTGCCGAGCATTCCTCCTTAGATAACCGTTTATACTATAATTATGTTTTAAGCTTTTGAAGATATTTGCAAATTAATTAAAACGAGTAAACGGCCGCGGTCGTGACGCAGGAAAAAGTTATTTTTGGGGTTTAAAGATAAGGAAAAACTCGTAACAGAAAATGGAGACATTTTCTCTCTTGGGCCTTTCAAACGGAGGATTCGTTTGTTGTAAAACTCCAGCTTTACGGCATTTCCAGCCTGGCTTGAATAACAAACAATGACTCGTTCTGATATTAAATCTAATAAAAACGAAATTCCAGAAATTTCCCTGTTGGAATCGCTCGCTTTTACCTGAGAGGAATCTACATTCCGACGAAGGCTGTTTAAATCCTTCCTCTCCTCCAAAAAATAGGCTTTATCTGATCGGACCGTTTGTGTTGTTAAAGATTGGAAGTACTGGGAAATAAAGGTTTGAGAGTCCCTTCCGTAATGATCGGCTAGGCCGGCGGAGCTAATAGGGCCGAGCGACCTTTTGACGCCGGGGCCGGAGCCGTTGCCGATAAGCCGTTTTTATCCTCCAATAAGGAATATTTACGCAGCGGCTTCAAAAATTATCATCTGCGAAATCATCGTTGACGACCGTCCTGCGTTCAGCTAACTGCTTTCATCTCATTATCTGAACATGTTTCACCTCTTGTCATTCCCTTAGGTATTTCCACTTTTGGATCTTGAACAGGATCGTGCTCCTCCTGTCGGTGAATCGTGGGGCTATCTGAGTTCATCATCTCGCTCCGTTCGCCGCAAACGTTTAAATCTTATGCCTTTAAACATCTTTACTGTTAGACGGATCGATTTCTTTAAAAGAAGAAACTTCTTCAACATCACTACACCATATTATATGCGATTGAAATAATAAATCCACATTGCAATTACCTTCAAGGAGGTAACATTAACAGTGAGCAAGGTAATATATTCTATTCTACGCCACGGCCGGATTTGTGTATGTACATGATTTTTGAAATCATAAAAAATATTGAATTATGTGAAAATTGGAGGAGCAGCGTAAATAATTATATAAATTGTTTTATCTTTGAAATCTGTTTCTGGGTCAATTTATATGTTATTTAGAATATTCCACCATATTAGAGTACTAAAATACGAGAATAAACGAAAGCTAAATAAATACATACGGAAGTGGTAATTAAACCACCAGAAACCCTCTTGGAAAAGAAAATTAATTAAATTAAAACAAAAAATCAGACCCGTTTTCCCAGAGGCGGAATGGGAAATGGAATTAAACAAGACGTGCGCAATCAAACGCGATTATATTGCGTGTTGTGTATCCAACTTCCTTCGTAAAAGGAAATTTAACCCTATTTAAGAATAAAGGGTTAGATTAATTTTCCCGTTTATCCGTGTAATTTGATCGTTGAACTTATACGTGTAAATTTGCGACTTTTCGTATTTATCTGCTTCTACAGCTGGTTATTGTGGAATATCTGAAGGTGACATTTTTAATTTTTTAGCTTAGCCGTTTGAGGTAGAAATGGGGTTATCGAAGCTAGTCTTTGGTTTAAAAAAACATTAAAAGATGCTTATAAAGCACGAATTTCTTTCTCGTCACATCTTGAAATAAAAGAAAATTACTTAAAAATGGTCTTGTGGTGTTTCTTTTCTTTAATTTTTAATTAATTCATGATTTATTTGGGGTTTAGGATAGATGAGAAAATCTGCACATGTATTTACACATATACACACTATCGGATTTGCACATGGACTTATCACTTTACGAAGCCCACCGGCAATTCAAGCTTATTGTTGTTTACTATTGTAAGCAGGCATTAAGAATCACCCACTCCAGGTGTCGGCGGCCCAGGAACAGACCGCTTATCCCTGGAGCCACCGAGGACGGGCTCGGGTGCTATCAACTACTAGGTCAATTCAGCACCCAACACATTCAGTTCCTAGATCCAAACACATTCACTCTCATTCTTAAACACATTCTTTCTTCTTATTTTTTTACGAGAGTTCGCAACAACAGATGTCATATAAACCTTCATGGTGCCGGTGTTTTTGAAATAAACCCATTTGTATGTCGGGTTCAAATGCAGGTCCGCTTGATGAATGGAGGATTGGATACCTTACAGTGATGAGCGTCTTGTCAAAGACTAAACCTTGCGGCCATCCCGTATTCTTTCTTATTTACAAACCATTCACTCAACTAGGGTATAATGTTCGATGTTCTTCTATCACCCAATATTCCAACGTCGGTACTCTCGCACTACACATTTACCCTAATAAATTGTACACTCTCGAAACAGTTAGGGACACAAAACCATATATATCATAAAAATAAGTGATTCCTTCATGAATAGTAACAGAAGACACAGATACTAGCTGCCATGTTCAAGCACAATTCTCATGTTTAGTCGCTTTGCTACACGCTCTCTATATGAATCCGTCAACCAGGTGGAGTCGTCCTTTCTCAACATGCCGGACACATACGCCGACAAACGTAAGTGTCCGTGTGTCATCCTCGCGTGGCCTAACCTTAATCCTCCGAGGACCACCTGTCGACAGTGATCAATCAGTTTGCTCAAATTTTCATGAAATTAGATTTAAATATTCACGAAGCTTATTTTAAACCTAGTACAATTTTTAACTTAAAATGAACTATAATCCTCATCTTATACTAAAGTTTAATGAGAAGCCTGAGTGGCATCGGTGGCCGCAATGGTTAAGGCGTTACCACGGCGCTCATCACTGAAAGGTAAAAGTACCGGGTTCGAATCTTGCGGCCCTGCATTTCAACCCGACATACTTACAAACGGGCTTTTTTTCAAAAACACCGGCACCCTGAGGTTTACCCTCGTTAAAAAAAGAAAAAAACGCAAATGTTAAATCTTGGATTACAAGATAAAATGATTAGATATACATATTATTAAATACAAAAAAGAGTAATTTAAGTTTTGATTGAAATCATATAATCGATTTAATTCGATCGGAATTCCTTTGAGTTTCATGCGAATGGGAACTCGTTTTCGATCAGTGTTTTTGGATTTACATAGAAGTCACGTAGCGCACATATGTCCAGGAGTCATTGGAACATGCTTTTCTCCCTATTTTTTTTTTAACATTTTGATCACGTAAGTCTTTATTTACTGTAAGGCGCTTCTCCTGCCCTAAATTAGTTGGCCATGTATGAATTATTCAATGTTAACTTGGTGTAAAATTGGAAAATACTGTCAAAAATCGTGGCTGGCAACGAGCGGAGGCTTTTGCTCCGTTTTTATGCCAGTTATACTACCATACCTCCTCGCACTTGAGCATAAATTGTGAAATTTGAACGGATCGTTATTCAGCAAGACGAGTAATTACACCTTTGTCGATATCTTAATTCGAAAACTTGATTCGCCGAAAATTACATCTCCCTTAATTCTGACCGAGGAGGAAATTGGACGGTGATTACTCCAGATTGAATTCTCATAATGGAAGTTTAAATGAGATCAAATAAACTTCTTGTTGTCTATTTTCGTTCTTTTTGTATAAAAAAAACCCTTAGATAATACAATTAATAATTGTTGATATTATGAACCAAACTGATTTCTAATATAAAAATCCGTCGTAAAATATTTCCTAATTTACTGTAGAAAATTATAAACATGTACAGTAATAAAATTTAAATGATTATACAAATGCTTTTGGGTGTATATACATATTTACTGAAACTTTCATCATTGAAGACGGCGCAATGCGTGCATATAGTGCATGCACGTATATATGCCCGAGAGTGAAGATCTGCCCCAAGCCGGTTCAGCGTGTATAGCGTTCGTACTAGGATAATTCATCGCTTTATAATAAAATCCGTCTTTTCTGAAGGCTTATTTTGTTTGCATTAAAGTCTCATTTCGCGAGATAAAAATATAATTTATAAACGGCCTGTTTAGATCGGGGACGAGTGACACGTTCATTTTCTCCATGAAATATAAATACGAGGGTGAACTTGTTCCACATTTCCAGTTGGTTTATGAATTCGTCCCTGGTTATTATTTATTCAAAGGTTTGTTGGTCCTTCTTAAAAGGATGGGGTGGCGGAAGCCGACTTCTTGAGACGGGGGTTACAAAAGGGCAGAGTGAATAAAAGCGATGGGGGGGGGTCGCATGACTAAGAACTTTATGGGAGAAATACAATGAATTTAAAATAGTTTTATTTGTATGTATTTCTAATAATTTGGGGCGGCAAAGTTGCGATAATTTAGATTCGAAAAGGTAAAAAAAAAAAAAAAAAAAAAAAACAGTTCAACTGTACGGTCTTGTCTTTCTAATAACATTTCCGTATTGCTTTAAGAAATGGATTAATCAATTGGACATTAAATTTCTTCCAATTTTCACTCGGTGATCGTCACTTTCATGTAATCCAATCCTATACATCTGCCACCAAATTAACGCTGGCGTTCCTCAAGGATGTATACCGGTCCCACTCCTCTTTACCCTCTATAAATCTGGCCATCCCCTTCATCCCGATACCAACACAATTAAAATAGTTTTACGGATAGGTATTTCCAACATTTGGGGAAAATTCTACACGTTCGATATTTTACATTTCAAAAAGCAAAACCAATTTTACATTGCACAAGTTGACTATGTATAACGTTTTCATATTGCTTGAATCAAATGTATGAATCAATGGAAAATTTTAGTTTATTTCTGATGATAGTCAAGTACATGTAGCACAAGCCTCCATCGCCGGTGTTTCTCAAGGAAGCGTACTGGCATCGCTCCTCTTTACCATCTACACTTTTGATCATCGCCTTCATCTCTACACTATTATCTCACGTCCACTCTCTCCCAACTCCTATCCTAGTCCTCCAACCAGCTAATCAAACACCTCCACACTCTATCACCTTGGCTTTACTCTTGTAGAATCGATGAAAAATATCCTGCCATGTAAGTCTACCTTTGGGCGAAAAATCCTTCAGTTTAGATGACCACCCTTCTACATTCTCAGATTAAAATATTACCAGGCAGAAATATAAATGATCATACGTCTACTATTCTTATAAACTGACGATTTGGAATAAAACACGACTTCATACGGAATTACTTGCGCCTATATTCATTCCATAGGACTCCTTGGCTCTTGGAGAGCTTTGCTGGTTCTAAGGATTCTCACCATTAACACCGACCTAAACATCCTAAAAATTCTGACACATTAAATCAGAATTAATTAAGCTTAATCAAAGACGCATTACTCTGGCCCCCCAACAGAAGTGCCCGTACCACCGGGATCAGCAGGTGAGTTAACGACAGATGACATGACCGTCATACAGATTGTGTAACGTCAAGTCATTTACCGTGTTACTTCTTGGGTTTGTTTTTTATATTTTTCGAATATCTTTACAAATCAAAGTTAAGAGAAAGAAAATTTTATTAATAATGGCTTAACTTATTTTTGCAATTCTTTGATGTAAGCTATCTTTTGGGAATAAATCCTCGAAGAAAAGTGTAAAAAAGGCTAATTATTGTTTATTCAATCTAGCTATATTATTTTTTTAAACCATGATCAAGAGTTGTATCTGCATATCTCATAAATTTTAGGCTAAAAAAATAGGAAAAAACAATCAAACCGTGCTTCTCATTCGAAATGTATATAATTAAAGGAACATTTGATTTTAAAGAAATCGACTTTCTGCTTGTGTATTATTTCATTGTCTGCAGGATAAGTTTACCTTTTTGTATTTTTTAATACCTTATTTTTATTCTAGACAGTGAAAAATATTAATTGTAAATAACCAAACTTTCCAAAATTACGTTTGCTTTATTGCACACTGATTTGTGACTATTAAGGTAAATCTCAAAGTTATATTTACTCCACTGATTGCCCATGCCGGGTTCAAGTCTAGACCGTAAACGCTAATGGATTTTCACAAGAAAACATATAAACCCGAGTAGCAAGTCCAATTTAACTCAGTTCAGTTGCTCCGCTGGCACGCAATTTACTTAGACAGCTAGATGCCGTTATCGGCGTCTTCCTGTGATTTGCCAAAAGATGGAATAAAAAAAGTGCATATACATTAGGGTTTGTTCGAGTTTTACAAGGAAGGAAAACTTGAAGGAAATGTCCTATATAAAACTAGAGCGAGGGGCGAGGGTTCTCGTGGTTTAGCCTTTCTAAGAACTTCGCGGGTAGCAAATGCGATTCACGAGTGCGGCTTATGCGCAACCTTCTACATCACGTTCCCGAGAGCCATCAAGATTTTACTTCCGCGATCGTCTTAGTTCCTCAGACGAGGACAGCCGGTTTAACCTTTTTCTTGATACACGGAGAGGAAAATAAAAACAGGTAAATCTTGGAGCTTTTACGGTTTTTTTTTCTTTCCAAACAAAACCCGAATTTTTATTATCAGTAGTTGTGGAAACCTATTTACAGAATTGAATCCGTGGTACATATAATTTGAATATTAATTAAACGTTATCAGAATGCGGGTAGTCGGGCTTAAGGGGTGGAAAGTTGGGCCCTATCCGACACGGAGTCGACCCTTCTGTGCCGATGGAAACGGAAAATTAGCCCAGATTTACGCTTGTCCGGTTCTCTGCTTCAACTGGGCCTATTTCACCATGAAGTTTAATTTTACCTTAAAAAGCCTTAAACACGTATGTTAAAATAAGCCTTGGATAAGTCAGCCGGAAACAAAGCGTGGTATTTTGTTTTAATTTCCACCATTTTTCAATTTTCCAGTTTTTTCGTTAATTAATTAGAAACTGGTGTATTGTAATGTGCATAGGTCATTTTGGTAAAATATCAGGCAAAGGTTTGTTTTTTCCAAACATCTTTCGCCGCTCAAGTCTTGTCCTTTTTTTAATATAAAAACAGTCAAATTTTAAGTACATTTCTATTAGTATACTATTATTGTTTGTATTCTTTCATAAAATATTCAGTTGACCACCGGCTTGTTCAAAACAAATTGAACTATTATTCAAGTGAACCTATATCTATATCTATATATCTACTTGCCCAGACAAATTTTTATTCATGATTACAGTTAATTACATTATATTGCAATATTTATGCTCTATTTACAAACTTTGACCTTGGTAAACTGGTAAAATTTTGATATAATAAATATCTAAGGTTTAAAATTTATTTTGAACAAACAAATCAGACCTATTTTATTTTTATTTTAATTCGATCAATCCTATTGCGATTCAGCTAATTTCAATTAGTTTGCCAAGCGTACAAACAGCGAATTATTTCAATCAAATAAATCCTCTACGATCATTCAGGAACATCTATTCTGATTGGTTTGTCTGCGTGTTATTTCCGTCTGCCGAGTCAATGATGACGATCAGAACTGATACTAGGCAGTGGCGGTTTTGCATTTCCCAATGACTCCTGTCCTTCCTTTAAGAAGAATCAGGTTATTGACTGTATTCCAGGTGAATGAGAGTGAGAGTGGAAAATGTAAAAATGTGTGAATAAAGATGGTTTGTATCTATAAAAAAAAAGTGTTCATCTTGGCTTCACCGTTCTATGGTGATAAAGAACGGTTACTGGGCTTCCTCACCACGTCGAGGTGATGAACATGAGGAAGAAATTGTTAGGAGTGAGTGCGAATAGTGAAAGATGGATGTGTGTGTGAGCGAAAAACACCCCCATAGGGTTTTCTCCCCTATGGGCCTAGGCGAGTTCTACCATCTACTCCGGTGCCTAGGGGTAACCAAAGATGGAGGCAATATCCCGTACCTTCCTAACCCTTCCTTACCTTTCCCTTTTTTCTCTGCTTTGGCAGGGGGGTCCTGGGTTACTGAACCCGCACCCCTCAGGCAACGGGTGCATCAGTAGGGATTCCGTAAGGCTTCCCGGGTGGGCCATCAGTCCCACCTTAAAAATAAAACTGTACCACGGGGGTAGAGCATCCAAGCGGCTCTGCCAAATGAGGTTGGACTCGTGGTGGTCGTGGTTTGCAAACAACTTGTACATTAGCTGGAGGGTACCGGCCAGCCGGAGCCGGAGATAGAGTGCCTTCTATATCTCTCCGAGGGTGGTGAAAGGCATGGCTAAGGCTAAGCTGGAAACCACAAAACTGCCTTTTTCAAGGCACATGTATGGATGTGCCCTTTAAAGGGCACCTCTGAACTTGGTTAGTATTGCACTACCTCGCTAGCCAAGGGATGTGACAAGTCCATGCATGTAAAATCCTTCAGGTGGTCCTTCGGGGGCAACAGGCGTCTGAGAAGTCCCCTTGGGGATAAGTCCAGACGAAAAAGATCCTCATGGGTCTCAACGCTCATGAGTAAATATGGGAACATCTGTATTCCAGGATCTTGTTGGTACTCGAGATTATGTTTTCATTGGTTTTGTACATTTGTACAAACGAATCGCAGTACTTTGACCCCTTGTACTTTTATTACAATTAGTTCCTTAGTTTAGTTTAATTGATTCGATCTTTATCCTAAGAAGTAGTAGGTCTTTGTACCATAGGTTATCGCCATTAAGCGATAGCTACACATTCTAAGAATTTTTTTTCTCATCATTGTATAACCTACAAAATCTTTGTACATTGAATATACCATTGTGTTGGCGCTTTCTTAAACGACAATGATCGATATGTAGCCCTATCACCCCTGAGTTTTGCCAGGCTTACTGTAGCAATTTGTTTGTCACTTCTTAGGGTTCTTCAATTATGAGTTTACTGTGAACCAGCAAGATAATCAAAAAAGAGGTTTTGCTTTATTCTTCATAAATTTGACCTTTTGAGCTTTAGTCGTAACAGTTACGCAGCGATACACTGCTTTGGTTGCTTTTTACCTGTCTGGCACCTTTGAAGTTGGTACATTCCTCCTTTTCTTTTGGTTATTTTCTGGTAGGTTGCCTTTTCGTGATCAGAATTCCTTCGTTCCCTGGCACAATATGGACAAGTTGTTTTCCCAGGTTGTGTACATTTCGGTTGAATTCACTATTATTTTGGACGTAGCTGTTTACGTTCTAATGCTTTTAGGAATCTAATTTTGGCTGTCTATGATCATTTTTGTACTGTTCAACTTCTTTCAAGATCTTTGTCTGCCGAGTTACTATTGTACCTTCGCAAAATAATATTTTTGGCAGTTGTATCACACATTTTTTGTAGATGCTGGTTTTACATATTAACCCGAGTACGACGAACAGAGGGGTCAGAAATTCCAGGAACAACGGTGGGAATCCCAATTGACTTAAAAAAATAAATAAAAGTCTTATCCAAAGAATTTACAAAAAAATATACATATTTGATTATATTCCAAGAAAAGACTTATATACATAAGGTCGCACAAGACTTAATGTGGAGTTACGTAGGGCTTATAATTTACAACACAAATTTCGTTTAAATCAAAAATATTCATCTCAAAGTAAAATTTAAATTCATCATTATAGGCAATAAGTAATAAATTAGACTTGTTTATTTCAGAGATGATTGTTAAAATAATTCGAATGATTAATATAAAAACTTATAGTGCCGATAATCCGTACTTGCAGACTTCTCTGGAGAAACCCACTAACGATCCCCAACATTCCACATTCAGCGCATTTATTGTCCGTGTGGTTGGAAACTCATTTACTCCAAACCGTTTTTGTCGTAAATGAGCTAGCCTAGGGCAATTAGACAAAAAGTTTATACGTCCTCTTGGCTCCTCATCTTGGCAATGGCATAGAGTACAGTTTCTGGTTCCGGAATTGTTAACCGAGATAGAATTCAAATACAACAATTGAGCCTGGAAATTTTCAGAAATCTTTCCTCTGATAATGAAAAAACTCTTATTAGATAGTTTATACGAAGTTGCATTGTCCTGACATTATAGGTACCTTGCTCGTTTCAAGGTATATGAAAAAGGAAATGCAGTAGTTTTTTGTTTTGTTTTTAGATGAAAAAGCGGTACAAATTCTAGATTTTATCACAATAAATGCCATCTCATACTTGCTTCGTACCCCCCCATCATTCCCTGAATCACCTGTACTGAAGAACTTAGGCTTTTTGAGTGGAACGAAATTTTACTATTTTCAAAGGTCACGGGCCATAATATTTTAACGCCCTGTTTAGATTTGTTAATTCTGACCTTAAAAGGTTTTTTAAATGAAAGCCTTAATATGCCCTCGTGAACATATCTCTATTATATTGGTTTCAAAATACCATTTTTCCATCTTTCCCTCGTTCTACCATTTCTGAAAATCATAACATTGGATTTGTTCAGATAAGTTTTAAATTTTTCAAGATGGTATATTCATCTATTCTAATTATCTTTCGTAAAGTTGGGAGCAAAAGGCAAGAATGGCTAGGTAATCAGCATATGACAATTTTAACACGTAAGTTTCCATCTGGATACTTCCACCATCAAGTAAGTTCTTCAAATCATTTAGAAACAGTGCAAAGGGAGTGGGAATAAGCACGGCACCTTGTGTCATCCATATTCATTCGAAAAGAGGCACTTCTTCCCTACCGAGCTGTTGACTTTTGAATTGTTCAGTTCATCGCTGTAATGGCTATTTAACTGATACTTAAATGATCATAATAAAAAAAAAACATTATTTAATAATCGTTTCCAAAGATCGACCGTCAAACCCACAATGGTTCGCAGCCAAAACCAATACCAATAACCGTCTCCGGACATTAAGGTCGGTCATTCCTCGCTGTTTTGTGCAGTTGCGTTTCAGAATTTCTCTATATTCAATTCTGCGTGTTATTTTTGTTAGTTTTTCTATACGATTGCATAATGAGATTTGTAATATTTCACAGTTAAATCGATAAATATAACAATGTAAAGGTAGGTAGCGACAATTTATGAATTGCTCTGTTAACGCTTTTATATTTTTGTTTTAACAAAGCTTTCTCATTCTTTTTTGTTGTAAAACAGAACAGTATTTTATGTTTTGTATATATGTCAAAAAACAGGTGGAATTTCTAACTGGCAATGTATTTACAGTCTCTTTGTTTGGTGTGAAAATTTAAAATCACCTCTGAAAACCGTGATTTTTTTTTTAAAATGGCTCGTGGCCAAAAGAATCGCGTAAATCATACCCCTTTTTAAAACAACATCGGAACCCGGACTGTTCGGACCGAAAACAAACTCCCCTATCTCTCTTTCTCTCGCTTTTGATTAATTCACTTTTAAGCAGTGAAATTCCAGATACGTAAAAGCCGTGGTTGGAATGCCCTTGCTCACGCGTGTCCCAGAAGTTCCGGGCAGTAGGAAAACGTTTGAATTTTTCCCTCCTCGCAATCGATAAATCACATTTGCCCCGGGGGTCTCCACGGTGTTATTTACTTTTCAAAGGCGTGAAATGGCTTTTCTTATCTTAACGTTGGGACTTGCTTCATTCTGCATGACGACTTGTAGATACAAAAGCAGATCAAGGTATCGAACCATGAAAAACAGCAATAAAATAATGTTTACACTTTTAGATAGACTTAAATAACATAATAAAAATATAAAAAACTATCTTGATATAAAGATTTAAAAAAAAATCACTTATTGGCACATTAAAGATACTTACTCAAACAGATTATTAATACTTAAAAATATAATTTGTTAAATACTCACAGTAAATACAAAATCTAATATTATTGTAAAAGAATTGTGGTATGAAATGTTCGAAATATAAATAAAATTAAAAATAATATAAAAACCAAAAGTTTCAAAAATATTGATTAATCCAGAACTCAAGGACTGCAAATAGGGAAAAAATGAAAATTATACCGGAAAAATAGAACTTTCAAAGCATATGGGCTTGATTACATAAAATTTCGCTTTAAACATCAAAATATGTAATTCATTTAATTAATTGTGATAAGATATATATCGGTCAAACAAAACATAAGGTTAACCGTTAAAAAAAAACCATAGTAATAATATAAAATATTACAAAAAAAAAAACATAAAACAGCCCTTTCTCAAAATATAAATTGTTCAAAACATACTCCCAATTAAAAAAAAAAAAATTGTATTTTGAACAAAACCTTTTTAATGTAAATATTTAAAAAACAAATGAAAAAACTTTAAATAAAAAAACTGATTTCAACCAACTATCCCTATAATATTCCGACATTTAAAAAATTCATAAAATATATATAAAATATATGCAACTTTTAAAATATCATTTAAATTTACTAAATTAATTATACACTATTTTTTAAAATAAAAATTGTGTATAATTAATTAAGTATATGTATAAGT
>CM077099.1:33697537-33712484 GCA_039619505.1 Cimex hemipterus
TCTATCTATCTATCTATCTATCTATCTATCTATCTATCTATCTATCTCTACCTTTATAATTATCTACCTACCTGACTGTCTATTTTTCTGTCCTTCCCTTTTTTGTAATACCTTTTTCAATCTTTCAGTTTCTTTCTCCCTGGCTCCCTCTTTCTCTTTCTCTACCTTTCTCTCTACCAATCTATCTTTATAAACATCTATCTAACTGACTGAGTGTTTATTTTCTTTCTGTATTTTCCTTTTCTTTAATAACTTTTTCTATCTTTCTGGCTTTCTCATTCCTCATTTCTCTCCTTTTCTCTTTCTTCCTGGCTCAATCTCTCTCTTTTATACGTATTCTATTTTCCTTTAACTCTCTTTCTTCTGTATATTTTTCTCCCCTTTCTTTCATCCTTTATCTTCATTCATCTCACTATTGTTATTTTTCTTTCCTTCTCTCTTTTTCTTTCTTTCTTTTTTTTCCTACTCTGGTTTTGTCTTTTATTTACTTACCACTCCGCCGTTTTAACATCTTTGTTAATCGCAAAATTTATTTTCCTTTATGTTTAAACTTAATTTTGTTCTTCCCATCTCAATTCACCTTCTTTCCTCCTTACTGTATTTATTTTTCATTCTTTCGCTCTCTCTCTCTCTCTCTCTCTCTCTCTTCTCCTTTTACAGGCAAGTAATAACTTTAAATAAAATGAAACTATTATTTCTATTTGTTTTTATGTTTTGTAAGTTATAATGGCTAATTCAAAGTACATAATTATATACAGGCACCAAAGTCTTGTCACAGGAACAAGGAATATTATCAAACAGAATTTTTTCTTAAATGATTTCCAAAAATCTTTTATGTGAGAAAATTGCAAATAAAGAAAATCAACATTTCATGAACGTGACCCGTTTGAATTGCTTGGGAAAAAACGAAAAGAGGATGTATGCTGTATGCCCGTATGGCATAATGTTTAATCTTTAAACATCACCGGAGTTCGTTTTAACTTGATTAATCCCCAGCGTGAGAGTGCATCTCTCCTTCTTGCTTATTAATTTATATTTGCTAAATAACTAAAGCGTTCTGGGTCCAACGCTATTGGAAGGAAACAATATTTTTTTTTAATCAAATCGTGCAATATTAATTATGGTACTTTCATACTTGATAATTAAATACAATAGCATGTTTCAAGAGTAGACGTGACCTGAATCTATTATACAGTGGATTTTGCGCTAAGAACTATGTAACTTAAACTAAGTATACCGTTGTAAACTAAAGTGCGAATAGACACAACCAGAGATTATCAGCGATGATAGCACTGATGACAACAGTTCGCCAAATTGTACGCCCCAGTCGAACTTCGCTGCCTCCGGTCCTGTGACGTTAGCAGCTTTTGCAACTTATCATGCACTGGAATACTTAGAAGTTTCATTCGCGTTTATTTTAAACTTTAATGTTAATATTCAATCAAATAAAGATTGGATACTGACCACTGTTTTTATTGTTAAAAATTATTTATTGAACAAATTTAATTTTCAATAAAAATATCCTTTCATAGGGGGTATTTGAATAACCTGGAGTTTGTTATGCTGATTTTGCTTTCAGCTATACAACAAATAATTCATTAATTCGTTTATTATAACAAATAAACTTTAGTTAAATAGCTATTTATTTGCAAAATCATTATTATTATTTAAAAAAAAGAAAAAAAGAAAACGATGAATCTGGGGTTTATTATAGCAAACGATACGTCGGTGGGTTTAGTTGGTATTCTGTGCAGTCAATATTCCCTTAAGAGCAAGCGATATATCACACCACAAGGGTCAATAAACATCTTTAGGATAGCTTCACATCCATAAATATGGAAATCGTGTTTTTTTCAATATTCATCTATTCCTATATTATTAACATTTGTGTAAAATCGATGTTATAAGGATGTCACAAATAATGGTTTCACCTAGTGCACATACTTTGGGTACCATCATCGTCGAGCACGTCGGTTGTTAGTCGCACAGTAAAACGGCTACTTGTAAAGGTCGAGAAGTTGGAAGAAACCAGTTTGAATTTCACATCTCGTGAGAGTCACGATTCCAGCCGGGATTAACAGAAGAGAAGATAAGCCCTAAGTGGCACTCGCCGGTTTTCCTACTACCGATTTTCAATTCAATTGGAATTTTGAATGTCCCGGGACGCCCATTTACTCCTGAGGACCCGATAAAAAGCGATTTAGGGGAACAAAAAAAAAACCTAAAAACAAAAACGAGGCCTCTGGAAGTCCGGGACGGTCACCGGCCTCAATGCTGGATTATTGTTTTTATTGCTCAGCTTGGTTGAACTTTATGTTACTAAGGCTATGATTGTTATTAAGGCGTCTCTCTGTCTATTTTGTTGATAATTAATCTAGCAAACACAATAATACTTCAAATCCAACCATAAATTGAAATGTGTAGAGATTAGTGACCGTTAATCTATAATTATTGAGATATCGTGAGATGCGGTCTGGTGTAATGAAGGTTTCAGAAAAATATTTTCTTTACCATGCCGACGTTTCGATCTTTATTGAGATCATCTTATCTTTCTATACTGACTTCCTTCCCCGCCCCTTCAAAATCCAACGTATATAAACATAAAACAGCAAAATTTCACTAGCACTCTCAACCCGACACGACAAGTGCCAAACACTTTGAGCACTGAAGATGATCTCAATAAAGATCGAAACGTGGGCAAGATAAAGAAAACGTTTTTCTGAAACCTACATAACACCAGACCGCATCTCACGATATCTCAATAATCATAAATTGAAAAATGTGACAAAAATTAAGTACAATTGTAGAAACAAATTAAGACCTGCCAACATTCTTTTAAGCACGCTTACATTTTTAAACTATTTATTTTTTAATTATTCATTAATTTTATCTTCAGCTTGGAACTTAAACCAATCGAATATTAGTCCTTTTCTATATCCAAATAACACTTAAGATAATTTAAAAACCTTGGCACAATTTCATTTTCTGGCATTCCCTGTACATAGATCGTAAAATTTAATTTCTGCATAAAAATCCTTTTATCAAAAACATTAACGCGACGTCCTTAGAAGATCTTTCAGCATACTTTTCTCCTTTGCAACTTGTTAACCAAATTTGATGCAAATACGACTATCGACTAGATCAAAATAGTAAATTTTATTTTTCAATTTTTTTAGACGATAAAGTTTTTAAATATTTTTATCCCTGGAACAGAACGTTTGGCTCTTGAAATTCAATGCTTTCTCTATTATTTTATGACAAATTTGATACTGATAATTTAATTATACAGATAAATTTAAAGTATCAAAATAAAGCTTTGTAATATAATCCAATATAATTAAGTATATAAACTTGATAATCAAAACACTTTTGTCAAGAAATGGTTTTGTGACAAAGTTTACTACCTTAAGCATTTTGCTGTTTCATTAATATAATTATAATTATAAATCCATTTATGTTTTAGTGTTCTAATTGACAAATTACTTACTTCATTTAATTCTTCTTTTCAGGTAAGGTTTTGGTTGAGATGAGTATAATTATAAAGAATATAAGAAATAGAGAAACCTGCCTTGACATTTTTTGAGTTAGCCATATTTCGATAATAAAATTTAATTAGTTTAATTAATTAACATGTTATTCAATATTTGCATTCAGTTAAATACATTTCTATTCAAATCTTATATTTTTATTTTCGTTAAAAAACTTCTATTAATTTCTTTGTTTTGTTTACTTGCTGAATTTTCTTTTTACCTAGTTTACTCGTAACACCGGAATTTAACCATTTAAAAAACTTAATTTTTGAGATAGGTGAATTGAATTCCGTCAAAATATCAATATTTATTGAATCGGGTAAAAATTTGTCAAAGTAAAACCACGTTCCGGGAATGGCGAGAATCCCAAGGGATGGAGGGTTAAATTTTTTCACTTTGTGGAAATACCGTTATTGAAGTGAACATTTTTAAAATATTAAAATATTCCTTGTGAATCTGCCCGGAAACATTTTACCTATTCACAAAGGACGTGGAATGAGACTAAATTAACTTCAAATATTACAGATAATCACTATGAAATATAATTAATGGTGTTTTTCTTTTCTTTTTTTCAGGTACGATAAATTATCAAAGGGCTGGCTTTTGTGACTCAGTAAGTTTGGCACGGCTAATCTCCGGCGTAATTCCTCAGTAAAAACATGTACCCTTCGGAGTGGAAAGGGCCACTTAGCAGGGTGCGAGGATTAAGAGCTAAGTGGTGTCTGGTGGCTTTTTCTCTCTCTCCCTCTCTCCGTGCCTCCTAAAATCCCCATATTCCTTAAACATTGTTATTTTACGTTATTTTTCAAAAGGAAAGCTCTGATGACCGTGGGCGGGAGTCTCGCCATGGCCTCGAGTTAGCAAAATTAATAAGAATTCCTGGTTTTAAAAGCCTACTCCGACCACAACGCTAATTGATCCCGGACCCTGATCCCACGGTTTCCAAGTTTCTCACACTTTCAGCATTGAAAGTTTACTCTTTTCCACTGATAATGGAACGATTGTTCACGTTTTCTCTTGTTTTTACATTCGTGTAAATCCATTAATGAAAAGCTCTTCCAATAAACTAAAGGTATCAAAAAAATTGAAGGATTGCTGAATGACCTTGTCCAATAGCACATGGAATTGACACACATTGTTATTATGGGTCTACAACTTTGGACACGAAGCTTTTTTTTGTAAATACAGACCGGTCAATTTTTGGAGTTATTCGGATTTTCATCTTGAAAGGTTTTCACTCCCCATTCTTCTGACCATAGGGTCTACGGTTCACTCAACCCGTTTTGCGGCTGGTACCTCCCACGAGCCATAATATGCCCAGGGGATCTTCGTTTCCCAAGCAATGGGAGGGTCTAAGGGCTTTCGAAAGCTAGGTTTTTATAATCTAGCTTAAAACCAACATGTATAATGCAATTGCACAAATAAATACATCTATGTACATTGCACTAATTTTGGTTCACTGGAATTTTCGATATTCCCCCTGCTCAATTAATAATAATCTAAATTAGGGTCGAAGGAGTACATAAATATCCCCCATCGGCCCAAAACAGAAAGGGTGATGTGAGTTCATATTTCGCCAACAGCATTCACACTAATAGATACATGCACTCAGACAAAACAGGTAAAACAGATCAACACACTCAAAACTCACGTCCTTTAAAAAATGAGAGCAGAACCAAAAACTAGCTACTGTGCCCGAGAGTTATTCTCAAATCTGACAGCATACCTACACGCTCTCTGGTAGTAGCCAAGGAGTAACAAACCTCTATAACCGTTCTCTGCGTAACGGACATTTTAAATTTATCCGTAAAGACGGTACAAATTTATTTAGGTTTAAAGTTATCTTTTATCAGATTAATAGTTTTTATATTTCTTATTTGGAGTACTTCCATAAATATCGCGCCGTCGACCCTAAACTGGCTGCTGGAAGGGCAATGTGATTTCATATTTCACCATCAGCCGCTCACCATTCACACTAATAAATACACTTACTCAGTCGAAACACTTAAAACAGATCTACACACAATTCAAAAAACTCACGTCCTCTAAAAAGGAGAGCAGGGAACCCAAAAACTAACTACTGTACCCGAGAACAAGCTTGCACGCCCTACACCATGCGATTAAATCCAACAAAAATAACCTCTGCGTATGGTTAATACTTTCTATATTTGTAATAGATTTTTTTAAATATATTCACGAGCTACTTTCTATCATTTTGATCGTGAAATATAAATTCTGTTACAACTTTCTTATACCAGAACTTAACATGTAGTACTTAGAACTCGCTAATATATACGCGCCCAACCTTTACACTACGTGATTAAATAAAAAAAAAATTACCTGTGAGTATTGTTAATACTTTTTATATTTGTAATAGATTTTTTTTTAAATACACACAAGCTACTTTTTGCCATTTTGATCGTGAAATTTAAATTCCGTTCAAAAGTTGTTAGACCAGAACATAATATGTTGTTCTTACAATATAATGTAAAATTCCCAACATGGAATTCTCCTGGTATACCGTAGAACAACGCTCTTAGAACTCAATACTTGCTCTCACAGACTCAAACTTTGTAGCAGCATGGATCGAGTTTCAATTCTGAGCTTTTAACTAACACTGTTCTGCCTAGTATAATTTAATTTAAATGTAAATATTAACTAAAGACGGAAATAGTCATATATAATTTTTAAGATAAATCAATCTGAGAACATAAAATTTAACATCTCTTTAAAAATTTGTTTGCCAGAGCATAACATCCCCACAGAGGTTAGGGGTACCGAATCGCATATATCATTCTAGCAGTTCTTGGTTCCTGGCAAGCTGTTGGATTTTTAGGGAGATTCAATTGTAAAAAATATTGTAAAATCGTTCTGACCCCTTATCCACTACAACCAGTTAAATGGACGTAAGGCATCCTATTTATTGATATTTTATTGACACGATTAGAAGTCGCTCAGCTGAAGAACATGTATTTTTCTGGCCGGCTAGCTGCAAAGCCTATTGCATTTTGCTCTCTCACTACACTGTCTGATTAATGCATTCGTTCTAGATGTGTAAAGTCGTCTGTGGTAAGCCGTCGAATGCGACAACGTGCATTATCCTTCCCAAGGCAAATTTTCGCTGCGATCTCTGCTGTGGCTTAAAATGTCTGATATTCATGGGCAGGCCTGGCTCTGTAAAGTTCCAATTGTTCACACTCAACCAACAGGTGTTTTACGCACTTTTACACGGAAGGGGACTTCGTGTTATAACTCGAAAAATTCGGTCCCCTGATGTGATATTGTAATAAAATACAATTTAATTAAATTTATCTATCATATTATAAATATCAAGTAAAATGCGATTCCTTACGTGCCTTCCCAGAACTGAAAACATTGCTTTAAAAACTTCCATCTCCAGTCAGTTATTTCCTCCCTTTTTTTTATATTTTTTCATCCCATTAAATTGTAAAATACCAATATAAACTAAAAAAATCGAAAATGTTAAAAATTCACTTATTTTGTTGTAATGTAAACAAGCTTCCATCATACGCGTCTTAATTTTGATCTCTTCACATGACTTTAAACGGTTTCGAAATTTAATAATTCTATCCATACTTACATAGTGGAATGAAGATTCTTAGGATCATCTAGGACTTTGTGTTGTAACCAGGTAATTTTATATAACATATAAGACATCATTTTTGTATTTTTTAGACAATTAATTATAAATAAAAATATATATATCGGAATATTTTTTTTTTCAATTTTTTGGTTGGTAGTTACATGCTATATCAAGAGTTTACTAAAATTAACTTTTCAGACTTGCACGGCAGTAATTTATTGCCTGTTTAAAATTGGACTGTCCATTGTTAAATTGTCATAATATTCATGTTCTGTAGAAATTGCACATGGCCATTTCAATGATTAAATTAAACTGCGTGATATTGAAATAGTAAAAAATGACAATCACATTTTTAGAGATAGAGATAATGTTTTTGTACGCTTCAGCAAATTACAAGCCTTTCTATCTGTTCTACGATAAGAAAACCGTTGTCAAACGTTGAAAACGCTTTCTCCATTTGTTCTGTTAAAATGTTTAATTGCAATATTTTTAATTTTATTTTCTTGATGTTTTAAAACGAAAGAAGGAAGAACGGTTAGAACGAATATGGTCGTAATACTTTTAAAACTCGCTTGAATCACATTTCAAACGAGATAAAAGCCAAATTGAGCCCGTTTAAGCACTTAAGAGCATTGGATAAAATATTGGCAAACAAAAAAAGCCAAATCCGCCTTGAACGTATGAAGAGGATGTGTAGGAATGTGTGCTATTATAACGACAAGATCCTTCACACGTTCTTATCCCCTGTGTGTTAGCCAAACCGTGGAGAATCTGTGAAAAAGGAATGACATTCTGTTTCCCGGAGAGCTTGTATAGAAGCCGGGTCAATTGGGATAAAATTGGAAACATGTAAGGCCTCTTCCTTTTTAAACTAACAATTCCCATTCCTTCAACTTTACAAAAGCGTACAGGGGAAAATAAAGGAAACTCTATATTGTGTATTTTCCACAGGTTATTTAACATCGCCGGCTTGTAGTTCTGGCTTTATAAATGGAATAATTCAGATTCTGTTAACGATATTATAATTAAAACGAGGCAAAATCAACAAAGTTGTTTTCTTAAACAATGAAACACAAAACTAGAAGTTTGAATTTGACAATAATGTGCAATAAATTGAAGCTCGTTTGTTTTATAGTTGATAACATTTAAAAATGTTAATAGAAACAGTCATAATTATGCAGATATGCCAAAAGGCCTAAAGGTATTTAAAAAACAGGCGCACAGAAAAAATACACAAAATACGATACACAAACATAATTTAAATTTACTTATTCAAAGAAATTTTAAAGAAGAGCTTGAAATATTTGTTTATAGTTAAGAACTAGACTGGAAAATTATTATGCATTTTCACTTTTAATATAAATATAATTAGCATAAAATGTAGTAATAACAGTATAAAATGTTAAGTACCAAAGTCTAGATTGCTCTATAATTTTCATTAGGAAACCTCGAGTTTTAGTTTTTAGTTAGTTAATATTAAAACTAACTAAAACTAGTTAAAATTAGTTTTTATTTCGTCATAGCATAAATAATAAATTATCCAAATAAATGGCCAACTGAAGAACTTGCGAGAAAAGAACTTGTAATTCTCTCTAGATTGCGAATAGGTCATATCAGGTTAATTCATAATAGACTTTTAACAGGCAACAACCTTCCAACTTGTCCCCGATGTACGCGAAGTGGAAAACGCGTCATTTTGACAGTAAAACATATTTTGGTCGACTGCTCCACTTTACAACCCTTTAGGCACAGGCTCAACATTTCGAGAGATTTACGGGAGTTACTCGGTCCCCAGTGTTTCGTTCGAAGAGCGCTTTTCAGTTTTCTCAAATTTATTGGAATTTATAATGAAATTTAGGCCTTTTCCATAATTATTTTACCATTGAATGCCTGCTAATATCTGAATTAGAGTTGTGCGTGCGTGATTTCTTTTGTTAGAAGGTTTTGAGGCTGCCGGAGCGGAAAAATAAAATGGAAGACAATACAAATTGCGGGCACTTGGCAATGCCCAATATCGCAATTCAAATAAGAAAAATAGCTCCTTCACAAAAAAAAAAAAAAGAAAGAAAAAAAAAGTTATTGTGCTTTGTTTCTTACTATTGTTATGTAGAATTAGTTATCATACTTGAATAATAATAAAAATAAAAGAATAAAAATAAATAAAAATGAGCCTATAATCATGCTGAGACAGTTGCTAGTCTGACTCCATTATTATTATTATTATTATTATTATTATTATTATTATTAGCCATACAAGCCTATGGGGAAATTTTAAATTATGGAAAAACGCACAATTTTAATTAAAACAAAGAAACAGAAATAAATTTTATAATTTTATTAAATTTATTGTAACTTGGCCTTCCGAATTAAGAATTAAGAAAAGAACATCAAAGCTTGGATGGCAATAGGATAAATTAGGTTACGAGTGAATGTTTGGAGTCAGAGCTTTATAGCTCTCAGAAGAGATATAGCTAACCTAAAAAAGAATGTTTGGATGTTAGGGCGTGAAATGAACCTTAGCCGTTAAAACGCCCTTAAAAATTAATAATAATAATAATAAATTATCTACAATCAAAATAAACATAATCTTATTAGTTTGCTATGCACAGGGTGTCTTTTTCAGATGCCCCGGCTGAATTTCCCTTGGACCAATGACGCTATCGAAAAAACAAAAAATCGGTTTTAATATTGTCTACTCTAGTTTAATCTAGCTCTAGAGAAAAATTATACAGAGTATCTCAAGCCCAGTTCAGCCTAAAAAGTTGAAATACGACCCTACATATCCCTATGCATATCATTTTAAAGGACGTTTTACGCTGAAAACAATGCTGCAATCAGCTTTTAAATTGGTCAAAAAACGACAAATTTATGGCCAAAGTTTGAAAAAAAAAAAACAACAGTTATTTGGTTTGCTATTTATTAATCAATCACATTTCAATTTAGAACTTCCTGTCTTGCGTAAAGATGCAAAGATTTTCTCCTTTTAACCACTCTTCACCGGTGCTCAGGGGGGTAGAGCCAGAGGAGATGGAGTGACAAGAATTTTCTATCCTTGCCGCAGTTCGTCAGCTGAGATTGCTGGGCTATGATTCGCGAAGACACTGCTTGTTTAAATGACCTTATAGTAAATAGTCAAGTGGAGTTCAATCGGGTGACACAGGAGACCAACAGATAGGCCGTGAGGTCTATCTCAGAAGTGAGGATACAAATAACGTCTCGCCTTCAAAGAATTGCGTGGGGGCAACCTTTTTTTTGTCGCTGTTGCAGAGGAACATCACCTAGTGTAGGTGAAACCTCTTTAAAAAAAATAGAGAAAATGAGCACCATTTGCACTATTTTCCTACCAATAAAGCTCAATTTATTTTCGACAAGTCCACAACAATTTGATACTGTAAACAATCTGATGATGACAAGAGTACGAAATTCTCGGATTTTCTTCTGCGCACGTTCGAAAATTCCAACGTTTTAGTATGACGTTGAGGTGACCTTGGATTCATCAGTCCATAGTACAGATGAAGGTTCTCTTCAGTCACCCAAATCGCAATTTGTGCAAAGAACGTTAAATGCCTGCCATAGAGTCCCGAAGTCCCTGTTCAACATGAGAGCGATACGACTTAAAATTTGTAGGACCGGAGTACATATCTAATTTTACTTTTTTGAAATACCTAAAACCCTTCCAACATTTCGGCGAGAAGTATTTGGATTTTCGCGACATACAGTAAAATAGACCGTTCCTGGTCGCTGCGGTTTTTGGAATAAATTTGTCATTTTTTGACCAATTTAAAATCCGATTGTACCATTGTTCAAAACCTTTAAAATATGCCCCTTATATTATGCCAGGATGTGTATGTTAGTACTTGAAATTTTGAAGTTGAACTGGGCCTAGGTACTCTGTATATTTTGTTTTTGTTTTTTTAAAAGTTAAACATTCAAACTAAAAATGTGTCGTGTTTACTGACCGTTAATCGCTATTTATTTAGAAATCGTGAGATGCAATCTGGTGTGATGTAGGTATCAGAAAAACATTTTCTTTATCGTGCCAACGTTTCGATCTTTATTAGGATCATATTCAGGGCTCAAAGTGTTGTTTTTCCGTGTAGATGTATCATTCTTATCTCATCTGGGCCCTGAAAATGATCTCAATAAAGATCGAAACATTGGTACGATAAAGAAAATGTTTTTTTAAACCTACGTCACACTAGACCGCATCTCACGATCTTGGAATAATCATCGACTAACAGTTACTGATTGGTTCAAGGGAAATTAAACCGGACCATCTAAAAAGGACACCCTGTATGAAGTACATATTGCAAATGACATCGCAAAACTTTTATACACATAGTCACAGCATTAACACTAATCCCAGCGCGGAGGCAAGGAGATAGTTCAAGGCGACTTGGCTTATTCCCGCGATGGGGATGTGTAGAGAACTCGATGGATCGAGAGGTTCGTGTGAACTTTTGTTACTGGGAACGGATCAGTTTGTCGACAAAAGCAATGTTGAGTTCGTGGATTGTGAAGTTGCGAAAGACTAACGATTTGTCTAAAGACTTTTGATCGGAAAGATAGAATGCGCTAGATGATCTTGCCAGATCCGCACAATTCCACTTCCTATCTCAAAAGTTGTGGCATTAAAGTCTTTTATACGGTTAGGTTACTTATGACAGTTAAGACTGATTTTGGTCCTAGAAGTCTCGCTGTGTTGGGGATTTCACTTCAGTCTGCTCACTAGACTATAGTCCTAAATATTTGACTCACATGGAAATCGAATCCGTTTCTAATTGGTCTACAGTCTAGAGCAAGACGGTGTGTTTCAATGTGAATACTAAGTGCATGTTTCTTTATTCAGTCTTATCTTACACGCTTTGCACCAGCCTTCGATAAGGTAGCTTGGATAGAATTCGTGTTATATGACAGCACTACGGTAGCGTTCACGTAGGTGGTGATAGGAATAGGATGTATGTCAACAGTTGAAATGATATAAAGTACGAGTCCAAGAATGCTCCCTTGTGGGACGCCGGCTTGTATTTGAATTCCGAGATCTCGTTGCCGCACCTCACTCTAAATCAGCAGACGTTGAATTTAGGATAAAGTAATACGGTTGGAAGTGTAAAATTTCTTTTATAAATTATTATTCTCACTTGATATAAGCACAAACTTAAGTCTGGGGTGTTTGGAGTATAAACATTCAGGTAGAAATTTATAAGAATCGTTAAATATTTCAAAGAAACGTGAGACAATCTTAAAATGAAGAAGACTCGACGGTGGGTAGGGTTTTGCGTCTGTTGGACACAATTTTATGAAGCCTTCCTTAACGGGCTTTACCGGCTGTAACAAGGGTAATAAGTAAAGGTTATTTCCAACTTGTTAAAGTCCAGGAGGACACGAGTTTTACGAACCTATTAGCTGCTTTAAGTATTATTTGATAGGTCTTTTTTTCAAATTAAGAAGAAGTGTCACCAGTAGGATGTGAAACTGATTATTTAGGAGGAAAAAAGGGTGATTATTGATTCGAAAATTCACTAACTAAACCTGAAATATGTTTAAGCTGTAGTTACTCGATGATTTGTCAATCACTGAATATCATTTTTTAAATTTAAATGTTGAAAATTTTTCATGGGATCTGCGTAGTGATGAAGCTTTAAGTTTGGTCCAGAACAACAACTGTAATATTTGGTTTATTGTAAACATATTCGTCTTTTGTCTTTTCTGAAATTATAAACCTTGATTTAAATTTATATAAAGCAATATGTTACCTTCTCTCTGCGCGATAGGATTCGTTTTAATTTCCTTTTCCCTATTTTTTTCCCTTCGCAATAAGACTGTTCGCATTAATAAAATTTCATCTTCCCATCGATCCGAACTCTTAAAAAAGTCTGAAATTAGGATAAACGCCCTTTTGGATAACTGGATCCATATCCGAAATTGATCCCTAGGACGTAACGATTCACCTCGGTGAAAATCAGGCTGTTACAAGCCGATCAAATTTCCAAAGTCTTAATCCGAGGAGGGAAGGCCCGAACCCGGCCGGGAAAAGCAAAACAGATAATTTTCCGCCGTATCTGCCAAGGGAGGGCAGAGTTGGCAAACAGGCCCCCTTGACAATTCCTGGTTATATATCCGTGTATAAACAAATACTGTATTGATTAATTTTAAAAATACCACCCCATAAAACAAGCTTTATTTTGTTTGCCCAAGGCCGCATATGATATTAAGTTTCGTGATTCGATTGACTAAATAAATTCTTTTCAATTAATTAAAATTTAATTAAGATTTTGGTTTGAGATAAAAATAATATGAAAATATTTTGTTATAAATACTCAAAAGCTGGAATACGTTGCAACAACATTAATTGATTTTATGACAAAATATCTATAAACTATTGGGACTTTCACGTTACACAATCTTCAGCGGAAACGGGCTTATTATTGTACCGGCTCAACCTCCAAACCCGTAACTTTTCCTTAAGAGAAAGTTAAAACAGCTCTTGCATTTTAATAAAAAGCTATCCAGCCGTTACCAACCGTACAAAACAACAAACAACAATTTAAATTTTCGTTCAAGCTTGCTATTTAATTTATTGATTAAATTTAAATTAATACGGTTTCAATACTCTTCAAACATAAAAGCAGTATTCACTATTATAACTTCGT
Organism: Cimex hemipterus; assembly: GCA_039619505.1. Lineage (NCBI taxonomy): Eukaryota > Metazoa > Arthropoda > Insecta > Hemiptera > Cimicidae > Cimex > Cimex hemipterus. The sequence goes on from CM077099.1 coordinate 33,711,325, forward strand.
TATAGTATAATAAAAAGTATATTATAGTATCTTTTAATTAAGGAAAGTTTTTAGTTGAGATAAAAAAGTCAGTGTCACGAGCGGGATTCGAACCTACGATCCTGACTTCGATCCACTCGGACACTAAATTCCAATCTCAACCCAAACGGTAACGATAGCTCAAGTCGTAGAGCAGCGGCGTGTCAAATCGAAGATCGTGGGTTCGAATCCCGCTCGTGTCACTGACTTTTTTTATCTCAACTAAAAACCTTCATTAATTAATTGGTCAAATTTGTGAATATTATAGTATAATGGAAAATTAGCAAATTTTTCTAGTCAGCAATACTTACACAATAGAAAAATAATAATTGTCTTGGTTGTCTGCTTTTCTGCACATAAAAAATACGTACTTAAAAATTAAATAAAACATGTTTCGTTTTATAACACGAGGGAAGATAGTGTCCACAGCTTTGTCCCTGTAAGCCCTCCTTTACATAAATAGCCAATAAACTTCTCCGGTACGAGTTGGTGGTCATTCCGATCCACCTGTATGCCACCACTCTTGGAGCTTCACATGAATCTATTGTCGCCAGGCTGAAGGTTGTACAGAACAAGTTTCAGAATGCATCGCATTTCAAGCGATTCTGAGCAAAGGCGAATATTTGATTTATTGAACATCCAGCGGTTTTGAGCTCTAGTGCTTAGGAAAGACAGAAATCGTTGTTGAATTAAAACATCTTTGACAATCCATGTCTGCTTATTTTTGTTCACACACGATCAGGCATTTTGACATGGATACGTCTTACGGCTGGGGGACAGTCCGAAAGTTTTACACGGAAATTGTTACCACGACCATGCGTCGGTGCACTGTTTACCAAGGATAAGCGAGAACGAACTGGTGGACAGGTGTTTTTAAAGTCGCGGCGCGATTGACGCTTATGACGCGACGCGATTGATTATTATGACGCGACGCTCATGACGCCTGTAACAGGTGCTCATGACGCCTGTGACGCAACGCGACTGACGCTTATGACGCAACGCTATTGATTCTTATGACGCGACACGATTGACGCTTATGACGCGACGCGATTGATTATTATGACGCGACGTGATTGTAGCTTATGACGCGACGCTCATGACGCCTGTGACGCAACGCGACTGACGCTTATGACGCAACGCTA
>CM077099.1:33712494-33725114 GCA_039619505.1 Cimex hemipterus
ATTCTTATGACGCGACACGATTGACGCTTATGACGCGACGCGATTGACTCATGTAACGCGACGCGATTGACGCCTGTGACGCGACGCGGTTGTAATAAGCTTCCAAATTAAAACGATCCTTAAATTAATAAATAAGCGTTCCCTGATAATTTGGGAGTGTGTTTAAATAGCCATCATAAGACATATCCATGTACAGATGTATCTGCATGCAGTGTAGATACGCGTTCCATTTTTTTTAAATGGCTTTTCTGCCCAATTTCTATTGATACACATGAGAATAATTTAATACTCGATGAAATTCTAACCAATGAAGTCAAAGAGACAACAGACAGCAAATTAGACTCGCCGCCAAGCTTTCGTCATATCTTTCATTCTCAGGGTCTAACCGACATTTTAGTTTTTCATAAAGTGTAACTCTTTTAAAATGAAAGAAAAAGGGAGTTTTCATTCATCATAAGTTTACTGTCTAGCACCGCTCGAGTATCCTTCCACTTCTTCTTATGTTTTGTTTGGATCCATTCTGCGATGGAGGATTCTATATTTGTTTTTGATATCTCAAGCTGTTCGGGGCCTATGTATAGTCTTGCAAACCTCCTCTGGCCAGATGATCTGCTTTCTCGTCATCCAAAATTCCCCTGTGCCCTGGCACCCAAGATATCTTCAGGTTATTGTGTTTCCCCAGGTTTTGGAGATTTTGTTCCATTCACTGACTAATTTTGATGTGATTCGCTGTGATCGTACTCGTACTAGCTTCGCATTTCTTAAAACATTTAATGGTTCTTATCAACATTTTTGTCCCATTTTTGTTCAACGTTACAATAAGGACCCGTTTGACGAAATAATACAGCAAATCATTGAAAATTGTAACTTCCGGAACGTATCTGATAAAAAAAACCTGATCGATCCGAATCGTTTTAATTTTAATAAAGTGAAAAAAAAACTATTTAGATTTTAGTTGATTTGCGACGGAAATCGAATTCTTAATAATATTTTGTTTATCACAAATTTATAACAGATTTTGATGATCGTCATTTTGACGATATCTGTTTTTTGTTGTTTTTTTCGGCATCGCTATGATTCACAAATCTTTAAGAATAGATCTACTTTCATTTAAATAGTAAGAATGTTGTTGAGATTGTAAACTATTTCATTTTAAATTAGTTAAATGACAAGTATATTGCTATGATTAATAATCAATCTTGATTTCTTAACTACTGGGCCCTGGGCAAGTCCAAAACCTAATATTGATGTTGAACAAATCAAATTTTCATCCGTGTCACCAGTTGATTGGGAAATGCCGAAACGTGTCTGGCATACAACAACCGCGAAGATACGCGGACCAAATTAATCCGTACTAAATTGCAGTTGTATTCCCACCAAAACATCTATCGTGCGGCAGCAACCCCGAAGACCAATCTGATTTTAAACTTACGCAAATACGCTACAGTTTTGCCATTCTGAAATCATAGGCAATTAAACACTGCGCCTGAAATAAAGAGGCTAGATACACATTCTAGGAAGATGGCGTTCTCCTTCCATGCGAGTTAAGGGCAAAAAGCGTGTGGAATTGTATGGAGAAGTCAGTGACATCAATGACCTCACCCTGGCTGGGTCCCTGGGCATTCGGCGCATAGAGGCAATGAGAAAATGGACATGTTTACAGCCCATGTCCGAACCCTACTGTGGCCTAGTATCTCGTCTCAAAAAAAGAACATATTCAAAAATGGATCATTAACGGGTTTAACACCTGGTGGACCCAATACCCAGGCACGAGAAGAGATTCATAGAAGAGTCATAATTTTTCATAAGTTAACCTGTAAAGGTTGAACCCATGACAAGGCACTACCGTGTAAGAAGGACTTGCAAATGCAAAACTGTGCAGATACCGCCGCAGAACACATTTTGTGTTTTTGTGAAGGTCTGCGCTGATTCAGATTTTCTAAATAGGAGAATAAAAGCTGCAAGCAAGTTTCTATACTAAAAAGCCGATGGCAAGGTTATGGAGGTTGATTAACAATCTGAAGCTGGCCCGTGAATTATAAAAACCAGAAGAGGACAATAGAACTACTCAGGTCGACGAGCAAAAGGCCTTGTGGCTGTTCCTTTTATATCTATCCCCATCCTACCAATATACGATAATATAAAATTTATAAATAAAGATCCCCCAATCAAGCAAGCGCTTTAAGTATTTTTTTAAATTATGCCAAGTTAAATGCTTGTTAAGTTGTTTAAGATTTTAATGATTAGTAGGTAGTAATAATTAAAGTTTGTTATGGCGTTGAACAGACATGATTCAAAAATTATGAACCGTATTTTAATGGAAAGTTGTTTTTTTTTTTTTTTATATAAATTAAGTTTCAAAGGAAAAGCATAGAAACAGCCTTGATTGTTTTTTCTAACAATTTTGCCCTCGTGACTTATTATGCGGGGCTTTTAGCGGCCGTTAGCCGATGTGAAAAGCATTCATCCCAAGTTTCACGTCACGCCCGTCGCTTTCAAGCATCACCTACGTTTAACTCTTGAGAAGTTTGTTGATGCGAAGATTAAAAGCTTCTTCGCCGCTTATCGAGAGGCGGCCTCTTATGAGTGGTGGGACGGGGACGGCTTTTAGCCGAATTTTCATCAGAGTCAAAGGGAAATCAATTAATCTCATGAGCTGAGCCGAGTCTTCGGCAAGTGAGGACGATCGTTAGGCGACCCGGTTTTTAAATGCGAACGAAATCAAAAGTCGCCTTCCCTGCTTTCACTTATCGCCGTCCTTCCTCCGATTTCCCTTCGTCGGACAAGGCCGATCAGAGACGTCGAGCTGTTCGAAAAACTATTTTCCGCAAAATTCCGACAATTGTTTATTGCTACAAGTTACCAAGTGAGTGAAAAGTTCGACGCAACTCCGTTTTCCAAAGTGAGTGCCGAAGTTCTCGACTTCAACAACTCCATTCATTTTACCTCCCGCAGAATCGGGAGAAGATACACGTATCACTTCCAAAATAATTAATTAATATTTAAGCCGGGCGGCTTTTGAGAGCTTTGCTTATGTCAACCACGACATGCTTTTCACTTACAAAATTCAAAGTTGTATAATTCTATATTAATTTAAATAATAACGTGTACTGTTTAATGACGTTAATTAATGATTATTTGAAAATCGTGAGATGCGTTCTGGTGTGATGAAGGTTTAGAAAAAAACATTTTCTTTATCGTGCCATCGTTTCGACCATCAGTGAGATCATCTTCAGGTCCAAAGTGTTTGTTTTCTGTGTCGATGTGTCATTATTGTGAGTCGTGTTGACTTACACTCTCAACACGAGATCTCTCATGATCTTTAAATGTTTATTAAATAATAATGTATTATTTATAATATAATTTATTTATTGGTTAAATAATATATAATAATAAATAAATCCATTGCCTTATGCTACATCTTACAACCAATTCTTTCAAACCACGAAAAGAAACACCTTTATGGACAGTTTCAATGAATAATTAAACAAAGTCTCCCGGGAAGTTTTAAAGTGCTTTTTAAAGTCATTAATGCCATCTTAGCGATTAAGAAAGGTCGTAGAGCCGGATTACCTTATTTAAACTTTTACTGGTCTTCCTTATTTTAGGACGCAGTAAATCTCCTCGTCAAGACACTTTCGCCGGTTATCTGTTTTGAATCTTCATTTTTTCCAGGGTTTGCGACAGTAGAGAGACTTTTGAATATAATTTCAATTCACTTTCAGATTGATTCGACGCAACGAGAACTCTCCTCCCTTTTCCAACTTTTAGTTTTTTAAATAGAAGTATGTAGAAATTAGTGACCGTTAATCGATAATTATTCAAATATCGTGAGATGCGGTCTGGTGTGATGTAGGTTTCAGAAAAGCATCTTCTTTATCGTGCCAACGTTTCGAACTTTATTGAGATCATCTTCAGGGCCTGGGATTGACATTTATGTAAACAATGTTCCTTTGCCGCTCATAGAAAAAAAAAATCTGCTGTCGTTGATGATTGCCAAAAGGAAGTTCTCCCTGGACACTTTTAAAAAAGCTTTTAAAATGGTTTCACCCGCGCGCGCACGCATGCATTCCAGACCAGAATAAAAAATAATGACAAATCTTCGAAAAGTAAGTGCGTTAGCTACTAGTAAACGTAACTGAGGAAAAATTAGTAAGTGTATAAGAGATGGATGTTGGAGAGAGAGAGAAAGGGGGAGAGGAAGAGCAGGAAAGCAGCAGAGATTGAAAGAAATGAACAGTGTGTGAAGGAAAGAGTAAGAGACCTTGGAATTTTACAGAATTAACAGATAAGTAAAGGAAATATTGAGAGAAGGGAAGCATGGAAAATTATGCTGAGTGCTGAGGGAGAGAGAACAAAATAGAGAGAGAGGAGGAGAAAGCAGAGGAAAGGAAAAGAACAACAGTGAAGAAAATAGAAAAAGGTAGAGAGAAAATACAAATTTTCAACGGGTAGAAAGGGAGAAGGAAAAAGGGAACTAGAGGGAAAGAAAAAGATAAAGTTCACAATGGAGAAAACAAAATATTTTCAGAATTGTAACTGAAAAAATAAGGTAGAGTAGGAAAAGAAAAGACAGAGAGAGTAGTGGGAAGAGAAAAGATAATGAAGAAAGCAGAGAAACACACATGGATTGAAATGGGAGATTTAAAAGGGAAGGAAAAAATAAAGCGGGAGAGGAAGAAGATAAGCAAAGGACAAAGAGGAGGGAAAATAGGCCGAGTTTAGAAAGAAAAAAATATTAGAAAGTGAGAAAGAAAAAAAGAACGAGAAGTAAATAAAAGAAAGGGAGATAGTGGGAAAGAAAGATAGGAAAGAAAGAGAATGATATAAAAAGGAGTTAAAAAGATAGAGACTGACTGGAAAAGAAAATAGGATAGTTGGAAGGAAAGTAAAACAAATGTGGTGATAAAGAACACAAACAAAGAGAGAGTTAGAAGAAAAGAAAAGATAGAAAAACAGAGAGTAAATTTAATTTAATTTAATTGAAACACTTTGCTTAAAAAATCGGAGAAATAGAGTGAGAATGTGTTTGTGTGTGTGTGTGTGTGTGTGTGTGTGTGTGTGTGTGTGTGTGTGTGTGTGTGTGTGTGTATGTGTGTGTGTGTGTGTATGTTGTGAAAATTATCAAGTCTCGTTTTAGTCTTTTTGATGGAAATTATCAAGAATTTAATACTTAATAACTTTATTAATTTATCAGTTTAATTGTTACAAATCGAAATGGGACAATAATCAACATTTATATAGTTGAAAACTTAATGAATTAAAAACACAACTTGCATTAATTATTTAAAATTGCTTTTACGTTTTGCAAGTGATTAACTGATTAACCTCCATTTAGTTAATATTTAATTATAACTTGCTGGGCAGTGGTCCCATCATTCTCCCTTAATTTATTTGGTCATCATTTTCTTCCTTTTCTTCAGTAGATGAGCGTGAACAGGTGACCTAACCCGCATATGGATCGGATGTTATTGTTTGTGTTTTTGATTTACGTCGATACCGATTATTGGCAGTCGTTTTAAAGTTTTCAATTTTATTATGCCCGGACATTAGAAAAAAGTTGAGATGAAAACGCTTTCCTCGCAGATTAGGAACAAGTTTTAGACTGTTCAGGAAAGTCAAGAGGAAACTTTCCCCATATTTTGTCCATGTTGCAACTAGGTTTCAGCCAGCTCTGGTCTTGCCCGGTCTTCAACTGAAAAGAACAACCCAGGGGGAATATGTGAATAGAAAGGAGTGTTTGTATAGTGGGTGAAAAAAATAATTAGTCCTCTCCCCTCGTAAAAGGCGGCCATTATGTTTAGTTGACAAGTAAATTTAAATTTATGCAACAATTCTGGCTGAAAATAGCATGAAAATCGTCGGAGCGAAATGAAACGGGTCAACCAAGAACATGAAAAAATTTTCGAAACGAAAGGTCTTAATAAAAATTATAAGACTTCTTTGATACTTTCTTTCTAGTCCCTTGAAAATTTCTTTTATTAATGGTTCATAATCGGGGGCGAAGAATAGGATAAAAGTGTTTTCAAACTTTCCTTTGAAGCTGCCTCGAGGCAGTGTTCAAATTTTAAAAGTGCGTACGGCTTCCTGGTGGCGAGTGTTTTTTCTATTCTCAGTGAGGAGTTAAACAAACCTTGACGTACCGTACGAAAAATGAACTGCACATTTTTTTAATTATTGTTTCCTTTGCATCTGTTTCAAGCTTATTTTCTACTATCTATTAAGATCCCAAGTGCGATGAACGATTGAATCTTGACTAGTATAAATTACACGAGTATAAAAACACATTAAGATCCACATGAATTATAAACGTCTTTGTTTTAATAAGAAATGAGACGTATCTTCGGGTGTATGGCACATAAAGTGCGGATATATAATCCGACCCTTAGAAAAATACACCCTCATAAGTGAAATGGTCTTCGGTAGGTTATGGGGCGGGAATAATGAAAAGTAAATGGGCCTGGGAGAAAGGGGGACAAAAAGGACCCACCAATACTACAACGAGGGATGAAATTGTTAGCACAAAAGTTCTAAAACGGGCCGGGGGAGAAAGATAAACGGCAAAGGGAAAATATAATTTTAACATGACGCTGCTGTATGTCGGATAAATTATTATTTTGGTGAAAAGTATTTTGATAAGGCTGAACTTTGAATCACCAACGTTCCGTTGTTTACATCTACATCTGAGTATTTATTATATTATTTATCTTACAACATTTCTACAGCTGCGCTTTAATAAATATCGATAACAGATAAAATATATTTGTGTGTAATTGAATATTTGTTCCAACGGTGGATCCGAGGAAATTTCAAGGGATTTAATAGATTCACATCTCTGGTGTTCAAAAAAAAAAACACCAATGCAATTTTCATATTTTAGAGTTGCGGGAAATACAAACGCATATTTTGCTTACCTCCGAATCTAACAAATAATTTATCAATTTGTCATCAAAAGCTACACAGCAAACGGTAGTTGTTAAACAAGCATATATTTTAACATTTACCCCCTTCAATTTACAAAGACAGAAAAAGCAGAAAAAAATTTAAGATATCATAAAACAAAGTTTTTATGGTATAAAAATGTATGTACTTAGAGAGATAGATAGATAAAGAAAGAGAAAGAAAGAGAGAGAGGGAGAGGGAAAGAGAAGGATAAACAGAAAAAGAGGGGGTAGAGAGAGGCAAAGAGTAAGGTACAGAAAGAAAGAGAGAGAGAGAGTGTGAGTAAGAGAAAAATATAGGTAGACAAACAGCAAGAGCGGGCTAGAAAGAGATAGAGAGATAAATAAAGAGAAGGATAAATACGAAGAGATAGCTAGATAGTGAGAGAGGAACACGAATATAAATAAACAGAAAGAAGGGGAGAGTAAGATAGGTTGATTGAAAAATACTTAAATAAATAGTGGGAAATGGAAAAATGTACAGATAGAGAGGAAAAATGGGAGCAAAGAAAATGGAGAGAGAAATAAACATAAAAAGAGGGGAGAGAGAGAGAGAGAGAGAGAGAGAGAGAGAGAGAGAGAGAGATAGTGAGGGAAAGAGGGAAAAAAGCTAGATAGACAAACAGAAAGAGAGGGTTAGAAAGAAACAGAAAGAAAAATAGAAAGAAAAGAAATATAAAGAGAGTGATAAAGCAGGAAATAAAACTAGATAAACGGAGGGAGGTGGGAGAGAGTGAGAAAGAGAGGTATATAGACAGAAAGATAAATAGGAAGAGATAACCAGTTAGTGTGAGAAGAAATTAAATATAAATTAATAGAAAGGAGGGTAGAGTTCGATTGAGAAATATATAAATAAATAGTATGAAAGAGAAAAACATAGAGGGGGGGGATCAATTATATATGTCGCTTACTGAGTGAGGGAGTGAGTGTCTATTGTTTATGCTTCTTTGATTTTATGCGTTTGAGAGCAAGTAGGTTATGTTGATATCAAGTATTGTCATCCTCACATGTATAAAGTCTATGTGCGCGTTTGTGTGTTATTTTGGACGTTTGCTCTTGGTTGATATACGGTAATCCACATTCACACAACATTTGGATGATTTTGCTACCGATTCTTGTAATTTTTGAATTTCCGCCTTATTCTCCTCTCAAAATCGTATCACGTCTTGACCTAGAAGAAAGTTAAAATAAAATCGTTGATTTTATTCATAAATTGTTATAGCATAGGAAAGGTGTCTTTCAAGATTATGATAAGGACAGCCTACACCATTAACATAGATATATATTTTTTTTCAAAACATTTTCTTCCATATACTTCGTTTGAGGCAATGTGAACAGCCTTCATTAAAACAGCATTCATCCTCTGGATCCGTTTGCATTTCTCGCGGCATCGGAGCCATTAGTTCCAGGAATGGTTGGAATCCCGCCTTCCAAAGGTTACAGACGAGGAATGCGAAGAACCATTCTACTGGGGGCAGATCCTCTCTTGCGGAAAAGTGCCCTTAGCTCATTTAAAGCCCGACAATGAGCTCTTAAGAAATCTTTTTTCTTGTTTTAGCCGATTTGCCGATATATATTTTAAAACGCTTTTTTTTTTGTTTACAGGTAAGAATCACATGATGTTTTTCGTAGTCAGAATATCCCACGGGTCAAAAGCTGGCTGTTTATCCTCCAAATATAAAACGGTAAAGTGGCTTTCTGCAATTTACAATAACTCATCGATTTTTATGATGGCATTTTTAAAGAAAGCCTCTCCCCAAATGATAACGTCTGGAACTATCCTTCATTCGTGAACCTATGTCAACCCCTCATACCTGCTAACTTTTGTTCAAATCCGATGTCAGATCTCATCCTTGTAAAAACAAATGAAGGGTCAAAATTCCTCTAACGACCCGTGTCCGAATAGTACCTGTGTCCCTAGAACCGCTTTTTTTCTTTAAAAAGTATTAGCCTCCTGCTGAGTAACTAATTACAAGTTAAAGGTTCTGTTAAAAAGTTTTTTTAAATTTTTTATCATAAATTTCCTGCGGGGTTTGAAGCCGACGAATAAATGCATATTAGCCATTAATCGTTTCACAAATCAAGCCGAGCTTAATTCAATTACCGTATAGATATATTTTATAAATATAATTTCCGTGGGTATCACTACTATGTAGCAGTGTATTACATCTCATCTCGTTTTTAAATAAATTGCTTTTCAATTCTGAGCCTAAAATCATAAATAAAAGTTCAAAAAACATCACTCGGCTATTGAAGAAGACATCCATGAACAAATGTCCTAACTGGACAATCAAATGAACAAATTCCCAGTGATCCAGCATAAATATAAAAACCATATCCAACCGCATCTCTAGCTAATTCATATCCACTGTAAAAAAAATAGAGACTCATAATTATTTTTCTGAGGTAATTAGTGACCGTTATTATTCAGAAATCGTGAGATACGGTCTGGTGTGATATAGGTTTCAGAAAAACATTTTCTTTATCGTGCCAACGTTTCTATCTTTATTGAGATCACCGTCAGGGCCTGGGATTTACTAAATATAAAAAAATATGTATTGCATTGAATAAATTCACTTTTTTCCACATCCTACAAGTATTTGATAAATGTAAACGATGTTTATAAATCCCATGCCCTGAAGATGATGTCAATAAAGGTCGAAACGTCGATAAAAAAATGTTTTTCTGAAACCTACATCACACCAGACCGCTTCTCACGATTTCTGGATATTTATACAATTATTATTTAAAATTTAACATAATTCCTTTATAACTTTAAATATTGCTTTGATGAATGGTGACAGTTGATTGCAAGCTGATGTATGGAAGCCGAATATTGTAAAAGTTGTTTTACAATTTAGTCAAGTTTTGACAAGCTGTAACATTATCGACAGTTTTGTGATCCACCTTGTCTCGTCTACCGTATCGATCGGTGAAATATGGCCAGGAGCTTTCCCATTTCGGAGCAATCCTCATATAAATTACAAATTTTATTATTCAATATTTTTAATAAAATTTAAACAAATGATTAGAAGTGTGATTGGGAAGGTTGTCGGTTTTCTGGTCCGCCTTATTTCGCTGTCTGCCATACTGATCACCGAAATAAGATCGGTTTGGATGTTTTCAAATCGTTATTAATTTCTCATCTGAAAATAAAATATTTTTATTATTAATTTTTTAATCTCATTATTTTAAACAATTTATTGAAGAGATGCCAATTTTCGTCAGCTTTCTGGTTCGCTTTTGTCAATTAATCAAGCTGGCTTTGGTATTTGCCCCTTGCTTGAAAATCCTAGTAGTAGTAACACCAAAATTTAACATTTTTCTAAATCCGTCAAATTTGTAAAGTTGATAAAATGTGCGATTTCTGCACCTAATAAAAATGTAAATATGGAAATAAAAATTTAAAGTGCTGAAGGAAAATGTGATTCTATCTGCGTTTTCTAGTTCGCCAAATCTCTCTAATGAAGTTGGAGGACTGATTACTAGAATAATGCCTGTTTTTGTATTTGCCTATTCTTTAGACTTCCTTATATAAACATCAATATTTAATTTACAATTTCCGCTATGATGCTTGTCCTCCTAGCATAACCTTATACAATGAACCTTTTCCTCAATCCGACAAAGTTAACTATTTAGGACTTACATTTTTCAGAAGACTAACTTGGAATCTGTACATACGATTTACAAAAAAACACTTAACAAAATTAGTGTCGTGTTGAAAGTGTTAGTGACTACTATTAAGCTCACTTTCGACACGACATGTAACTTCTACAAAGAAATCACACTTTGAGCCCTGAAGATGATCTCAATAAACATCGAAACGTTGGCAGGATAAAAAAATGTTTTTTTTCTAAACCTACATCACACCAGAACGCATCTCTCTCTCTCTCTCTCTCTCTCTCTCTCTCTCTCAATAATCGATGTAGATAAAAATGTTCATTAAAAAAATTTAACAGTTGGTTGAATATGTGACTTGGAATGTGTAACTTGCCAGTTAGTTGTCATATGGCCGGTTTTGGTACTTTCTCATTCCTAAAAAATACTTATGTAAAATTTATATTTTTATTGGTTTATGTGTGTAAAAAGCTGATTGAAACTGTGCTTGAAAAGCTGTAACGTTTATCAATTTTCTAATCCACCGTATCTCGCTGTTTACCCTACTGATACTAAAATCGGGCAGACCGTATTATTTGTACATATCGTCCTTTTATTATTTAAAAAATAAATAAATGTTTACGTTTTATATCACTTTTGTCATGTATTATCGTTTAGGTACTTTTTAGCGTGTACTGTAGAAAAAACGATGATGACATCAATCGTGCTGTTTCGTAATGACGAGTGAAGGGCAATTGTGTATTTTTTATTGTATATAACTGTGTTTTGGGTTTCTGTGTTTTGTATGAGTGAGTGTATTTATTAGGGTGAATGGGGAGAGGCTTTTGGTGTAATAGCATTCCCACAGTCCCTCGTACTATGTACGTGACCTTGGTCAAGTATTTGTTTGTGTGAATGTGTGTTGGAATATTTTGCATGCGGTCTAGGCTGAAAAAAATTGTTTTTGTACACAGCCAATTTTCCCTCCTATTTACTGAAATGTTTACGACAAACATATATTAAATTTGTATAAATAAATGCCTCAGATCGGTGTTATGTAAGAAAAAATTATTTGCCCAAGAGCAAACAGAAAAAATGAAGGACCAACGCTTCAAACATCAAAATCATTCACTGAAGATTGCGCAACGCCGAAACACGTTTGAAAATTCAACAAACCCGTGAGTGAAGGCGGACCCTTTGCCGGTTCGGCATGAGTTCAATCATCGCCCCCACGTGTTAACATTTTCCCTTTTAATGAAAACAGTCCGATAAAGTTCTCGTTAGGAAAATTCTTTATTTCAAGGGGAGAAAGTGGTAATTTTGTTGAAACGCAATCGGCAATCGCCTTCTTGAAGAGAACGCATTTCACCGGGAGTGACACAGTACCCTTCGGGGACCGATTGTGAGAAAAGTCCATTTTCCCAGTTGTTTCACAAGAGGTAGGAAGGAGCGGCTCCTTGACGATTTCCCACGTCCTTGGGTCGAATCGTGACCCACATATCACATCTCCTGTCCCTCTCTCGGATGAGGTTTTTACAAATAAAACATACTACGTCAACATCAGCAAATTACGCGTGGGAAAAACAAGCTGATGAATTTTAATTGTAAACAAAAGTAATTGCTCTTGACGCAGCTTATCCCCACTGTGGATTTAAAACCAGATTTACTTGCTGTGCCTCGAAATGCCTGACGATTGTTTATGATTTATTTATAATTTTCATTGGCACGCTGCCGAAAATTCCTCTTTCCTCCTGTCGACGATTTTCACCTTGCCAGAACTGGAAGTCCAGCTTGAAGCGGCTCGAGTCCGTACACGAATTGAAAGTGAATGTTAGTTCAGAGAGAATTCACGGAAACCCGGATACAAGGCGGAAATCCCCACAATCGCTATTCATATAATTATCATATATTAGATTTCCTATTCTTATTTATTATTAACATCAATTAATAAGGGCCGATTATACTATGAAAGTGAAAGAGAGAAAATACACAAAAATAAAGAGATAAATAGACTGATAGATGGAAAGGGAAAGATAGATAGATAGATAGATAGATAGATAGATAGATAGATAGATAGATAGA
>CM077099.1:33725514-33781605 GCA_039619505.1 Cimex hemipterus
GAGAGAGAGAGAGAGAGAGAGAGAGAGAGAGAGAGAGAGAGAGAGGATTCATTGATTAAGAAACAAATTATTTATAAAAATAGCTGCAAAAGTTTGATGTAACTTACCGTGTAATCACGATCAACGTTTTTGTTTGTAGAGTAGAATTTAAAAATATTTAAATAACAAAAATAGAGAGTGAGAGAGAAAAAGAGACAGAGAGAAAGACAGAGTCAGGAAGAAAGAATATAGCCAATCACATAGAAAAAAAATAGGTAAAAATAATGAGTGAGGAGTGTGTGAACGTGAGCGAGAAGGTACATCACCCTGCAGATCTTAATGAGAACTCACAATTCTGTGCATACTAACAGTTAACTAATAGTTAACAGTAGTTTTTTCTACATGCTTTGTTGTTGTTTTTAATGCATAATCCTGTAATGATATATTTTTACTTCAATGTGCATCTGCCAGTCGTAACGTCTCTCGGCAATTTTATTATTATTTTTTTCTGTTAACATCAACAATGGTTATTGCTTGTTTTTACTCACTATCCGTCTCGTAAAACAGTTCATACACGTGCGTTGACAGAATATGATAAAAATTGAATCATGTCCGGCTATTCTCGCACGTCCACGGTTCATGTTAACATCGAGAAAAAGTAGGAACAGAGACGGTGCAAACTATTGTATGCGGTTCATCGACCTGCAGACGAGGCAGCGTAATTTCTCGAATTACGATGACGGAATTACGACACGATCAACTGTCCACATGTTTCAAAAAAAAAAATCTGGAAGTATTTTCCGAATAGATGAATTAATTATATCATTTTTTCTGATTAGTTTTTGCAATGTTAATTCTGGAGAACAAAGAAACTTTTGTGTCGCGGGAAAAGTTAAAAAGTAGCTGTTAGCTAAATTTTTTTATTGTCATAAAACGATCAGATTTGGAAAACTTTTGTCACTAAAATTTACAAGCGTTTGATTTGTTATCTCGAGAAGTATGGAGCATCTATTAAGTCCTTCTTCTTGGGCAATGTTCATCATACTGGATGGAGGAAACATGGTTCGTTTATCCATTCATGTGACTTCTAAGTCCGCCTTGAAAAATATGTGCAACGTGATTTTCGAAAAATGTTTATAAAATAAGATTACCACCTGGAGAGATTGAGTCTAATTGGAGCTTGTAACCCTTTCCCCCTTTTGTTTTTGTTCAATTATAAAGCAAATTGTTTGATAATTATGAAAAAAGTATATCATATCATATTAACAAATAAGCGTATAACTTTCCACGTTTCTGATTGCATTGTGCGCTCTCGGATTAATAAATTCAGTTATCCCAGTTTCGATTGACCCTATTTGCATTTTAGTGCGATACTCATCCGAGTTTGGCTCGAATTTAGTTAATTGTCAAGTTACTGGGAAGGAGGGGCGGGACTTAAGTCTGCCTCGGGGCCAAGATGAAATCAGCCTTCATTAGGTGATATTGTTGACGGAAATTCTCGGCTCAAACTAGTTTCCCCATCATCCGTCGATCAGGGAGGGCTTAAATATGCGCAGTCACGTATTGTAATAAGAAGACGTAGTACACGCAATGCTGATAATTGATGTAAATCCTTTGCAATCGTTTCCATACCCACCTCACGTCATTTAGGATTCAAAGTTGAATGGGCCATAATCCATTCTTGCCCTGTACACTCTTATTAAATCTAGACGTTTGGCACAAGAGATGATTGGCTTGTTTCAAACAGAAAGGCGAAAAAGGTTATCTCAAATTCCTAAAGCCCAACGCAAAATAACTGAGGAATCCATGTTTCAAATGAAAACAAATCAACCTGCACATAAAACAAAGTTAAAACAACTTTAGTATTATCGATGTTTCGTCTTTTTTACAGATTTATTTCAGACCAACTTGATTAACAACAATTCAATGCTGAATCATGAGAAATATTTTGAAAACACAGTGAAAATGCACATATCACATAAACATAAAACATAAACATATAATCATAAAAAGTTTCAACATTCTGTCTATGAGCCAAATGAATTCCCACCCATGGTCTCAAAAGGCTGCTGGTTTCGTTTGGCTCATAGACCGAATGTTGAAACTTCCGCTAACACCTGATAACTATAAAAAAGAATTAAAAACTATCAAAACCTTAGCAAAAAACAACGGGTATCAAGAAATATTTTTGATGGGTTGCTAGTTAAAAGAATAAAAAAATTAACTTTAAATGAAACAAGAATAGGACCCAGTTACCCCACCATAAACGAATCATTAGGTTTCCGTTGTTTGCCATACATTGGGGAATTATCAGAAAAAGTTAGCAAAATTTTTAAACGAGAAGGGTTTAGAATAGCTTTTAGAAGTACGGGCTCACTTAGAAACATCCTTTCGAGACATAAAGACAGAGTAGACATTTTGGCAAAAAGCGGGGTTTGCCAAAAACTTACTATGAGTAAGAACTATCCTTTTGGAAAGTGTTGAACACCACACTCATTCCATTTCTATTAAACAAAAAAATTCCACCTACATTACACCTGAAAATAATCAATTTTCATAAAACTTAAAACATGTTTACAAAATTATTATTTATAACTGAAATTCAGTAGTACTTTAAAAATGAAAATGAAATTCTTTATGAAATTATAATCAGTAAGATTAAACGTGTCACGATAAGAAGAATAACCAGTGCAGAAAGATTTTTTTTACTGTTGAGGCTTGGATCTTCAATTGATGTATGTAATTTGGTCGGTTTAACTCATTCGGTAGTATCCTAGCCTAGTCGAGTTTGGGTATCTCGCCATTTTCAGTGTCGGGACGGAACAAACACGTCACTGCAAAGACCAGAAGAATAATCTGATGTAGAATTAAGTATTTTTAAACTTTTGAGTATTGGATCTTGAGTTGATGTATGATTTATTGAGGAAATCAGTAGAGTTCGAACGGTAATCAGGAACCAGTGTATCGCTCCGTTATTATTATCTATAAAGCTCTAAAGGTCGAATCACACTTCCTACACATAGAGAAATTTTTGTAGCAGAACACCTGCTGTTTGAACAATTTGGTCGTTTTAGATCATTTCATAGAACTATCCTCGCTGGTTTCAGTGTTGGGTCGCTGAGAACGGACGCTTCACAGCAAAGAAGGTGCGGATCGATTTCCTATTTTAACTTTCGAGGATATGATCTTCAATTGATTTCTGAAGGAAGTGACAACAAACAAAACCGTGTATCATTGCGTTATTTGTTATCGAAAAAGCTCTATGGACCATCTCTAACAGTGTCCCTGGCTGTTTCTGTAGTCTAGCCGTTTTAGACCATTTTGGTCTAACTGTCCTCGCTGATTCGACCGTTTAGACGCGTTTCGGCTTTTCGTCATTCTGATTTAAAGGTCTGTATGACCAAATGCGTCACGGTGACGTCCTCCGAAGAAAATCAAGTACAGAAAGAAGTCTTTTTAAACTTTTGAGTATCGGATCTTCAATTGATGTACGATAGATTTATTGAGCAAATCAGTTGAGTGCGGACGGTATACAGGAACCGAACCAACAGGGCACATGGTTTTTTGGTGCAATTTGGTCGTTTCAGATCATTTAGTAGTATCCTCGCTGGTTTGGCATACCAGTCGAGTTTCAAGTTTTCGTCATCTTCGGTGTCGGTTCTGTAAGAGCAAATGTATCATTGTAAAGCCCCCGAAGAATAACCAGGTGCAGAACGAAAAAGTTAAACGTTTTAAGAATGAAAAATTGTTTCTATTGAGGAAGAATAAATAAAAAGAAGAATAAAAAATAAATAAATAAAAGAATAAAAACATGGTTTTTTCTATAGTTTAGCCCTTTTAGATAATTTTGGCCAGATTAATTTCGATTAATCACTGGTCCACTACTGCTAAATCCTTTTACTCGTGATAAAAAATATTATTATTGATTTTTTTCATATTAGGACTTTTAAGGGTCAAATTTCAAAAGCCTGCCTTATAATAAACTAGTTCTTTTTACTATTTTAAATATTAGATTATGAACTATATTAACTTCGTTGAATTGCTGTTTTCTTAGTCATAAAAATATTTTTTTTGCAAGAGTTCATAACTGTTTTGACGGCCGTTAACGGCATGGAGAACGTGTGGGGAACATAAGCTAGTCGAAATGACCAAGTTGAACATCAATTCTATTCTCTTCTTCTGGTGGGTCTACACCTTGAAGTCTTAAAAAATAAATCGTCCAATAAACAGCCAATATCTCTGTTGTAGATCTTGTTCTGAGCGACTACTACAAATTCTTTTGTCCTTTATTTCTCTCGGTTCCCCTTTATTATTTGTCCTTGTTCTTCTTCCCGGTTGGGTTTCTCTTCTCTCTCTCTCTCTCTCTCTCTCTCTCTCTCTCTCTCTCTCTCTCTCACACTCCACCGCCACGATTTTGTATGCGTTGCCTCTACCTGTTTCCCTCATCTTTTGAAAAGGGACAGATATCATCTCCTCAACACAATTAAACGGAGCCTTCCAGGCTCTGGGTCTAGTCTAATTTATACGGACGGGACTAATCTCGTGTCCATCTCGTCTCTTGTTTTCTTCGTAATTTGAATCGGGCCGGTTTTAATTGCCGACGGATTT
This sequence comes from Cimex hemipterus, assembly GCA_039619505.1. NCBI lineage: Eukaryota > Metazoa > Arthropoda > Insecta > Hemiptera > Cimicidae > Cimex > Cimex hemipterus. Next base: position 33,730,102 of record CM077099.1, read on the forward strand.
ATACGCCTTTCAGCATTGTAAACAACGGGGAGAAAGAGGCAGCGGCATCCTCGGATCATGAAGAAAATTAATTCTCTCCCCTTTGCTCGCCGTATTGTTTTTTTTTTTTTTTAAAGTAAAAATATCAACATATCAAAAATGTTCAATAGGGCAAATAAACCGAAGCGTTTTCCAAGCGTGTCCACCTCGTAATTCGAGAAAGGCGTCCCTAATTTCCTGAACGTCCAATTCGGCCCTTTATGCTAGGTGAATCACCTCTTGGTTTGATCCCGTTTTCGCCCCACATTCGGCCACTAATTTCAAACTTTTACACCGAGGTTTCACCGATTTCTACCTCAATTCTTTATTCTACAAGAATTTTCGATCCACACAAAAACCAACAACTTGTCTATAATTTGTTATTTTATAGAACAGCAGGATGTTTTTTGTCTTCATGGCCCTGATCCGACCGGATGATCGGAAACGAACGAACTATAAGTTGATCTCCCGACCGGAGCCCAACTAATGAGTCTTAAGATAGCGATCTATACGCATACTAAACCGTACTGAAACAGCAGAAACATCCAGGTGGTCTGCTATATTGTATATATTGGTTTCCCTGACTAGGAAGTGAGAGATGAGATAGCCATCAGAAATTTATCGATAAAAGCAGCCTTGCGGAGACGCGTTTGTCTTACAGACCAACTCTGCAAATTAAGAGGGCCGAAACGAGACTGGCAGACCTACCTAGTAAGACTACCTAGTAACCTTCTACCTTTTTTAGCAGATGAACTTCGTAGAGGTGTATAATAAGCACCACAAACAGTAAATTATTTATAACCGGTGAGCCTTCAATAATTTTGATGAAGAAATAAAAACGTTAACTTTAATTATTCAGATATCGTGAGATGCGGTCTGGTGTGATGTAGGTATCAGATTGGCGATGTGCTTCAGAATACTTATACAATGAGAAGAAACTCGCATCGGCCATCAATCAGAGAACGTTTTTGCTGAAATGCAGACAACACAAGGCCCTGAAGATGATCTCAATAAAAGATCGAAACGTCGGCACGATAAAGAAAATGTTTTTCTGGTACCTACATCACACCAGACCGCATCTCACGATATCTGAATAATTATCTGTTAACGGTTACTAATCTCTACACACGTTAACTTTAATGTTGACTAATTTGTCTGAGTAACAATAAAATTAAATCAATAAAAGCAATATTGAATTAAAGGTCAAAAACATTTTAATTTGAAATGTTGGGATGGTTGAAGTAATAATTAATAAATGTAACTAATTAACCTTCAACCGCTCGTCTTCATAAATACGTTTATCGTTTCTGTTATAATAATCATGCCCACAGTAAATATTATAATAAACCTGATAAAAATATGTTTTGTACCATCAAAAATTGAGGAAAAAAACACTTTTTGATGTTTTTAACGTTTTTTTTTTTCAGGCATCCTCACATGATTAATTGCATATTATTTTAGTTTTTCTTCCGGTTGAACAGACACAGCTTTTTTGGTTAGCGCGTAGAACGTAAATAATATTCGGGTCTGTAAGAGCGGTCGGGCATCACGTACTGGAGTTAAGAAGACTGATGAAATTAAATTGTAATTCACCTCCTCGATTGTCCCGAGGGGCTTGATCCTCTTACAATTACAAGGAAAAGTCATCAGGAGGGTTTATTTTCCACCGGCAGTGGGATTTACAAGATTAGGGCGAGAATTTAAGATCTAGATAGAAACCTCGAATGGCCTACTAAGTGTGACTCGAGGGTTCTTACAACTACAAATATATATATAAAACCATCATGTTTTGTTTTGGCTCGGTTATGTTTGTATGTGTGTGAGTGTGTACTTTTAATAAAGTACCGTTTTCTAATTAAATTTACATTCGTCCATCGTCTTAGAAAGCGTAATCAAAATAACCGAGCGGATTGAATTTCGCAACGAACTTTAACTCTTGAAAGGGTCAAGATTTCAAGTGGATATCAACATTGGACAAAGCGGTCGGATTTCTATTCACACTATACAAACACCTAAGCCAGCATAATTCGACCCATGTCTATGCAAATAGAATCAGTCATAATAAAATAAATTGACTTTGTGTGCCATCCACTTGTGATTCAGATGAGGCCCATCCTATATATATATCGGATATATATATATATATATATATCATCATCATTGAATGCCCTTAAAAATCTTGACAAAAGAATAAAATTCAAAAATACAAAATATTTTATTTTTATCTTTCATCAGTATTCATTTTTTAATTTATCTACTTGGAAAATTGTATCATACATTCATCAAATGACATAATTCCTCTAAACGGTTTTCTTAAATTACAATTACAAATATTGAATTAAGTAAATATGTTCAAACATGTTGAATTTATCATGTGGCAACCCCCAAATTACCAAAGCGAAACCTCCAACAGGAATAAAACTAAAATGGAGAGACAGCAACAAACTATGGAAAGACCATCCGATACTCATGGCTCTGAGAGACGACATGAAGTTTGAACTTAATCAAAACTTCCAAATAAATCTAGGTATAAAAAAAGGAATAGGAACGACAACTCCTTTAAAAACAGCACCATCCTATCGTACACATATGGATCTAGAAGACAAGAAGGTACAGGGATAGGAGTATTCGATCTTGGAACCAAATACTCACAACTCATGGGAAAATATCATCTTCCGAGCTGAGATTCACGCAATCGAAACAAGTACCCAACTCAACCTGAATAAAGGGTACAAAAACAAGAATATAGCTATCATGTCAGATAGTCATCAAAGCACTAAGCTCAAATGTCATTAGTTCAAGGATGGTGCTGAACTGCAAAAATCAATTAGGTACGCCGAACAAAGTCATCCTCTGCTGGGTCCCGGGCACAAGGGAGTGGAAGGCAAGGAAAAAGCGGGCACCCTTGCAAGGCAAGGAGCTGCTATACCGCTGACAACAGGACCTGAACCCTTCTGTGGCATAGCAATTCACACTATTAACTAGTATCTCAGACAGAAGAACAAAAAGAAAATGAATGAACAACGGAATTGGACACAGGCAATCCAAGAATGTCCTAACCAATTTTGGATGAAAACATATTACAGAATGTTTCAAAGGAAGCAGGAACAAACGGCGAATATGATTCCTAACAGGACACTGGATGTTAAATGGAAAATAAGATTGGAATCATCCAGGACGGCATGTGCAGATTCTGCAAATAGGCAGAAGAGACACCAAAACATCTACTAACAAACAGCGGAGCTACACTTGTCCTTCAGGAGTGTTTTGGGATGTATAATGTGACCATAGAAAAGCTTCAACCACTGAAACCAGGCCTTAATCAAGTGTATTGATTAAATAGGACTCACCGATGTGCTTTACGCAGAGTATGTGGTATACAATACCTCTTAAATGACGCAGTACACTATATCTTGAAAATACACTGCAATCGTCTAAGAGGATTTTCAGGTAGGATTGGAAGTAATAAATGTACTGATAGATTATTCTGTGTGTTCAGTAATTGGTGAAATAATTATTCAAAAATCGTGAGATGCGGTCTGGTGTGATGTAGGTTTCAGAACCAGACCGCATCTCACGATTTCTGAATAATTATCGGTTCGAACGGTCCCTAATCACCACACAATTGGTGAAATTTTTTATACAGATTTTTGATGAGGTCATGTACAAACGGGATGTGTTATGAATAGCGTAATATGAAACGTACATAGGAGCATTTATAATTTGACGGAGGCTTTTAGAATGGATTGAATGGAGACGCTGGGGATTGGAATCCTTGGTTGAGCCCCACACTTGACAACCGTGCGCCCAGCGGTTTAACTTTGTCTGGTAAATTAAAAGTTCGTTTCAAATGTTTAATTTTGATCGAGCGTCAAGTAGTCTTTTTAATAATTGGTTGGTTTGCGTGCTGTCTTTTCAGTCTTGTGTGAGGTCCAAGTTAGTCGTTTATCCATGAAAAGTCAACGCACAAGGTCTCTGGTAGGATTCCATTTATACTCACTGCAGGAAAGATATGTTTACGTAAAATGAAATTTATCTGTACGCTTTACGTTAGGTTTATTTTCATTCTCCACTTGGTGAACCATACTGTTCGTTCATTCAAGTGTTGTAAGTGTTGAGTGTTAATTCAGCGATCCGAATTCCGTGTAAAAATCGCTCTATCATCAGCGAATGTATGTATATGTTAACATGTGTAGGAGTATCTGTAGTGCATATTGAAAATAGAAATGGGCCAAGAATGGTTCTCTGAGGAACACCTGCCCTAATGCGTATATAAGGTGAGAATTTAGTTCACTGGAGGACTCGGCAAAATCAGGTAAGATCGCAGTATGAGTACTTATGAGGGAGAGAGACCTCTAAACAGGAAATATTTTCATGTATATTCCTTTAGCTTTAAATTCTGTATTTACTAAAAATTTAAAGTTTTAATATAGCAGAATTTGGTTTGTTACAAAGTTGGAAAATTGTGTTGTTACTGTTTACTTAAACATTATTTTATTTTAATTTAAACCTTAGCAAGTTGCGATGTAAGATTACAGCGTGATCTTTACATTCCCTACCTCGTCAACGGTCGAGGTTAATGGATCATTACTGATGTGTCAGATTCTCCCTTTTCCCCAGCGTGGTGAATTCCTCGTTCCTAATTAATTTCCCCAGGCATTTTCACGCACCGCGTTTGTGCGAGTGGTACAAGCGAGCGTTATTCTGTACAAGGTAAACCAATTAATCCGGACGGATTAATGGCCCGTTTAGCCGCTCTAACCCGTTTAACCTTTTTACAGTCCGGCCTCGTTGGGAATAAGCGATAATCGCGAAAATTCTCAAGAGCGCACGTTCTGAACACGTCTCGAAACTGGTTTATTGTAAACAAGATATATCGCTACGTCGGTTAGAACTGGAAATATTAACTTTCATGCAAACTATGAACGATCTACATCTCCATCCGTTTGGTCGTACGGACATTTTCGTCGGTCCGCCCTCGTTGCTTTGGTCTGTCAGACGCGATTCGGGATTTCATCACCTTTGTTTTTGTCAATGGTCATGGTCGGACCAAAAGGACGAAATCGAACGACTAAATTACAAAAATTTAATTCGCAGTAGATAAACCAAATTAGCGAGGATGATGGACTACAGGCGTTCTGTTAGAGACGACCTTTAGAAATTTATCGACGCAGCGATACACGGCTTTCGTTACTATCCTTATTCTACGTGTGTCCATCTTAAAGCAGGCTTTTTTCTGCACCCGACTATTCTTGGAGTCATTGCTGTGACGCGTTTATTCTCACAGACCCGATACTGAAGATTAGAATTGCCGAAACGGGGCTGACAGACGAACCAGAGAGGATAGTCTTAGCATGATTTAAAACGAACGAACTACGCAAACAGCCAGGTGATCTGCTGCTATGACCAAGGGGTGTGAGGTGAGATGATATTTATTGCTTTATCTATCATAATTACGACGCAGCGATAAACGGCTTTGGCTGCTTTTTACCATCCATATTCAATATCATCATATTACCAATCATCATGTAGGCAATGCTCTTTTCTTTAATACTCTTCATCTATTCAGAAATAAAAATACATACAAAGAAAGAAATGATGGTAACTGAACCATAGCTACGCTTTACGCTGAGTCATGTAACGAGACCTGCTGATACGTAATATAAATTTAGTAGAACCTTACAAGTAGGAGCGTTTCTGATTATTTTGGTCTTACTATCCTCACTGTATTGACACTATCAGTGAAGATTGCGAGAAGCCAAAACGCGACCGTGACAGTGAGGGTAGACAAACCATAATGAGTTGAAACTGCCATAATGAGGGTCCAACACCTTCAAAGGGAACAAGAAGAACTCTGAAAATTTTACAAAATTCTTGTATTATGTTAGTTTATTTTCATTTTTTGGTTGGGGGGTATTGTCCGAATTCTACCGATTTGATAAACAAAATTAGAAATCAATTGAAGAACTAATTTTCAAAAGTTTAAACAGACTCCTTTCAGGTTTTTGCCGTCTTAAATGCCAGTAAAATCCAAGTATTTCTCCATTATGTTAAAACTCTAGATAAAATTTATAAAATAAAAATATAAAGTAACCAACTATGGAACTAAAATATATTCAAATAATGTTAATAAATTCACTAGTTTTCGTGGTCCGCTTGATCAATTAATATATTTCAATTAATTAAGGTTTTTAGTTGAAATAAAAAAGTTCATGTCCCGAGCGGGATTCGAACACACGACCTTCGGCTTGATAAGCCGCTACTCTATATCTACTCTCTCTTGACTGGTCACGGGAGCTCAGTGGTAGAGTAGCGGCGAATCAAGCCGAAGGTCGTGAGTTCGAATCCCGCTCGGAACATGAAATTTTTTATTTCGACTAAAAACCTTAATTAATTGAAAGTTGTTAATAAAGCTAAGGCTATTTGCAATCAGCCATATTAAGGTACTAACGCCTAATCTAAATGCAGCATGACCTTACAGTTCGTTCGTTTTCTGAACTCTGCCTCTCTCTGCTTGGTCTTATAGGGGCAAGACTAATGATGACGAGAAACCGAAACCGACCATAACAGCGAGACGTGCAAACGAAAGTAATCTGAAATGGCCGAACGACAGCTCTTCAACCCTCAGAGAAAAACTCTCACCTTAAGAATTGAGAATAAATACCTCTTTTACAATTATGTATGTTATGCAGCCAAAGCTTTAAAAATTGTAAAAAGCTTATAATTAGCTTAGTTAATGTGTAGTTCTTTCTTGCTAAAGCTTCCGAATGGATCAAAAAATCATAATCATATGTCTGTGTAGCTCAAGAAGCGAATGATTTGCCCAGTACAGCGTCATTTTATTATGTATTGTTGTTGTATGGTTGTTTTAATCTTAGCAACAAAAGTATCATTAAGTGCAAGACAGTTAACGTTGTTATTAAAGCAATCCCGGTTAAATTTGTTTAGACGGATTTCTAAGGTTTAAAATTGAAACGCTAAAGTTTATTACTCAGGTAATTATTTTTAGCTTAATAATTCTCTTTTTGTAGTTTGAAGGTGGAAATCTCATCACGGCCGGTTTATAACTTTCGAAATGTGTTCCAAAGTTAATTAATGTCGCCGAGGGACAAAAGGCTTTTAACGGCGTTTTTCTCGTCTTGTTTAAACCTCCTTTTTTCACTTCTTTTGTTGTAGTGTTGGACCGAGGAATTTATTGTTAAGTGTTCGGCTGCGAGATCAAAAGGGTTGGGGCATTGAAAAATGTGTGAGAAAAGGGAATCGGGAGAGCGCGTGGATTCCGTTTCCACGTTGCTATCTCCCGTAATTATCTATATCTCATTTAAACTTTTTTTTTTTTTTTTTTGGCCTGTTCAAATCTTTTAAAAGGCTTTCGTATTTTTACAAGAGACTGAACTCCACCAGTCCAACAATAATTTCTGTCTATTTTATGTCTGGTTTTCATCGCACCCGAAGATTCACACACACTGCAATGTTGACTGAGACACGAACAAAAGGTTTTGTTGGAAAAATGTCAATATTGGTCTTATGATCAATCGGATACGGTTTTTTTTTTCTTTATATGCTTTACTCGTGTGAACGATGAACAAACAGCCGACTCCGGTACTTTATTAAACGTTTTCACTTCGCCTTACCAACTCGCTTTCACCCCATCATCATTCCTGAAACCGTTTCTATTAACTATCGATTTGATTCAACCGCAAACATTGAAATCGAATTAGGTCTTGAGAACGGGCTGACCACTCAAAAAAAAAGTTTGAATTCGTTTATATAACCTTCCTGTTCCGTATTTTTAAATGAACCTTTAAACTATTAACATTTAGTTTCTAACTTTGTTGATAATAAAAATTTATAAAAAGGATTATTCACGGAAAAATAACACTTGAGTAAACAAAAAAAATTGAATCGACTGTTCGTTCTATAAAGTCAAAAGACGTTCTTTAAGGGACAGTGAAGCAGCTTCTTCTTCAGCGTCGGCAAAAAGAGTGCGCCAAATTCGAAACAAAGGGCTGGAAGAAACTGAAAAAGTATTAGGACTATGGATAGATGACACGGCACAAAAGAAATTGCATTGAAAAGAGCTACGGCAAAAAAAACTACATAATATGATTAATGAAAATTCTGATTCCAAGTCCGATTTCCAAGCCAGCAAAGGGTAGTTTGAGAATTTCAAAAAAACGTCTCAATCTACACAGCTTGAAATTAGTTGGAGAATCAGCATCAGCAGATCATAACGCAGCGGAACAGTTTACAGTGACACTCCTACAAATCATAGATTACGGATACTCACCTCAGCAAGTTTTCAATGCTGACGATACGGGACTTTTCTGGAAGAAGATGCCGAATCGCACGTTCATTTCAAAAGCAGAAAGAACAGCGCCAGGATTTAAGGCGGCCAAAGATCGTGTCAGCTTATTACTTTGTGCAAATGCATCTGTTGATTGCAAGTTAAAGGCGACATTGTTCTACATATCCCAAAACCCAAGAGCCCTTAAGGGAAAAAGTACAGATGAGCTTCCAGTTTTTTGGAGGTCAAACACCAAAGCATGGGTGACTAGTGCCTTATTCCAAGAATGGTTTCGTTTCTCTTTCATCAACGAAATAAAAAAATATTATTTTAATTTAAAATTTATCACAATTTTTTCACTCATGGAACGTAACCCTCCTTATAACATAGGAAAATAGACTCAACATTCGCGGATTTTATATTCACGGTAATTTTTAGGAACCAAACCCCCGCGAACGTTAAGGGTGCTATTTAAAACAAAATGACAGTATTAAAGCTTAGTATAATTTTCTCCTCCTCGTCTTATGATTTCTTTTTAAAATTGCGTCTGAATAAAAGTCCGTTAGAAATATGCCGTACTACAAGTAGCATTTTGTTTCTTTGTTTTTAGTATTTTATTGATCTCGTTTGATTGTAGCTCATTAGCTATTGTTATTTATATTGAACAATTACTGTTGAACATTAACGGTAGAACTACGTGCTAGGACTAGAATAATAGTTGGGCTGCTGTCTGGACCCTGCAGACTCCGGAGGCGTATGTATAGACTCGGAGAGGGAGAGACAAGCCTGAGCAGAAGAAGAAGAAACAGTGGGACATGTTCTCTCCGCGAAGGCCTATCTTGACTGACATTTCTAATCCTGGGAGAAGAAATGCCAGGGCATGAAGGATACACGCGGGAGCCCCTGAAAAAGCTGGAAAGCCTTAGGCTTAAAGAGATGCTCTAGATACAAAAAATGATGATGCACAATAGACCACTCGGCGTAGGTCGTAAGGAAACCGGCTACTTGGTATCACTGTCGTATGAGTACCATTTTTGTTACCTCTCAGAGTGGCTGGTAGACCTAATTCCTCGAGGTCACATCAAAGCAAAATAAGTTTTTACGGTTATAAACAATTGTTTAATGGAATTGTACAGCATTTTGTTTATTTCTTCCTGACGAAAATGTCACAAACGGCCGAAAGTTCGATAATAGAAGCAGTTGTTTTTTCTTTCTACTTTTTTTCTTCATGGCCTCAACCCCGATCAAAATCACCACAAATTACCATAAGTTGCTCGATATGTCCCATATAATTGAAGGCAAGCAAGCAATTACTTGGCAACATATCAAGAACGCGTAGTATTGTGCTTGTGCATGGCAGCGATTATCTGGGTCTCCTGTTCCGATTCTTAGAGGAAAAAAGTTTTATTGTATGTAGTAATGAAAGCTTTGCACCCCTAGATGTGTCGAGACTGAATTTATTTATTAGCGTGAATGTTTAGTGTGAGAGGGTCATGGCGGAATTCGAACACTCGTCGACCTTCAATTAGGTTCCTACTGACAGTTAGTTATTTTCAATGATCCGGATTTCAAGTTCATCGACAAATTGAAGGATTTAGAACTACATCTGTCGACACGCATTGTAAAAGTTTTAACTGTAAATTCCTTCAACCTTACGATGATAGCAACATCGTTGGCTGTGCGGATAAGACAGAGGTCTGATCCTAGACTGCGACACGGAAGTGGGGGATTCCTGAGGCTTGCGAGGTGACTTACCAAAGCTGATGGGATCAAGATGTATACGTACTACATGGGCAGATTTGAGCTCATATAAATCTTAATCCAAACCCATACCATAAGAAAAATAATTGAAAGTTTATATAAGAATATAGTCTACCGCAGAGATTCGTTTAATTGAACTTTTTCTAATTAAATTTTAAGCTAAATCTCTCATTTGAAATGTAGAAGAGGTTGTTTTCTTCTAAGCTCTTAAGCTCTCTCTTTTTTGCTAGAATCCTTATCAAGTAATCTTGATATTTTTAATAAAACTTCTAAATAAATTTTAGCCGAGGTTGTATAACAAAACGAGTAGAAACTGGTTTGCCTTGTGTTCGATTTTAATTCACAAGGGTTCCAAATTGAACGATTAAATCAGGCAACAAGTGACGTCGGCTGACTCGACGAACTGGGTCAAACAGTTCTCAATGAAGACGCCCTTTCATGTTGTTGCAGTTATTTATAATCTCCCAAGGCTAAGTTTAAGCTCTTTGGTTGCGTACTAACTAAATATTTAAAAAAGCCTTCGTTGTCTGCCGAGGGAATCAAGCCGTAGGAGAGTCATGGAGGGGCCGGTGATCGCGTTTATGGCTCGAACGTGATGAGGATCGCTTCAAAAAGGCTTCGATCCGTCACTAAATTGGCTTAATGACCCGGAGGGGAGAAAACTTCAGCCTATTTCAAGTGCTTTCCTCGAGTCGACGTTTTCTTCCGCCTGAGAGGAGAGGAAAGGACATAAATTCCTGGGCCTGCTTCGCCTGCGAGCTTTTTGTCCCGCCGGTTCGTGCCTCACGACTCGGTGGCGTTCACAACCCACCGCCAGATCACGACTTATATTGAGCTTTTGATCTAATTGTTGCCCTTTTGTCTTCTGGATTAATTTAAAGCTGACGGTATGAGGATCAGGGCGAGCAGCCTCCCTCGACGGCTTATCTCGTCGGTAGAAGCGAGGATATTAAACTTAAAGCTCGGAGAACTTTACCATCACTTATAAATAGACAAAACACGTTAGTCCACCATAGGTTTGCCCACGAAATGTACTGTTATCACGTATACTAATCTCTTTCTTCCTAGTTATTTCATTTACAACGTAAAGTTAAATTTGGAACAGTTAATGTAAATAATTACTTTAAAACGTTATTAAGACTGGTTGAGTAAACATTTTATCCATAAGATTCACAATAATCCATAAGGCTTAAATTTTAAACTTAGGGAGAAATGGTAACATAAATTATTCATTAATGTCTGCAGCTATGGTCGGTTTTAACCCAAGTTGTAATTCTATTGGGTTGGTGCAAAATTAATGCAGGCTTTGAAAATTTGTTTTAATTTCGCAGGTGCTTGTCATTTAAACAAGCTAAATCCTCAAATCTAATTTACGGAGTATAATAAATACTTTTAACTGTTATCTTTTATACAAAACGTTTTAGCCTTAATTAATTGAAAAGAATTTATTTGGTCGTAATAGATCGTGGATTACATTGAATATTATAAGAGTGAGGATCTGCGCAATTAAATACATCCAGTCTAAATTTTCGTCAAATTTATTTGTATGAATTTAAACTTGAGCGAAGCGGCCAAACCGCACGTAACAACAAGGGGATGGAATCATTAGCGTGGTACAGCGATGGTTTCAGAGGTTTCGATCTCGAAGACTTGGAAGGACGCTGAATGCCTTCTGTTGCGGACGAAGACCAAATCAAAAGTTTACAGAAGAAAATTCACGTAAGACAACACAGGAAATTGCGGAAGAGCTTAGTGTCGACCATTAAACCGTTGTTTGCCATCTGGAATAAATTGGTAAAGGTCGACAAGTGTGTACCGGACGAACTAACCGAAGCTCAAAGAAATCGACGCTTTGAAATTTGCACATCTCTGCTGTTGCGCTCCAAAATGATTCTTTTTCTCGATCAATTAATTATTGAACTATCACATTCGATGGGAGATGGACTTTGTACGATGACAGGAGGCGTACAGGTCAGGTTGGACAAGGTTGAAGCGCCAAAAATAGGTGTGTCTCTACACCCAAAAAAGGTGGTGTTCTGTTGGGGTTTTTCATTATAAATTCTTGAATTATAGTATAACTGCAGAGAAATATTGTCAAGAAATTGACAAAATGCACGTTAAACTGCAACGTCTTTGTCCATCATGGTACACCGTAAGAGGCCGTTTCTTCTTCACGATAAAAGCCAGGCATGTTGCAATGCTGAAACTCACGTCCCCATCGTCTACATATTTCCACTTTTTTAGGCATTTTCATCACTTTTTGAGAGATAAGATTTTCAGAGAAAGCGGTTAAGCCGAAAACGTCTTCTAACACTTCATTGCGAGTCGAGATAGAACATTTTTATGTCGGTGGAATAAAAGATGTTGCTGTTGTTATTCATTTTACGAGGGTTCGCAACAACAGCTCATTTGTACGTATACCGCTGGATTCGAACCGAGCCCCTTTACCTTACAATGATGAGTGCCGTGTCAGCGCCTAAACCGTTATGGCCACCGGCGCCCCCAAAAGCTGTTATTACACGTTGCCAAAGAGTATAGATTGTGATGTAAAAAATTTTGAATAAATTTTCTTTGTTTTGTACAATTTAAAAATAGTTTTTAAAGCATTTTCAAAACCAGTATTATTTTTGCACCAGCCTAATAGTAGTGTATTGATAAGTAGGACACTGCGTGAATAGTTATTAACCAAAGGTTTAACATTTTTGCATTTCAGTATGATAAGCTGATTTCAGTATTAAGTAATAAGTCAGGTTGAAAAATGAAATCTCTAATTATTAGTAGTGGCAGTTTGTACCCTTTGTAGATCGTTAGGTCTAGTTGTAGTTGGTTTTTTCCTTTTTTTTCTGTGATGTGAAAAGCAATTCCCAGGAGGGCAGATTCGTTAGTTGGTGAAAGTAGTTTGTTTACGAGTGAGACATCTCCGCGGCTCGTACGTGTTAAGTCTGCTGAGTTCAGAAAAGGGGGAACTCTACACTCTACGTGACCTCGCGTGACCTTCTTATCCCGCATTCCCCACGCATCCCGGAGGCCCTCTACTTGGAGCAATTAGGCAGTCCCGAGCTACCAAAAGCCGATTATACAATGCCAGGGGTGGGAATATGTGCATTTCCAGTACGAAGGCACACGGACCGTTTCTACGAGGGGATTTACGGAAACCGGCCCGTCGAGTCCCCATTTAATCCCTTTCCCTAAGCCCCACGGATTCGCCTTTTTTAAGAAGATTCCGAACAAATATGTTCAGCCAGGTTTTTTTTTTCTCTCGTCCCGAACGAATCACAAATAAAAATCCCCAAATCTACCCCATTCCACCTTTTGCCGATGGCGTTTGACATATTAGCTTTTCCACTTATACTTTGTCTGTCGGGCTTAAAAAAAGAAGTCATCTTCAAGATCCTAACAAACGACCGGTTCTTGTTTGAACAAATAGTTTCCTGTCCTCAGAACATTTGTACATTGTCGGTTTTGTGACTTTGTCAATTGCCATCCACTATAAAAACAACTGTTTTTTTACCAAAATTATTAAAAGTGTACTCATGTGCAAATGTGTAATTATGGTAAAGATAATATTTTGTGAAGTGCCCTGTATATTAATTATATAAATAAAGGAAAGGCCAAACAATTAGAGAAAACAACAAGATGGTTAACAGAAATTGTTATTTTTATTTAGAAATCGTGAGATGCGGTCTGGTGTGATGTAGGTTTGAGAAAAATATTTTCTTTATAGTGCCAACGTTTCGATCTTTATTGAGATCATCTTCAGGGCTCAAAGGGTTTGCATTCAGTGTAATTGTGCCATTCTTGCGTGCCGTGTCGAGAATAATTTTAATGAAATATCTATTCAGATTTGACTAATATTTTCGTACAATAAATCTTAATATAAAGTAGCACATTTTTAGTTATGCGGACGACACTTTATCAATATTATCGTCCTACAACTGAATAAATTAAATTAAATCAATATTATCGATTGTGCATTAAAATTAGTACAAAATTGGCAAATTATTATAAATATATATAAATTTGGTACTGGTTTCAATTTTTCATTAGCCGAGTATTTATTTATTCAAATTGTAAACCCCACTTTTGTAAATCTGGACAAGCCGTCTCACTCTCTCTCTCACTCTCACTCTTTTTTCTCTCTCTATTTTTAAAGATTTGTACAAATTGTTTTGTGTGCTGTTATTTTTAACAATCCGGAGCCGAACCCACGGCATTTCAGCCAAAAGTTGGTCTGACATTTTTCGAATTGCGAGACCGAAAACTTCATTTCGAATTGCCTGAAATAATGAAAAACGTTTATGCCGCGATTGCGTGAGAGCGTGCAACGTGGCCGTTGCCAGATAAAGGCGTGGGACCTTCCCTGGGCTCGGGGTTTCGTACTTGTTTTTTGAAACGTGTTCTCCAGGATCCCGTCCTCCGGTAAAGAGCCCCCTTGGACCATCTGGGCGCGGAACGGCCGGCTGCGAACGTGACACCGCCCGGAGACCTTCGTGCACCGTGGATTACAGGTTCCAGGAGTTTTTGGTCCCTCATCGGATGCAATCGACACGCCCACGAAAAGAGCGTGATTGTTTTGTTTTTTAATATTAAATTCTTAGCAATTCACGGGCAAATATCTACTTATTTGCAAAAACACCCCGTCAATTCCCAACTGTCCGTCGAGACAAAACAAAAATTCGTAACGCGTGATCAAATTCCCGGAGCTATTCTTATCCTGTCTGTTACTTAGAGGTAAATAATCCTGTTTACAATGTGGTACTCGTTATTTTCTACTGGAAATAGACAATCTAGGCATTAATTAGGTCTCTAGTTGTTTGCTAACTTCAAGTTGATAAACTAGTTTCAGTTTGATTTGTGAGTTTATCTTGGCGGCGTTGTGATCAACACACAGTTTGGCCGTTTCCGATCATCCTTGCAGGTTTAGTTCTATTTGGTATGAATTAGCATTTCAGCAAGCTCAGGGGTGGGGTGTGTAGTGTTGTTTAAGGGGATGCTAATTTACTTAAAATAGAAATGTTGATAAACCTCCTGTCCTTCAACAAACAAGGTTGTTTTCATCTATAGTTTGGTTGCATCTAATGATCTTGGTACGTCTATTCTCGCGGTTGCGGCCTGTCGGAAGCTTTTCAACATTTCGCCATCTCCAGTAGTGAGTTTTAGTGTGGTATTTAGCTTTTATTATAAACTGTTACTGTTAATTTTATAAACGTAAAATTAGGACTCGATTGATTGAAATAATATACAAGTCGAAGGTAAAAAAAGCGGGCAATGTAAGAAATAAGCAGTTGGGCCTCGAAATACATAGCCAGAAACAAACAAATCGATTGGTTGAAGAAATTCAATAAATCGCCCAATTCTATTCAAAAGAACAAACAAGTAAAACGTGGAGATTACAAGTATCATTTTAAGCACGTAAAAATAGTACACAATTGACAACAACATACTGGCAAACAACATAAGGTGATAAAAGTCTTCTACCTACCATACCGAAGGACAAGTTTGGTGACAAAATTTGACATTGATGACATCAAATCTGATCGGATCTATGGAAATTAAGTTGTGTAATTATTTTTGAGGTCTGCGAAGTGATGGGCCTATAGCATTTCCATAGCAAGCACCTCCGATCATCCTGATTGTCCTATCCTTGCTGGTTTGTGTTGAGTGTGGGGGTGGTTTTATATTGGTTCAATTGTTAAAATTACATGCAACATTTTATAAACGATTAAATGAAACTCGGTTGATAAAAATGATGCCCAGGTTTACAACAGAAGTGGATAAAACGCCTTGTAGCCATCAAATGGATCCTTGCTAGCCTAGCTGGTTTGAATGACTTTTAGTAAGAAATGTTTTGCTTCAATTGGGAAATATTGCAATAGACATCGTTTTATAAACGATTGGAAAGGAATCGATTAACAAAAATTACACACAATCAAATCACGGAAGATGATAGAATGTCTTCTTGTATCTATTAAAAGAAAAAGTAAGATAGAGTTTTGTCGGTGACATCATAATTATTGAATACCCACGGAAAAGATTAATAGAATCGGACAGAGGTCTCTAACCTCTCTTCCGAGTGGTGTCATCAATTTAAAAATAGCCGGTGATCGTGAAACGCCAATTAAATACACCCCCAATATTTCGAATCGAAAGAGAAGGTAAAATACCTAGAAGTAGTGTTGGGTGAAAAACTGAGCACAACACGTCATGCAATTAAGGTGGGAGAATCAACTAGGTGTACGAATGCAAGGTTAGGTAGAATGAGTAAAGCCAAATGAGGTACAGGTTATATGGAGATATTGTATGGTTTTCTAGCCTAAGTAGAACAATGTCAAAGAATAGCATTGCTAAGGACAACTAAAGGATAAAAACAGGGCCAAACCCGGCTCTCCAGGTAGTAGTCAATAGAGTTCGGGATGACTTGATTATTTAGTAGTACAAAATGACGAATGGCTCAGAAACTCGTCGCTTATAGAAACTAATGTTTTAGCCCTAAATCGAAATTGTTGAGCGATTGGCAAGTAGAATGGCAAAATAGTTCAAAAGGTGGATTAAACTATGAATATTACTGGTTCACCCAAATTTCGACAGGACATGGAGGAAGGCCTCAAACAAAACGTTGACTTGTCCCAAAACAAGACCGATTTACGAAACTTAACTTAGGTGACCTGCGCCTTGTCAGACGTTCTGGGCCCAGTGGACGTCCTTCTCGCACGTAATTCAGCTTCTGAGAGTCTTCACCTTACAGTGCGTAAAAATACATTAATATTTCTACCTTTTTCAAGTCGGTGCTTGATTTCAACAGGGGTAGAATGTCAATTAGGGAGTACATTCGAAACAAACCTCTCTCTGAGATGTGGCACGATGGCGACCTGATCCATTCTTTCTTGAATAACCGCTAATATCTTTGTAGCGATGGAAGACCCGTCGGACAGTTGTTCTGGGACTGCTGAGCACCCTGGCTAAATGCGTTCGACTTCTTCCATCTTCCAACACTGCTATGATTGAACCGAGTCTCTACCACTTAAAACCATCCTCACACAAATAAGAAACTTAAAAATTTGACAACTTAAAAAACCGCAGGAACGATAGAAAGAGCTACACAGAAAAACCAACAAAGAAGAGATTGACCATTCAAAGATTTATTTACAAAATCCAATTGTAAATGTGGGAGATTTTGTCTGTTTCATTTACGTTTAATCCTTTATTTAAAACGGGCCAAATATTGTTGTTAGGTAAGCAAGGGAGGATTTTTTGCCTTCTACCACTAAGGGTCATTTAAGCTCAATGAAGCGTTATCTACGAGATAATTAAAAATATTAAAGATTGGCCATCTTTTGCGTTGTTGTTTTATAATAGAAAACGAATTATTCCATTATGTTTTAGCAGTTCTTACATTGTCAGATGACGAACTTTTTGAATGTACAGGAATTTTTGGTTTTTACTGGTTTTCCCGTGACAATTTGCCCGATTACATTTTTAACTGCTCAACGTACCATCAGCTCTGTCAACAGGGCTTTACTATAACGATAAAAGCTTGCTTAGATATTAGAAAAGTTTTCAACTGTAAAATGCTAGCAGTGATTAAAACGAGAGTTGCAGACTTGGTAGAACAAGTCTCGACGTAATCTCTTATTGTCATCTCAAAAAGGTCGGTTCGAACCCGGCATCCATTCACTCATTTGCAAAACTTCAAAAGCATTCGCGTTTAAGCAGAAAACTCGTCGCGAAGTTGTTTTAACGGGATGTGATAAAATTAGTTTTCTCCTTGGAAACTTTATTTTATTTTATTTTTAAATAAAGATTTTCCGGAAAGACAGCTTAATGGATTAGGTTTCGTCCGTTTCAAATTGTATTCCCTTTGTGAAACGGTACCGGACATCAATTTAATTAGAGTTTCGCTGGCTTTTACAGTTGGCGACCTTTTTCCTTCCAATTGATAATTAACATTTACACTCCATTAATAGATTCTAATCCTACCGAACATTTAATAGAGTAGAAATATTAAATCGTGCGATCCATTACAAAGTAGGAGTTAAGGGTTTAATCCAAACCGACGAAAAATAAATATCTAAGGGGGTCGTTCAATTTCCTTTCTGGTGAAATGTCGCCCTTTTCCTTCCTATGACAGCATATATTTGTAAGATTCCATAAAGCAGTCAGATAATAGTTGTTTAGTAATTTAAAGGTTTTGCTAACTTCGTAAAAATAATTGTAAATTTTTTAAAACTTTAACATACAATGTGTGACTTTCAACTTTTCAAAATATTTTAACCACAATTGATAATTCTTAGACCAACGTTTTTACTTTTTTATTTAGATTTCTTTGGCGATCTAAGACGAAGGATTAGCTTAGCTGGTTAGCAAATGAAATCAAAACTTGGTGAATTTGTCAGACGATTGTGGGAATTCAGCTAGGCCATAATTAGAATTAATGTTTGTTCCTAAAATTGTCCAGGCCAATATTCCAGTCCACTGCCTGCTTAATTGCAGGTCCAATAACTTGTTTAAAACTTTCTATTAGTCTTGAGCATTGGCCCTTCAGTGATTTGTTAAAAGTCTTCTTTTTTTGCACCATGATTTAACCAACTACCTACACTAGTCATATTCGCAAATATAATCCGGATTGAACTGTGGACAAGGTGCGGTACCTCGGGCTGTTCATGGACAAACGCTTGACGTGGAATCCTCAGACACGTCTGAAACGTCAGGAGATTATGGCACGATATTGAGCTCTTGCACGACTTCTTGACAAACGTTCTAATTTACCTCTCAAAAATAAAAGGCTGCTTTAGAACACTATAGTTAAGCAGGAATGGACGCACCGACTGGAAGTGTGCGGTCCCACCAAACATTCCAACATCCACCGCATTCAAACTGCCCAGTCCTTTGTACTACTAAATATACTAGATGCTCTATTTTATACATACAACCTAACTTCACATACAGACTTACACATCCCTTTCGTTCAAGACGAAATACATTCTTGTTACCGTAAATTTCATAAAAACCTCCCAACTACCGTAAATCAGCACATTAGAAATCCTCCCCGCCGACTGAAGAGACAATGGCGGCGAGAACCCCTAGGAATGGGATGATAGAGAAAGTGATAATGACACAAGTGTCAATTAAACACACAATATTTTAGTCACATCGGAACTACCATACTTGAATGTATTTATCAGCGTGAGAGGGGATGCGTGAAAGAACGTGGTTGTCGAGGAATATCGAGTAATCCATAGGCCCGTCAAACAATTTAGATTAGGATAGTTTAGTGTATGAGTGGAATTTGTAAATGCCGTTTGAATGTATTTATTAACGTGAAAGAAAGGAGGCACGATAATCTTCCGACCTCCAATTGTAATGTGTGAGACCGCAGTTGTAGTGCAGGTTAGTAAATTAGTATGATTGTCAATTATGAAAATGTATATAACTATTACATTTATGCTTTTTTTTAATTTATCACTTGTGGGAGGTAACAATAAACAAGGTTACTAATCTCCTATTAGGTGAATTAAGTGAATCGGAAGGCAACAGTCGTTTAGTTGAGGCATAAGAAGGCTCAGAAAAGAATGTACACATAAAATAGCTAAGAAGACAAATGTGAGAAGGCTTTATATGTGGGGCGGGGGAAAAAAGTAACATTGGAGTAATAGGAGTAATGCCAATGGGTATTTTCTCCACTCTTGGTTTTAATTTTATATATATTACCTTGTTCGCTGTTACATGTTACTTACTTGAATTCTATGCTACTTGAAACAATAGTAAAATTCCCTAAACGCTATTTCGAACCAGTACAAAGCGGACTTATTTGCCTGTAAAGCTCAAGCCTAATAAATTTCTGCAGAAAGCCGTGCAATATCGTTGTTTGCATACCCGTGACAATCCCCCCATCCCGTGTCAGTATGCGCTATTAGAATGTTCTTTGTTGTATCACAGGATCCCAAAAGATTAGATGTAAAGAAAGACAAATGACGACTGAAAATTCCTTCAATTGTTGAACACACGTCGTACAACGTACACGAATTATACCTGAACAGCGTTGGATTTTACATTTGTATTTAGAGTTTGTTTGCCCGGGCAGACTTACAAAAAATAGGTACTGAATAAAATACAACACGCCGATTGATCATTGATGTTACGAATTGATTGGTTACATACCAGGAGTCATACAGTGTAAACTAGTCCATTAAAAAACAAAACCTCTATGTAAATACATACAATTAACGAATTTACATACAATTAACGAACATTAACATATCGTCTCCCTCGCATGATGCTTCGTAGTCCAATCGCACTGAAAGTGTAACTTGATCTTTTGAAGTACGCCCTTAAAAGTTAATGGAAGTTCATTTGTTTATGGAGTGCTGTATAGTTAAACCGAATAAACTTTCCATCCCGTTCCAACGATCCTTTTAAAAATGAATCGTTTTCTTGACACTTGAAGGCAAATCAAAAACAGTAAATCTTGTTTAACACAAATAACATACCAAAATCTTTCGTTAATACGTTTGATATGGAGAATTATTTAAAGAATCAAGTCATGGCACAGAAGTAGAAAAGTTATACACTGGTAATACCTTAATCCTTGCACCCGTGAAGATCGGCCATTATCTATGAAGCTACGGAAGTTTGGGATACAGGCTTATGATGATTTTACCACAAAACCAACCGTATGATTTTAACTAAAGATACTTGCAAACCGAACAATGGAATTCAAGTCAATGTAGAACTTGGAAGAATCGATAAGAAAATTCGCGTTCAATGAACACGTGCTGCCATCCTCCACTTGAAAAGTTCTTCCCCAGTCGCAACAAAACTCTGAATCTTTGAATAAGAATAGCCTATGTTTTTCCATGCTTTTAAAATATATTTTTCCTATGTGAATCAAGTAAATGAATTCAGGAATTTTAATTGTATGAAGACGGGTGCCCAGTATCTCGAATGAATACTCCTGAGGTACTGTGAAGGTGTGAAAAGTACTGAACTAGTAAAAACTCATGACGCAGCAATATTAATTATTTTGGTAATTAATTCACTATTTTCGTGGGCCGCTCGACCAATGAATCACAATTAATTATGGATTTTAGTTGAGACGAAAAAAAGTTAATGGCACGAGAGGGATTCGAACCCACGACCTTCGGCTAGATACGCCTCTGCTCTACCACCTGAGCTACCGTGACCTCGATCCACTCGGACATCAACTCCCCACTTCATTTTGATAATTGTTGCTTCATTTGTAGAAATGTGAAATATCTTGTTATTCAATAAAGAAAAAAATTGACAGCAAAAGTGCACCTGGTCAGACCTTGATATTTGGTTATTAAACAAATGGCTTGGTCAATCTTCATTACAGCTAGTCCTATTGCTTTAATTAAACAAAATATCATCAATTATCATCATCATCAATCTGTTTGACCGTTTCATATCATTTTTTTAGCTGTTTTGTTTAAGACCCAGCATCTTCTCAATCACTTGCGGTCAGAGGGGTGTTGTGCCTATTTATTCGTTTCTGATCGTCTATTCTAGGCTGTTGTTACAAACGCACCAGTGAACTTGGTGAAAAGCTGCACTGTCTGACAGACCAAATGATCTATGGATGTGAACCCATCAGACCTCAAGAGACAATCATACATCCAACGTGGTCGCAAAGGATCGGAAAAAGAGTTTTGACCTATTGAACGTACTCAGGACTAATATCATCAATCGACTATATACTGAATAGCGTCGTGGTTGACCATGAAATAAAATAAAACAAAGAAAAATAGCATAAAATCAAACTCATCCTAGCAATAAACACCACTGCAAAAGTTTATTTTATTAATTAATTAAAGCTTTTACTGGTAACAACTGATAAAACTTGAAATACTTGTTGCTTAGGACATTTTTAACTACTTTTAAGCTCCGATTTTTGTAAAATTGTAGGGCCGTGTGTGAAATAAGAGTTTTATAATTAAACGTTCATTCTTTTGACGAAACAGTCGTTAAATTAATTTTTGACGGTTTATAAGAACTAGGGTTGTTTTTAATATCGACACTCAATCAAAATTGTTCGATCAGTCTTAAGAAAAACTTTCTCAACTTCATTACTGTGGCTCAAGAGATTTGAGCTGAAGGGCTTTCGATCTGATTCGAAGTTGGAAGCTGTCTTTCAAAAGTTGGACCGAATTTTCAATTCATCCAGACAAATCCACTTCGAGAATTGTTTTCCTAAAATCTATTTTCTTTAAGAGGAGTAAGTAAGGTGAAATGTACGTTCAGAAAAAGAAAGGACTTAAGGCTTTTATTACACATCAACGCATGCAAATTGTTACGCCCACGAAATTGGGCAAATTCACAGGCAAATAACAACTTATTCTTAAAAACAACACCATCAATTCCGAACTGACCGCCCAGATAAAACAAAAACATAACGCAATTGGTCACAATCAATGATTGAACCTAGTATTACTCTGTGGGTTTGAAAAGCTGTTTTCATTCTGCTACACGTTTCTGGAAATCTTAGGCATCACATAGATCATATAATATACAAGTCTATCTCAGAAGATGATAAAACGTACGATACATACAAGGACAATGTTGACGACACGGGCAAACTTGTAAAACTGCAGGGCATCGTACGAAATATTTAAATAAGCTTAAATAAGTAATGTAATCTTGAAAAATTAAACCTAGAAGTCCAGTTGAGGTCTCCGATATGATGCCCTGTATCATGGATGTATCGGATCATCCTGGTACGGCTCTCCTCGCCGGTTTGGTACGCCAGACAAGATTAGATATTTCGCCATATCCATGATGGCATGATGATATTTAGCTCTGGTTATATGTTTGTCAAGAAGTCAATGCCAAATTGCCTCCGTTGTGGGGATTCGTACTGTATAGTATTGGGACTAGATACAGCCAAAGTTTGTGACGAGATGAGCTAAGACTTCTCGGATCATCCTGGTAAGCCTATCCTCGTCGTTTTGGTATCCCGGACACGATTAGAATTTTGCCATCTGCAGCCCTTGATTTTACGTGATATTTAGCTCTTATTACATAATATTATAAATCGTTTTATGTACGAATATAAGTATGACTTCAATTTTAAAAATAATATATAGGTCGACAATTGAAGATAGTCACGATATCAAAGGCCAAGGTTGCCAAATTGTCTCTTGTGAGGTATCGTACAGAATAGATCCAGCCTTCAAGAAAAGTGATAATGAAAATTTTAATCCTGAGGTTTAGTTAAGACCTACAACGTGATGAACCTGTAGCTTGGACGTCTCGAATCATCCTCGTACGCCTATCCTCGCTGTTTTTGACAGTCGGACCTTTCAAACATTTCTCCATGTCCAATAATTTAGCATTACGGTCCGTATGTAGCTTTTTGTTATCAAATATGTATTGTTTTATGAGTGTAAACAGAAGACTCGATTGGCAGAAACTAACAGACAGGTCTACCAGAGATGGTGTTAGATAAAATGTATTTTATTCACTATGTAAAAGGGCAAAGCACGACAAAATTTGCAGGATTATCAGTCCCTATGCAATATAATGACATTAAGTAGGGATTTGCGCTAAACGTTTAGTCGTAAGATCTCATTTGATGTCATTCACTTTTGGAGGATTGTATTCGTAAAATCTGTTTTCTATGAGAGGATTAAGGAAGAAGGAAAAAATCCATAAAAAAAGGAATTAAGGCTTTTACCTCATATCCGAGTTCTATCTCGGTCAAAGGTCAGCCGATCTATGGGGATTCCAACATGGCTCCCACCATTTTACACGGAACGTAAAGGCATTCGACCGTTAGAGAAGCCACGATTCCCTTGATCGTGTGCCATTACTAAGCGAGAGAAGGATAGGAGCGAGAGGGAAAGAAGATAAATAGTGAATAAGCCGGGATCAGGTTTTGTACGGCCGGACCGGTGAAGTAGGGGGTGTCCTAGTACAACCTTGAGCCGGCACTCTCACTTGCCATCTTCTCTTTCTCTTTTGAATTCATTTGAATATTTTATAACGGTTTCAATCGTGAACTGTACCGATGTCTCCTTTCCGCTTCCACTTCCTGATTGAAGTCCCCCGGTTCAGGGATGGGAGGATTTGTGGGAAGCTCGCGAAACGGGCATCAAAGCCATTGTCGTATAATTGACTTCTCTATGGTTTCGCTCCTATTTCAACACCTCTCATGTCAGTCCCCGGTGGGAATTGCCACCTCAATTGGTAATCTGCTTACGAATTATGACGTGCTATTTCTCCACCTTTATACTCTTGAACCTGCCCATTCTTTTCTCCATTTGAAACACTATCGAATTCAATATAAAAGTCTTACTATAATAGGTCGATGTGGAATAATATAAATTAGCCAAACATTTTATCACTGACTTCTCGGCTTAATTTGAAACCCAAATCACGATCCTTTTTATAATTATACTAATATCTTCACTTTTAAAATGAGTGACTGAAATAATATAACGGACAAGGAAAAAAGCTATTTTCAGCCCTTTAAGAACTTATAAAGCCCCATATTTTGTGCTTTCAGTATTTCGTAAGTCGTTACTTAATATGCAAAATTTGTTTTTCTCAGACAACTTTGCTGCTCTGCAACCTGTAGACTGTACCTGACTCTCTTCTTCTTGTTGTTCTATGATCCACAAACACGTGAAATGAATCTTCAGTGTCTCTACAAAAACCTGTTTGTATTGTAGAATTTCTTGTTTCCTCTCATTCAGCTTTTAATACCTTCGTTTAGTATGGAAGGATAATTTAATAATTCCTCGCCTTGTCTTCTGTTTTGGTGTGCTGTGCGTCTTCCTGCAGAAGGGTCTACGTCATCTCAGCGTGTGGCAGATTCTGTCCTAGAACAAGAAAGAAGAATCATGGAAAAGTGGAACTTTGTTTTCCCATCGTGTTTGGTCTACCTATTCAGTTTGATATGGTATACAAGATGGCACCAAAACAAACGAAGGAATCGGATCGTGTGTTTTTCGTACAAGCCTACGATATGAGCTATCAAACTCATTAGGGAAGAACAATTTGGTCTTTAAAGCAGAAATTCATGTCATCAACTTTGTGCCCGAAAAATTTTAAAAGAGGTTACACTGGCAAAAACTCCTCATAAGATCTGATAGCCAAGGAGCTATTAAAGCATGCGCATCTAAAAAAATCACATCGACCTAGGGAAACCCAACAACCTGATGATATTTTAGGTTCCAGGACACAAGGAAATTTTGTTTAACGAAAAAGTCCGACCCACTGGCCACAGGAGGATCTGCAAGACATATGCCCCGAACCTATACTTGGGATAACAAAAACAAACACAGTCTCCTCCAACGCAAAATGGATCCAAGAAAAATAATTGAATTGCATAAGCAATACCGGCGCTAGATATAGTAAATTGATGTTAAAACCACCTTCACCAAAACTAGCACCAAACCGCTACAGTTGGAGAGGGCTAGGCTCGGAGGAGTGATAGGACCGGTCATCTGAGTGAACCGTAAACAAAACATGGGCATATATAACGAAGATCCCAAGTGTGGACTAAGCAATGAGGAGGAGGAACCAACCACCCGTATCATCTTCCAATGCGAAGTAACGGCTCAGGGAAATTTAACCTAGTATACCGTAAAAACCTTTGGAATGAAATTGTAGGAGCAATAGTCAATGACCTAACACTTCCGAAAAGAAGGATTTAGTCGGTTGCAGTGGACTAGGGAAGGTGCAATAGCCAAAGACTGCAGTGCCCGGGGAGATTCATCGTCATCGCCCATTCAGAACGATTTATCTTCCAAGTTTTGTTCCTCAAATCTGAATATCTGTTGAATCAGTGTCTTTAATATTGAATTCTCCGTCCAGATGGAATTAAATCGCAATATTTAAACTGCCAATGTAAATTGTTTGGGAATTGTTGTTGTATTAACGAGTTTTTCTCGACCATTCTTTACTACTCGCGCTTCGATGGGTGTGATCGTTTCGCGTGAACCTTATCTACAAGCTATGCTTTTGTTTCCCACATTAAGCATTGATCCAAGGAATCGATTGATATCTAAATCATCCTGCTCCTCAAATATATTGTTGAACACTTCGTAGCCTTCGTTCGTATCCAAAGCGTACGAATTTCAAATTATTTAAAACAATTATGTCAGAATGAGCGATTACAAGCAAAACCATCATCAGTCATCAATCCCGGACAGCTGTTTTTGTCTATCAATTTTGACAAATCGCCATCCGGCTTTCTGTTTTAATAGTACATCTACCCTCTGTAGTACATATATCCGCGACTGTACCAAAATGTTTAAAATTTATTTTAAGTCTCCTTTTTATCCTACTCCAAATTTTTATGATCTCTATAAATAGATCTAGTATCCCTAACATCATACAAATAACGCTAATTGATTTTAAATTTTTAAATAAATTTAAAAAATTTGTAATTTTTTATTAATATTTTTTAGAATTCCTTGTTCTAGCGTCGTTGTATAATGAAAAAAATTAGGACTTGCATTATCAAAAAAATGTTTGCATAAGATATTCCCTCCTCCATACTTAAATGGATGCGAATGATCAAACCCGCTTATACTTACTTAGGGAAGTCTTTCCAAATTCGATTCTACGACTTTGAACTCCCAGAGTGTTTTTGAGAGAAGCCCATTTGTACGTTGGGTTCGAGTTCAGGGCTGCTAAGATTCGAACCCGGGATGCTTACAAAAAGAATCGCCGTATCAACTTGTTAACCTTTACAGCCACAGGCATTTTCGTACAAAAGAAATATTTTTTTCATTTTTACCAAAATACATGGTAACTTTTGCTAAACAATATAATAATACCCAATAATAAGAATAAAATAAGTACAACATAGAAAAATATTCCAGCAATGAATAAATAAAAATATAGCGTCCACTCCTAAATGCACCTTTACTTGACTATATTCCTTGGTTTATTAAGCAATTAAATCCTTTAGACGATGTTAGATCCTCCCGTCATTTAAACAATCTGAAAGTGTGAAATTCTCAAAGGTGTTGAAAAAACAAATAAAAAAGCTGACCTTTGAAACCCCATAAAATATTGACCTCTTTCTGGTTCAGACGGCGTTTATCCCACAGTTTTTATTAGTCCGAAACAATCGGGATAACGCTTTAGGGTATGATCGTCTCGTCTCGCTCGTTCACGACTCCAGTCGAGTCGAGCAGCCCCTTTACTCGAGGTAATAAAAGCAATCATCGGACGGGCATGGCCCGGGTTCAAAACTGCCTGAAGGACCTGTTGGAATGTAGGCATGAGATATGGGACGGAGGTGAGAAGGTAAGTTTTCTTGAGGTGAGCCAACATTAATCACCCGGCCCTAATAGCACCATCCTCGTCGGTCGGAACGGCCGGACCCCGCGTACGGATGAAAAATAACATCTTCTCTTCAATCACGTCCACCAATTAGAAAAGCAATTATTCACTCGTACAGAATGCTCTAACTAGAAATCGAGGTGAATATGATAAATTGCAGAAATTTAATTAAAGGATTTCCTGCAAACTACAAGCAAAAAATATGATAACACTAAGTACATTAATTTTATTCAAAAAAATCGATTCTAAGCCTAATATTCATAACGGCAAACGTCGGGTGTTTAAACAAGGTACAATATAAAAAAGCGCAGAACACAACCAAAGCTAAGAGTGTGACTTTCGAAATTTTGTCTGTGATTTCAAGTTTAACTGAAACATACGTTCTAAAGAGAAAGTAAATCGAGGTGGCGTGCCGACTCCTAATCGCTAGATTTACGGGCATATCAGCATTTCTTAGGACGTTTTAAAACGTCCACGATTTACGTGGTCGTCATGGAAAAGCCAAAGAAATTTTCTCTTGTAAAAAAAATACGCAAATATTGATGGTGATATGACAAATAATCCGAAAATCAAAACAGAACATTTTTACATCACTGTATTCATCTTATTCAGCAATCCTTACATTAATAGTAATAAATAAACAAAACGGTCTAAAAATTGGTCGATTTTTAATTAAGTGGAGTCAAAACAGGCAGGAATCTGTAATGAATCGGAATTTTCTTGGATTCCACATTTCTTGAAATTTTAACTTTTAACCTTGTCACATAGAATCTTTTTTTACATAGATGAATATATTGAATTTTTTATATAGTTTGTTGCTTTGGAATTGGAATAGTAAGTGGATTATACAAAATGTTATTTAAAAGAAAGTGAAAAAAAATTGCTTCGGAA
The DNA here is from genome assembly GCA_039619505.1 of Cimex hemipterus. Lineage (NCBI taxonomy): Eukaryota > Metazoa > Arthropoda > Insecta > Hemiptera > Cimicidae > Cimex > Cimex hemipterus. Next base: position 33,758,372 of record CM077099.1, read on the forward strand.
GACGAACTAATGTGGTGTTTTCGCATTATTTTTGTTTATTTTACGTTTATTTTTCCCAATTCCGCTCACTTTTTGTAAATAATTTGTTCTTTCGAATAAAATGAATAAAATGTTACATAGTATTTAAAGCAAAATTAATATTCTGGACTGAACAGTTGTCAGTTGAGTCGGAAAATGAAAAGTTCGAGAAGAAATTTTTTGCGCTAATGTTTTTGGACATTCGGTTATCACTACTGCTGTAATTGTGTAGGGGTTTTCGTTTAAAACAAAATTAGAGGAATTTCTGGGTTGAACACTTGCCAAATCTGTCGGCAGATATATGATCGAGCGAAATTTTTTTGATATGGATATGTCTTACGGCTGGGGGTCAGTCCGAAAGTTTAACACGGAAATTGTTACCACGACCGTGCGTCGGTGCACTGTTTACCAAGGATACGCGAGAACGAACTGGTGGGCAGGTGTTTTTAAAGTCGCGACGCGACACGATTGACGCTTGTGGCGCGACGCTTATGACGCGACGCGATTGACGCTGCCGCGATTGATTCTTATGGCGCTTATTACGCATGTGACGCAACGCTCATGACGCCTGTGACACGACACGATTGATTCTTATGACACTACGCGATTGACGCTTTTGACGCCAGTGACGTGACGCGGTTTTAATGAGCTTCCAAATAAAAACGATCCTCAAATTAATAAATAAGCGTTCCCTGATAATTTGGGAGAGTGTTTAAATAGCCATCATAAGACATATCCATGTACAGATGTATCTGCATGCAGTGTAGATTCCATTTTTCACTATTTTTTTTGACATTTTCTTTTCATTGATAGTTTCAATGTTTGTAAACGATTTATTATTTCGTACAAAAATGTTACATATCATTCAAAACAAAATTAGTTGAGTTCCTAGGTTGTTCTTGTCAAATCTGTCAGTAGGTGAAAAGATATGATCGAGCGAAATTTTTTTCGCTAATATTTTGTTGACATTTTATTTTCATTAATGCTCTCAATTTTTGCTCATTTTCTTTTCATAATGCTCTCAAGTTTAAAAAAAAACAACATAGATTGCTTTTTCAGCTTAATTTTAGGTGATCTTGTTACTTAATTGCCAGTAAAATTTTATTCTTAGAAAAATGGTATCTATTGATTTTGAGGTTAGACAAAAGAGATAGCATATCTGTTTTTTGTAAGCAAAAATAATATCTAAATTCAATTATGTAACAAGTTATAAAACTCAACATGTCGCTACTATCGATGTAAATGTTTGTAATAGTCTGAGCCAATTGTTTGACGCTTTCTGAATAATAAGCTGAATAATACAATAAGAAAAATGAGGGGGGGCGTCGATGGCTGAACAGTTTTGGCGTTGACACGGCGTTCTTCACTGTAAGGTAAAGGTTCCGAGTTCGAATCCAGAGGCCCTGCAATCGAACCGGCCCGCTTACAAATGGGCTTTTATCCAAAAAAAAACACCGGCACCCTGAGGGTTTGTATGACCTCTCCTGATGTGAACCATCGTAGAAAAAAGAATAATAATTCAAATGAAAAATAGTTATCGATTTCGAAAATACCAAGAAACTTAAGAGTAGGAAAGTCATTTCTACTTTTTTCAATAATACAGAAAGAAGAAAATATTAGGGAGGACATCTGCCTTAACCAGCCGGGGAATACGAGCAGTTTTGAGGATCGTTTGAAATTCCTATTTGAGCCGAAGTGACAACCAACATATAAAACTTATAGAGGAGTTTTAAAATGTGTGCAAAAGTTCACGCAATAAGCAGTGCGTCTGTGATTGTACTGGAAGGAGGAATTGAGTAAAATCTTATTTTAAGAAGTAAAATATTAATGACCCTGACGGTCGGATGTATTATTTTCACGTACAACTGAAATTAGGAATGATATTTTCGAAAAGACCAGTGGGTGAAGGAAGGCTGATGGTATGGATGGCATTACGATAAGAAATCAGAAATTGTTTTAGTTTCTGTTAGAATAATAATTCCAATACCTGATATTAATAGAAAATCAATTAACAAGGATCTCAGAGTAGAGTAAATATCAAGTAAATCGTTTGTATTCCATCAGGACAATGTTCTTGCCCTGAAAATGGTAAAAATCCGTTTTTGTTTTGTTTTTTTCAAAATGACAAAATCAAATTTTGAAATAGCCACCTAACTTTCCGGATCCTAATATATTTCAAAGTGTATAGGGACATCTTGTCAGGGTTGTTTATAAGGGTTGCAGCCAATTCCAGAGCAGAGAAAAGATGAAACGCACGATCAAAGAAGAATCGGTAGAAAGAAATTTTCTCAAGACCTTCCGAATCGAAAGCCAACTAGGCTGGAGCATACTACTAGCCAGTAACTTTTTATTTTATCTAAACTTAAATAAAAGCATTCTGAAGATGTATTTTTTCTCACCTCAAAATCAATAGTTACATTTATTAGCTTTTGAGGTCCGATTGTCCAAATAACATCTTTCCATTAATTAATCTTTATGTATGGTTAAGATAAAAAAGTCAGTTTCACTAGCGGGATTCGAACCCACGACCATCGGCTAAATACGCAGCTGGTCTACCACTTGAGCTATCGTGATTAATAGTTACAATTATTTCCAAGGAGTTACTGGCAGACACATTTCAAATGTAACCAAAAGTAATTTATCTTTTTTTTTTAATTAATGAAAAAATGAAATGTAACATATAACCACCGCTTACCCAATGGTAGTAAAGGCTATTTTTTTGTCTCGATCTTATATTTGGAAGGTCATCAAAAACAATATTTTTTAAGAGGGTTTTCACCTACGAGATTATAACAACCCTCGGGGTGCCGATGTTTAAAAATTTATTTTTATGAACGTCGGGTTGCTGGATTCCATACCGGGACCTTTACCTTGCAGTGATGAGCGCCGTGTCGTTATGGCCACCGACTCCCTTCTGTTTTTCACGTATGTGATTTTTATTTACATCTTTTTTGACGCGACTGGAGTCTTTCTAGATGTTTCTCAGGCCATACACAAAGCTTGGCATGATGAATCATTGCAAATTAAAATTATTTATCCTTAAGGAGAAAATTTTCGCAGTAAACCGTGGTACTTCCCGAGATGGATCAAGTGCTCGTAGGTGTGCCACAAGGGTCAATACTCGCTCCGCTGTTGTATACAATTTTTACTAGCCGACAAATGAGAATACACTCACCGCTCCACATACGCAGGTGACCACCATATTAACAAGTCATCCCTCTTCTACACAAGCTAACAATATTACAAAACCACATATCATTAATTGAAAAATGGAACACACTTTGGAAAATAAAGTTTAACCCCTCAAAGTAACAACATATAATATTACACTCGTCGTAAGACTTGTCGTAGCATGTATTTATACGATGAACCTGTTCCTCAATCCGACAAAGATAACTACTTAGGACTTACCTTTGATAAAAGACTAACTTAGAATCCGCACGCACGATTTAAAAAACAGGCACTCAACGAACGATTCAATATGCTTTATTACCTACTCAACCGACAATAAATAATTACTATTAAAACCAAAACCTTCGACAGACACGTACTCAAACCTGTTTTGACGAACGGGTGCCAATCTTATGGCCGGCCAAATATTCCAATATTCAAAGATTGCACAGTTTTCAATCCACAATTTTAAGATTTTAAGACAAATTATTGTTTCTGACCGTTTTTATGTAAACAATGACAAATTCACATGCCAACAGGTTTTTATCCATCACACTAACACTCCGCACCCTCACAATTACCTCGCGAACGACTGAAAAGAATATGGTTGAGGGACCTCTTAAATTATATCATTTTATTAATCCAGAGAGGCTGCCAATGGGTAGCTTTCCCTATTTACGCCCGTAATGTCACAAACATAAATTATCCAATCTGCCGGTTGTGTACAATGTAAGTACACAGTAGATTGATAGATATACAACAGATAGTAGATCTACGTACATAGTAGATACAAATAAATGAAGAAAAAAACATATATTCTGTTTTTAAACGTACAATCGAAGATTATGATTGTGTAAAATAGTACTTAAGCTCGTCCGTCGGTTAATTAAGCCAAACCCCTTCTTCTGTTTTTAAATCCAAACTGTGCATGACTAGATTGGCCTATTCAAAGGCAACACGGCATGAAACGGATCCGATTAGCGCAGTTCGTAGGACTGCGGGGAGGACAATTACACAAGATAATTGCCTGGGCCAAATCAATCCTGTCTCCATTGTAATCGCCACATTGTGAGGAAACCTAAACTTGAATGCGGACGCAATTAATCGAACGGACACCGGTCGCCGCTGTCAAGTAAACCGCGGCCGGCAAGGCGATTCGCTTATTTTCCCCGGCCTGTTATTTTCTCTTAATTGTGACTCCGGTCGGTCTTTGTACACGGCGAGGTAAATATCCAGGATTTGACGAAGGACGGCATTGGGTCAACAATGAATGGCTAATATTTGTCGAAACGACTAGGACCAAATGACAGAGCAAGACGCGTTCGCTGCTGCAACTTCATTTATAAAACGAAAATCTTTCCATTTGCGTTAAAACGAAATGGATTTAACCTAAAAATGTTTAAAGCAGAATCTAAACCACTTCTGAAAATGTTAAAGAAAATCAATTTATGCCAATACTTATTATGTTTCAGCCAATGACCGAATTCAGGACATTATGCTTGTTTCATCAACCTCGTCCTTCGGTATGGCGGATATCCGATTTACTGACTGTAACACAATATGGGACATATTTTCCCCTTTGAATCTGCATATTTTATTTATACTTCACTCAACATTTATCATGCTTCTTATATTAAATAACGTTCATTTGTCTTCTGGGTTATCGCTGCTTGAAGAATCTGAAAGCAAATCGGAGAGTGAGAATGATCTATTACATTGATACTGATTTTCTTGGGACAATAGAAAATCAGCGAAAACTGTGAGAAACTAGAATTTATCTTGTGTAATGTGGGTTATTTTCATTTTCTGTTTCATTTGGTGCCGAGGAGTAATTTACCGCCTTAACCGTTCAACATCCAGACATGACTTTCTTTAAAACTTAAAAAAATGAAATTATTTTTTAATTTATGTTTTTATCTATTCCATGTGGGTTTTTTTAAATAAATTTTTGGTTTTATTTTTATATTAAATTTGTTGGATGTTTCGGAAATTTACACCATCATCAGATTCTGTTGTAATATGCCCTTTACAATTTTTCGATAAAGGACGTGGACAACTTGGAAAACTATATTATCCACGATAATCATGAATCAAAAAATGGAAAAGGACATTTTGCAGCAGACGCTGACGATGGGTTTAAATTTGTCAACATTTTTCATTAATTCGCCTTTATAAACGTTGCCTAAATTTTCAACTGCTGGAAGTTCTGTTAAGCTTTCATTTTGTGCTAACACAAAACTATATTGCGCATATTCAAATTGTTTTAAAACATTTTTGAGTTTTCTTGTTATTTTATTTTTGATATTGCCTAAATTTTCAACTCCTGAATGTATTTTATGTTTTCATGTTTTATTAGAAAGCAAATAAATTAGGCCAATTAAAAATTTGTCAGGTATTTTTAATATGTTCGTGGTATCATACTTAACCATTGACCTAGAGACTATTCTACCAAATTTTACCACCATTCTTATTATTTGCTTTGGGATTTGTGAATTTCAATAAAATCTGAGTGAATATATTTATCACTGAATTCGTTATCTGTTTATTATTGATTAATATTTTCAATTTTGTGCAAAGACGGTTGAGAAGACAAATTAGTGTTACGAGCGGGACTCGAACCTTGCCTTTAAATACATTTACCTTAAAAAAAAAATAAATAAAAATAAAAAAAAAACTATTTGACTACAGACTATTGGTTAAACTCGTTAAAAAATAGGTTCACTAGGAGCATATTCACCCTTGTGGATTTGGATTTGGATGAATACAAACCCAAATCTGCTCATGTACATAGCGGAACACACCACTTTTCGAAGTCCAACGGCAATCCTTGCTTTTGTAAGTTACCTCGCAGGTCTCTCTGGGTGTTGGCAGTCCGGGGTAAGACATGGGCCTTATTCGTCCAGCCACCTAGGTTGGGCGGTTGCTGTCAACAGCTCGATCAATTCAGCACCCAACGCATGCAGTTCCTAGATCCTGTTCCTAGATTCATATTTTCATATCTTTCGCTCAATTAGGGTGGTGGAGTGCTGCTGCTCCATCTTCTTTTACACATTTTCCCTAACATGATTCCGCCATCTCTTGCACTAGATATTCAAGCCAAAAATATACTACATTCAGCACACATTAGTTAATAAAGCAATCCTGTTTCCTACCAAAATCGGAACAGGGACGAAAAGATTCCTTGCCGTGCTCTAGTACAATTCTTATATTGGGCGGCATGCCCTCTCTCTCTCTCTCCATATATAAATCCAATTGGGTCATATGTATCATGACCCTGCATGCCTACGCCCATACGAGTCCCAATTCTAAGCCGGATTAGGACGATCCTTCTTCTGCAATTTGGAGGTCTGGCTTATGCTGTTCTAGAAAAGTACTAACAAGTAAGTTCATTTTTAAATAAATTATTTTGCTAAGCGACTCCTGCCGTTAAGCGTTCTTACTGACCGGTGGATGTAAAATTCTCCTTGTCTCACTGAGGTACACTTGTTATTTATTATATTTATTTTTATAAGTTTTATATCAAAAGAAGTGTTATAAATAATAAATTTTACTAAAACAGTATGTTTAAATGCCTGACTGTAATTGTAATAGATAACAGCCCGTCCGTGGCAAAATGATGATGACGCATGTGTACTGAACGAACACTATTATAATTTAAAGCTAATAATTTACAATTTCAGACATTTCATGTCGTATAATATAAATATATTATATATATCTATACTGGGTTGTGTCTATAAATTATTCATTCAATCCATTTAATATAATAAACGATAATTTATTGGATAAAGGATAATTCTCTGTACGAGAAGATAATTACAAACATGAAAACCCTGTCAAAACAAAATCCGAGGAATTAACTTGTTAATTTAGATTAATATTGTTTCCATCGCTGTTTGAACTAGTTCGGTTTCTCCTGGAATCATTAGTTAGGCACGGTTGCAGCTTGCCGAGAAGGTAAACATCATATCCACAGACCTCCCTCATTTCAACATCAAACATTTACTTTAGATAAAGTACAGACATACCTGTCAAAAGTTCCTCCTACCTCCTGCTATCTCCCAACGGAGTCGTAATAAATGAAGGGGAAAATCGTTGTAGCTGTACGGACCTGGAAAGAGAAAAATAACCGTCCCCTCGGCAAATCGGCGATGTCCGAACCGCGAGACGAATGGCAATCTAAGCCGTACATCGCACACGCAACAATGGACGAAGGATGTCGACTCGATTGTTAAACCCCGGGTTAAAGGAGTCCCACTGCGACTCTTGTCACTCACGAGGTCCGACACCGTTAGAGGACATCACCTCCTTCATCATTGTCGGAGCAGCCCCCGGATCATTTCGAATTCATGATTCCCGGCTCAATTGATATTCCCTGCCGGAATCGGATTTTTTTGACGGGGGCACAGTTTTCCGCCAGACGGCAATAATACTTCCAAGGATGACAGCTGTTGTCCCAATATTGAATATTTACAACGCGAAATCCCATCTGCCCATATCGGACACGCGAATTCCAAATATATACTGCCGTTTGTTATTTCTTCTCGTCAGAAAACAATGATATTTCTATTTTTGAATTCTTATACGAACCGCTTTGCGTCCCTGGAGTGATACACGCAGATTTGACAACCCGTAGCAATAAACATTGGAATTCATGTTTTCAATCGCATTTGTTTTTCCGTACGGTCAAAAATAGAAAGGGTCTTCATTAATAATGAAGAAAATGCTTTTCCCCATGACAACACGCCCGACCTCGTTTTTTCGAATAAACGGACAAGATTTCAACTTGGCTGCTCTATCGAGGACTACCGACCGGCAATTTGATTAAAAACTAAAAGGCAAAATATTTGTTTTTTTTCTTTCTTATACAATAATAACAAAAAATATATAATTGGGACAAAAAGGCGTAACAGTTTTGTCCGCGGTTTCAATTATTTATCAGCCTTCAAAAAGGTCAAATATGAAGCCAATAAAAAAAATACACAACAGATATTCATATTCTGAAGTTCTGAAATCTTCATTAAGGGAAAGCCTTTTTTGAAAGCTGGAACTGTGTTTCCAATTTCCTCACCCCGAATTTAATGTAACATTTTAATATAAACTATAAGTATATAACAAACCATTAGGTGAAATTCAAGCAAGTTGGGTGACAGTTCCACACTGAAGTTGACGTAATCCGTTTGAGCCGGCATCTAAGCCGGCGAGAAAGTAGACGGACTCGGTGAGTGCTCAAGTGCCGATCATGTTCAACGGGTCAATGTTCTGCCAGGAAAGTTTCTAACTTCATGTTTGACTGGTATACAGTTGAATAAGCTCGGCTAAGTCAGACTATTGACTTTTAGCTCTGTTAATCTTAAGGTTGTAGGGGGTCAATCCGAGCAACTTTTGGAGCAATGCAATGGCCCCTGATATACGTTTTCATAACGCGAGGTTGGTTCGGAGTTTTAAGAGTTTAATAACTTTACATTTTGGCTGTATTTTCAGTTAGCATCTTCTCCAGATGGTGTAACAACTCAAGATTTAAGTTTTTTGACGATAATATTTTGACACTGTAAGAACATGGGAGTGAAAAAGTGAAATAAATAAGAAGTGGAAAGATGAAAGTTGAGAAAGAGAGAGAGAGACAGACAGACAGAAATATTGAATGACTGAAAGGAACATGATAGACGGAAAAGAGAAAAAGAAAATTAGGTAAGAAAATAGAGAGTGTCAAAGAGCGAGAGAAATGATATGCAGCAGAAACAGAGATAAAGAAAAATAGAAAACGTATAAAAGAGAGAGATTAGCCAGGGAGAAAAAGAAAAGGAGAAAGAAGGAAAGAGAAAACCAGAAATACAGAAAAAATTATTAGAGAAAAGGGAAAGACAGACATAAAATAAACACTCAGTTAGATAGATATATTGTTATAAAGATAGACAGATAGAGAAGATAGAGAGAAAGAGAGAGAACCAGGGAGAAAGAAGGAAATAAAGAAACTGAAAGATACAAAAAGGTATTAGAGAAAACAAAATGACAAAAAATACACAGTCAGGTGGATAGATGGTTATAAAAATAGATAGATAGATGGATAGAGAAAGAGAGAGATTCACACGAACAAAAAGAAAGCGAAAAAGGGAGACTGTGGGAGGAAGATGGGGATACAAAGGCAAAAAGAAAGAAAGAGATAGACCCACGAAAATAAACAGAGAGATTGATTAAATTTTTATTAGGTAGATAGATATAGAGAGTGTTTGTGAAAAAATAGGATTAAGATAAAAATAGATAAAGAGAACGGGGGAGGGAGAGAGAGAGAGAGAGAGCGATAAGATCCAGCATAATGCAAGATTAGTGCAGGAATCTGGCATTTCCGAAATAGTCGGAAACTTGTAAAGCATATAATTTTTTACTCTTTCCCGTTGGTTTGTGTAATGTGAGCCAATTTTCGGTGGATGATTGGCGAGATGGTGAATATCAAGCACTTATCAGTCGATACGTGTTTGTCGTCCGAATCCGGCGTAAGAAATTATCGTGCTGTTGCGATTTATTAATGACGGAGTGACGGAAAAACCATTATCGCCGTGAAGAACTGAAACCGGTCGTTAATTCCTCGATGTATCCACGATTTTTATTGAATGTTGTATTGTGATACTTTTTTAACGAAGTGGTGAATTGTCGCCTTCCAGTTTGAGAATTTCTCTAAAATGTTCTCGACTTCAGAGGTCAAAGCCTTTCAAAGCAGAAATAGGCTAAAATCGTAATAAAATTTCGACAATGTTGATAAATGGAGGCGGAAGACCCATAATGGTCAATAATTGCCAGCCTTTTTCGGCTGGAATGCGGGAGTAATTATTAAGAGACGCATTAGAGTGTTTCGCGGCAATAAAGACCCTTTGACGACGGATGAGAGGTGATAGGTTTGATTACAGGGGCTGTCTGTCATGAGAGAGACAATGCCTTTCTGATTACAGCCAGCCCCTAACGTCTTCAACAATCGTCTATTCAATCAATTCAAGGCGACTGAAAGACACCATGTGATTTATTAAAGCCCGAAGTACGGGAGTTAATAATTTCGGATCACTTCTTTCATCTGGAGAATTTTGAGCCGTGTACATTTCCCGGGCTGGTATGTCTCGTTTTATGACTGACACGTATCACTGACGCCATTTTAGGTAGATGCCCGTCTCATCATCCCACATTCCTAAAGGATAACCGAATTAACGATTATTCGTCTTTTCTTATGCTCTTCAGTCGAGCAACATTAGTGGAAGCGTGTGTGGTGTTTAGTGACCGTTATCTAAAGTTATTGTATTCGACGCTTCCAGTAATGATTATTTGCAGATCGTGAGATGCGGACTGGTTTTAGAAAAAATTTAAACAATTTTACAAATCCCAGGCTCTGAAGATGATCTCAATAAAGATCGAAACGTAGCTGGATAAAGAGATTGTTTTTGTAAAACCTACGTCACTCCAGATCGCATCTCACTATCTTTAAATAATCAATAATTAACGGTCACTAAATATCACAAATTTTCTTGAAACCTTGGTTTTACGTAACACTGAAAAACTCAAACTCCAAATAATCATTACTGGAAGCGTCGAAAACAATAACTTTTTATAAAATTTCTACTTTATTGTTATATTTAATCTTAAGAAAATAAAATTGTTTTTAAGGCTAGAATGAGTTCGACTTTCAGTGCCACTTCCCAGCCCTGGACGTCCTCTCTGGTTTGAAAAGCCCGGCTTAAGTCCTAATTTAAAGCTTTAAGCTTCCCTCCAATTCGCCGAGTAGGGATAAAAAAAACCCGGGTTAATTTAGTGTGACAAGATTAATTTGAATCCCTATGGTAGACCGCAAATGGTTCCAAGTTTTTTACCTCACGCACAATATTTATTTCGGCCCAATGGAGCAAATAAGAGTTGCGCAACCTTGGTCATTTTCTTGTTTACAAAGATGAAAGACTGTTGAAAAATGACCGACGATTCAATACTACGTTCACGTTGAAATTCATTCAATTGCAAAACAGGTCAGCCCCTTTTGCCAAAGAAATGGCAGACGAATCCGTAAAGAAAGACGGTGCTTCAAAACAATTTGGAAGAGTTGGACAGCGATTGAACAAAACTGATCATCTCCCGTCAGTGTTGTTCTTGGTCAGACGTGACCCCAAGCTACGTCCTCGATAAGTGAGTTTTCTCCTTTTGCAGAAATTGTATTGGTCTCCAACGAAAAAGCACTAGAGATATTAAAAATGCAAATTAGACTCATGTTTCTTTGGGTTTTGTCCTGTTCGCATAAAAAAAAAGTATTGATACTTAAACAAATGAATACCAGGGAGTGAAAAAGAAGTGGAAGGATGAAATGTCTTTGCGAGATTGATTTCATAAAAGATTTATTTTTACAAATCTCGCAGAGTTAGGTCAATTTGACTAACGAACATTTTACAATTTGAACTTACATACATGCGCTTCTAGGTGAGCATATGTAAATATAATACAAAACAGAACAATAAAAATAGAAAATTTAATCTTAATGTGAAACAATAATAATAATAACTAAAGAAAAATTAGTTATCATACTTGAATGGAAGAATAAAAGGATAAAGATGAGCTAATCACGCTGAGATTGTTGCTAGTCTGACTCCATTATTATTATTATTATTATTATTAGCCATACAAGCCTATGGGGAAATTTTAATTTATGAAAAAAACACAATTTTAATTAAAAAAAAAAAGAAACAGAAATAAATTTTATAATTTTATTGAATTTATTGTAACTTGGCCTTCCAATTAGGAATTAAGAAAAGAAAATCAAAGCTTGGATGGCAATAGGATAAATTAGGTTACGAGTGAATGTTTGGAGTCAGAGCTTTATAGCACTCAGAAGAGATATAGCAAACCTAAAATAGAATGTTTGGATGTTAGGGCGTGAAATGACCTTAGCCGTTAAAACGCCCTTAAAAACTAATAATAATAATAATAACTAAAGAAAAATTTACGTTAATTTAACTGTAACAGATCAATAAAGAAAGAAAATTATATAGTTACGTAATTTACTAGATTACATACATATAAAATGAAATTTTCACCATCCCATTAAAAATAATAACAGAAATAAATTCTGAAAAAACTTACAAATTTGTGCAAAATAACGTACATCGCACTATAATAGTTTAAATACTTGACAGATATAATAAATTCAATTATCATTCAATTCAATTATTAAGGGGAGGGGGGAGTGAAAAATAAAGACAGATATAGAAAAAAAAGATTGAAAAAAAAACAGAAAAATAAACAAACAAAGAGAGAATGAGGGAATGGCAAACGGCCAGATAGAGAGCGACAGACAGCCAGGGTGAAAGAGAAAATGAGATAAACAAAGAGAGAGGGAGGAGGGGGGAGGGAAAAATAAAGACAGATGTAGAAAAAAAAAGATTGAAAAAAAAAACAGAAAAATAAACAAAGAAAGAGAGAATGAGTGAATGGCAAACGGCCAGATAGAGAGCGATAGACAGGAATGATAGAAAAAGTGTGTGAGAGAAAAAACGAAAGTCATACAGCAGCATTCAGTAGGAAAAGTAGGGAGAGTGAGAAAGAGACTCAAACAAAAAAAAAGAAAGATTGTATGAGAGAGAAAATGGGGATACAAAAGCAAAGTGTGAAAATGGGAAAGATCCACGAAAACAAACTGAGATAAATAGAAAAGAATGTAAGGAATGAAATTTTGATAGAGATGGTGAAAAAGTTGGATTGAAAAAAAACGTTTTGAAAGAGAGAGATAATGAGATAGATAGATGGAGAGTGAGAGTGTGAGAGAGAGAGACTAACAAAACAAAAAAACGAATGAGAGATTGTATGAGAGGCAAGAAGCGATGGGAGTAGGACACATTAGAGAAAAAGTGAGACGGAGTGAAACTTGACGAAATAAGCATAAGGCTGAGTTCTTTAGAAAGAAGAAATATAGGGAGTGAGAGGTGAAGAAAGGTAGAGAGAGGCACACACACTACTGACTACAAATTTTGATTTAATTTAAATAATTCAAGAGCTTCAAGAGATTAAAAGATATAGTATGAGATAGGATAAATAACTGAAGCGGACATTTATTCTTTCTTGTTTTTATGTTTGTACAACACATAGGTTTAGTGGATAAAGGACAGATTAAAAAACGGTTGCCAAAATTCATTGAATTCACTCTTCTCCATAAGTATTAACACAAAGGGTTACGATTATTCGTTTCGCCGCAACATGGGAGTCAATTATTTACATTAGACTTACCCGGCGTGCTTTCTTTGTTCGAAACCCTTCACACAAAAGGAATACATATTTCTATATACGGTATAAGAAACAAAAGACAAGCAGACGTCAAGCTGTGAAATACCGATTTTAAAAGGTGGCTAATTGGAAGTGGAATGAAAAGGACTTCGAAAGAACAAAAGTTACGCGTTGGTAAACCGGTACATCAACATGCACAATGCAGCTTTAACAAAAGGCGGTTAAATTCCCGTGTCGCAATCAAATTCAAATGTATCTGTAATGTAAGCATTTCAATTATAACTGTATTTTAAAAATTTTTTTCGTTCCGTTTCAGGAGTTGCTGTCGAAAGGGTCGAAAAAGAGGACGACCCTACTCGTCCTTATAGTCGTCCTTGTATTCTCCGTCATCGCCGCAGTACTTTATTTCCTTAAGCCTACGTCGACGCCTCTAAGGGCCCAGGAACCTCTTAAAATGACAAAGAAGGGAATATCCTTTAAGTCCTTCGTCGAGGGGGAGTACGTTCCGGGCAAATTCAACGGAACGTGGGTCTCAGGTAATAGACATGTCCGCACCAATCTTTTCCTCCTTTTACACGGATAAATAAAGACAGATTGTACCAACTGAGCTCATTCAAGAAAAAAATAAACAAATAAAACTCTCATAAAATAATAATAATAATAAATATTTTTTTTTAATACCGGAAATCGATTTCTTGTAGCTATCGTAAATCTTATACAATTAATTTTTATATAATGCGGTTTTACCGTTCTTTAGTTAATCAATTATTAATATTATTGCCTTATTAAAATGTAATTGAATATGTGTGCTGATTAGTGACCGTTAGTCGATGATTATTCTAAAATCGTGAGATGCCGTCTGGTGTGATGCAGATTCCAGAAAAAAACTAAATTACGCTGGGGCAAATGGTCAAAGCTAATAAAGTAATTCAATCAACGCCAATCGTAGATGATACAATTTTTTTTTCATTTTATTTTACGCTGCTGTAATCAGTTTCAAACGCCCCCATTCTGCAATACAAGTCACACTTTCTATGGTCTGTTGTCATGCATTTTACAATTCTAAACTTGTACATTTTATATATTTTTCCTACTGTTTCTTACGTTTGTGTGCGTATGTCTGTGTACAGCCCACGTGATAAAATTGTAGAGTAAACAGTAAAAAGAGATAATTAATATTTTAAAAAATGTATATAAAGTTTTTGTATTGGCTTAAATTTTTTAATTTTTTCAAATGCCCCTATACTAAAGTACAAGTGACTGTTTCTATGCTGTTTTCATGCATTTTACAATTCTAAACTTGTACATTTTATATTTTTTCCCAATTGTTTCTTATGTTTGTGTTCCTACAGTAATAAATAAATAAGCCTTTTTTTATTGGTTTATAATATGTACATAATTGAAACAGAAAAAAATTATTGATTTTCTTTTAGTTTTTTTTCTTCTTCTTTTTTGCCTTCTCTTTCTTTCTCTTCTACCTCTTCTTCTTCTTCCATGTCATAGTCATTTATAAAAATTATCATAGGTTTTAGTTAATTAATAGTTAATAATTAATTTATTATTATTACTGTATTATTAAAATGTAATTGAATATGTGTGCTGATTAGTGACCGTTAGTCGACGATTATTCGAAAATCGTGAGATGCCGTCTGGTGTGATGTAGGTTCCAGAAAAAATTAAATTACGCTGGGTCAAACGGTCAAAGCTTTTCAAGTAATTTAATTAACACCAATCGTACATAATAATTTTTTTCCTACTTTTTTTTATGTTTGTGTTCCTACAGTAATAAATAAAGAAGACTTTTTTCATTGGTTTATAATATGTACATAATTGAAACAGAAAAAAATTATTGATTTTCTTTTAGTTTTTTTTTCTTCTTCTTTTTTGCCTTCTTTTTCTTTCTATTCTACCTCTTCTTCCATGTCATAGCCATTTATAAAACGGTTCTGCTTAGAGCGAAGGACTCTCCCTTTTCCCATTAGAAATCCAACTCCGCGGGTACCAAATTGTTTACCTGAATATGCAAATGTGTAACCTGATTTGAGTTTTAAAATTTTTACTTCTAATCGTACCTCGCATTTTCGCAGGGTATCTGTCTTTTTCATTCATTACATTGTCTAACTCTATCAGTTTATCTTCATTTCTTAACGATCTTACATTTATTGTTCCAATTTTCCAATTTTTATATCGTTTTTGTTGTTGAATTTGAGTTTGGGAATGGGAGGAATCTCAGTTTCCCTCGGTGACCAGTCATCCTGGGAAACTATTCTATCCTTTCGATTTTTAATTATTTGTGTGTTGTTCCGAGTCTTTTGGTGTGTTTATCTATTGTTTGTTCACGTAGGCGTTAATAGAATTTTGATTCTCACTTTTTTGGCTTTCTAATTTCATATCTCTTTTTTCTTTGTTAGATTTTGCTTCGTTGGGGTTAGTGAGTTCATTATTCAGAGATCGTGAAATGCGGTCTGGTGTGAAAAACGTTTCGATCTTTATTGAGATCATCTTCAGAGCCTGGGATTTACAAACATGATTGTATACAAACAAATATTTTTTGCATTGTATAAATTCACCTTTACCACATCCTACATGCATTTGTTAAATTTAAACAATGTAAATAAACGTTGGCACGATAAAGAAAATGTTTTTCTGATACCTACATCACACCAGGCCGCATCTCCCGATATCTGAATAATTATCTATTAACGGTCACTAATCTCTACACGTTAGTGAGTCGTTATTTCTCTTTTCCTTTTCGGGTTTTCCTTTATTAATAGCCCATCAGAGATGAAAAAAGCCATTTTTCCCTCCTCTCTGGCCTTCTTCATTTTTGGTATTTGCTCCCTAATTCTCTCTCTCGATCAATTTCATATCCTCTGCAATAGTGATTTCGGTACTTTTTAGGTTATTTTTTATTTTTTAGTGTGATTATCTTTTTCCTATACGTCGTTAATCCGATCAGTATTGGCCTTATTTGTCCCTCTTTAGCCCGTCCGAGACGTCTCTAATTCTTCTTCTTTCAAATGGACTTTAAGATTTCTCTCTTAGCAGTTTTATGACAGATTGTTTATTGTAAAAATATCTTCCATTGCATATTTCTTTCACCTTGAAAATTATAATGTTTCTCCTTTTATTCAGACTTTCTAGCGCATTGTTTTTTCTCTTGCGCTGCCATATTTTTGTTATTTTCTTTGATGTTATACTCCAGTCTATTTACACATTTTTCGAACTGGCTTTTCATATCTCTGCTCATGTCTGTGTTGGATTTGGTTAGTTTGAATTGCTATTCATTACCTGAGAGAGTTTTTCCTTTTTTGTCCATTGTTTCTTTTTGATGAGTTTTCTTCTGTGATGTTAAGGTCCTTGCCAAAAAATGGGGCCAAAAAAACTTAGCTCTCCTATTTCCTTTTACTTGCTATGGTAGGTCGTTTATTTACTTCGTTCCTAAAGTACAAGTGATAAAATTGCAGAGTAAACAGCAAAAAGAAACTTTTTTTCAAATAATGTATAATTTTTTTGTCCAACTGCCCCTATTCTACAGTACAAGTAACTGTTTATATCGTGCTTTCATATGCATTTTACAATTTTAAATATATAATTTTTTTAATATATAAGTTTTGCATTGGCTTAATTTTTTTTTAATTTGGCAAATCGGTTGATTTTATGCTCACTATTCCAAATTATTGGCAATTATTTATATTTACTAAAATAAATTCAATCCGAACAGAAATGTGCCTGTTCTTTTTGAATTTTAAACGCACATAAATTATGGCGTATTAAAAAATTCAAATTCATTTTCAGATTATGAAGTGCTGTATAAGTCGATGAACGGAGATATCATGATCTACAATGCGATGTCGAACAAGTCAAAAGTGCTCCTCGGGAGAGATGTTGGTGTAATGACTCTTTTAAACCTTTATTCTGTTTTCAAGAAAGAGTTGCTTTTTTTTAAACTTATTTTTCTGAATTTGTTTGCAGGTTGTATCAACTTCATTTAGCTATGAATTATCTGCTGATCGTAATTACCTGCTTCTTGGCTATAACTACCAAAAGGTATGAAGTTTTTCTTTTTAAATAACATTTGACCTTTTTGAAAACGTCTAACTCCTTTTTTTTTTCTTGCAGATGTATCGCTACACCTATCTGGCATTTTATAACTTTGTCGAACTCGATACAATGTAAGTTGTCGCATTATTTTATTTATTCAGTTGTATCCTTTTATTTTTTATTTATTTGTTTATTTTGTAGGAAAAAATGGCCTTTGACTGACATGACTGGAGATGAGATTCCAGTTCAGCTTGTGACTTGGGCACCAATTGGCAACGCTTTTGTCTACGTTTACATGAACGATATTTACTACAAGCCGTCTGCAAAGCAACAGCAAGAATTCAGATTAACCAGAACAGGACGTCCCGGAAGTATTTACAACGGCATTCCAGATTGGGTGTATGAAGGTAATTATTCTACTTCAATTAAATTTATTATTGTAATTGTTATTGCAATTAAATCAAAAAAATGTTTTCAGAGGAAATATTTAATTCAAATAAGGCCTTGTGGTTCTCTCCTGATGGAAATTACCTAGCCTATGCTACATTTAACGATAGCCGTACGCCCGTAATGAATATCCCTTACTACGGCCTTCCTGGAGATTTACGCTACCAGTACATGCAAGCTATCAATATTCGCTACCCAAAGGTACTCTTTTTGATGATTTTTTTAAATTTGTTTTTTTAAATGTTTGCTCGAACTGTTTTATTTTTTCAGACTGGAAGACCGAATCCCACGACAACGCTTAGTTTGACTGATCTAGCTCATGTACAGGTGCATAAAACAATAAAAGAGTATGATTTGCCCGCTCGTCCAACTTTAAAGTAAGTGGTAAAGAGTGGTTCAAACTTTTATTGAAATGTTACCTTATTACTTAAGACAAAAGTGTAATTAAATTTTATGTTTTGAATATAAGGCTATAATACATAATCAATTACATTAAATAAAGAAATGTATATTCAAATAAAAAGCACCTTGTTTAATAGTTTTATATCGTAATTTGTAAATATTAAAAGTTTGTTTTTATGTTGTTTTTTATAGAGAAGCAGTGCTTTATAAAGTTAATTGGGCAGGGCCTTCAAACCTTATCTATATATGGATGAACCGGATACAGAATGAAGCTGAAATTTTTCAGTATTCTACGACTACTGCACAATTAAGACAGGTATTTTAAGTCAGTGTAATAAGTATCTGAACCACAAGTTAATGAGAATGTGTATTTTAGCTGATGGGGCTTCAAGAGAAGCACGGTTGGGTGATTATAGACGAGCCTAAATTTTCTCCTAATTTCACCCAAATGGCAATGATAGTTTCCTTCGATCAAGGCAACGATTCGGGTAAATACAGGCACCTCGCCCTTGTAGACCTCAATGACCCGAATCCGCTTCCAATCGCTCTTACTTCTGGGAAATTTGTCGTCACAGAGATCGTTGCGTTCGATAACGCACACATGTAAGAAGTTTATTTCATAATAGTATATTATGAGAAATAATGATTTTTTTTTTTATGTAGTTATTTCATGTCCAATGCAAACGGCCATCCTGGAGAGTTAAGAGTTTACAGAGTACCAGCTACAATTGAAAACGCCCCGCATAAACTTGAATGCGTTTCATGTGCCCACGATCAAACCGACATGGGCCAGTGTCTGTACTCTGGAGCTACATTCAGCAAAAGGGCTTCTTATTACGTCCTCTCTTGTGCTGGACCTGTCGTACCAGAGATAAACATATATAAAAAGGTAAAAAATCACAGTTTTTCTATTTTAAGCATGTGCCAATGCTCTAAGTGCTTAACACTAAGTGATAGGAGAACATTAACTTTTTGAATGGAAGGAAGGTAAGGTTCAAAAAATAAAAACGGAGCGAAACTTTTTTGCTACACTGAAGCATCTTAATAATAGCAATAACAGTCTGACTGGGGATGAGATTATTTCGAAGAGGACATTTTCCAACATCTTCCTGGATTATCAACTCTATTTGACCTGCTGCAATGCTAGATCCTTGCTGGTCATCCTCGACTGAATGAAGCTGCTTGACAGACTCCTCCACTTGGCTGTGGCTGATATTTTTCTCTCCTCTCTGGCCTTCTTCATTACTGGCATTTGCTCCCTAATTCTCTCTCTCGATCAATTTCGTATCCTCTGCAATTGTGATTTTGCGACTTTTTAGGTTCATTTTATTTTTTTAGTGTGATTATCTTTTTCCTGTACGTTGTTAATCTGATCAGTATTGGCTTTATTTGTCCCTCTTTAACCAGTCCGAGACATCTCTAATTCTTCTTCTATCAAGTTGACTTTAAGCTTCTCTCTTAGCAGTTTTATGACAAATTGTTTATTGTCAAAATATCTTTCATTACGTATTTCTTTAACATTGAAAATTATAATATTCCTCCTTTTATTCAGACTTTCTAACGCATTGCTTTTTCTCTTGTGCTGCTATATTTTTGTTATTTTCTTTGATGTTATTCTCCAGTCTATTTACAAATTTTTTGAACTGGCCCAACTGATTGAGGCTGCTTGACTGACTCCTCCACTTGGCTGTGGGTGATACAGACCCTTCTTATTCGGGAGTTCTCAAGTTGACTGGGTCCTTGAATTGACTGTGTCTGCAGTTGACTCTGATTTAAATGAGCCCCTAACCCTGGCTGAGTCCCCCTGTCTGGCCGACCAAGTCTGTCCTCCTATAGACTGCTTCCAAGACACTTGACTCTGACTCATCTTGGTACTGGACAGTTGACGTCATATTTCAGCCATCGCTTGTGAACCACTGACTGACTTTTTGAGCCACTGACTATCTGACGGTCCATTTCAAATCATCCCTTTTATACCGATTCCTCAACCAGGGATAAACCAGTTTTACAACTATTCCTAAGTTATTCTAAGACTGGGATTGACCTAAGATATTAATAAGGGTTTATTTTAGGATGATTGTTTTTGTTTTTACAGACTGGAGAGCATGTAATGACATGGAATTCAAACGAAAGGCTAAAGAAAAAGCTCAGCAAGGTCCTCATCCCTGAAAAGAAATACATGGAGTACGAAGTTGCGCCAGGGATGAAAGCGCAGATTCAGCTGTCGATTCCTCCATTCGCTGATCTCTCTGGTGCCACTAAATACCCATTACTTGTCCATGTGTAAGCCGATTATAACAATTACTCATCAAGTTACTGTTTATTTAATACATTTACTTCTCCTTAGTTACGGAGGGCCGGATTCAAATGCCGTGTTTAAAAGATTCAGTGTCGACTGGGACACGTACATTACAGTCAATAAGTCAATAATCTATGCAAGAATTGATGGTCGAGGTTCAGGGTTAAAAGGAGACAAAGTCACATTTGCCAACTACAGGCAGCTCGGTACATATGAAGTTCAGGACCAAATCAACATTACGAGGTATGTTAGTTACAAAAATATTACCAATTAACCATAATTGAAAATGAAAATTTTTATTAGATACTTGACTGAGAAGTTTCCGTATATCGATCCGGCAAGGACAGCAATTTGGGGATGGAGTTACGGCGGCTATGTGGCTGCCATGGCTCTAGTCCAAGACAGTAGAGATGTATTCAAATGCGGCATATCAGTTGCACCAGTTACCGATTGGTTCCTTTACGGTATTATATTTAAATTGTTTTTAATTGATTTAATTGACAATTACAACTGGCCTTTTTTTTTTCTCTAGATACTATGTATACTGAAAGATTCATGGGTCTGCCCTCTGCTGACGACAATCTGAGGGGTTATGAGAAAGCGTCTCTCTTCAACAAAGTGGACAATTTCAGAAAGAAGAAATTCATGCTCATTCATGGAACTTTGGATGATAACGTCCACTACCAGCACTCAATGATGCTTGCCAAAACATTGGAATTGAAGGACATATTATTTGAACAACAGGTAAATTACATTCTTCGGTTTAAAGTAAAAGAGCTTAGATATTAATTTGATCTTTTTACACAGAGTTATCCCGATGAAGCTCACAGCCTTAGCGATGTCAGGCCACACCTGTACCACTCGATGGAACATTTCTTGAACCAGTGCTTCAAACTGAATAACAACTTCCTGTAGAAACCGACGACATACGAAAAAATTACAAAGACAAAATAATTACAAGAAAAGAAAATATTAACGTGTATATTTAGCTTTTTATGTGATCTGAGAAAATGGGAGACTTATCGTTTGTATTATAAACAATTTAAATGATCTAGTTCATTCAAGCACACCACTTCTGTATAAATTGTGTGGAGTCGAGTTTTTTTTTTTTTTTTTTTTTTCTTCAAAATATCAAGCATTGTAAATAGTTACTTTCAATTATTTTTGTGTGATAAAACGTTGTACATTATTTTATAAATTTTGTATAAAAATTGTTAAATTTTTAAGTATTGTTTGTTTTTAATTGTAATTAAATATTTTGTAAATAACAGAAAATCTCCACAATTTTATTTGCACCACCTTTTAAAACAAGGGGTGCCCCAGACTGGTAAATTTGGCAGTAATAAAGAATACTTTATTGTTTTTTGTTTTTTTTTCCTTTTCGCTTTTCTACCTTGAAACAAACCAAAATTCTTAACATTTTCAGGCAATATTTTATATTTAATTACTATTAAACTGAAGATCATCGAGCGACATGCAATTATGTATATAGTTATGCAAATTGATCAATAATGGACAAAGTGCTGAATTAATTTATTGGTAAGATTAATCAATATTTGGTATATCTCCAATTCTAAATCTGATTTACCGCTGTAATATATTATGATACAGCTGGGGTGAACCTAAGAATTAATTAGTTTGATCAAATCTAAAGTTACAAGTTAAAAAATATAAAAATCTTTCTCCTTTAATTTTTAATTAAAATTAGTATTTATTACACAAGTTTTTAAATGAGACCTCATCATTATATATATCAACAAAAAATAGCTTAATAAACAAATAGAATAATTTTAACTTTATTTAAAAACAAAATATTTATTTCCATCTATATAAAAAATATACTGGGTAATTTTTATCGTACATATTTACAATACATTGACATAGAAAATGTCTTGCGGGGTGTTAACAACCTTTATCGTTTTCACATTATTCAAGGGCTAATCCTTGGCGGGGAGGTGCTGAGGCTAGCTCTAATCGTCTTACAGGATTATAGGGATGGGATGGATATGAATGGAGCTAATAGATTGAGGTGAGTGATCATTTTCTCGTGTCACATAGAAAATTAGGTGGAGATTAATTTATTTATAAAGGGTATTTTCTGGTTGGTATTGGGCACTTAAAGCGTTGACAATGATTCTGAGGATTTTGGATTGGAAAGGCTGATTCCTTGGATAGCGCCCTGAGGCCCAACGTGTCCAGACAGATGTTTTTCCGAGATTCTACAATTAAACATATCTTTCGAACAAAAGCGCAACGAGAGGAACCACCAAGAATTTTTCCCAAGGATGTGCCAGGTTGCATGTAGCTCAGCTGACACTGCAAATTGCAATGTACCTCAGTGAAATTTATAAGGGCTACCCAACGCCCTTCCACACGCCACTAAAGGGAAGGGGAAGGAGACAGAAATTATAAATGATGGGGTGGGTGTGGAGTTCAATCCTTTTTTGGAAAAACCATCTTTTTTAAAAACGAGGAAGGAGACTTCCACTGGAAGAGGCCTGTTGGGTTTGCGCTGGACTAGAGACATGTTTGATCTTTTGTGTGTGTGTGTGTGTGTGTGTGTGTGTGTGTGTGTGTGTGTGTGTGTGTGTGTGTGTGTGTGTGTGTG
>CM077099.1:33782669-33810532 GCA_039619505.1 Cimex hemipterus
ATATATATATATATATATATTATTGTGTTTTGTTTCTTATTATTGTTATGTAGAATTAGTTATCATACTTGAATGGAAAAATAAAAAGGATAAAGATGAGCCTATAATCATGCTGAGACAGTTGCTAGTCTTACTCCATTATTAATATTATTAGCCATACAAGCCTATGGGGAAATTTTAAATTATGGAAAAACTCTCAATTTTAATTTAAAAAAAGAAACAGAAATAAATTTTATAATTTAATAAAATTTAATGTAACTTGGCCTTCCGAATTAAGGATTTGTAAAAGAAAATCAAAGTTTGGATGGCAATAGGATAAATTTGATTACGAGTGAATGTTTGGAGTCAGAGCTTTATAGCACACAGAAGAGATATAGCAAACCTAAAATAGAATGTTTGGATGTTAGGGCGTAATATTTCAACATAAGAATTGTTTCTATTTTTTTTTTTTTTTAATTTAAAAAAAGATAATAATCAGTCAGTTTCCTTTATAAAATTGTCAAAATTTTAATTCCAAAGAGACGACCTTAATTTCAAGTTTTGTTAATATTTCAACATAAGAATTGTTTCTATTTTTTTTTTTTTTTTTTAATGTAAAAAAGATAATAATCAGTCAGTTTCCTTTATAAAATTGTCAATTCCAAACTGAAGATATTAATTCTAATTTTGTTACTATCTCAATGTAAGAATTGTTTCCTTTTTTAATATTCTTTTGTTCATTATTCATTTATTTATCTAAACAAGGAAAAGATCCACTCCCTCAGGGAAGGACCAAATAGTACGGTAATAAATGCAGGCATATAGTCTACAAATTTTATACTATTATAAATTATTAAAAGGGTTATTCTATTGTATTTAGGTGATCAAAAATAAAACCCCATTTTATTGGTTAGTTTATTTAAACTGATGTCTCAAATTTAAAGAACGTAATAGATAAATCAAATAAACAGAGCTTTTTATGAAGTAAAATACAAATTAATTACAATGATTAATAGCAGGCGTTAAAAATCATTACTCTGGGTCTTCTTCGAAATAGCCAGATTTTTCCAAAATAGTCTGTTTTACTCTGTGCAAAAGCTCCAATTTGACAGACGCAGGAACTAGACCTAAAATATCAACTCTTGTAAAATTGATTATTTAAAATAAATAAATAAATAAAAAAGTGCTGACTTTAATTACCTCTGCCTTCTTTTCCAACTTCTTCATATAGTTCGTTAATATTCTTGTGTGAATTTCGGGTTGCCTGACGACACAGCATGTAGATTTCATCGACCCAACCGCATTCATAAAGCCTTGACCGTAGCAAGTCCTTAAACCTTTAATAAAATTGTAATTAGACTACTGTTTTTGTTCTTAAATGAGGAAATGACAAATATTTTAAGTACCTGTCATACTCTCCTGTAGCTTTAAGTACAACAAGCTGCTCAGAGCCCGGTTCAAACGTCAATCCTGACATGGCTGGAAAATTTTTTGTCTTAATTTCATATTTGCAATCAAAAGAACTCAGGCAGGAAATTTTCAATCAATTTTCAAAGTTAACTTTCTATTAACCAAGAAATGATTTGTGAAATGTATTTTTTGGATTGTAAGCTGATGGACCTGTAGCTTTATCATCTGGTCTACAAACGAAAAATAATTGTTTTATTAAAAGCCCAACAATTGCCAAAATTATTAAACATGTAAGTAAACAACTGTGTAATAGTAGATGTTCAACAACCTCCTGAACAAGCTAACTTTTACAGCAATTCAACTTCAATTGATCGAACAATCAAAAATCGATTCAATTCGAGCTAAAATGCTCTGTTGCCCTTATGATGATTCTGAGAAATAATTTAATGGATGATACCAAATGTGGTGTCAAGTAAAAGATCTACTGAAACCAACACTCTTTTTGTTAACTCGAGCAAAAATAGTTCCACGGGACCAGACCTATCAGTGAAAAAAGATGTATATTTTGCCTAGAGCCAAAATCTATTAAGAAATATTTCAGTCATTCTGCACACAATACCCATAAAAAAACCGTAATTCTTACAAATGAATACTAGAAAGGAAAATTTTTCAAAAAATTAACTGCAATGTTATATGAGCCCAACCACAACATGCCAGTGTGAAATGAAAATAGCCCATTTCTAAGATGTACAGGTTAAAATGTACAATTAACATACAAAGCAACAAATTATATACACAAATAAATACAGACGTTTATAAACGTGGAAAACTCTGAGTCTACTCTAACATAAACAAATTTAATCTTCACCAGAAAGATAAATAAAAAGATTAACAGCAAATAGTATCATTTGAAATGCAATCGTAATGGATTTCCAAAATGAATGTGTAAAATTGAGTGAGGAAGGGAGGCAACAGAACTATTGGAACCCACAAACCTATCTGTCACATAGTTTACACACCATGTGAGAAATTTATAAAAAAGAATATGAGATTATTTAGATATATTTTCTATTGCCATTCCTCTTTGCTTATTTCTCTGCATTACTGTGACCTTCCGATGTAGCCGCAGCCAAACCATTTCTCGGCTAAATATTGCAATCACATAATATTCTTATCAATCACAAATGTTCTGATCTCTTGGTTTTTTCATGTTAGAGGTTTTGTTTTCACTTTTATTACTATTTAAGGTAGTAATTAAATGGGCAATGGCAACAAAGATGTTTGTTTTCTTTATTGAGATATCTACTAAATTCTTTGATTGTTTTGCATGTGATGAATTCATCCAGTGGATTCTTTCTCCATCCGACTGTTCAGTTTCGCTTTCAGTTGATCTTTTTCGTTCTTGATTTTGTTTGATATTATTCTTATTCTTAAACCTTTTTCAATAGCTCCAGTCAGGCAGTATGATAGTGTCAGGGATATAATATTATTAGAGGGCAGATAAAGTCAGCATGAAGTTGCCAGGAAACTGTGTAGACTGACAATAAGTGCTTGAAACAGGGCTTCACACTGGAAGACCAGGACAGGGTCAATTTAGGTCTGCAGATGATAGAGATGATACATACATTCTTCATCAGGTTCTATGAAACAGCAGCATTAATGAGATAAAGAATCTGATAAGACAAGTCTTAAAGGTTTAGATTTCCTCAAGTCTGTAAGAAGAAACTCAATGAAAATAACTTCAGGGCTCGGTACACGGCTCATGGACTTCTTTTACTACAGCCCAGAAAATGTCCAGGTTTCAATTGGAGGAACATGTGAATGGGATGCTGGAAGATATTGGATGAGTTCTCTTAGATGAGGTGAGAATTAAAAAAAATTTCGGATGGGGGTGATTTCATATGTAGGTGCTTGGGAGGAAGGTGAACCCCATGCTGTACGGTTCCTCAGGTGGCATTCCATCGTGGATCGTGGTATTCTGGGGTGGCATTTCCTTGGATTCCTGCACCAAACCAGTTGTTTTGCCATGAAGATCCTTAAGTTCCCACAGGTATGTACTAACAAGGCACAGTCAAAGATTCTTGCAGGAAACGACAGGCTTTATTATGGACATATTGGCCTTATGTCAGCTCAAAGTCCAGTTTTGAACCCAATCGAACACATTTGTTACCAACTTAAGTGAAAGTTTGACAGGTCATAAACACCTAAGAAGAGTTGGAAATGTCTTCTTCATGAATGTGAAAGAATCCCTATCAGAAACCCTATCCAAGGATTGCAAAGGCGTTTAATGAGCATGATTCGTTCAGAGATAAAAATACTCAGTAACATAGAGTACACATTTTTTACATTTTTATTTGCTTTTGCATTTTCTGTTTTATTTTTGTTCTTTATTCAATAGCACCACAACTAAACTTATTTTTGGCATGCAAAATATGAATAAATCTAAAATACATTCATATTGTGATAGAAATTAAAAATGAAGTCAAATATCTAGGCATCACACTAGATAAAACACTAACATTTAAGAAACACATCAGCTCTACCATTACAAAGGCGACAAGAGCTCTGATGGTGTGCAGAAGAATAGCAGGAAGAAACTGGGGATGCAGGCCAGAGACCCTGCTATGGATGTACACCGCAATAGTAAGACCTCTACTTACATACGGAGCTATAGCCTGGGCTGACAAAGCAGAACAAGTCACAAAAAGAAAAGAACTCACAAAAATACAGAGACTTGCATGCATCTGCATAACGGGAGCAATGAGAACATGGAAAAAATATTGGGTCTAATCCCCCTACATCACATGATAGAAAGGACAGCACAGAAAACCACAATTAATCTTATCAGAGAGAAACCTCCAACAGGAATAAAACTGAAATGGAGAGACAGAAATAAACTGTGGAAAAACCATCCATTACTCATGGCTCCAAGAGATGACATGAACAGGGTGTTTGAATTCAATCAAAAATTCCGAACACATCTGGGCATGAAAAAGGAATGGGAAGGGATGGAAATCAACTCCTTTAAAAATGGCACCATCCTTCGGTACACAGATGGATCCAAGACACAAGAAGGTACAGGAGCAGGAGCATTTGGACCTGGTATCAAATACTCGGAACCCATGGGAAAACTCACCAGTATCTTTCAAGCAGAGATTCACGCAATAGAAAGATGTGTCCAATTCAACCTAGATAAAGGATACAAAAACAAGAATATAGCTATCATGTCAGATAGCCAAGCAGCCATCAAAGCGCTAAGTTCAAATATCATTAGTTCAAAGATGGTGCTGAACTGCAAAACCAAATTAAATTTATTAGGTACGCAGAACAAAGTCAGCTTCTGCTGGGTCCCAGGACACATGGGTGTAGATGGCAACGAGAAAGCGGACACCTTTGCAAAGAAAGGGGCAGCTACCCCGCTGATAGGACCTGAACCCTTCTGTGGCATAGGAATCCACACTATCAATGAACATCTCAGACAGAAGGACAAAAAGAAAATAAGGGAACATTGGAATTCGCTTATTGGACACAGACAATCCAAGAATCTTCTAACCAATTTTGGGAAGAAAGAAATTACAGGATGTGTCAAAGGAGGCAGGAATAAACTGCGAATCCTAACAGGATTCCTCACTGGACACTGTAGATTAAATGGGCATCTAAAGAAAATTGGAATAATCCAGGATGGCACATGCAGATTCTGCAAAGAAGCAGAAGAGACACCAACACATCTGCTAACAAACTGCGGAGCAACATTGGCCCGTAGGAGGAAGTGTTTTGGGATGTACAATGTGACCATAGAAGAACTTCAACCAATAAAACCGGGCCTATTAATCAAGTTCCTTGATGAAATAGGACTCACCGATGTGCTCTAGGCAGAGGATACAATAGCTCTTAAAGGGCGCAGTATACAACACCCTGAAATATCATCATCATCATCATCAAAATACATTCAACTCTAGAGGTGATGTATTCATTTTATCCATGAATGTGTATAGATTTTCTACAATGAATGCTTGTAGCATTTGCTTATGCCTTATACCAAAAAGCAGTTTTTTTTACTGTTTTAATCTAAAGAGAAAATTTTTTTTATCTTGAGCCAAATGTCCATAAAATTTATGTGAGTGATTCATCAACTTTCAAAGTATACTGTTTTTACATAAAAATTGTCTTCTTGTTTAATATAAAAAATTATATTTGATATATTTAAGCCTATTTCTATTTATTGTAATTTAAGGAGGGCAGAGAAATTTTCCGTTGTTATTGTAACTATTTGTTTATTAAAATTACCTTTTGGTGTAGTCAATTAACAGACGGTTCACTTGTTTGTTGACAATTGGGAGAATTCATAAGTGAGAAGTTACAGTAGCTGTTATCCTAAACTGATAAGAATCCAAGAAATGAGGTACGTTCAAAAATCAAAATAAATGAAAAATCTGTCAAAAAATAATGCTGAACGGAGGTGAAAAGCTAAGCAAATTGTTCTTAAATATATGATAATAAAAATAATATCAATTATATTTTGTACAATTATAAACTGAATCTGTTGAGATTGTCGAGTAAACATACATATTAGAAACAAATTGAAATAAGAAAAAACATGGGCAAAATTTTGATTGTCAAGGTTTTAATATCAAAAATGGACAATTAACTATGATCATAATGATTAATAACAATATATCTATTATAGATCGAAGTTTTATATCTCATTCTTGAATACAAATCTCTAACAAACATTTTGTAAAATTCTCTATTGAAAAATATTACGGAATAAAATGGTGCAGAATAATCCTCTATCATTTTCATATTTTTCTTCTTTTTTTAAATTAATCCATTGACTTACAATTATCAAGTATTTTTTGCTCTTGTCTGATAGTTCCACTCGAAATATACAGGAGTAAGACTAGGGATAAGTGACAATGTTCAAAACAAGTTTGGCTTTCAGATGGTTCAGCATGTTATTTGTATTCTTTTTATTACAAATCGGCACCTCGTGGGTGTTCTGGTAAGTTGTAACGCCAATTCATTTTTACAAAAAAATTGGAATTTGCTTTTGTTCTTTTGTGAACTAGTAAGATTGATAAAATTATTGTTACCATTGTCGAAGTTGGGTATTTTACTATTTATGGAAAATTCGAAAATTGTACAAAGCATAAATCAGTACTAAAACTTCAAAACGAACTCCCTGGGACAAAGGCATGGTCTTGAAGAAAAAAGGAAATTCCGTTGTTACCGCCAAGCTTTCGACCTATAAGGCCATCAGGACAAAACAATCTTAACTAGGTCTACAGATTGACATATTTAACTTTTTTTACAGGCGATCTAAAATTTTCTTGAAGACTGACTCAGTCCTCATATTGCCAAAGACTTTTTGATCTGTTTCAGATCCAGGTGGCATCGATAACTTCAATCGCAAACCCAACTCAACAAATATTTTCATTATGCGAGTGAAACGAGTTATAATCAATCCTATGCCTCCACAGTTCTTACATCTAAAAAACCCAAGGACATTACCAAAAAGATTTTCTCGTACCAAACGTAAATTGGCTGAGCCCGGGGCCTTGAGTCGGCTGATTCTACATCGGTTAAAGGGACTCTGGTGCAGAAGTTGGCCGAGTGCAGCGGTATGCCTATAGCCAAGTCGGCTATGTTGAGAAGGCGAGTTCGAGAGTAACTCTGAGAGCACCCTTGCCATCATCGTAGGTGCTTTATGTGCGAGAACTCGTCTGCTACCGTTGTCGATTAGTTCGGTGAGAGCTCGTAGGGTAGACGAGTCTGAAGCCAGTGGGCAGTGCCGCAATGGCCATTCATACCCATACGTACTGTCGACTGCTCTGATTCGCTGCAGAGTGGAGAGCGAGCTGTTCTAGAACCAATAGGGACACCTAACGAGTACCGTGGTAATCAAAGATAGTCACCACTATAACAATTTCTTAGATACCAGGTTATTAAAAAAAGAAAAAAACCGGCGCTCATCACAATAAGGAAAAGGTCCCGGGTTCGAATGCAGGACTACTGGATTCGAACCCGACATACTTACAAATGGGCTTTTTTCAAAAACAGGTCCAGAACCTACAATTGGGTATTAAGATAAAATGTTAAATTCGTCTACCTCTCAAACATAGATAACAAACATCGTAAATCTCACCAAAACTGGCATGTACAGTGCTGCAGTTTGATAGGGCAAAATTCAGCGGGGTAACTGGCATCACACATCCAAACGACATCGCTATATTCGATGATGGCCCCATTTGTAGGTTTGCAGTGAGAAGTAAGACATAGCGAAGCAATTTTAAATAAATTCCAATACCAAGCGTTACGGAAAACTAGCCGTAGTAGACCTTAACTAATGACCTTCTACTTCTTAAAGTAAGATCAGAGCCAATTGAATTGAATAAACACAAAAAAATACAGTAGTCACAAGGTGGCAGTGTTTAGGGAACACCTACTTAGAACCCTCACCAATTACTATTTTTGAGAAGTCGTGTTTGTTTTTGTATCAGCCGTTTGGTTTCTAGTTTGTTAATTGTATGCTGTAGGGTTTTTTGAGGGCCATGCAGTTCGTGCTCATTGTCTTGTGGTGCTATTTTTAGTATGTCCGAATATTTTAGGACCAGTTGCTGTTGATATTTTGCAATACTTAAATCTAGGACTGTTCTTATGTTTTGTGCAGGTTCGGGTCTGTTAGTATGTCGACTGTGTTGTAGATGTGTAATACGGTAAGCATGCTATCAACTTACATGTATCGTTTGTTATTTCAGCGAGGAAAACTGTATAGTTGAAAGGCAAGGGAAAAAGGTACTTTTTGACTTTACGACGATCCCTTCCCTGTCTGGGTGGAGCGAACTTTCAGACACGGTGAGGGAAGTAGGCAAGTCCAAAGCGGCATTCCAAATCCAAAAGACCCTCCAGTTCCAAAGAGCGATATTTTTCACACTGTTGAACCCGCAACCGAACGGCGCGGGCTTTGCCGGCTTCAGGACCGACGTCCAGTTGAACTTGTCGAACTTCACGGCATTGGCCATCAAGCACAGAGCCCAGGGGCAGAACTTCTACTACAAAGTGTGCCTAAGGCACCGCGGTCTCAACAGGGAGCCGCACGTCTCCTACGAGCAGATATTCGAAGTATGAAAATTTTTGTTAAATGTAAAACATAAGGAAATTTCTAAAACAAGAATTTTTGTATAGGCCAATAAGGAATTTGGTTACACCTTTCTACCACTCTCGAATTTCTTGCCTTTCTACAGAGGGAAGAAACAGGATCCGACCAAAGTCGGCTTCCTCGACACGGCCAATATCACCAATTTTGAGTTTCAAATTTTTGGTGGGGTTTACCTACCTCTTAAACAGTCAGGAGCTTCCTCACTAGAAATAGATACAGTCGAGGCTGTTTGATGTTATTTCATTACAAACCGATGTAGTTTCAATTTTACAAATATTAAAACTTTTTAAAAATACTATTAATAATTAAATATTAGATTCTATTTTTATAACTTTTTTTAAAGACTAAAAATATCAAAGGATACCATCGCCTTTGCACTACCAGTGGTTTATTAGAAATTATGGAAATTTATGAAGAAAGAGATTTCTCATTTTTAGACTTTCGAAGACGATCATTTTTTCCTGTACATTCCCTTAACATTTCTTTTGTAGACCAGGGGATTTTGGGGTAATGAACCCACTTCAGAAAAGGGAGAGCGCGCGATTATGTATAATACGACATGGGTCCCTGGACACTCAGGGCGAAAGGCAACGAAAAAGTTGACATGTTGTCCAAAAACCCTGATTTGGCTTAGCATCCTGCCGCAAAAGAGGATACATCTTCAAATGGATCCTTAATGAGTCCAAAACTTGGTACATAGGTAAAACGCACGCGAAGAGATTCATAGAAGAACCATTCACAAAAATTACAAAAGAATTACTTGAAGGCAATCGCTTACGACCAGAATTCTGGTTGGAGTCCCTCCAGAGCACTGCCACTTATGAAAGCACAGGTTTCTGATAGGAGTACTGACAGAAGAACACTGCCAGGAAGAGGAGGAGACTGCAGAGCACATTTTATGTTTCTATGAAGGTCTATGTAGGTGCAGGTTCTTGCTACTAGGACAAAAAAATCACGAGTATGATTCTACATTAAGGGGCCGCTGGGGAAGCTTTGGAGGGTGATTAATAATCTGAAGCTGGCCAGTGAGTTATAAACGACAAGGGAGCACAATTCTGGTCGAGATGCAGTAAGCCTTGTACCCGCCTCTCTTAACCCCATCACTATGTGTAATACGCCACAATGGCATGTTGGTGATATACATTTTTCCATGAGGCGCCTGTGGGTCATATTTGTGGGCCCTATACGTACGTAATCGACATAGTGCCTCATCACGCCTGGAAGTTTGGAAAGATGTTTCCCATTGTTTAACTGTCTCTTTATTTTTCGTAATTTGTTAGACGTGGTTTGTTTTCACTGATTATCCCAATTTTCAATTAATTTAAGTTTGAAAGCAGACGTTATATTTCAGGATGTATTAAAACCGCGATGATGAGATTGTTCTGTGCAGCTTTTGCTGCGTTCCAGTTAAAAAAGTTAATTTATTCAAAGGTAGCTGATTTCCCTTAATCCCTCATGACTTGAAACAGAACTCCAAATGAAGGAAGCAGAAAAGCCGTTCTGGGATATTATTTTAAGTTATGCCAAATGCTCTGCACTAATGGATTTTTGGAGTACGGGTTCTGAATTGTTTGAAATGAACTATAAGAATCAGAAAATTTAATAAAGTTCTCAAAATTCATTTACCTCATTTATATAATAGAATATGTCTAGAACAAGAATTTCACAAACCTGGAGAGAAGCTTAAATCATTGCAAACCTGGAAAACGAATTGTCAACTCATAGTTATCACCAATTTCCGTTTCAGCTGTCTCTCTAAGGTTCTGGAAAGTATTATAAACCGGAGGTTGGTATGGTATTAGATTATATTTTTATAACTGAAGGCTGCTAAACCAAATCTGTGTTCTAAAGTATATCTCAAGCAAAAACAAGGGGCAGGAGTTGACCAAGAACGCTTCTAGTAAGGTGCCAGTTTACTCCACTTACTTCTTTGGATTCTTTCTTTTTGCGTAGACGCAAACAGCAGTGTAATGCAGGGGGTCGTCATTTTTGGGAGGAAGTGGGCAATTCACCGGATGAATGGAGTTGCACGTTTAAATATAAAAATGATCTAGCGGGTTTGGTCAATGATGGTTTAGTTTGATTAAAAAAGGCTAAATACTAAAAAATTATTTTTGTAATGGATCTTCGAGCAAAGAAGTCAGCCTTACATCTGTGTACCTTTTACATGCTGGTTTGATTGTCTAATAAATACAGATGGTATTTCTTGTGTTCTTTCAATTGGATTTTTCCTACGTTTTAGCAAAAGTTCGATTAGAAATAAATAAAATAAATACAATCGGCTTGAACGTTTCTTAGTTTCTCATGAAATTTATATTTCTTTGGCTGATAGCATTTAGAGCTTATCTGTGTAGTGTGGATTATGCATACTTGGCCCACGTCACGTTTAAAAAGAACGGATCCTTGCACTGCGGAGGCAGTATCGTCAACGAGAAATATATCTTGACATCGTGCTACTGTGTCGGATATTTTCACAATCGAAAATTCATCACGTACAACCAGTACATCTTCGTGGTGTCGGTAAATATGGAAGAGCACGAATCCCAGAAGAGCATCGTTGAAGACATGTTTCCATTCGAGAAGTGCACCATGCTTCAATACGGGGTGTACGTGAACGACCTAGGAGCTTACAAACTGATGAAGCCTCTCATGCTCAAAAGTAAAAAGTGGGCTATGACACCTCCTCCCAAGCGTTACCGAAATCGGGAAAAGTCATTTATCGATTTGATCGACGAAAGTGTTTCTTGCCGTATCTTCACAACGAACGGGAACGAAGTGTATCCGATCAAGACTTCGCTCTTGCCGAGGTACTCTTGCGCCGCCGGGATCTGCAACGAGTCGTACGACAACGACCTCTTGTGCAGGTACCTGACCGAACCGACGAAAAGCCACTTGAGGTGTTCCAAGACGAAAAACGACTGCTTGGCTTTTTCAGGTAGTCCACTCGTCTGCAACGGTATCGTCTGGGGTATCAGCTCATTTTGTTTAGGGAAATATCATTTTTTCGCTCCCTTCGACACATGCTACACGTTTTATACGGACTTATTATCAAATAGCTCACGTAAGCTTTTCACTGGCAGTTATTCGTTGTTCTTTTTGATTTTTGTAATTAATAAAAGCATATGAAAAACATACCTTGCCCGATTTGTTGATGATAATCTAACTACATCGTTATTATTATTAAGGTACCTACTTGATTATAATGTAAATACAAACTTCAGTATAATGTAGATTATACCACCATGGTTGCTTCCAGACCCTGATTTGAGTTTAGACTTTACCAAATAACGCAAACAGGACAATCATATATTTAGGAACAAGTCCAAAAATGATGTATTGTAGGTGCGGCATTCCCGTTTACCATTATTATGCAGCAGCAGCTTTACTACCGATGTAATAGCAATAACAAACTGCATATATATTTTAGTTCCGCTTTATAAAACAAAATCCTCCTGCACAGAACGGATCCGAAACGCCAAAAGAAGAAATGGATAAACTATAGAGGGGCCATCTCACAGTGAGCTTATGATAAGAGAACCCTTACCAAAACTGGCAAACTCGGTGATTGCTTAGTCATTGAGAGTTAGAGAGAACAAAACTCAGATGAATCGTAGGTCTATATACTGGCCACTGGCGTCTGGAAAACATCTACATAACATGGTATAATGAATGATGATCCCATTTGTAAGTTTTGCAATGAGGAGAAAGAAACTGCCTCCCACATCATCTTCGAAACAACGGCTCAATGGAGACACCCTGGGATACAGAAAAAAAATGACAACAACACGCAATGACTAATACTTATTAAGGGACTAGAACAAGTACAATAAGCCAGAAGGTTGCAGTGCTTGAGGAACAGATAAAACCCTACTTCCTAGTATCTATCCATCATCATCACCCCACTTCACAATATGCTCACCATTCATACTGATTCGCTGTCAGTGTTAGTGGTATTTAGTGGTGCTACAAAATCGTTTAGTTTCTGAGAGCTACAAATTTGATATCAATAACAGAAAACAGAATAAGAAAGGTAGGAACTGGAATCAGTAGTCCGGAGGTTGTGAGCTGTTGGTAGGAAGCGGTCTTGGTGCCCGTCTGCCGGTGGTGGTACGGGTGATAGGCACCCCCCCCCCATCGGTTTGTGTTTATGTGCTCTTGGATCCTTGGGCTACTGTGAAAACCTTCGTTTTTCTGCTTCCTAGGGGTTCTGAGCTACAGTTTATTGTTATTGTTTAGACGGACAATAATCCGGCGTTTGAGCGCCTTTTTATTTAAAAAAATAATTAACAGCTGGGATATAAAAGAAATGTGATTGTTGGAATCATCAATTTTATTAAGTTTTTTCTTATATATCCTCAGTATAGACTGTTACCGGTGAAGTTTTTCTATTAAAGTAATCCATTAACCATCCGAAAACCCCTCCGATGGTCATTCCGACGTACACGTCGCTCTTGTGGTTTCTGTAGAAGCGCACTTCAGAGAAACTCGCCCAAACGGCTATTTCCATGAGCAGAAGTTGCACAAGTCGTTTAAATAAGATGGACTCCCTGTAAGTTATTTTTTGTTCGATATACAGACACAGAAAACACATGGATTGTATGCACATGACGGAATGCTCCGAAGGGAAGGACAACCTCGCCATTTTTACGTCTTCTTTTCTTCCCAGGCATACAGGTTGGAAAGAGAAAAATGATGAATTTGCCGAGGTGCAATGTTTCCCCATATCCGGTTTGCAGATTTCCAAAAAATCCGGCCTCATCCTCCCGCTGCATATCTGCACGATGCAGATCAACGCTTGAGCCGCGAACATACCAAAAAGAAAAATAATTTCCGTGTTGTACATCTTGGTCAGGCACGTCAGGGGGCCGTAGAAAGCACCGCTTGACCCATAATTGAGCAGATCTACAATCGAAATCATAATTGCGGGAAGCATTATAAAGAGGAAGCACATTTGGAGGTAGTCGTATTTTCCTTTTTTCCCCACAATAGGATACTTAATGGAAAAATCGTCACAAACGATTTCACGTTCGACCGGGTCGAACATACCGTAAATAAAGGTGCTCAAGAGAAAAGCAAGAACCACCGAGACAGCTTCAAGAAAAATTTGAAGTATAACTTTCAGGAGAACAAGTCGTTTTATATCATAGTTACCCAGCCCGCATTTTTTGAATAAGCCGGCAGCATAATTTTTTAAACATTCGCAAAGCCTAGAAGTGGCTAACTGTTCCATGTCGTCTCCCATAACCATTTAACCCCAATCTTCAATAAACTGTATTTTCAGTTCCAATTCGTATTTTGTCTTATTGTAAACACGATAATGAAAATGTGATTCTATCTTGTCGCTGACATCTGTTAGTCGAGGGAAAACAAAAGAAACATTTGTTTCAAATATTAATCTCTAAAAACAGATAGTTCCTCTAATGGGTCGTGGAATAACAATAACTTTATAGGCCAGCGTCTCTCCAGATTATAACGTGTTTTATCCATGACAAAAGCAAAGATCGTCCCGATTATGTTCCCGGCTAAAATGTCACCCCAGTGGTTCCTGTTCGTATGCAGTGGCATGAAACCGATGACTATAGCTGCTATGGCGAATAGGCATTGTAAGACCCGTTTCAGAATGCCCGCTTCTTTATTTTTCATCTTCGTCTCAACATAATAACATAAATAGACCGCTACGTATGTCGATATTGTGGAATTTACCGAGGGAAAAGATGTCGTGGCGATTTTCAGTTTTTTGTGATCTTTACCTGAGCAATCGCTCTGTTCGAAGTAGGCCTTTTTTTTGGACGAGTCTGCATCGCACCCGTTTTTCGGCTGACAGACCTCGAAGAAGTGTGGCCGCAAACTTCCGACGCACGGTTTCAAAAGAAGGCAGATCGACAACACGCTGACACCACCGAAAAAGAACACAATGATGTTGTTGTATATGTTAAAAAAAAGTCTACGCTTCGCGTCTTTGAAAGTCACTTGTCTTGTAAGGAGTATCAGGGACTCGATAAAGGGGAAAATCAAAAGTGGAGCTAAAATGAAAACTGTTACCAGCACGTATTCACTTATAATTGCTTCTTTGTATGAATACGTCAAAGAAGAATCCGCGCAGAAAACGACCGTTTCGAATTTTGGGAATACTTTGACAAACGTCCAACAAATCCCTACTACTGCGATCAAGGAGAAAATGTCGAGGAGCAGTTTAATAATTAAACTAAGGTGTTTTTTCACTTTTTTTCCTAGAATCATCACTATTATACTTAAAATGTTAAGAAGATACGTATATGTTTGTGATAAAAACAAAACACACACATAAACATATGGTAATTATACATGTTTCAACACGTGTTTTTTAATTATTAATTACACATTATGTGTCACCCAAACGTTATTTTCTCTTTTTAACCCAATTTTGAATATGTTTTGTAGAAATGAGTAAAATTAGTAGTTTTTTCTTCTATTTAGATATTTTCCAATTTTGACTTTTCCATTGATATTTTTAATAGTTTAATTTCAACTTCTCCATTAATTATTCAACTTTTTTGACTTATTATTGATTTAATATCATCATTTTCATTTTAGTTTCGTTTTCCATTAGTAATTCAACTTTTACCATTTTCATTTAAACTTTTAAATTTACCATTCGTATTTTTCCCATTATTATTCATTCATCATCAATCATTTTCATTTAGACTTTTCCATTAATTATTCAACTTTTTTACTTATTATTCATTTAACATCAATCATTTTCGTTTTAATGTCGACTTTTCCATTAATTATTCAACTTTTACCATTTTAATTTAAACTTTTAAATCTACCATTCGTATTTTTCCCATTATTATTCATTCATCATCAATCATTTTTTCTTTTCCCCATTAATTATTCAACTTTTAAACTACTTACTAAACTTTTTATTTTAATATTCGGCTTTATCCACTTATTATTCATTTATGGTCATTTTTATTTTCCATTGATTATTTAACTTGTACCAGTTTAATTTCCAGTTCTCTATTAATTATTCAACTTTTTTACTTATTATTCATTTAACATCAATCATTTTCATTTTAATGTCGACTTTTCTATTAATTATTCAACTTTTAAAGTTACTATTTGACTTTTTCTGGTTTTTATATCTCTGTTTTCAATTTAATTTCGACTATCTCGTTCTAGATTTTTTAGAGACGCTAATTTTTTCATCCCAAGCAAGGCCCTACCACACATAACCCTAACATGAACTAATTAATTTAATCTTTCAATTTAATATTTTCCAACGTTTGTTGTTCAATTTTTTTTTTTAATTTTAACATCAAATGGAAAGGTCGAATACTAAAATGTTGCGAAGTTTAAATTGAAAT
This sequence comes from Cimex hemipterus, assembly GCA_039619505.1. Taxonomy (NCBI): domain Eukaryota; kingdom Metazoa; phylum Arthropoda; class Insecta; order Hemiptera; family Cimicidae; genus Cimex; species Cimex hemipterus. The sequence continues at coordinate 33,798,564 of CM077099.1, forward strand.
ACAAAAATCTGTAAAAGATGAAATTTTATTAACGTACTTTTCGATGTACATTTTCTATTTATATTATTTTATTGTCCATTTTCAATTTATTTTGTAAACTGGTACTTTTCTATATTTGGTACATATGAAAAAAAAAAGGGTGTGTTCAATTAAAAAATAACGGAGGGTGCTAAATGTTGCTATATGCCATGATTGGACAGATTTTCATGAATCTGAAGGTAAATAAAACTTTTTAAAAGCCTTTTTTTTATTGATAAAAATTTTTTTCGAATAGATTAAAAGTCTGGATTAAGTTGCAGAATCGTTCAACAAAGCACTTAACCAAAAGCTGTTCGTGACGTTACAACCTTGAACCTCTCACTAATTCGAGAACAAGTTTTCTTTAAAAACAAAAAAGGAAAAATTAATTGTTATAATTATGATTAATTATTTTTTAAATAATTAATTACAGATGGAAGGTTAACAAAGCAAGGGTTATCCGAAAGCTGAAGTACCCAGGGTCAATTCAAGTGGACTGTTATTGTTTATTGACCCCCGTTGCCGGGCTTCTGTCGCGTTCGGTTTATTGTCTTGATGTTTCTTAATTATTTTATTCCTTTAGTTGTACTTTTATTCGCGTTCCTCGGCGCAGATTTATTTTTACGTTCGTAAACCGACACACATAAACCAGAAACAGTCCAAGTTGCTAGAATGAATTCAGCGAGCAAGGTAAGTTTCGCCCAAAATCACTTTTACCCCTGTAAACTTCGATAATCAGTGTTGTTGTTTGACAGGTCGGAGAAATTTTCACAGCAGCAGGAGCGGCTTTTAACAAGCTGGCAGAGCTGACGCTGCAACTACATCCAAGCGCAGACTCACCGTCAGGGTACGAAGTCGTTTTTGGTCTGTTATATTGACACACCTTGCTTGTTTGTTTAGAAGTATGTTTTGTAGAATAAAATACTTCATTAGAACACTATTTGTTTCAAATAAGTTCCATGTTAGGACAAAAAATTACTAAGTGTTCTACAGCATGGATTTTATTCCAACTGCCAGAGTTGTTTTTTATTTGTTTACCGAAAAGATCCTGAATGCAAAAACCACACCTCCCCGAGGGTATTGCATTCCGTCATAAATTCATTTTCCAGACTGGGCGAATTGCATATAGAGCACTTTTCATTACCCTACTGTTAGACAACCACATTTACCATAACACTTGACATCTTATCTTGAACAAGATCAGATAGATTTAGACTGTCTATGTTTGAGTTCCTGAAGTCAAACCATGCATCTGTCAAAGCTGCAACGAATTTCTTTGGTTGATAGAACACAGCATTGGGACTCATTATAATGTATTTGGAAAATATGGGCTAAGAATGTTTTGAAATAAGAGTTCCATTTAATTCTACCTTCCAATGCGCGATCCAAGAGAGGTTGGAATTAACAATTTCTTTAACTGTACTATTGATAAACCTATAATCTGGGGACCTTAACGTTCTGAAAGCCTTTTTTTGTATTTACATAATTAAAATTTAGAAAGCTATAGTATAAAAAACTATATATGGATATTACTACTAATTATGCAGCACACCATTCCAAATGTCCACTCCATTAACACTGTAGGTGCAAAAAACAAGGAGTAGGTGCCGCCATTTCAAGCAAATATAGTGAACACAAATTCAGTTTAACAGAACGTCACGGCTAAACTTCTAGCAGTTGAAAAATCCCTAAAGCTCTATAACCCTGAAAGTAATCATATCATAATCTGTTCTGAGTCATTATCCACTTTAACCTCAATTCAAAATCTCTTTTCCCTAAATCCCATCATTGAAAACATATTACACTCCCCAAGGTACATACACCCAAAAAAGTCACCGTCATGTGAATCCCAGGTCATTGTGACAAACAATTGGCGAAAAAAAAGCTATAAAAGATGGTACTCCTATTTAACAAAACAATGCCGCAAGATTACAAAAACCATATAAAAATACGAATTTGGTCCCTCCAGAAAAATCACTGATCAGGCATAATCAATGAATTATCAGAGTTAAAAAAATGTTTGAAAACCTGGAAAAGCTCTATACGAGCATGCCGAAAAGAAGAAACAGCCCTTACTAGACTTTGCATTAGTCACACAAGACTGACCCGAGGACATTTAATGTGTAATAGCCCCCCCCCCCTCCCGAGTGTCAAAAATGCAAAGTAAGATTAACAATCAACCAGATTATCTGCAAATATAGCTTATTTACAGTAAAAGGACCAAACTTGGAATCCCTATAGACATTACAATTGTCCTTGAAGACAATGCTGACTCCACTTTAAAAAAATAATCCAGTTCTTGAAAAACACAAAACATTACAAACTGTAAAAACAAGCCAAACTATAACATAGATTCACTGTCTTATTTAAATTCCTAGCAAAACAAAAAAACCTTTTAAATTCTCCAATTAATTTCCATTAAATTGAGGGGATGGAGTTGTCCACTGGTCAAGGGCTTGTTGCCAGGGGTTTGGTGGTGCTCACCTGGCGGGGAGACAGGATCCCAGGGCAAAATGCCTCGGATACCCAAGGGATGTGGACTTTTCTGTAGGCAACACCGTAAATAGTCACCGTAAACGTCTTAAAATATATTAAAAGTACACAACAACTAGGGCAGCCCTCTGGGTCCGCTAAGTTTGGTGGTGGCAGTCGGGCTGCCAGCCTCATCCCTGTGCTTTTTGACCTCCCACTTTTCACTCAAAGTTGTAACAGGCTTAATTAACCATTAGGGTTGATTGCCATAAAAGAAAAGTTACATTTTATTCTAACTTTGCCCTCGTATTTTCTCATTTAGATGGCAAGTCATTTAATAAAATACAAAGGACAAACAATCAAAAACTAGGCTTAGGATGACAGTTGTTCATGGGGACTTGCGGCTTGTAAATTGTGCGATTAGGTTTTTTTAACTAAAAATTTGTCCTCCTATGACTAACATCTTTACAATTTCAAAATTTACATTACTTTAAACGACGAATAATTATTTTGTCTGTTTTGAAATTAGGGGTAAATGGACTGAGGAAGATATTGATATGCTGCAATCGGCAATAATCAAATTTAACGAAGACCTAAATCTTGTGAGTGAAACCATCAAAAGGAGGACAGTGTAAGTTGATACTTTTTTTTTTTTTTTTTTTTTTTTTTTTTCATCCGTTGTCTTAATATTTAGAAGGTGTGTCAATATGTCAACAATAAGGAAAGTCAGTTTTTTAATTTTTTAATTTTAATTTCCGATGTCGCTTGTTTCAGGTCCCAGATAAGATCGACGTTGAAAAAGAAGGCTTTCGAAGATGCTGGCATTCCCGTGAGCAGGCAGTTGGTCTCCTCGCAGCCGCAGCAGGGGATGCTAGGCAAGTCGGCTGAAGTAACGCTCAACATGCTCAACGCCCAAGAGACGGAAGTGGACGTCGAGGGAATGCACGAACACGTAAAATTAGAGTTTTCGTCTCACGAAGAGGTCAACACATGAAAAACTCCATTGTAATTTTGTCAAAAATTGAAAAATGTAAATATGAACGATTTTTTGTGTGCGTGAACTTTAATTGTATTTTAACTTAATTTTTGTTATAATAAACATATCTGAACTTATGAAAATTATTCATTTTTACCAAGTGTTTCTGGTCTTTCAGCCACTATATTATAAAATAAATAGCTGAAATTTAATGAGCAACTTACAGAATTTTATAGGATATTTATTTAAAGGTGTCTTTGGGCTTACTGAACAATATTTTAAGCCCATATATATTATTATTAAAGTTATTAGCATATCCTAACTTTGATTGGGGTTTAAATATAATAAAGTATAACAATTGTTTAAGCTGGATTTTTTTTGTTCTATAATTACGATGTAGTTTGGTCGTTTATAATCAGCCTGGTATATCTTTAATATCAGGCTTCAAGAATGCCCATTTTGTATGCCATGGAGCAATTCCTTTAATTTCTTCTACACTTACTGATGTAACTTTAAAAGACTTAAGGATGACTCCTTTGTCATGTTTGGCATAGTCAGCAAAGTGATGTAATAGTTGTCCCTGCTTACATGTTAAAAATTACAGGCAATTTTTAGTATCCTTTGAAATGAGACATTATTACCGGTGTTCCTCAAGGCTCTATACTTGGGCCCATCCTTTTCCTTGTGTATTCTAAATGAACTACTATTCCCCTTGGAGGAGATACAATAATACAACAGATTAGACGGCACACTTTGCTGCAAAGGCAGTTTCTGCAATTTGGAAAATTAAAATTAATCATGATAAAATATAAGCAATAATTTTCAAGCATGGACCATTGGCCAATAAAATCTAAATTGAAAGTATAATACATCAAAAACTCAGTTTTATATGTTAATGATATAGTGATTAAGGGAAAAGCAGCTATTCGCATACTTTTTGACTATGCACAGATGCCATTCCACTGACCAAAAAGTTTCACTGTAGATAAGTCAGATGATACTATTGTATGATTGACTTGCCTTGCACATTAGAACTGTACAATGTGACAAATATATTGGAATACATCAAAACCATTAAAAAATTTAAACAATGCAAGACTATTACCAGTACAACTTGCTACCAAATGAGAAACTGTAGCTTGGACGAAAGTTAGTAGTATGACGAATTCCCTCCAATAAAATTGTAACCGTAATTGTAATAATAACCAGCTGGAGGAGAGTTGGTAGGCTGAAATTCCAATAAACTATTTATTTAATATGTATAAATAAAATTTCAGTTTTTATGAAAAGGATGGCTTGTCATACAACCTCTGAAATATACAGTTGACTGTTTTATTATGATTTTGGTCTACCTAACCCCACTTAGCCTGTTAGGTGTATTTTCTACTTCAGAAGTTGGTCAAGGAAATCAGCAGTGTGGGGCACCAAGGTTCCTAGCACTTAATTTATAGTTATACCAAATTGAACAAGTCTAACCATACCACAGGTTCATTGAGAAATTCACAATTCTGAAATGTGTCTGACATACCAAGCCATCAAGAATGAGTGTACCGGGAGCCAACTATAGGTCCATCAACCGTTTTCCTCACAATACACATTTCACTTTTACGTTTCACACTAAATCATTATTTGTGAAAAATAATAAAGTTTTATATCTTATAAACTATAACCAAAACTTAACACATTGCTACAATCAGACAGGGTAATAATTAGGGGTTATAGGCCTATATATCAGGCCACTGCCATCTGGTTAAATACCGACCCAATATGAGCATATTCAATGATGACCTCATTCGTGGGGGAAAAGGAAACTGCCACAGGCATTAACTTATGCAAAGCATCCTTTCAATACAAACGTAACCTGGTTAGGGACAGTTGGATCCCTAACCAGACGCATCCTGACAATCCAAGAAAAGAATTTGCAGCAACAACACACTATGATGTAAAACTTAAAAATCCATAAATTAGGAAAATAATACCATTACTTGAAGAACACAAAATCCTGATTTCCTATCCATCGTCAAAGGACATCTCATAACCTCAGGCAATATGCCATGTTTTCAAGCGTAGACTGTGGCTATTGAACATAAGTGCCAAGGATTTTTTAACCTTAAGCAATGCCTATTAATCGATTCAAAAGTTGATAGCGGTTGTCAGTGATTATTTATTTATCGCAGGCTAGTAGTGGGACAGAAGGATAATGAATCATGTTGAAACATTGAATGCACATATTCGTAAATTTTGCCATAACAACACAGCCTCCTGACATCAGCAGTATTTTGAGGTTATCCCAAGGAAATTTAAAGGCTAGGTTTAGTTAACAGAAGAATAGCCATGTACTTGGACAACCAGGTAGTACTGAGGGCAATTATCGCATTGGTTGTAAAGTTAGCCATTTGGGGTTACATTAGGAGGTCAAATGGAAAACCAAAACTCTCGTCTGGGTACCAGGGCCCAGGACAATGTAGAGTCCAATATTGTTCAAGGGAAGTTTGTTTACCTATTGACCCTGAACACTTTTCATGGTATACCATGGTATACCTGCCAAAAACATTAATCCAACACGTAGTATATTAAAAATAAGTCCTTCAATTAATAGAAATATAGCCGAAGACAGAGAAATGCAACAATGTTCATCAAAGGACCATTGCAGAAACTTGTGGCAGAACTACTAAATCTAGGATTTGTTAGGAATAATATACTTCTAACCGGATACTAGAAATATATATATATACATACATAGTAGTGGTGCAAACAAGCCTGCGTAGATATAAACCAGGAGGAATAAGAACCTGCGGAACGTGTCTTCTGTCGGTGCAGTCTTCCTACATTCCTTCTCCTGGGGATAAATACATGAGCCCTTAAGCAAAATTTGGGAACTGGTAAAAAGCCCTAAAGTTTAATAAGAAGCTTTAGACCACAATGGAACGGTGGTGGTGTCGTAGCGGCCGACTCCTCGTTTAATCTACTTCTCAAAAGAAGTACCGATCGTGAAAAGGGGGTGTCGGCAGTCTCCCTGCATTGCAACCAGACATGGTCTTTTTTTTTTTAACAAACCGTAGGCACCCTGAGGGTTCATGTTCATATAACCTCATAGTTGAAATACCTTCGATTAAAAATTAAAAAAATAAAAGTAATAATAATAATAATTTCTACTGAAACTTATACAAAATAAAAGAAGGGAAAAATAGGGATTTCACTTGAAAAAAGGGATTTTTCAATATTTTAAACTTTCTTGCCTTCTGAAAGGCTTCTGTTTTCTTCTTTTGCGTGTTTCGCTTTTTTTTTATATACATTATTTTTTAAATAATAATATAATTAAAAATATCATTTGCACAAAATTTTTTAAATAAAGGAAAAAGTATCTCTTGAGGAACAAATGTCGATCCTTGGTTTTTAAATTATTTACATAGACAAATTGGCTTAAAAATCCATCTTGGATGTCCGTATTTATGCTTTTTCTTTTGTATCAACGTTGAGTGATACACTGAACGTAAGAATCTCAAAATTTTCTGTTTTTCTTACATAACTTTCTTTTGAGCCTGACTGAGCGTCAGGAATGCTAAATGACCCTTTGGACATTTGTTCGCATAATGACCTTTGCAACCACACTGAAAAAGAATAATTAATTAATAAATTGTATATTAAACATATATTTATATACAAAAATACTTACTTTATAACAAGTGACTTCCTCCAGAGGTTTAAGTCCACCTTTGACAAGAGGGCTAGATCTATTATCTTTATCATCGCCTATATTATTCGCACCCATCTGAATAATAAAAACACAAGATAATTTTTTTTTTAAACATTGAAATTGAATAGAATTACCTCGCTGTCTCTTATTTCTTGAGGGATCTTGTGACAGAATAAAGCCTTGTGACCAGTGTCGCCACAAAAGTGGCACACTATCACCAGCTTTTTGGGATCCCTGGCCGTCGCGTCTGCAGCCGGCAGTTCAAACCTAGGGCTAAACAAAACAAACAAAAAAACAAATTAAACCAGCTTATTAAAAGATTACTGATGAAAACTTACTGCATGAATTTGCACTCTGGGCCTTGGACACAAAGTCCGGCGAGGTAGTTCATGCAGAGCACGCGTCTGACATGTCGGTGCCTGCAGTTGGGACCATGCCTGCAAAAGCCTCGGTCATACCAGGGGCAGTCTTTCATTTTACTTTCGGGATCGATGTGAAGGAATGGACATTCTTTGTTATGACAAGCATCTTAAATTCAGGAAAAAATATTTAATATTTTGGATATTTACAAAACGAACTTAACCGACATAAATTAACTTTACAAGATGAAAATATGTACGATGATAAATTTTCTCTTCTGATATTTTTTAAACTTATATAATACAGTTTTTCCCAAACTGTACTACAAGGAGGCAGCAAAAATGTTTTATAAAAAAATATTAATTTTATTTTTCTATTTATTAAAAACCTAATCTCAATATGGTCACCCTCTGTTAACAAGAGTGCAATTATATATTTTATATCCCCCCACCCAAAAAAAAAAAAAAAAAAAAAAAAAAAAAAAATTCACAAGAAAGTTAGGAGTTTTGGTTTTTTATTAAGTAAAATTACAGATAAGCTAAGCGGTTAGATATATCAATGCTTTTCTGAATTGGAAATGAATTACTAAGTTAGATGGACCGTTGATTTAAACTTGGGGGTGCTGTGGGAAATATTTCAAGAACGCCGGAAACAGAAAAAGTTTGGAACCGCTTTTACAATACATAATTTTTCCTTACAAATTGATATTTATGTGTACTATGTAATACTTACAAATCTACTGATACTTACTAAACCTGGAATAGAAATAGCATTCGGGCATTTTTGTCATGTCGTATTCGTGAAGAAATTCACAGTGGTCTCCTTTTTTGCAAAGACCCCTGAGCCAATGCTTACACACGATAGTACGATCGCCCCTGACATGCCGTAAGGGGCAGGCTGAACCTTTGGCGCAGCTTCCTTTAGCATAAAACTCACATACAGCGACAATTGACTCTTAAATAAAAACATAACAACACAGTGAAATTAAAGATGAAATCATGGATATTCGGGATTATATAAAATATTTAGTTCAAATTTTATTTTTAAAAAGATTTACAGAGGTAGTGTTATTCATTGGCGGTGGCCGAGTTGTTAGGCCATACGACTTGTGTTCTATAAGGTCTTGGTTCATTCCCAGCATAGACCTTGGACTTTTGTTTTATTATATTTGAAAAAATAGTAATGCAAAGTTGTAAGACTTCTCGCCAGTGACACCCAAGTACCAAGGGTTAATTGTTTAAACTGAAAAAAATATATAATTTGACCTTTACCAATTATCTTGGACTGTCTATAGCTGGGATAGATTATCAAAGCGCATTTCAGAATTTTGCAATCGTCAGCATGGATTCGAACTCAGTGAACAACACTGAACATAACGAAACGTTGAACTACACTAGACAGACCAACTCAGTATGGGATAGGCAGACTAAACTGATCAGTAACAATCAAATTTCAGGTTCATCTCACGAAAGAAAACATGGAGAAATTTTGCAACAAATTGTTCTTCTCAAAACATAAACCATTATATATTAATCCATTGGTTTAGTGGTCTAATTGACTATGTTAATTATTTCAAGTAGATTCGTTTTATGTAAGGTCTTGGTAGAAATAAAAAATGTCATGACGAGATAAACCATTCTTTTCCATTTCATTTAATGGCCAGAAAGGACCACAATCAGAGAATATAAAGTTAGGGTTTTAAGCCTGGTGTGTCAAGACTTTCGTAACTTACATTTTTAGGTGAACCATTAAGTACTAGGTTGATAGTAAACTAGAAAAAGCTCAAAGTGCATAACACATTTTTTTCTTCTTTCTTGCCACCAACATATCTCCCAAATTGACCGTTTGGGATATCTTACCAAAACAGGGGAGATGGCCTAAGAAAGGTGTCCATCCACATGTTTACTGGATCTTATGGTCATTTAAAATCCCTAAGAGCCAATATGGTCTAAAGCTTTCCCCTTAAGCCAAGATAGAAACCAACCCAAGCACCCACCAATCGCTTGAGCGATTCCTTACCATGGTATAATTTTTTTAAAAACTGGATCTGTGTATCTGTTGATGCAAAAATGGTTCATAATAAAAAATGAGATCAAAGAAATTCACAGGTCACATGGAGGACATTCCATAATTTCCACCATCCTTCGCCGGACATTCCAGACATCAAGCTTTCTAAGGTTCTATACCAGCATGGTATAATTTGAAACTAATTGCAAGAGATAATTTGCTACATGTAGCATATGAATCCTGGCTCACATTCTGGACTGAAACATCATTAACCAAAAGGTACTACGTCGTTACCCTTGTGAGCTATTAAAGAAAAGTCTCAAAATGAACGCTTTCTTTAAACTATTCTCAACAGATCTCCTAAACTGGCCCTTCAAGGCACCTGATTCAAACACCACTAGGTCGCATGGAAAAGGTGTGCAATAGGTGTCAACCTTTCTATCCTGGATTGTGGAGACATCTGACATCCCAGAGGAGCCGGCTAAAACTCCCCCCCCCCAATACCAAAACCAAGGCCTACCATTTTTTACTGCCTCTTACTAAGAAGCAAGAAATGGTTTATAATTAAAAAGGAGTCCCAAGAGGACCACGCAACATTTTGGATATTTCATATTTTTACACGGTCTGTAGTTTCTATATGCAATGCTTCCAAGCTGTGTAAGACAAAAAGTTATACTTATAAGTTAATTATACAAATATAATTACGAACTACGGATGTTTGAACATAGTTGATTTATAGTTGAACATAAGAACTTAGTTGGGGTTGTTAAATTGGTATAAAAAGAAAGCCCATGAATAGACCATTGATCATGGTGAAACTGCCACTGAACTATATGGCTCAACACAATATCCGACAAATTAAGTCAGATGTCACCTTTGATTATTCTAACTTCAGAGGTGGTTGTGGTTTCAAATTCTGACATTTCAAACTCACCAGGAGAAAATTTATCATGAGCAAAAAGATCCTGCACAGAAATAACAATGACCTACCTCTTTATATGGAGAAGCATGTTACTTCATCACCTTGTCTCAACACGACATGGCACAATTACACAGAAGACAAACACTTTGAGCCCTGAAGATGATTTCAATAAAAGATCGAAACGTTGGCACGATAAAGAAAATATTTTTCTGATACCTACATCACACCAGATCTCACGATATCTGAATAATTACTTGTCTAACTTGTTTACGGTTTAGGCTTTTTAGTACTTAAGTGTGTTTAATTTCATCAACTCGGACCAATCTCACTTCTAACTTTTGCAATTTTTGTTCATACTCAAAGAATGAGGCAGATCAACCGTAAAAGATGGTTAAACAAGTAATTTCTCAGATTTGTAACCCATTTTTGACAGCTTTCTTAGAAGGCTTTCAGCTAATTCATCTCCCATAATGCCTGAGTGCCCAGAAATCCAAACAAAACAGCTTTTATGTCCTGTTGGAGAAGTTTCAATGCCAAACAGATATCCTGTACGATGGAAAAAGGATCTTCCAAGGATCAGATGGCATACAAGGATTCAGAATAGTGCAATGCATTTTGGACACTCCACTATCCCTAGGAGATGATTTATCAAACAAACAGAGGGAACTTTCACTTAAGAGGGAGAAACAGATTTTTATCATCTTCGATCATTTCATCAACTTCAACAGTTGACCTGCCAATCTGGTTTGTGTTTGTTGCTGGTGAAAGACTGATCATTGAACTGGGCGAAACATGTCATCGGATGATACAGCTCAACACCATATCTGGCAAATTAAGCATGTCACTTAGTCATTTCTGATTATTCTAACTTCAGAGGTGGTCTTTTCAGACAAATTTTGACATTGCTAAGTTGCCAGTATAAAATTTACCAATAGAAAAAAGACTCTGTTGAGAAATAGCACTGACCTACCACAAAATATGGAAAAACATGTTAATCACCTCCAACCATTTTACCAATTTTAAAGGCTGGTCTGTCTAACTTATTGTTTAGAATTTAGGTTTATTAGTATTTAAGTGTGTTTAATATCATCAACACCGATTACTTTAACTTCTACCTTGATCCAGCTTGGCATTTTTGTTCATACACAAACAATGTGACAGACCAACCATAAAAGATGGCGAATCAATTCTCTGGGTGTTTCTGATTTGCCCGGAAGCAAAATTTTATCATCTTCGATCTTTTCATCTACGTCAATAGTAGACCTGCCAAACTGGTTTGGGGTTGTTGACTTTGTATAAAAAGGCCTAGCAGGTGAAAGACAGATCATTGAACAGGGCGAAACGGTCACTGAACTATTCAGCTCAACATGATATCCGACTAGTTCCAGAATTTTGAGATTCCTATCAACAGTTCAAGTCATTTGAGTTACAAGTGGCTACCCCTGATACATTACTTCACTATCTCCAGACGATGATTTATCAAACAAACAGAGGGAACTTTCACTTAAGAGGGAGAA
>CM077099.1:33810542-33860212 GCA_039619505.1 Cimex hemipterus
TGTTGCTGGTGAAAGACTGATCATTGAACTGGGCGAAACATGTCATCAGATGATACAGCTCAACACCATATCCGACAAATTCCAGATTTTTTGAGCTAGAAGAATTCCTACCACCAGTTCAACACATTTGAATTACAAGTGGCTACCCCAGATACGTTATCTTTCCTAAATTATTCGTGCTGATTATTGTAACAATTTGAAAGCCTGGCCATTCTTAGCGTGTCATTTCCGTGTTTCCAATGACAATCGCATTCATGAGGCTTAATCATTAGAGAGTAGATTTTGGGTTTAAAGCGGACCGACACTCGTCGTTTATGTATAAAGGGAAAATTAAGATATTTAATAACGTAACTTTTGTAAACTTACTGTCCATCCCTGGAAAGGGAAGCGGTAAAGCGCCATGCTGCTCTTCCAGAGCGATTTCTATGTCGAATTTTATGTTTTCGACGTTGGCGACAATAAACTCCATATCCGGTTTTGTATAGAAAGAACGTCGAACACTGGGACACAGGATTATTTTCACTTCGTCAACATTTCGCCGAGGGAGGAGAAAACAAACAGCACTGCGATGGATCCAGAAACCTAAGTAGTGCCTCCGATAAACAAATGTAGTCGGATGACTGTGAAGGGCATGGCGTATTCCGACGCTGTTGATTTTCCTTGAAGAAGGCCGGAGTAAAATTTCCCCCTTTGTTAAAATAAAACCAAAACAAAAAATAAACAATATTAAACTTTATGAAACGCTAGTGATTCGAAGGAGTTTCAACTTAATAAAGTGACATTTGATTATATTTCGGTATCGATTCCATCCATCGTTCTTTTGCTACCTACTGTAGGTTGCTGGTTTTGAAGTTTTCGACGCCGGTTTTGCTTTTTGAAGTCAACAGAAACCAGATGGAAACACCTCTGAAGATAGACCTCAAAGAGGTCAAATTCAACGTTCAACGTGCTCTGTACGACTGCACTGTCAGGGGGTTGCACCACAGCGCCAAATGGTAGTTGTTCAATAATATTTTTAAAATTTATTTTAATGTGTGGTGATTAGTGACCGTTAATCGATAATTATTTGGAAATCGTGAGATGCGGTCTGGTGTGATGATGGTTACAGAAAAACATTTTCTTTATCGTGCCGACGTTTCGATCTTTTATTGATATCATCTTCAGGGCCTGGGATTTACAAACATTGTTTACATTTAGCAAATACATTTTGGATGTGGAAAAGTGAATTTATACAATGCAATATACAAAATATATATTTTTTTTATATATTCAACCAAAGTATTTCTAATCACTCAAAGTGTTTGTCTTCTGTGTAATTGTGACACTCTCAACATGACACGCTATAATGACACAATTACACAGGAGACAAAGTTTTTCCCAGCTTCATTTTTTACATTCTGTTGTTTCTTTCCTTCCAAAATTTGTTAGTTTTTTTTGCCCCATTTACGTAAAATTTCTTTATAGTTTTTTATGTATTTCATTTGAACCCTTCTGCGGAATAGGAATCCACAGTATTAACGATTATCTCAGACATAAGGACAAAAAGAAAATAAGGGAACTCTGGAATCCATTTATTGGGCATAAACAATCCAAGAATTTTCTAACCAATTTCGGAAAGAAAGAAATCACAAAATGTGTCTAAGGAAGCAGGAATAGACTGCGAATCCTAACAGGACACTGCAGATTAAATGGACATATAAAGAAAATTGGAGTAATCCAAGATGGCACATGTAGATTCTGCAAAGAAGCAGAAGAAACACCAACACATCTACTAACAAACTGCGGTTTAACATTAGTCTGCAGGAGGAAATGTTTTGGGATGTACAATGTGACCATAGTAGAGCTCCAACCAATAAAACCGGCCCTATTAACAAGTTTCTTGATGAATTAGGACTCATCGATGTGCTTTAGGCAGGGAACAGGGGATACAATAGCTCTTAAAGGGAGCAGTATACACACCCTGGAAACTTTCAATCAATCATCTATTTTATTTCACTTTTATTAAGTATTCATTGGTTGTTAGTATGTTTGTTTTGTTAAATTTCTATTTTGCTTCTCACAAATACACCTGCTACTATTTTTTTATACACTCTGCCCAGCAATACTTTACACCTTGTGGCTACCCCATTCTGTGAGGGCCAGTTTAGGGGATAGTCTGTTGAGGGTAGTTTAAAAAAAAAGGTGTTCACTTTGAGACTTTTCTAAAATAACTCACAAGAGTATCAACGTAGTACCTTTTGGTTAATGATGTTTCAGTCAAGAATGAGCCAGGATTCATATGCTACATGTATCAAATTATCTGTTGCAATTTAGTTTCAAATTGTACGATGGTGGTATAGAACCTTAGAAAGCTCGATGTCTGGAAATCCACAAAGTGGTTTGTTGTGATGGTTAGGAATGGCAGAAATTATGGAATGTCCACAAGTTAATTGTGATTTTCTTTTTTTTATTATAAATCATTTTTGCATCAACAAATACACATATCCAGTTTAAAAAAATATACCATGGTAAGGAATCGGTCCATGATGCTTGGGTGGGTCTCTATTGGCTTAAGGGAAAAGCTTTAGACCATATTGGCTCTCAGGGATTTTAAATGACCATAAGATCCAGTAAAGATGGCTGGCACACACGCACACCTTTCTTAGGCCATCTACCCTGGGTTTTTGGTAAGCTACCCCAAAATGCCAATTTGGGAGATGTCGGTGGCAAGGAAGAAGAAAAAAAATGCTTTATGCATTTTGATCCTTTTCTAGTTTACTATCAACCTAGTACAGCCAAAAATGTAAGCTATGAAAGTCCCGATACACCAGGCTTAAAACCCTGACTTCGTACTATCTGATTATGGTCCTTTCTGGCCTGGATGGATGAAAAAAAATGAAATGGAAAATAATGGTTTGTGTTTTGAGAAAAACAATTTGTTGCGAGATTTCTCCATGTTTCCTTTGGTGAGATGAACCTGAAATTTGATTGTTACTGATCTGTTTAATACGCCTACCCTCACTGGGTTGCTCTGTCAGACATGCTTCGGCATTTCACCACGTTCAGTATTCAGACTCAATCAAGATGGCAAAATGCTGAAAGTGCATCGATATGATCAATAATGAATCAATTTCAACAATGCTTAAATTTGTTGAATGCAAAAAAAAAAATGTTTAATGTTATAAATTTTGAATGCAAATGTCTTTTATGAAAAATGACTTAAATGAAGATCTAATAAATAAATATATAGGTACAACAATAATTTTGTCTTTCTCTGAAACCTTTAGACAGATTTAGCAATGTATTGTTTGTGGTGATTGTCTATCTCTTATGTTTTTTTCCAATTAAACAGGTGCATTAATTTTTAGAATTTAATTGATATTGGTCTGGAAACCGTCCAAAATGGAGCTTTCATTGCTAAAGTGGGCTTTTGGTTATCATATACAGCAAACATACATTTAGTCCTCATTTATTCAGTGAATATATTCTGGCCTTTAATTTCATCCTAAGTGACTGAAAACAGTTAAAAAGTTTAGACGTACTGTGTAAAACCATTTCCTCAGGCAATACCTGGATCAAACTCAGTGACATTCTTCATGTACCTGGCTCAAATAAAATTCTATATTAATTTTTAAGATTGTAAATCTCTTAACAATTCAATTTTTTTTTGCAGTTGTTCTTTTGTTAAATTAATTATTTAAATTACCCATAAAGAATATGTATGTAAAAAATATGTTTCCAGGTTGGCTGAGATTTGCCACTGTTTAAAAAACATTAAAAGTGACATCTATATACCAAAAGAGCCAGTTGTCATACCTGAGGAATATGACAACTATATTCTCGCTAAGAGTTATTTCGATTTAAAAGAGTACGATAGGTAATTAGAGAAATTATTTAAAAAAAATTAAATTAAAATTTAAAGTCAGAAAATCATTTTTCTAGGTGCGCGTTCTATTCGTCAAATTGTAACTCGCCTTGTATTAAATTTTTACATATCAATTCCAAGTATTTATCGTTGGAAAGGAAAAAAATCGACAACCTGACTGAGCTGTTTTGCGGCCCCGAGCCGAAACTTTCATCAGAGCTCCAACATCTTTGTACAGAACTTAGGGCGTTGTACGTCAAGCAAAAACTCGACAGTTACTGTATGTACTTGTACGGTGTTGTTCTCAAGCGGTTAGATTTGCTCGACGATGCAAGAACCGTTTTGGCCGAGGCTGTCAACTTGGAGCCTCTCCATTGGGGTGCTTGGATGGAATTGGCCATGCTTACTACTGACAGGACCAAAGTATGTTTGAACAATTCCAAACGAATGAAAGGATAAATTTAATTTTTTCTTTTTAGTTGAGATCTTTAGTTTTACCTACTCATTGGATAAAACATTTTTTCCTGGCTCATACGTTTCTAGAGCAGCAGATGAATGATGAAGCGCTTGAAATTTATTATGAAATGCAGAAATCGGGGTTTTCTGAAAGCACGTATCTTCTAGCACAGATTGCTATTGCTTACCACAATAAGAGAGGTTGGTAATAACAATATTTATTACTTTTTTTTTTTTTTTTTTTTAAATTAATGGATTTATTTTTATAATTTTTTGTTTAGATGTAGCCGAAGCAATAGACACGTTTAAAAGGCTCAGGAAGCTGGATCCGTATAGGTTGGACAACATGGATGTTCTTTCAAATCTGTTATATGTACGTGAAATGAAAGTAGAACTTGCATATTTGGCACAAGAGGCTTCTGAGATTGATAAGTACCGAGTGGAGACATGCTGCGTTATTGGTTTGTTCCGTTATTATTAGTAATTATAAACTGGTCTTCTCACTTGGGTGTGACGACCCCGGCTTAAAGCAATATGGAGGGGGGGGTGTCCATAAACATATAGAAACAATACAACAAATTAAAAACAAATAAACAACACAAAATAACAAAAGGGCAGTGTTACTTAGCTGGCCAGGTATTGTTTAAAGGATTGTCAAAGTATTGGGTTGTCCGGAAAATAATGCAGGATTTTGGTATTAAACAAAAAAAAAGAAACTAGTTACTTTAAAGCAATGTTCTTTAATCAAAATAATTTCCCATACTCTCAATACATTTCTCCCAACGTGTTGGTAACTTATTAATTCCGTCTGAGTAGAATTCAGAATTTTTAGAATTGATAAAGTCAATAAATGCATTTTCCAGTTCCGTTTGATTTTTGAATATTATGTGTTGTAAGTAGTGGTCCAGGTGTCTAAAAAAATGGTAGTCAGTAGGCGAGAGGTCCGGAGAGTAGGGTGGGTGAGGCAAAGTTTCATAGCCAAGCTCCAATAATTTTTGTGACGTTACACGTGACACATGTGGTCGAGCGTTGTCATGCAACAAAATGGGCCCTTTCCGATTGACCAAAGAGGGCTTCATTACTGCCAATTTCTGATGCATGGTATTAATTTGGTTAGAGTATGATTCAGCATTGATGGTTTCGCCAGGATTTAAGAAGCTGTAGTGTATTAAACCAAATGAAGCCCACCATACCGTAACCATTACCTTTTTTTGATGAGTTGGGGGCCAACTCAATCGCCTTGAGGTGGTCAGCGACGGTCGTTTTACTGACTTTGAGTTGCTCTGCAAGTTCTCGAACAGTTGTTTTGGGGTTTTCTTCCACCACTGATCGCAGAACATCATCATTAAGAGAGGAAGGCCTTCCACGACCTTCTTCATCTTCAAGGCTGAAATCTCCCTCCCGAAATTTTTTAAACCACCTTTGCACAGTGCACTCATTAACACAACCCTCGCCCCAGACTTGGTTAATGTTTCTAGCCGTTTGGGCTCCGCTTCGGCCGAGTTTAAACTCGTAAAAGAAAATCGTACGAAATTCTCGCTTTGACATTATAAGGATGACTGAATTATTTCCAAGTAGCGGAATGCTACAGAGGTAAACAAACAATATCATTTGGAAGAGGATTAATAAGTGTTGACATTCATACAAATGAGTAATCCTGTAAACGTAAACAGAATATTTTATATAGATTTTTTTAAATGAAAACTTAAAATCCTGCATTATTTTCCGGACAACCCAATAGTTCGGCACGAAACTTTTGGCATGAGGATATTTCAGGGTGAGCCGACCAGTTGTTCGTTTTTTTGTGCCATCAAAGTGTTTTGTGGTGTTTGTTTCGCTCGATGTCGACTCGTTTTGTCTTGAGTATGAGAATGAACCAGGGCTTATCTGTACGTACCACAGCTACAGATTTTTATGGGATGCTAAAGATAAGACAGGAACAAGCATAAGAGAGAAGATGCGCGGAAGGAAATTAGCATCAAAATCATCAGGATAGGACAAACTGTCTGATCTATTAAAGCGAAAATGAAAACTAATGGAGTTCAGTGACAAAATAATTGATCCACCAACGGCGTTTTTTTCTGTTTTACATAAAGTATCGCCATGGTAGCAAATGCTGATGCACCAGTTTGCGTAGTTATAAATGGCACGTTTGTCTCGTGCAGATGATGGCTCATTTTCTTTTGTCTTATAGAGCTGCTTAAGACGGCGTTTCACAAGCAATTCTCGCGTTTAGTTGTGGGAGGGATTTTTTTTCACACAGTGAAAATCCAGCTTTAGAATTGTGCACATTGAAAGTTGCAATGCCTCAAGAGCTGTGGCTTAACCACTTAATTACATCGAAAGAATACGTAAATGATCCGATGCAGAAATTGTAGATTATCCTGATTGTTCGCCTCATTGCCTGCAACTAATTGCTAATTTAACTTCCATATAAGCTGTTCTAGTGTCTTTAAGGGTTATTAAATCATTAACGTTTTATTTTTATTTTTTTTTGCTCAATGTCAACGACAAGAATTTTTTTTACAGGAAATTATTATTCGTTAAGAATGGAGCATCAGAAGGCTGTGGTATACTTCCAAAGGGCCTTGAAATTAAATCCTCAGTATTTATCAGCATGGACGTTAATGGGCCATGAGTATATGGAAATGAAAAATACCAATGCAGCGATTCAAAGTTACCGTCAGGCCATAGGTAATTTATTAATATAACTGTTAGCCCAATTAATCAAAATTTTTATTAAAATGGTATTTAGAGGTTAATAGGAGGGATTATAGGGCGTGGTATGGTCTCGGACAGACTTACGAAATATTGAAAATGCCATACTACAGCCTCTATTATTATAAGCAGGCACAGCTGTTAAGGCCAAACGATGCCAGAATGTTAATTGCCCTAGGTGAAACGTACGAGAGGCTTGAAAAAATTCAAGAAGCTTTGAAGTGTTTTTACAAAGCGCGGAATGTCGGTGATATCGACGGATCTGCTATACTTAAACTAGCCAAGTCAGTTTTAATTCAATTTTAAGCCTTTTGGGTAAAATAAAAATGTAATTGTTTTACAGACTTTACGATAAATTGGGTGATTCTGACCAGGCCTGCTCAGCATTTACGGAATTTGTTAACGAAAACGATCAAGTTTTGACTGCTGACAACAAAACCGAATTAAGTCAGGCGTACAAATATTTGGCGAATTATCATCTCAACAAGAACCAGCTCGACCTCGCTTACAGCTTTGCCCAGAAGTGTCTTAACTTTGAAGAGGTAAACTTTTTCAAATTATTTACAAAAACTTATATCTTATTTAATTTGTTTCACTTTTTAAGACAAAGGAAGAAGGGCAAAACCTGCTTAAGACGATATCCCAAAAGACTGGGCAAGACGAAGAAAAAGAAATGCAAGTAACGTAACACTCAGTGAAACCTGTCTGGAATCATTTTCAGTTAATGAGGAACTAAATATAGTTTTAATTTGATCAAAAGTGATATGACTGACACTCAAATATTCAAAATGTGTATTGTCAAAAGTATTTTGAGTTAAGCCAGGATGTAAAAACAAGTGATATTTTTTATTATACTAAAATTGTTGATAGTCATTTTAATGTAATATAATATTGCCTCTTCCTGTTTTAAATTATTTCAGCTTTATATAGGTCTAGTCTATCTACGCCAGCAACACACATTTTCTTGAAGAAAAAATATCTCTTATTTAAATTCAATAAGGTAAGTTTGCTTGTGAATTATTTAAATTGAGAGTTGATGATATTGCAGCATATTTGCTCATAAGTATCAGAAAAGAAGCTTGTATCAGCAGCACAGTTGATAGATGGCTCTCAGAGGATCTGTAGAAGAGCGATCATCCTATAACAACAATGGATGCTGTAATGTTTTTTTTAAACAGATTAAAAAAAAAGGGACAGTGGTGAGAGGAGGCATGGAAGAGGACGAAGCTAAGCTTCCAAATATGCCTGAAGAACTAGGGCCGACACTCTTGTTGACGATTGTAGACACCTTGCCACTTTCTTTTTCTTTCATCAAAAAATAATACAGGAGTGCTAGAAAAACACTGACATTTGGGTGAGGTCATTTATTTATTAGTTCATTCATTTTTGTGCATGCATGTGCAGATTTGAGCTCGTATAAATCAGTAAATCCTTATTATATAGATATTTATATAGATCAATATGTATAAGCTGATTTGTATAGTATTTTTAATGGTATGCACTTTTAGTCATTTTGACAAGTTTTGTATTTTGTATTACATTTTTAAAAACCATGTTGCTGACCACTCAGTTACCGCGTACCCCAAAGGAGAACATTAGGAGGGCGTAGGTGGCCACAACGGTTTGGGTGCTCCAGTTGCCCTGCATTCAAGCCCGATGTATAAATGTTTTTTTTTTTTTTTTTTTTTTTTTTTTTCAAAAACACTGGTACCCTGAGGTTTCAAATAGCCTCGTAAAAACTAATTAATTGCAATTTGTTTTTATTTAATGAATGAGTCCAATTTGATGATTTATTTCTACCATTTGATTCACTGATGGACAAAATTAAAGCACCACTCAATTTATTTAATTTAAAATTAAATCCTTTGTCTTTGTACAGTAGTTAGTTGCAGGTAATTAGAAGCCAACCTGGTCAAAATAAACAAAAAATGCTTTGTTTACTTTATTTACTGTGGGACTGATTAAACTCATTTACACACAAAGTGGTATTATGCTCTTCCGTTCTTCTACACATAAAAATCCCTTTCAGTTAATCCTTTCCCTTTATAGATTTCATATGATATGATCAACCTTTTTTCAATGGCTCTGGTTAGGCATGTTATTGACTATGACAGTGTCAGGGTCATAACATTAATAGAAGGTGGATACAGCCAGCGTGAAGTCACCAGGTGACAGTGTAAATCACTCTACAATAGGAAGGGTTCTTCTGCACTTTACAAATACGTTATTGGCGACACAAGAACAACAAAGAATCTGATAAGACAAGTCCTAAATGTTTAGATTTACTCCAGGACTGTAAGAAGACTCAATGAAAATCAACTCAGGGCCTTGTACCCAGCACCTAGACCTCTTCTTATCACAGCTCAGAAAACGTCCAGGCTTAAATTAACACAGGAACTTGTGAATTAGATGTTGGCAGATATGGGATGAGTTCTCATTATAGATGAGGTGAAAGTTGGTTTCAAATCTTTAGATGGGGGGGGGGGTTCAAATTTAGGAGCTCAGAAGTAAGGTGCACCCCATGCTGTACGGTTCCTCACGTGGTATTCCATGATGGATCATGGATATAACAAGGTGGCATTTCCTTGGACTTCTGCACCGAATCAGTTATTTTGCCAGGAAGATCCTTTCTTTTTTTATGAGGGTTCGCAACAGCAGAGGTCATATAAACCCTCAGGGTGCTGGTGTTTTTGAAAAAAACAAAATATTTGTAAGTGCCCTAGAAAATCTTAAAAGAGGTTGGTTACACTGACAAAAAACTCCTCATAAGGTCAGACAGCCAAGCAGCTATTAAAGCACTGGCATGCACAAGGATTACATCAAAATTAGTCAGTGAATGCATCCAAAATCTCCAAAACCTGGGGGAACACAACAAGGTAACGGTATCCTGGGTGCCAGGGCACAGGGGAATTTTGGGTAATGAAGAAGCAGACAGACTGGCCAGAGGAGGATCCGCAAGACCATACATAGGCCCCGAGCCTATCCTTGGGATATCCAAAACAAACGTAGAATCTTCCATCGCAGAATGGATCCAAATAAAACAAAGAGAAAAGTGGGTAAACTCTAGCAGTGCTAGACACAGTAAACTCATAATAAAACAACCCTCACCAAAACTAGCAAAAACACTACTACAATTCTCAGAGGGGTGGTTGTACTACTAACCGGCCATTGGCATCTGAAAAAACATCTACATAACATGGGCATATACAATGATGATCCCATTTGTAATGAGGAGGAGGAAACAGCCACTCATACCATCTTCGAATGCGAAGCAACGGGTCAACGGAGGTTCAATCTGATGCATAAAAACGACTCAGAGAACCACATTGAAGCTACAAAAGCCAATGACTTGATACTTCTGAGAAAAAGGATCGAGTCTATTGACTAAACCAAGGAACTAGGAAGGTACAATAAGCCAGAAGGCTGCAGTGCCTGGGGTACACAAACCCCGCCTCCTGGTATCCTTTCCCACCATACCTTAGCTTACAGTGATGAGTGCCTTGTCAAAGACTAAACCTTGCAGCCACTGATGCCCCAGGAAGATCCTTATCTACTGGGAACTAACAAGGCATAGTCAAAGAACATGTACTACCACTTGCCCCCTACATCAGTGAGAGATGTTTGCTAATGCACAACAATGTCAGGACCTTTAGAACATGCATTGCGGATGACTACCTGGTTGGAATTGAGTGTTTAGTGTGGTCAGCTCAATGTTAAGATTTGAACTCAATTTGGGACCAACTTAAGCGACAAGTTGGAAATGACTTCTTGATGAATGGAAAAGAATTCTTCAAGTTTTATCGGTAGTTTTTCCGAGGAATGCAAACGTGTTTAACGTAAGTGATTAATCCCAGAGGTGGAAATACTTGGTATTAAAGGGGAAAAAAAGGACTTTTTACATTTTTATTTGCTGACAATTTTTTTTTTTTTTTTTTTTTTTTTTTTAACGCAATGATTTTAATATTAGTATTATTTTAAAATTGGGTAATAACATTTCTTTTTAAATGTCATTTTTCAACTGAACCTATTTTTGGTATGCAAAATATGAATAAACCTACATCCTAAATAGATTAAAATTTAAGGGTGGTGTGTTTAATTTTATTCATCAGTGTTGTTATTTCTTAAACTTTTTGAATATCGTCAGTAAATAAATGGGAGGGCTTTCCTTGAAAAATAGACAATTCAATATTTTTTGTTTTTTTATTGTTTATTTTTATGGAAATATATTCTAAGATTAGTTCTTAGTCAGAACTAGATTTTTTAAATTCTTTTTTGTTGATGATATTGCACTCAGGCAGTGTTTGAAAAATGTTAAAGAAAGCAAAATATGGAATTTTCGCAACAATTAAATTTTAAGAAAAAAAAAGTCATAGCAATAACTTAACTAGAGTTACATAACAACAGCACTTCAGTGACTTTGATCCTGGAAAAAACACTAACAATTAGTGGTGAAATAAGTAGATATTTTCTTCATACTGAAAATAATTAAAATAGGGTTCGTTTTGTACAATTTATTGACAAACTCACTTTCTTTTTTATATCGATTATAAAAGAAAAAAAAAAAAAGAACCACCATTGTTGGATGAGTATTTTGCGAAAGGAAAATAAAAGTGGACGAGATCAAGATATCGAATTGTCTATACTTTTGAGAAACTTGTTAACCTTCCATTAGACTAAATGCTTAAAAAAAATAATAATTAAAAAAAATGAATTAAAATTTGTGTATATAATATCTCTCTATTGAATAAAAAAATCACAACAATTAACTACCTAATACATATACATTATATACAAAATAATTTAGAAAATTTAATATAATTTGTGGAAATAAAAAGACATCAGGTAACGATGGTGATACAGTTCTTACATGTGGTGTTTGTCATGTAGGATAAATATTACATCGATATAATTATGGAGTATTAGACATACAATTGTCACACATATAAAATAGTATGTACCTACATTATTTAAAATAATATTAAACGAATGAATGAATACCAAATTAAAAAGGATACCATTACTAATTTAGGCAGGCATATATGTGCGACTTACATTTGTAATTACTACATGGAATAATTATAGTAAACATAATTATTTCAGTTTTTCACTATACACTAATAATACAATGTTTGCTTTTCATGTAATATACATCATCTTATCATTGATATAATCGTATTCTACAAAAGAAATTGTTTTTACTACATAATAGTTGAGGACATCACTAAATATTAAATCAAAAATCATTTGTCTTCATATTATACACAATAATTTACAAAATGTACAATATTTGGAAACATTTGGGCAAACACAACAAAGAACTTTTATGAACTCTACTGACAACAAATACACTTTAAAAACTTTCATGTCATTTCACTTTTAGAAATTAATTCCTTGGTCTCGATAACTGATTTTTCTGTACGTTAAACAATACAAAATAATCGTTTTTCTGTTTACGCCTTTTATCACAGGTGAATAAATATGGAACTCGTTATCACTTTACTAGCCCCATTGCAAATTAAACATAACATGCCCTTATTATCTGCAATATCTCAGCAGAATTTCAATAAATAAAATCAACAATACATTACCGTTATCTATAAATAACCGCTAATATTAAACGCAATGCCCCAGTCAACCGTCAAAACAGTCCAAGAAGAGATAAAATACAGAGGTCACCTTGATATTAAATAATTGTATAATAATAATAAATGAGATTTACTTTATAATAATATACATCTTCTTTTAAATACCTATTTTATTTCATTATATCATCAGTCCAGCTCCTTGTTTATCTCCAAACTTTCATGATCAACTTTAAGACTAGTTTCAAAATAGGAACATTGCAGCCGCACACTCACACCTCTGTCTTTTTTCTGTTTTTCCGAGTCTCAAACTTCTCGTGCAATCGATAAAACTATTAAGTAATCACATGACGTTTGGACAAGATATGTATTATGAACTCGCACGGCACAACACACAAGCACGCCCAATATCCGTATAGTAGAGCCTGCTACACTTTCTAAGTCACTATAGGATACCCCGAAATAAGAATTTGGATGTGATATGTGGGGAGGGGGCCTATGGCTTGGGGGCATAGGGCAGATATCATGCTGCGAGCCCTTCTCCTCTTGGAGGTGGCATACTAGGAGGTGGAGAGGTCTCTTCAGTGTGGTGGCTGTCTTGCTTCAAATGAAGATCCCAGAGTGAAGGAGGTGTTGCACCTTGGTGCGACGTTTTCTCCGGCGATCTCGGCTCAGCCTTAAGCTCCCCAGGGAAACCGCAGTAGGACATCATCCCGTTATGGCCACCTCCACTTCCAGCCATCGGCATTTCCGAAAGCTGAAAACAGGAAAATTTTGAAATTAGTCCTACTCAATTCCAACCCTGCCATCTTGATATAACTGATATTAGCCTTTAATATTAATAAAAAATAGCCAATTTGAAAGAAAAGAAAAATAATTGAAATATAAATCCAAAGTTTTAAGCATTCTTCCTGCGTGATGTTGAATCCGGAAAGGAATTTATTCAACTCCTCATCATTCCTGATATGATGTAGAAATTGGGTGTTTTTCTTTTCTTTCAAATTACTCTTATTGCTAATTCTTTGAAGTTGACGACTACAATTTCATGCAAATACTAACTTTTTGATGGATGCCATTAAGGAATGGCGCCGGGAGGTATGGGTAGAAGAAATCTGGCCTTCTCTGGAGGAACTCCGAGTCCTTTGGAAGAGGAGGGATTTCTAATGACATTCTCCTCCCTCGCCGTGACGCTCCGTTGCTCCACATATGCGTACCCATGTGCACCTGAAATACAATTAAACAAATGCAATAAAATAAAACTTGAACATTGAAAATAGTGAATATTTAAAAGTCTTGTCACCCTTGTGCAAATAAGCATTGGTTTTGTGAATACTAAATAATAACGGATGATCTCACCTTGAGGTTTCCCTTGGTAGTGAAAGCCTTGAGGCAGATGGAACATCGGAACGGCTTGTCTCCAGTATGGGTCCGCATATGGATCTGGAGAGCAGACGATGAGGAGAAGTTCTTATTGCAAACATGGCACAAGTGCTTGGGCAAGCCTGGAAACCACACAACCCCAAAGTCGTGCTTGTTAGATAGGCAGCATTCTCTCTCCAAACGGGCAATGGGGGCGTTGCCATTGATAAATGTGAAAATGGAATGTCCAAAACAACTTATTTTGATTCTATTTAAAATTCCATTTCCAACAATCGTCATATGGCTTGATTCGAACTTTCGTATCTTTTCCCCACAAATTAAATTTCGTCCCATTTAATTATTTTTAAAAACTTTTTTTAATGAGAATCAAACAAACTTCAACAGACTATAATTAAAGGCACAACATAATTATTATTAATATGCAATCAAAAGCCCTTCGTACATTAAATGTAATACTTTAGTAATTAATTAACTCAGACAACTTTGAAGTAAGTAAGCCAAGCGGGGTAAGCAACAAAAAAAAAGCAGTTATGTATAAAATTAACATAGTACACATATATATTGTAAGATGTATTTCCATTTGGTCAGTCACTCTATATCCGTAGATATATAATTATAACTACAATATTAACAAAATTAATAATAAATATATTATTAAGGGTGACAAGACCAATGTTATACTATTACAAATATATATTTAATAAAATCAATTATCCTACAAAAATTACCTAAATTATTTTTACTATTTTTCTTCAATGTTTACTGCCTTCTCTGCACTTTTTTCATATGGACTGTTTCTTAAAAGTCACTCCTCCTTTCTATTTTATAGAAGAGTGTTAAAAAAAAAAGTTAAAATCTGTTAATTTTGTGCTGAATACACTTTTATTCTTACTAAAACATCATCTTGGGATTAAATTTTTAAAAATATTTGGGACGTTTTGGTACATTTAAATTCAGTCTGACGCCATGTCCTGTATATTATGATCGTTGATTATTTAAGCCAAATAAAAAAATATAACTGTAATTAGTCAAATAATATATTGAACTCTTGGTTGATAAAAATATGCCGCAGGATTTTTCTTTTTTTGACGTTTAACGTTAACAAACTTGTTAAATAATGTTTTCGACTGGTCTTCCAAACAGCCTAAATATCAATAATAGAATATCAATGGAAAACAAGTGAAAATTGATTCTTTGTAAAGTACCATTTAATTTACTATCATGGAAACTAAAATTTGCGACCGTTCACAAGGTTAGTATAAGATTATGCTAAAGATTATGTTCGTGTGTTAGAAAGAGGATCTAAGGACCAAATGGTCAATTCTGTATACAAATATTAAATGTAAATATATTATATAGTCTGTTGTTGATGTGGCAAAAATTGTTGTACTTTCTTTAAAGAAATGTCCACCCAATCCATCATTTACTCCAGATTTTGTCCTGCCCTGTACAAAATTCTTTAAGGGGAAAAACCATCCGTGCCATTAGAAGTTAATAAACGCTTAAATAAACTGTGGTTTCAATGAATCAGAGTGAAAATGCAATAATAACTTACTGGTAAGAGGCCTAGGAGGAGAGAGTGAGTGAGAGAGAGAGAGAGAGAGAGAGAGAGAGAGATGTTCATTTAAAAAAATCTAAGATTAGAAAATAATATACAGGATCAGTGAATTTTGAAAAGTTACATACACTTAAATCAGCTTTCAGTAAAGAAACGGATTTCAATAAAATAAAGGAAGTTTTGAGAGAAACAATTTGAAGTTGTTAATAGTCATTTTTAGGTTAAATTTTCTGAGGCGATTATTTTTCCTGAAGATGTTTGGTGTTTGTTTAAAAATCCATAGCAGCTCTGAATTTCATCCAAATCGAACTTTTTGAAACAACAGTTTGAAGGCAGGTTATTTCTTCCTTCGGACTATGCCAACAATTGTTGGATTTTATGTCATTATAAATGATAAATAAAGATGAAATTAAAAAATACCCTGCTTAAATGTTTTATTTTATTATTTATTAATTAAGGTTTTGGTGGGGATAAAAAAGTCAGTGTCACAAGCTCTACCACCAGCTCGAGTTAACAAAACTTAATGACAAGTTTTATTTTATTTCTCCGATGTCTGTGACATTACTTGCATAAGGTTTTAAACCCCAGTAAAAGAGATCACTGACAAAAAATCCTCGTAAGATCGGATAGTCCAACTGCTATTAAAGTATTAGCATCGTAAAAAAAAAACACATCAAAATTTGACACAGACAAAATTTCTAAAACCTGGGGAAACAACGACCAGATGATATATTGGTTGCCAGGACATGAAGAGAATTTTTGGGAACGAAAAGGTAGACATACTGGCCAGAGGAGGATCTGCAAGATCAAGTATAGACCCTGAACCTATTCCTAGGATAACAAAAACAAACATAGAATCCTCCATCACAGAATGAACACCAAAACAGGCAAAGGGAGAAGTGGGCAAACTCTAGAGGCGTTAGACGCAGTAAAACAATGGCGAACTCACTACTACAGTCAGGACCCGAACCTTTCTGTGGAATAGGAATCCACACTATTAACAGTTATCTCAGACAGAAGGACAAAAAGAAAATAAGGGGAACTCTGGAATTCACTTATTGGACATAAACAATCCAAGAATCTTCTAACCAATTTTGGAGAGAAAAAAATCACAAAATGTGTCTAAGGAAGAAGGAATAGACTGCGGATCCTAACAGGACACTGCAGATTAAATGGGCATCTAAAGAAAATTGGAGTAATCCAAGATGGCACATGTAGATTCTGCAAAGAAGCAGAAGAAACACCAACACATCTACTAACAAACTGTGGAGCGACATTAGCCCGCAGGAGGAAGTGTTTTGGGATGTACAATGTGACCATAGAAGAGCTTCAACCACTGAAACTGTGCCTATTAATCAAGTTGTGCTTTAAGCAGAGTACCGGGTATACAATACTCTTAAAGGGCGCAGTATATACACCCTAGAAACTTTCGATCAATCAGTACTACAGTTAGAAAGAGCTAAACTCAGAGGATTGATAGGGTTATATACTGGACAGTGGCATCTGAGGAAATATCTACACAACATTGGGTGTAATGATGACCCATTTGCAGGGAGAAATAGCCACCCATATCATATTCGAATATGCTCAACTCGGGATGCAAAGAAAACCCAGGGGATTGCAGCAACTTCCTAATACTTTTTAGGAGAAGGATCGAGTTGATTGCACAGAACTAAGGAACTAGGAAAGTACAAGCTAGAAGGCTGCATTGCTTAGGGAACAAAAACCCCACTTCCTAGCATCCATCATCATCATCATCATCAAACCGCTGGAAAGTTTCCTGTAGATCGGTGGAATCGTTGCAATAAGATTTAACACGATTTTTGTCTTTTTCGAAAAGAAAATCGGAAGGCGAAAATTTCGAATAAAAAAAAATATTTTGATATTAATTAAAAATTCGTTGTTCGGGAGGTTTTTAGAGTGAAAAACACGAGTATCAACTGTGTTTCTTGGTAGAAAAAAATATTGTAGCCTAATTTGTAACCTCGTTCGGTAACAAACGTACTTCAATATCTAAGGTACAAAAAAGTAAGGCTACCGGCCAAATACATTTTTGATGTCCGAGTGACTGAGCGACGTCGCAAAGACGGTTAAAATATTTTATAGATTAAAAAAACAAAAAAAAACCTATAATATAATAATTCATTAGATTTTGTGGTCTAATCTTTATCTCAACTAATACCTGCCATAAAGATTAATTAATCGAAATATATAATAATCTTGAAATACAGGCAGGCATATTTAAATAAAGTATTTTTTCTTTGGTACTAACGCCCATTGGCATTCTCAGACACGTTTCTAATATTTTTCGACTTTGTGCCATGAAAAAAGTTACATTAAAATCGGTGATGTTGCGCGTCCATATTTTCCCTTTGTAAGTTTTAAACTTCTAACAGTTATACAAACAACGCCTGGCAGAGTCTGCTTTATTTTTAAACTTAATAATAAATCTCATCATTCAACACGGTTTTCTAATTTGTGTATTGTAATTGACAACAAATCTGTACAGTCCGTTATAATTTTTTCCTTTTTAAAATACTTATTATTTAATTTTTGGTAACAGTCCAACCCGTCACTTTTAGAAATTGTTTTCTCTGTAGTGCCAGTACTATTAATTTAATTAGTTAGTTTATTTCTGTAATTTAAGTTTAATAGTATTACTTATATTTTATTATTATAATTTTTATAAAGTTATTACATTTTTCTGTAATAAATTGTATAACATATATAGTATTTATTTAAACTTATTTAAAATTGATGACCGCAACTTTTTTTTTTAGTTTAAATCTATTTCATCGTAGCTCCATCGATAAAAGTTTCTAAACATCAATGAAATTGTCGACATTCTGAAGTTGTTAATAAAAGAAGGAATTTTTAACAAAAAATTCTAGGTATTCCATGTGCTGAAAGAGAATTTTGAATGAAAAAGTTCTATTTTCCAGTGTGAGTGATCAAGAGTTTTCGTAAATCCAAAAGTCCGCCTGATGATATGATTTATAATTAAAAACAGTCCAAAGTAAAAAGTGCAGAGCTGAGCGTTCTAAAACTGAAATAAAATATTTCTGTACTTACTTGGCTGTCTCTTCGGTAGTGGCATGGAAGGCGTGTCTCCTTGTGGAGGAGACCTTTTGACACCCAATTCCGGTTTGTGATGATGCGGGATTGGACTGAGTTCCCCGCTCGGCCTTTCGTCGTGGTGGTGAAGATGAGGATTGGCCATTGGGTGTTGCTGTTGCTGGGACTGCTGCGGCTGCTGGTGATTGAGCGGCTGGGGTATAACGGGTGTAGACGGTTGAAGCGGCTGCTGTTGAGGAGGTGTTTGTTGCTGTTGCGGCTGAGCCGATAATTGCTGCTGCTGCGGCGGTTGTGGCGGTTGGGTTTGCTGCGACTGATTCTGAGATTGCTGAGCCTGCAGCGGCTCTCTCGGCTGTTGGGACATACCGCTCACGCTGGTAACAGGCCCAGACGAGCCGCTTCCGCCGTTTTTCTGTTCAAACAGGTGCGCTGGCATGTCTCGTATTTTGTGGGTCAGCATGTGCTGTTTCATGTTCCCCTATTTCAAATGACCGTTTTGAATTAGCAATTTGAATATTTATGATAAAAGAATTTAGTTTGAAAAAGTGATCAGAGGTAACGTGCAACTGGATAACCCACAAAATAAAAGCAAACGTATAGGAATTTATACAATTAGCGATTCATGCCTGATTCAGCGCGTTTTAGGCGTATTGGACAAGGCCTTCGATTGAAAAAATTGCTTACTAAAAGTGAAATGCATTTTAAGAACGTTGATAAACTTTCTGCTTACGAAAAATTATCGTTTTCTGACATCGTCCGTTAGAAGGAATTAAAATTAAAAAAAAAAAAAAATACCCCAAGAAGTGACACATATAATCACGGGTCATTTCCTAGGTTTTTAATCGGAGATGAGAAGACTGACAATTAAGACGAGGAGTAAGACAAAAGGCCCGGATTAAAAATAACACAAGAGACAGCCGTGAAAAATAATTGTAGGCCGTTGTACTGACTCGGTCATAGCTTGGGACACGTCCAAAACGCCACACGGCTAATTCCGGACAAAGCTTATAGAAAAAAAGTTGACTCACCTTTGTTGAAAATCCTCTGTCGCAAATGCTGCACTTGAAAGGTCTTTCCTTTGTATGACTCCTGTAGTGGATCTCTAGGGCGGAATTGCACGCAAACGTCTTAAAGCACAGGTTGCATGTCGTATTGCCCCGACCTGAGAGAAAGAAGAAAAAGGTGAGACACACCTCGAATTGAATCGAAAAAAAATGTGTAACACATTGTATATTGTTTAATCTGCTGTATTATCGACGAAGTAATTTCTAGTAAAGAGAAAAACAAGTACGTCAAAGGGTCTAAAAGTTCGAAAAATTTACTTTATAAAATCGGTCAAAAATGAGATCAACGAAATACAAGAGAATTTTGTTTTAAATCTTTAATAGTCACGCGTCAAAAATGTAATTCAAACAAAATCTGGTGCCGATACTCGAACCATACTTATTTGCAGGTTAAACGCGAGCATTCGGCAAAGACTTCTTAGACTGAGAGAATAAGAAGATTGCGGAACAAGGGCGTTTATTACCTGGTAGTTTACCTGGAGGACCAACCGCCAATCCTAGTGGGTTGAACGCCGTCGTCGTCAGCACAGAAGATGTCAGAGAGGACAACGCAGATGTAATTAGTGGCGAAGACGATGCCATCGATCCAGGAGGCATTATACCGAATCCGGTGAACAATCCTGGAGGCGGTCCGCCTGATCTGGGTGTGAGATCCAAGGCTCCCAGAGAAGACGATTCCGACGCCGGTGAAGGGCTTGTCGGATGTCTGTGTAAGTGTAAGGCGGAATTACTGGGATGCAGTGGTGATGGGGTTAGTGGTCCTTCAGATCCACTAGGGCTGTCTAGTCCTCTTGATCCAGGTGACTTTTCTCCGTTCACTGTAATATTGTCTTTGTTACTAGATAAATCTTCAACAGAATCAGTTGCAAATTTGGATGGGGTATAATGGGATGCAATGGTAGTGATAGTTCGAACTTGGTTCTCGAGGGCGGTAATGGAAGTGGAGAAAGCCGCGTCTGAAATAGGACTGACGCTACTCGCACGGCTCTCCTCAAGGTAGTCGGGTTTGTCCTCCTCCTGAGGGTTATACTGTGGTGATGGTGACCTCGGCGGGACATCTAGGCCTGGAAGAGAGGGCGGGTCCCTTGGGATGGTGAGGTGTTGGGGGAATTGAAAAGGTCTGAAATGTTGTTCGGAAGAAGGTATCTGAGGGATGAAATCTCTGATTTCTGCCGCCTGGATTTGCTCGGGTGTCAAATCCGTGGGCTCACCCGTGTGAAGCCTTATGTGTTGTTGAAGTACAAGGCTGTTAGTGAACTTCTTGTGACATACAGGACATTGGTGTAGCATTCTCATCGGAGGTTTAACCCTGTGCACGCCCATGTGGGTCTTCAAGTTACCTTTGGTAGTGAAAGAACGTCCACAGATTCTGCACTTGAAAGGTCTCTCACCCGTGTGAGTCCGATAGTGCATTTGTAGGGCACTCTTACAGGAGAGTACCCTGTGACAGATAACACATTGATTTGGATCAGTCATTTTATTTTCTATATTGTCGACTAGTTGTTGCAACTTGTGGGTTTCGGATGTCTTTGTTATTTCGATGAGGCTTTCCCACGAGTTATCCGTACTACCAGGCCTGGGCAGAAGACTGGAATAAATGGCCGGGTCTTTAATAGGATCGGGTTCTTGGGATAGAAAACCCCTGTGAATGCTACCGGAAGAAGTGCTACTAGTGGGGGAGACTATTTCTGGGAAGTGGACAGGAGGAGGCAATCGAGGATCGGGTGTAAAAGAAAAGTGACCAATGTCAGACGTACTTTTATTAGACAAATTTTCCGGTTGGTCCTGCTGACTGTCTTCGTTCTTTTCCAATCCGGGACTATCTCTTTCTCCAGGAACGTCTTCTGAGGTATATTTGCTGTCGAGGCTGCAGTCATCGTACGGCGGAGGGGATGGATATCTTTCGCTTTCCGCCGTTTCCTGTTTGGGTTCCTGCTTTGGGCTCAATCTCTCATCTTCCGTCTCATCCGTTCTGGCTTCCTCTTTATAACGATCGGGGGAGGCTTTGCTGAGGTTTTCAGGCATCTCTTGGGGGCCGAAGACCGGAAGAGGGAGGATGTTTTTGTTCAAGGTATCGTGAGGCGGTCTGGGTTGGGGAGGTAAGACGAGATCGTGAGGTGGAGGTGGTCGATAGAGAGGAAGGCCTGCAGGGAATTGAGGTCCTCCGGAGTAGGGCGGATGCGGCCCCGGTGGGAGGCTCTGGTGAGCCCCCATCTGAGCCAGGAGGGGAGGGTGGTATTTGTCTAAATGTTCGGGAACTGGGTTAGGATTCATTTTTATATGAGGAAATTTGGCCGAGTGGCGTTGAAAGTGCACTTTAAGGTTGCCCTTGGTAGTGAATCGGCTGCCACAAACATTGCATTTGAAGGGTCGCTCACCTGTGTGAGACCTGATGTGGATCTGCAAGGCTGAGTCGCTACCAAACACTTTACCGCAATAACGGCATCTATGTTTGAAGAACGGCTCGTTCCTGCCTCCCGTCTTGGAGTCGTACGGTGAAAGGCTTCCTTTCCCACCGTTTTTCCTGAATGCTAGCTCGTCAGCAAGGTTACTGGCCAATAGACCTTGGCTAGCGTTGTCTAATACCTCTTGAGCCCGTTTTTGCAGCATTTCCAGAGTATTCGGCTCACTGGGAGATGGTGGAGGGTCGAGGTTTGTAATTATGGAAGAGGCGAACGAGGACGATATCGAGCAAGGAGGCAAGGAAACTGGAGGCATCGGAGGCGACGATTCCGCCTTGGGAGGAGCCGGCGTCGATTGACTGGGAGGAAGCGATTGGGACGTAGGCGGAGTTGGTGGAACGTCTTGACGCACGGGAGTAGGAGTTCTACTTGGACCACTCTGAGGAGGAGGGGAGGAAGGACTGCCCTCTTTCGGCCGTGTTATCTGCAATTGTTGCTGAAGTTGTTGTATGAGATTTAGTTGCATCATTTGTTGGTGTTGCAACGTGTACAGTGTGGACTGCAAGACGGCCAATTCCTGAAGAGCGGCCGGGTTGTCGGCGTTATTCGCCATCGCCGTAGCGGCAAACTGCGCCACGGCCACTTTGGTATTTTGAAGGGCCTCCAGTGTGACATGGCCGAGGGGGAAACCGACTTCACCCTCGTCTTCCTCGACACTGTTATTATTTTCCGCGTCCTGTCGCTGACGTCTCGCTTCTTCTTGTTGTTTTTCCCCGTCGTATTCGTCTTCGGAGGCTATCGAGGTGGGTGTGGGGCAAGACTTCCCCGCACATTCTTTACCGTGCTCGGCCAATTCCCCGTAATTTTGAAACTCCGTCTGGCAATGTGGACATACGACTTGTGCACTGCCAGCTTCGTCGTCTGACCCCGAGCAGCTCTCTCCTAAAACATACAAAAAAGTTATCATTACTCATACAACTTACTCTTGAACTATGACAGACAAAAACAATTACATTGCAATAATGCCGCTTTATCCGCGCTGTTTTCGTAAAAACAAAAGAGCTTCATTTGATGCGAGAAATAACAGGCAGATGAGAACAAAGAGTGAATCGTTATATTTAGTCGGATACAATGGCCGTTGAATATCCTTGAAAATGTACTTTTTCCCTGGGTTAAATCGTTTGTCCGTGACCGTTTTGGACAAAGGTCGATTTATCAGGATATCTAACGATCGTAGAAAGCGTTGGTCCGTGGTGCCGCGTTTATTTCTATGCTTGATTTAATCTTAAATCAATGACAGTCGGGGTGTAAATTTTAAATTACGAAAGGGTGACCAGCGGACAAAGGGTCGCTCGATCTCTTCACAATTTCTCAGGGTTGACTTCTCGTTGAAATTTATAATTAGTTTCTTCATCCTCTGACCCCGTCCCAAAGGAGGCAGAGCATAATCCTGAAATATTGAAACCAACCCTTGTTTTTGTTTACAGTCTATTACATCTGCGGAAACTATTTATAATGCGACGGTAGGAATAGGGATAAAATGGGAGGACCAGGAATAGAATGAAATGTGTCGCATTAGTTAATGGCCGAAGACAGGGGGCCACGACTTCTGGGTTGAACAAGAGGCAAAAACCCCTCACGAGACCTGACATATTTATAAGGGTGAGGTAGACAAATGGGCCTTAATAAAACACCCGGTTTGGTGGAAAATCTTCAACCCTCCTTATTAGCTAGGCTCTGGAGGGAGGGAGTGAACGCGTGGCGAACACCCTTTTCACCACAAAAAAATTCATTCATTTTTAAAATGTACGATTTTTCCCCCCCAAAAAACAGAGTTTTAGTTTGGGGTGACTAGCTTTTTTGCCCATAAAGGAAGGGAAGTGGTAAAAATAGTTTTTTATTGAACAAAATCTTGGCTTAATTGGTAAAATATGTGTTACTGTGATATCTTATGTATGCTGTATAATCCTTGTGCGCACAATGTTTTAAAATAAACAAACTTAGTAATGTAAGAAATTTGGTTCAAACTCACATAAATAATTTTAATTTTTTAAAATTTGTATACCTAATCATAATATATACAGGGTGAGTTAACCCGAACGGCCATTCTCTGCAACTAAGAGAAATTTTCAAATTCTACAAAATATTTTTAAATTTTTTTTCCCGATTTACGATAGCGTAGAGTCAAGGAATAATTCTTTTGTTTGTGTTGGTGCAGATAAAATATACAGTGGAGAGACACAAAAACAAACCAAAGAATTACTTTTGTCAATTTTTAATACAATTGGAATGTGTTTTCATCCCAGTTCATCCTCTTTCTAATTAATTATAATTTTGGTTCGGGGTAACCAGTTTTTTTGTCCATAAAGAAAGTGATGTGGATAAAATAGTTTTCATTTAAAAATTCAACATGTTTACGTTACAAACTCCTAAGATCTTCTTCGTCCAAAAATGGCTGTGTAGTTATTAAACTGATTCAAACTTGTAGCCTATTCGATTCCGATGTGTTTAATTGTATTGTAATCCGATAAGACATCAACAGATTTGATTAATAATTAAATATATTTTGAACAGATTTGGCCGATTTGGCAAAGTTATTGGTTGACTATGAATGTATGTATGTATTTATTTAAAAAAAAGCCTTATTTATTATCCCAATTTCTAAAGTTTGCAACGCAAAAAAAGAAAAAAATTCTAGATTATTATGAAAAATTTAATTTTTTTCGAGGTGAAAAACATATAACGATGTAAAGTCGATATAAAAACGATATAAAATTTGAAGTAGTGCCCTTTGAACTCCAATTTCCTAAAGTTCGCCCAATGTTATTTTGTATATTAACAGCGAACACTGTCCATGTTTTTTGTAATTGTCAATTTTCTCTTAGTTTCCGAAAAAATGGCCATCCATTTTAGTTAATTAGAAATCCCCCTAGGAATCAATTATAACTTTTTTTTAACGTGTAAACATATTTTTTCCTTTATCAATGTTAGCAGTATTGAAAATAGCGATTTGTTTTAATTCCAAGCCGTTGGGAGAAGATAATCTCAAAAGGGAAGAAATATGAATCTGCTAGGAGTCAGCAATAAATCCAGCGTTTCCGACAAGGGCTTGTTTTTATAAGGGAGTCTAATAGAAAAGGGTGGCCGCTTCCCGGGACGGAGGCCGGCGGGGGTGAGGTTTCCCCAAATGCGGAACAAGCTGAGGAAGTATCTTGACGTATTGGGAGCCGGAGAAAAAGGGGGATTTAGTGGAGGCGTGTGCCCCGGGTCTTCAGCTGTTTTTAAAAATTCCTATCTGGGTAAATCAGCCGGATGTGAAAAAGGGCCGTTATTATTTTTCCTTATGTTACCTCGGGAACGTGTCCCCCCCGCCCCGACAGAAATAATCTCCGGGCCGGTTTGTTTCAATTTGACCCGATTGTTTCAGACGTTTTCGGAAGGAATTGAAGCCTTTCATTGTTTGCCAAATGGAAAAGGGTTGCGGGCTTCCAACCCTGATTGCCTCCGGGGCGAAGCCACAAAACAGAACCAACTACAAATTAAATACATCTGCTACAGACCACCTTTTTTTCAGTCAGTATCTTCCAGGATAAACAGAGGGATCGACTAACGTCCATTTAATTGAAATTAACAACTAACAGCCTAATT
Organism: Cimex hemipterus; assembly: GCA_039619505.1. Taxonomy (NCBI): domain Eukaryota; kingdom Metazoa; phylum Arthropoda; class Insecta; order Hemiptera; family Cimicidae; genus Cimex; species Cimex hemipterus. Next base: position 33,836,270 of record CM077099.1, read on the forward strand.
ATAAGTAAAATGATTAAATCAAAAAGCAACTGTTACTAAAGACCACAAATTAAAAAAAAAATAGTCATTTACATCTTATTTAACTGAATCGACTTACGATTTATTTACCAATGAGAAAGTACATTGTTCGAAAAAAAAAAAAAACACTGATGCTTTTATAGAATTTCAACTCTAAAAAAACACGACTACCTCAAAATTCGTCCCGCATCAAAGACCTACCCAAAAAGAATTATATTAATTGGGAGCTTTTTGCGATATTTGGTACATTTAAAAAAGGGAAAACATACTTGAATGATATTTACATTGATTAATTTACAAAACAACCATCCTTCTAAAAAATGTTGTCACTGTTTTGACGAATCACATCGCTCATTATTGACCCGGACTCCAACTGAAAATGTGTCATAAAAGCGTTGGAAATAGTTATAAAAATACTGGAGAATCATAAAGAATAGTCGAAATTCGCGAATTTATTTCGGACTTTTAATTTTCCACAGTAAAAGCAGGCCACAAATTAATTTGGACTTTTAACCCACACGACCTCGCCACATCAGACATAAATAAATGTCCGAATAATATAATTAACGAGCTTTGGAAGAAAAACAATTGAATTAGAGGGTACATTCTAGACATAAAATGGCATTTTTCTCTGTTATTGTCTATTAGTTTTTAAAAAAATACAATTTTCGAAATCCATTTCCCATCGAGGCGTTTCGAAAGATGAGAAATTAACCATTTCGACCAGTTAATTAGCAGCTTTAGGTTATATTATATCCAAAATTTTGCTGGTCATGGATAATTCAAGTTCCAAAAGTCAGTGTAGACTGGTCATGGCATCACATTTATCTTCAAATTGGAAGTTGATGAGAAAGTACGTTGTCTTTTCTACAGCTTTTACAAAAAATAAATTCAAAAAATACACAAAATTGGTTCATCGATGAAGAGTTTTCTAAATCCACGTTCCACGTTACAAAGGATTTCGACAAATAATAGGCGCAGCATGAAATACATAAAGTGAATTTGCAAGTTCATGAGAAAGTACAGCGCAGTTGGATCATTTCGAAAGATGAGGGATTAACTTTCAGCCAATAATCGCAACTTTAGGCCATAAAATGACTTTGCACAGTAACAAGATCTAATATCATCAAGAGCTTCCTAAGCTTTATAAGCCATTAAAAAAATAATTTATTCGTTGATTCACTAGTTTTCGTGGTTTGCATGAGCGATTAATATCTTTCAATTAATTACGGTTTTCAGTTGAGATAAAAATTGTTAATTGTCAAAGAATATATTAACCTAAATTAAGCTGGCAATCGATAATTCATAAATTCATTGATCCTGGTTAAGTCGCCAAATTTGCCGTAAAATTGGAAGTAGTTTGTAAGCCATAAAAAATAACTAGCCTTAGTAAAAGTTCGCGAGAAAGTACAATACGAAGACAAATTGCAATTTCACTTTATTTTATCTTATCAGCGAAGTTAAAAGCAAAAATACTAAAAAAAAGTTACGATGTTGAAGAATTCTTTAAATTCACTTTCCACGAAGTCGTTTCGATTGATTTCGATCGATAGTAAATAACATTTTTAGGTCATAAAATGCATAGTCACTTTGCAAGTTCATGAGAAAGGATCGATTAAGAATAATCCTCGACTTCACGTTTCCACGAATTGGTTTCAGTCAATGCCAACTTCATCAACGTTAAAAAGAAGCGAACCGTTTCCGAAACTAAACTGCAGCTGATCATCAGTGTTTGACTAATTCTAATATGTAATATATAAACCCAAGGGTCTAAAGCATTGTTAAAATCAACAAAAGTAACTTTACTTGGTTAACAAACAAATGTAGATGAATGTACTTGTTCTAAAATTAAAGTTCTAATTTCTTCCGGCATATTTCAAATATATTTTTGATTAAGAAACAATTTCATGACTGTTTTGATCAATACATAATTTGACTCAATTATATGTAACATGATCAGTTGTGTCATTACAAACTTTATCACCGGTAAAAAAAAACCGGGCGGTTTTATCTAGCTTATCGTTTTTCCACCCTCCCGCCGTCATCACAATACGCATAAAGCGTTTTCTGTTGGCCGTAGATACCATCTCCGCCATGTTGTTGAAGTGAGGACCGCCGGCCAAATACAATTAACCGAGGCTTAATTATCGGTATATTAATTGTGGCCGTCACTATGGATACGGGCCGTGTACACAGAGAGGGAAATGCCAGGTAATCTATCGCGGCGATCTAGGACTGAGAGACTAGAGGGCTATCTAAGTTTTATCAGTTATATGAAGTTAGCGTGTGGCCAACCCGGGAAACAGGTACATCAAACCCACCAACATTAACCAGGGGTTTAATCTAGAATAAAATATTACTCGTCCCTTCACGATAAAGCTTCCATTCGGGTAATACAGTTGACCTAAATTCAAAATAAGAAATATAGAAGTGAATGACCAAGGAAACCCCCATTCCTAGAAACCTTTTTACCACCATAACATACGATATGAATGACCAAGGAGAAATAATCGATAATATTTAAAAGCGATTTTTTTTTTGACATGGATATGTCTTACGGCTGGGGGTAGTCCGAAAGTTTAACACAAAAATTGTTACCACGCCCGTACGTGCGTGTGTTACCACGACCGTGCGTCGGTGCACTGTTTACCAAGGATACGCGAGAACGAACTGGTGGGCAGTTGTTTCTAAAGTCGCGACGCGACACGATTGACGCTTTTGACGCAACGCTCATGACGCCTGTGACGCGACGAGATTGATTCTTATGGCGCGACGCTTATGCGGCGATTGACGCTTTTGACGCAAAGCGATTGACGCTTATGACGCGACGCGACGCTATTGACGCTTATGACGCTTTTAACGCATGTGACGCAAAGCGATTGATTCTTATGATGCGACGCGATTGTTTTCTTAAAGTTTCTTTTATAAAACCGCAGTTTTAGTGGTTTACCCTCTTTTTTCCAACTCTAATTATACTCGTATTTACTTATATTGTCAAATATACTAATTATATATGAAGATTCTAAGCTAGATAAAAAAGGCGTACATGGGTGATGATGGCCTTCTATTACAATAAAACCGTAAACTATTCTACTTCCACTTTATTTTCTACATTGGATCGGACAGAAATAAAAGATAAAAAATTAAGTCCATTAATTTTTCATTGTTGGAGGATATCCTTTGGGGTTTGCACTGTGATGAACCCGTAATTTGGAATGGCCGATCCTTGCTGTTTTGTCCTATGTGTAAGTAGACACATAGTTACCTATCAGTACCATTATTTCAATTTGGCAAAATAATTCCACTACATTAACCTCCACCCTAGGACGATTACTATTGAAAGGTAAAGAATTATTTTTTATCAGATTTCTTCTCGGTGGTCTGCGGGGTGATGACCTGTAATGTGGTACGGCCTTCCTCGCTGTTCTGGTCTGCAAGGTGTTATTTTTGAATGAACCGGCTGAATTTTGCTTGAGCCAATGACACTATAAAAATACGTGTTTAATATTTTTTGCGAGAAAAATAGTCCAGTTAACTTCCAAATGTCAAAAGTCACCCTATCCATCCTGACATATCATTTGAAAGGATTTTTTACGCTGAAAATAACGGCGCAATAATTTAAATTGGTCAAAAATGACAAAGTTGTGGCAAAAAGCTTGAAAAAGGAGAAAACAGTCATTTCATTTTTTGCCATTTATTAAACACATTTCATGCCTTGCGTAAAGATGTAAAAATTTGCTCTTTTGAACCAATTTTCACCGGTGCTCAAGAAAGATACATCCAGGAGAGATGGACTGACAAGCATTTTCTTTTGTAGCAGTTCTTAAACTGAGGTTGATGGGTAATGATTTGCGAAGACACTGTTTTTTTTTTTATTTTTAAATAGCACCACAGAAAATAGTCAAGTAGAATTAAATCGGGTGACCGAGGAGGCCAATAGTTCAGACCAAGAAGACTATCCAGCAAGTCCTATCCACCTGCAAAGAATTGTGTGAGGCTGCATCAAGCTGGAGAATCATTCTTTATCGTTGTTCCGAAGGGTCACCATCTACAAGTGCAGGTAAACCTTCCCTCAAAAAATTAAGAAACTGAGCACCATTTAAATAATTTTCATAGAAATAAGATCCAATTGATTTATTTCCGAGGACCACACCAAAAGTTGATGAACCTTGGTAAACTTGGATTCATCAGTCCATAGGATGTACAGAGAACGTTTTCTTCAGGCTCCCAAATCGACATTTTTGCCTGCCATAATCAGAGCCCCAAAATCCCTGGATGAGACGAGAGCTTTACGGCTTCAAATCGTATGTCTGGAGGACATCTCTAATTTTATTTTTGAAAAACCACAAACCCTTTCGACATTTCGGTGAGGGGAATTCGGATTTTCGCGAACATGCAAAAAATATTCATCACCTCGTCGAAATTACTCTGCCGGTATCTTTTTGCTATAACTTCGTCATTTTTTGACCAATTTAAAATCCAATCATTGTTCCCCCCCCCAAAAAAAAAAAAATCCTTTAAAATATGACAAGATGTATAGTGCCGTATTTGAAATTTTGAAGTTGAACTAGACTACCTTGCATAACTTTTCTCAAAATAAAGGAAAAAATAAATCTAAATTAAAAAATACAAAACACCTCTTTTTAACAGGGTCATTGGTTCAAGAGTAATTCACCCTGGCCATCTAAAATCGACACCCTCCAAAAGACGCGTTCGGATTATAGCCACCTTGCACCCTTATTATTATTATTTTTGTAAATTGACATTTAAGATAGATCCTACATTATTTGAACTTGGTAAACTAATTCCGCCCCATTTACCTCCACCCAGGAACGGTTTGAAATGAAGAATAAAGCATTATTAGGCCATTTATTACATTTTGAAGTGTAGAAAAACCACTTTGTTGACAGTAGGTTCGTTATTTTTGAATTTAGTTTTATTTAGAATACATTCTTGTCTATCATTCACGATAAACAAATCTAACAGTATAATAAATAATTAAAAATTAAATAGACTGAAATTTAAGGCAACAAATTCTTGACTATTTTTTACTTAATAAATTAATATTTAAGTAAGGTATTGATTGAGATAATTGAAAAGAAATTATTTGGCCAATCGGACCACGAAACCTGATCAATTATTTATTTGTAAAGCCTGTATGAAATTTTGAAACTATTGAGAGTTTCTTTTTATTCTGGTAAGAATTTGGTGATACGTAGGTGAGATTTGAGTTTTAATTGAATAGCTTCTGATTATAAGAGTATTTTAAATGTTATTATGCCATCTATGGTCGAAACTAGAAAAGGTTTGCTTGTGTAAATATGTGATTATTGTAGTATTATTAATATTTGTCAGATTTTTAGGCAAGAAAAAACTTGTATGAGGGTGGTGATGTTGCCTGATATTAAAAATCTCAGTGTAATTATAAAAGTATGTACTTATTAATATTATTAATAAGACATTTTTTGACTAGTAGGTAAAGAAATATTTGGTGCATAGAAAAATACATTGTTTCCCGGTCGACTACTTCCGCTCCATTTGCGTCTACCCTGAAACGGTTTGTAAATGAAGAATAAAGAATTATTAAGACCATTTATTTTTTTACGAGTTGAAAAACCACTTTTGTCGAGATTAACGTCCCAATAAAAATGGTTTTTAAATTCCTCTTCGGATCTACAAGTCGTCAACAGTCAATAAAATTTAATTGATCTCAGACGAAAAAGAAGGAATACATCTGGCTGCTTTTTCAATCCATCGGGGCCTCTTTTTATTTTCTATATATATTTTTTTCTTTCCACGCTCTCCGTCTCTTTTATTTTATTTGATTCTTTTTTTTTTGTCTCCGTAAGATTTGAATACTTCGCCCAAACCGGTCCAATATACATCATTAGGGGATGTCCCACCCTCGATTTATGTACATCTCCGTTTAAGACTATAAATATCGTCCAATTAGCGTTTTGTTCCAAATCCTTTTGTCATTTCAGGGGAAGACACGTTTTGATCTAGAAAAGATAAAGGGATAGATATATATTTCCTGTTCAAATTCGATCCATTAAGGAGAGGTTAACTCCCTGGGTAATTCAGTAGAAAGACCGGTTGACGGTATTGAACTATACTGTTTTTATCGTGTTTTACTAAAGGCACATTTTTATCCCAACACTGCGCGTACGTACAACTCACACTGTTTTATATTCAGAAACTCATTTAAATATACATTAAATACAGATAGAGACACTTTCTAACATACAATTCATCCATGGAATTAAAAAAAGCAAAGAATGGGAAGATAAAGGAGTAGCCTCGAGTATATCTTTTTGTCAGTGCATTGGTGGATCTAAAGGGTGAAAATTGTACTAGGCTTAACAACGGTTGGCAATTGTGTACATCCATTGTGTCGTCCTGGTGTACATGGCACTGGTTTGGGGGGTGCATGTGTACCTTACGCTCCATCGGACATGAGCTGGCAGATGGGACGGGGTCCCCCTCGACAAATAGCTTCTACCTTTTTCTGTCACATCTGGGAACACGGCTTTTTTCCCTGTCCCCACTTCCGAATGCGCTTTTACTTAGAACTTTTTTTCCGTATTCGAGGAAATAGGCAGACTACCGATCAGAATTATAGATATTGGGCGTGTGCTTGTAATAAAGTCTCGCGTGTTCAATTCCATCCGGCATTGCTATTGGTATCGATTCATAATGTATCATCCGACCTCACTAAAAGGTTTTGTCAATTTCACTCACCGGTCACCGAAGCCGATAAACAGAAGAGAAAATAGATGAAAAAACTAGAAAACTCCTTTAAAATTTACAGAGGCAAATTGTTGATCCAGATGTGCTTTATCTGAAGCGTTGAGCTAGTTTTTGTACTTCTAACTCAAGTCAGCGTAACGTGCTATCATATCACATGATCGGTTTCCGCCTGATTAATCCACGATCTTCTCTGAGAAGTCTGTCGTGATTCCTTCTATTTTTATTTCAACACTCTCCATGTATCATTGATTGACTGTCAGCGATTAATTCCATGCGAAAGTTCGAAAAGATACAAAGGCGAACGCTACAAGAAAAATTATACGCCTACTCTAAGAAGTGAATGTAAATAACTTTTAAATTAGTGGCCGTTTGGAATTTTATTCATTAATTTTTTTAAACACGTAGAGGGAGCGCAGGGTGAATATTGAACAGCTACTTCTATAACCGACAGGATCTGTGATCACCAGCAGATATTATATTGTGAGAATTATCCTTGAGGTCTTCGGGGTGATGGACCTGAAATTTTTCTATTTTCGATCACACTGGTCCGCTTATCCTTGCTGTTTGGTCTTACCACACGTTTCTCATTCTCGCCATAAAGGTTGCAAGTCTATTTATTAAATATTCCGAATGTCTTAACGAACATAAAAAAAGGAAAACTCAAGTAAACAATAATAGCGTAAGATAGAAGAACAACTTACTCATCATCTTGTAAACTTCAAGTTATTATTATTATCATCAGGGCAATAAATTGTTTATTGTCCTTAAATAATCGCGCAAATCTGACAATGATCCTACTGATGTTTAGTGTTTGGTCTTTTTTATTTTATCAATCCCATCTTTGTACCTAAAACGTTGACCCAATTTAAAAAAGGGGATCGTTGAAAAAATAAAAACCATTAAATAGGTGTTCTAAACTGTCAAAATGCGTCGTAGAATCCCACGGCTGAAGTTGGCAAGAAGCAATGTAGCAACAATCAGGATGTCCGAAACTACTAAACTACACACGCAAAAAAAAAAAAAAAGAAGAAATCCTAAACAGTCTAAAATGGTTTTTTGAGATTGATAACACCATGGTAGTCTGATATAAGTTGAAACTGTCATTAAACATGTCTCAAGGATTCGAAGCTACTTGGGGTTCAACCTTGGCCTAATCACTCCACATAAGAAAAAGCTTAATAAAACTAAATATTATGAAATAATAAGATTATTTTTTAAATTCACTGATTTCGTGGTCCGCTTGACCAATTAATATGTTACAATTAATTAAGGTCAATGGCACGAGCGAGGTCACGATTGCTCAAGTGGTAGAGCAGCGGCGTATCTAGCCGAAGGTCGTGGGTTCGAATCCTACTCATGCCATTGACTTTTTTATCTCAACTAAAAACCTTAAATAATTGTATTTATTTTTTTTTAATTGTTATTATTTGAACTACTGGGCATAATTAATTAAGAAGATTTGTGTACCGTACATGGCTGTTGTCGTAACTTCTGTTCATAGTAGGGTGGTAGGTTTTCTGTTTATCACCAAGTTTTTGCATAAATTACCTCCGGAAGATTGACCCCCCACAGAGTCGTCTATTATTTTGGCTTTTTGTTTTTATATTGAGTTATTGAATGCAGTGGGAAAACCGGATGCGGCCTGTCGCCGCATAAAATATCGCCTGGAAACTGAGAGTATTTGTTCAAATAGCACAAATAGCTTTTCCCTCGAAGCAGATTTCAAGTTAGGAATTCGAGATTACTTTGTGCATGGCTGGTATATTTCGTGTTCCCACAACCGGAGCTGGAATCCTCCGGGTCGGTGTGAGGAGTAAATACTAATTATATGTGAAGGTGGATGCAGTAAATCGGGCAACGACGTGGTTTGGCCGGAATGGAGAATGCAAATAAAAGTATGCTCCTGCCCCACCGGGCAAGTCCGCAATTAATAGACCCCCCTTTATCCGGGGACGGTAGTCTTTTTTCCAAATTCGATTTATCCCCGAGCCAGGCGATTAAACTAATTATTATCGATTTAACGAGTATTGTGTCGGGCGTAGAAGTGCACAAAAGATCCTGAGCTGTTTATGCGACGGGGACGCCGGATTGTCTCCGGACAAGAAGTCAACGTAAATTAATGTCAAGTCCTCATGACAGTTCCGTCCATTCTTTTATACTTCTTCTTGGGCCGGGATTTACTAAAATAAGTTTATAAAACAACAAAAACGAAACACACTTAAATGTCACTCTTAAATTGAATTAAGTTGTTAGTACCATCTAAACTGGGAGATATGAACCGAGAATGGGCAGAGCCAGCTACAAAACTCCAAGTCCTTCAAATAATATTACACTTCAAATATGTTTATATTAAAACATATACTGTAAAGAAAATAATTTTACATGTATCATAGTTGTGTGGTTTCCAATCATCCAGTTCTCTCAGCCTTTCATCATTCGTATGCAACAATCGGTTTGTGAAGTTACATTTGCAATTTTGCGACATGTAGCCTGGTGTTATCGTGAAGAATAATCGGCCTTTTACGGTAGTTATTCCGTAATTGTAGTGAACAACCCCAGGAGTGCACAACCAAACAGTTACCGTAACCATTTTTGGGTGAAGATTTGGCTTCGGGAAGTCCGGCGCTTCATCCTTGTCCAACTACTGACCTCTACGCCCCCTGTTGTCGTATAGAGTCCATGAAAGGAATCATTTCAATGGCGCAACAAAAGAGACGTGCGGATTCCAAATCGTCGAATTCTTTGGGCTTGGATTGGTGCGATACCCACTTTGAGCTTCTTTACTCTACCAATTCCCAGAAAAATCTTCCCTGTCTTCGAGATCGAAATCTCTGAAACCATCGCTGCACCGTGCCTTCGCTCATGCTTCCCTCCTCCCAAACTTGACTGACGCACTTCTTCCAAGTTTAAATTGGTACAAATCGATACGACGAAAATCTAGTTTGGGCATATTTAATATCGCAGGTCCTCGTCCTTATAAAATTCAATACATTCTAAAATGTTCTCTAAAAACAGATAACAGTTAAAAGTATTTATTATTCTCCGTAAATTAGATTTGAGGATTTAGCTTTGTTTACATGACAAGCAACTACGAATATAAAACAAATTTTCAAAACCTGCATTAATTTTGCACCAACACAATAATTTATGTATGAAAGCTTACTGTTGAAACCTTTATTGTTTTATTCTACTTTGGCTGTAAATAATTTTTCTTGTTTAACTAGTCAAAGTTTAACTCGATCCTTTCCTTTGGGGTTTATTTCATTCACCAAGTTCTTTTTATTTAGATATAATTAATCTTCTCTTTTTTTCCTTTATTTCTTTTAATATATAGCCTGTATTCTCTTCAATTAATTGTTCTCTATCAACGTAATTATTATGGACAGATTTTAAGTTTCATTTGATTGAAAAAAAAAGTTAATTGTAAAATGCTATAGAGAAGCTTGAAATTAACCTTTACAAAGTTACAATTTAACCTTTCTTTATACTAAACCGCATTAAAAGTCTGTTTTATTTAATAAAATGTAGTTGATCATTGAATCTCAGGAAATACTGTCTTTTTATTAGTACATGGATCAATTTTCTCCCCTAAATATGTTCCAGTAGGTTTTAATATTTTCCCGACCTTTTATATACGAGCTAATGTTGAAATTTACCCTCAAGACACCCCTATTTATAAACCCCTGAGGGTGCAATACTAGCGGAATATATTAGGGTCGGAGAGGGCAGAGATATCTAATAAGAAAAACAAAGGGGTGTCTGAAGAAGGCAAAGACTATAAACAAGAGAGAGAAAGAGGTCTCCTGTTATTGGGAGCCAACTTTTAATATGTTCACATCTCACAATAACATAGATTTACTTTTGTCCCTTTTCCCACCCCTTTAGGTTACTCACGAACCGGCTTCTCGCCCGTTGTAAATATCAATGTTCTTCCTAGCTCCGGTTTATTACCCAACGGGTATTCCTGCGTATCAATATTTATAAGTTTTTTTTTTTGAGTTTGCAATCTTTTCAGCTGATCTCGTACCTGGGAGTACAAAAATCAAGGAAGTTCAAATTTCAACGACTTTTAGAATATGTGCCTATTCTGTTTCACACTTTTTACAAAATGTTATCCAGTTTTACCCAGTTCCAGGCTATTTGTAGAAAAGATTCACAAGCTATTAGGACCGTTATCGTCCTTGGGCGCTCGCCCACGAGGAGACAAAAGGGTGGAACCCTGGACAAATTCCCTCGGAAAAGAAGAAAAAGGGTGCACGGGGCGCATTAGTGACGGTGGTCCTTCTGATGATGTCAAACCGGTGACGTGGATTTATGTCTTTTCCCCGAGGCTGAACCCCTTTCAGGTGAAATTGTAACAGTGTCCGATTCTGATTTACAGCCGGGTTTAAAATAGAGTAAATAGGACAAAGGTGAACATTAACAGGAAGAATTCCTGGAAATTCTTTACACGACGCCGCGAGGGATAGTTTCCCTGCAAGCGCCGTGTATGACGGTCGTTAATTAATGTTAAATTGTTGCTCAGACCCGAAAGGAGATTTTATCCAAACTCATGCCCCTGGGATGGGATAAAGGTTGTTTTTGTCACTTTTGTTTTTCGCCTTTGTCTCCGGCGTGGTTAATTAAGGATCGAGGAGGATGACCGTAGATTTATCGTGCTTCTGGCTGGACACAGGGCTCAGGAATGAATAAACTATGGTTATGCCAGACTCGTTACCACCCGTCTACAAGGACGGGCCCTGTCACAGGAACTAGGTCGTGAATTAATAATGGAAAGGGATTTGCTCAGCTTTGAGTTAAACCCAAGTGATCATTAAACCCTTGATAAATTGTTAACACCGTTCTACAATCGTATTATTGAACGCCTATTTAGTATAATTATTAGGAGTAATTTTATTACTGAGTTAGACCGGTTTAATGACCAATTATTATACAAAAAATAGCTTCTTTTTGTACCATCAAAAATAGCTTAGCGCAACATTATTACTGAACTTTTAGGAAAATCAATGATCACACCCTTCTCGAATACGACAGGAACGAATCTTTAAGTCCTCAATTCCGATTTTTGGAGGACCCATGTTTCGATATACGATTAACCCAATAGGACACGAGTTGCTACTTTCTTTTTATTTGTAACAATTTATATAGGAAAATTTAAAAAAAAAAAAAAAAAAGATTTACATTTCACAGTCCAAAAAATTATTACTACATTGGGTCAAATGGGTCTGTTCTTTTCAACCTTCGAACGATTGTTAGGTTGTGTAGGAGTTTACACTTACTACGTCCTGGTGTTTGGCACTTTTCGTATTTCCGCTTCAATTTTAAGGTCTTTAGTAAGTCCCCATTCCTTACGTACCAGTATGTACTGACCTTGCTGATTTGTGGGGTATAACCACATAGTTATACCGTATGTTCAAAAAGGCTTTGGGACTTGTTTGTATAATAATGTTTTATTTTGTATAGTAAACTTGGAACTGCGAAATGCGTACAAGAGTATAGTTGTAGGGCAGTTCGATATCTACAGTCCATTCCCAGATATTGAACTATCTAGCTATATTATAATATGTATAATAGTTCCATCGACGGTGAGAGACGGAACATGGTCCAGTTTTTTATTTGTAAAAATTTACATGTTTGTTCCCATTTTTTTGTCCGTTTATTTATCTGGTTACAAGCCTTTGAAATGATTTTAGTGGTTGATCGTCGGTCCTAGTGGTATCACTGCTGTGCCATCTGCAAACGTTGCAATTTTCACTCGAAATTAACTGGTTTATAACAAGTAAAGGAGTATACCTCGAGTACATTTTGACACTTTTAAATATTTATTTTAATTCGAAATGTTGGCCTCCTTGCCTGACTCTAAAATGTCTGTTAAGGAGGTAGGAACTGATAATATCAACATGTTACTTTCGTAGCACCATTTTCGCTCACTGACGAATCCTTCGTACCAGAACTTTTCAAATGCTTGTGAGACATCAAGAAAGATAGAATAAACTCGTTTTCTGAATAGGTCTATTGTTGAATATCTTCTTTGGAATCTAAATCGATAGTCAGGGATGATTTTATTTTTTCTACAACGGGTTGATTCTTTTTAATAATAAATTTTCCAATAGCTCAGAGAATGTCGGTAATAACGTTGTTAGTCTGATTTGACTTCGTTCGCCTGTTTCCTCAGTTTTTCTAACGTAATGCTACGAACATATTTCAGTCTGATTGCAGCATTAAATAAATATAAGCAACACCTTTTTCGGAAATTTATTTAATACTTCTACAGTGATAAGGTCATATTTCTTTAAGGGTAACCAGCTTTATATTTTCTTTTGTAGAGTGGTCGTTACTTCATGTAAGCTACTACCACTGATGTTTCCATATGGCAAGGCGACTGGAAAATAATTCGGCCAATCGGTAATGAAATCAAATTCAGGATCACAGTGAATTTTATAGCCGTTGTTTGTTAAATTCTCGAGAGTGATAGAAAAAAAAGGTTTTTATCTAGGCATAATGTTACAGAAGTCGAACATCTGTGGCGATATCGAGTCCCAGGTATTAGCTTAATGGACTCGGACAGATGCTTCTTCCCGATACACGTATGGTTTCTATTTCCAGTCAGGTCGGACACGGGAATTTTTAGTGGCTTTAAATTTAAAACACAATTTTTTATTTCCGTTTTATTTATTTATTTTTTAATGAAAACGTGGGGTCAGACGGGATTGCAATTTTTTTTCGATTTCCCATTTGAAGAATTGAAGAATGAGGCCCCTTTCCAATATTTTTTATTTATTTATATTTTTATAACTGGGGAAAATGTATCGGTTTGGAATTTAAACATATCGTTCATTTATAGAAAGAACGGAAATTTCTGCACGACAAATGCAGTCAATAAGGAATGACACGGTGTATCAGTCTACATTCCGTTCTGTTTACTTATGCCAGAATCATTTTTGACGAGTTTATTTGTTTTATTCGTTAATTTTTTAGTGTTGTAAATAAATAGAAACTAAACGTACAGATTCAATCAATTAAAAAAAAATTGATTGACATCCTACTCCCTATTGAAATTTCCTAGGTGGTATTTAAAAAAAAATCATTCCATAAGCGTTATGTGCTTTTAATGCGGATTTTGGAGCGTAATTTTACTTCACTTCGAAATTTCTGACCGCCTCGCTAAATGAACTTTGTGGTTAATTTAATATTGATGATTTTTAATTATTAATATTTTATGAAGAATTTTACGAAGGTAAGATATTCAATTCAAGACTGACTAAGTACAACAAGTGATAGAGACGATATTGCATCCATGCACTGGAAAGCTTTAGGCTTTTTAATGTTTAATTTTATGTATATATTTTTTTTCTGCACTGCTTCTATAAGACAGTTCGGCTAGAAATTCTGTCTACGGGCGCGCAGTGATGATATGAGGACAAAATCACTATCGGCTGGGATCAATTTGATTTTTCTCAACAAAATATCTAAACGGTACAAATTGTACGAAAATCCAGGCTAACATTTCAGTATCAAGTCTTATTGTGATGATAATACAAGCTGTGAACGTTCGTATGCAAGCGTGAGCGCGAGAGAGGAGTGAAAGAAGAGATAGAGAGGACAGAGCTGGGAGATGGAGAGAGAGAGAAGGAAATAGGATGGATTGTGATATGAGAGGGTGAGAGAGTGAGAGAGAGAGAGAAAGAGAGAGAGAAGCTAACGTGACACGTGAGATAAATGGAATAATGGAATAAATATACTACAAAAAAGGAAAATTTAACAGGATTAAACTGTATATTACTTTTTTCACGATATAGTAAAAACCTAATTTATTTGCATATTTGTCTGTTAATTTGTAGCATTGCCATTCCTAGTATTATTAATATTCATCTAATACACGGGCGTTTGGTTAGTAGAAGCTTGTGTTTTATGATTGTGTTGAATGCACGATGAACGGGCGCCGATGACGAGGGTGGAGAGGAGGGGCGACCGAGTTATGATATTCGAGGGAGGAGGAGCCACTCCCCGTTATGAAAATATGAAGTGGAGAAGGGATGAAGAGGCGGGCGGCCGGTTATGCTTTATGAAGAAGGCGTGACTGGGCCCGAGCGCGGATTGGAGGGCGTACCGCCACGCCTTCTTCATCATCTTTCATAACGCCGTTTCCCCACTGGCTCATAATCCATAACTCCTCTCCCCACCAAGCATAGGCCCCTTCTCTCGGATCCAGCCTCCCCCTTCTCGCTAATCCCCCTTTTCACTGCATCAAAATGTATCGGGACATCTACCCGTGCCGATACATTCGCGTCGTCTCGAGTCAAAGAGGAAGACCCCCGACCGGCCCGATGTCTCTGTCAGAAAGTTATAAGTGGGCAGGACAGGTGGCAATTAGTTACGGAAACACTTTAAACAGTCACGCTCCGGACTTACCGGTAAAACTGGAGTGGTTTTTTTTCCTCCTCCCTTTTTCTTTTTTGGAAATGTATAATTAGAAGAGAAAATACCCAAAGGCACCTCAGAAACGCCAAGATTGTCGGCCCGAGTTCACTAATACAACAGTTAAAAATAATTCAGACGTAAACCGGCTCGATATGATGTAATTTTCCGATATATTTTAGTTTTTTCGTTATTCGTTCTAAAACTGGGCAAATAACATAAACTATGTTTAAACGTCTTGATTTTCGCTAAACCGGTTTTGTAAAAAATTTACCTAGCAAAACATCCTTCCCCACGTAGGTCTTTATTTTATTTAATTATTATTTTCATTTATTAATTTATTTATTTATAATGAACAAACATAAATGACAACGAAAATATTAGATTCTGTCAGACCACACGAGATTGTTATTCATGTTTAGTTATGTTGGAATTCGAATAAAAGTTTTTACAATAGATTCATTTTTGTCAGGGGTTCTTAAAGGTCCCATTTATGTTTAGTGGTATAACTGGCCATATTAATTATTTAAATTAATTATTCTTCTTATGGTATTGGTTGAGATAAAAAATGTATTGTCACGAGCGGGATTCGAACCCAAGATCTGCAAAATACGCCTCTGCTCGACCACTTGACCTACCGAGCCGAAGGTCTTGGGTTCGAATCCCGCTCGTGACACTAAATTTTTTATCTCATCCAAAGCCCTTAGATTAAAAGAATAATTAACTGTTTTTACTGTATTTTAACGGTCTCGTTGATTCTTGTCTTCCTCGGTTTTGACTTTTATTGACGGCGTTAAAATATCGGCTGGATGTGATTGTTGAGTTTTGCTTGTTACTCTACTGATGGCTGTCTTGCTCTGCATAATGATTTGTGTAAATTAATAATGATAATAAGTGCTATACAATTAGCTTTAATCGGTCAAACTCCATGTGTCCTTTAGCACTTTAACTGTCATCAATTGTGCCAATTTCTTTTAATTTCCGCGAAAATTTCCGTTTCTTTAATGAAGTAAAGGAGTCGTCTCAAGGTCTGTATAGATCAAGAGCGGTTTTCTCAGGTACATTTTTCTAGCTATTGCAGGATAATTGCATAGGATTATGCTTTGCTTTCTACACATCTTGTAGACATAATCGTCATTGTTCATCTGATGATAAGCCCATTTTTTAAGTTAATCGACCAAGCCCTGAAAACAGAATTTTATTTCCCTTCTGTCAGGGTTGATTTCTATTTTTTCCCAGTGAGTTATTTTTGCAAATTTTCTTTTTGCTTGCCTCTTTACCGGTTTCCGGACCCAGTATTTGTTGTTCTTTTGTGATCCAAGTTTCCAGTTCTTTTTTAACGTGGCTCTAGCTTATGCCAAATTATGTATTTGGGGCAATGAGCTATTCCCAGGATCCTTTTTTTTAGCAAGTATATCTGTTGCTTTGTAGCATGTACAACTACAATTAAAGCAATCCTCATGGTGTGGGACCCATTTTAGCTATAAGCTATTGAAAAATCTCAGTTTTTAAGAGTGTTTTGACCTTTCCAGACAAATTTTTAGGTGCCCTTGATGTTCAGTTTGATAATGATGGCTAGTTTTTTGAGCATAACCAAAGCATTCAGAATGGTTGCTTTTATCCGGAGAAGGCTTTAAGATTGTCTGCGGTTAAAAGTTTTCATTTCGCATAATACTCGTCTGATATCCTTACTATGCTCTAGGTTTAGTCAGTGGTATTGGTGATTATTGTTGTAATTCCATGGCTCAATAATGTTTCATTGTTGCCGTCAGAATTCATCCATAGCTTTCCGTTGTTTTTTGTCGAAGTTGTTGAACTATCATACTGATTGACCAGTATTGATATACTCTCTCGGACAAAAATACTCGCTCTACACGGACAAGAAAGAAAGAAGAAGCAAGGAACCGCGTTTGAATAATTCCAAAACCCGTCACAAATACTCTGGATCTGGGTATGGCCCCGACGAAGAAGAAAGCTTGGCATCAGCAACTAAATTTGTTTTTTTCTTGATCCGTGCTCGTGAATTACTGAACGTCTCATGTACTGGATTATTAAAGGACTTGTCCTTTTTAACCTAGTCAAGCATGACATACTTTTCGCGACTTGAGCAGACAATGAACACAGATACTAGGAAAACAATGGAGAAACTGGACGAAAACTATTTTGTAGCAATACACCAATAGGCACCCAGTGCATATTCTTAAGACTAGTATCAACGATTTGAGTCAGTGATAGAAATGATATTACAGCCAGGATTTAATTTTTTTAAACTGGTCGGTTGCCTCAAGGAAAATGGAGTTTTAAATAAGATGAAATTTTTGAACTAGAAAGTTTATATAGCTGTGAAAAGTCTGAAATGTACCATATTTGTGAATTAGAAGATGCTTATAACTGTTAAAGCAAATAGCAAATCAAAGTTTGCATCCAGACAGTAACATTCAAAGTGGCCATACTAAATAATTGTACTCTGTTTTTTGTGAAAGATTGTACTGAAAAATGAGTTGTAATTGAACTGCTGGTGTAAATTATACGAACAGATGGGATGGTAGAACTTTAATTATAAGCTTCATTAACATAAATAAATCGTTGAGATTTGATCACTGTTTTTTTCTTAAACCAGTTTCTGCTCTATGCGTTAATCACTAAGGAGATTTACGTATTGTTAATTGTTTCAGGTCGGTACTTGCTTGTAGCCGTAACTATTCGGCCGGGCGAGATTGTTAATGGAACCGAATGCGTCCAGCGATGTTACGAGGCGCGGGGATATTTTATAGCAGCCAGTTAGTCCTACTATCACCGCTTGGAAGGGGAAAGTGGTCAGTTCGGAGCAATCGACCTCGATTGTAACAGTCGGCCGGACGGTGTATGACACCCAGGTGATCGATCCGCCCTATGGCCGCAGATTTAAGAGGATCTCGACCGGAATAAGACAATAAACGGGCAGATGGAGCTCGGCAGGTCGGGAAGACACAATGCGGGGGCGGACATCTGCCCTTTGTGACAGACCATTACACGGACACGCGACCCCCGGTCCCATTGTACCCGTGTGGGCCACTGCCCTAATAGAGAGGCTTGTATTTGAGACCTTTTCCAACGCTCGGCCCGCTGGACATCGCCTTAATGTCCACCTTTAAATGCCTGTAATGGACGATTCAGCCACGGTACTGTAATTCGTATCACTTTTGTTTCCTCAAACGTTCGTGTCCGATTATTTCAGCCTGCCTTGTGCCAAGCCCGTTGATGACCACTACTTCCAAAAAAGAGAAGCACTACTAAAAATTGTCGTTTGTCGTTACCGATCCTTAGGTCTTAGAAAGCCACCAGGTCAAAAAAAGAGATGCCTTACTAGAAATTGTGGTTTAGTTTTTTCAATCAATCCAGTCTGCCTATACCATTGACGGCCACTACGTAAAAAGAAAAGGATTCCTGGATATGGTAATTTTGTCATTTCCTATGGATTGGGTCTGCCTATACCTTTGAAGGTATGAAAAAAGAGAAGCATTATTAGGCATCTTCGATGGATGTTTCCGATCATTTTGGTTTCCCCTATGCCTTTGATAGCCACTACTTCAAAAAACGAAGCATTACTGGACATAGTAGTTTGGGCGTTTTCAATCATATTGTTCTACGTAGACCTTTCAAGGTCACAACGTCTCCAATGAGAAACACTACTAGAAATTGTAGTTTGTTCATTTCCTATCAATTCGTTCTACCTGTACCTCTGAAGGTATTACGACAATAAAAGACAAGCACTATTAGAAATTGTCGTTTAGTCATTTCTGATCATTCCTGCCCAGCTCTTTCAAGGCCGCTAAGTCATATCAGAGAAACAATGCTGGAAATTGTAGTTTGGTAGTATATCTCTTGTATCATCGTATCTTCGTTATCAGACGCATTTCGGCTTTTCGTGATACGTGAAGGGTTCTGGTGTTTTGCTTTAATTAAACTGTTACAAATATACCTTTAGAAACGTACGAAACGTTTGTTTAAAATAATACATAGACCAACTTTTCCAAACCAGATAGCCACTGGTTCATCCCCTTGCATACTCCGATGCAGTGGCTTCATTGTTACCCTTGTGTTATTGTGCGAATTATGGTCTTTTTTGGTTACATTTAAAAAAATAGTGACAAAATAACAAGTACTAACGTTGGTGAAATTCAAATTTTTGTCAAAAAAACGCCTGACAGACCAATAAAACTATACTCCAGTAGATACAGAATGGGTTAATGTAATATGATTATTGATTCGATGTGTACGCGATGATTTTTTGTTTTTGTCTTTCATTCTATCCGACCTCCTGGATTCACGGCCTTTATGCGACGCAGTATAATCCAACTATATTAAGATTAAATAGTATTGACAATTTGAAATATCTTTTGTTTTGGGTTCTGAATACCTTTTGGCTTCGAGTCATCTCCACTACGAAGCACTACCTTTGCTGTATTTTTTATATTACGCCATGTACTTCTCGTGAGTGGAACATTTAGGATTTGTTGTTGGTTAAGGTGAAATGGAAAGTTTATCGAGTTTTATTTTATTTATTTTTATTGTGTGTTTTACAACTCGGACAGAATCCAGTGTGGAAACCGTGAATAATTTGTGCGTTTTGTTTAGAACGTTCAAACTTTAAAGCCCGGATCAACTGGCATGGCGGTCCTCGGCCTGCCGAACGCTTGTAAATCCAATACCAGTCTCAACGGCCATTTTGGGACTGGACACATTAAATATAGAAGGACAAGGGGAAGAAACAGACTGAGAAAAAACAAAACTTAGTTTTATTAGTCCCAAAGCCATATAAATATCAGGCCGAGTCGTGTAGTCGAGGGGCGTACCTGACCTGGGGCCGACACCTTCGCTTTAACATCTAAGTCCGGCCCCCGCCCCCGGACCGGACTTAAGTTTCAAGCCGCTAAATCCGGCGGGTCCCGGCTTTTCTAATCCTTCGCTTTCCAACGATATCGACTAAGGGATATCGATAATTTCCACTTCAACCTCCACCGCTATTTGTATTTCCTAAAATAAATTGCCGACGCGAGCGGGAGGAAAATTTTTTTTCTACAAAATTTGTCCTGCTCCAGGATGAAAGATTTGTGCCCCTTTTGAGATTTATGCTCGGAGGCTTGTGTAAATAAATTAGCCGGGAAAACATGCACAATAAATAATCATTCCCGTGAATAAAATTGTATATTTTGTCTTGTATAATTTATTATTTTAATTGATTTGGGACAAAGGAGAAAAAATAACTAAAACCTTAAAATATCAGGCAGGTAAAAAAAACTAATAAACTATCCCAGGATATAAGTTAAATTTAAATTTAGAACAAAGTGACATTCTACTTCCTATTGACCGTTCCCAGGTGGTATTTTAAAAAAAATCTCTTTCTTATTAATTTTAAAAGTTAACATTTTCTTATCTTTTCGTTTGAATTATTATTATTATTATTATTCACACTACCCAAAAAAATTCCCAATCAAGTTTAAACTTCAACTCTTAACTGTTCAATTATTCTTTTTCAATGTGTAATGTGGGTAAAGTTTATATTATTTTTTTCTTCGCTTTTACATAAATGGTGGTATTTTTTAAAATGATGCTTTGAAATAATTTAATTTTAGTTGAACAATACCGAATATCTAATCAAGTGAGCAATAATTTTTATGATTTTTAATTATTTATGAAGTACATAGAGTGATAGTATTAACTTTTTCTATCTATGCACAGGAGAGCTTTAAGGTTTTTGATGCTCAATTTCTCATATTTTATGAAGTTCACTTTCATAAAATAATTTAGGTTTTTTTCATTAACAGCGCTGAGATGTTTACAGAATCCGGTAGTATACTCAAACCTTAATACGTAGCAGAATGGCTGGTGGGAGGGTAGGCCGCACCAGAGGGTGCGAAGACCGGCGAACATAGAAAAGGGGTTTGCTAAAAATTAAAAGCAGGAAAATAATATAAATTGCGATCCAAGTTGGGTGTAAGGTCAAAATTATGACTAGCTGTCATGTCAACAGCTTTCATCAACTTCTTACAGGCACACGATAAGATCTGGAATCCACAAAAAAAAAAAAAAACAGCATTTCCATAACAAGCCTGTAAATGATGTGCGGATTATTTTTATACCGTAGTTTTATGCATATTTAAAGAACGTATGAAAAAAAATTGTGTAATTTAGTTGTTTGAATAAATAATGAGTAGTTGACGATGACGGTTTTCTAATCACCCTCGTCGATTATGAAATCTTTTTTCATAACTTGAAATATTACTACTTTCTGTAACATGGAAGTACTATTGGAAGAAAGGTGGGACTTTGTAGTATTGTGTGACAGTTAAATTTTATTGCGAGTGATAAAAAGAAAACATTCTCAGTCCTTCAAGATCAAAGGTTTCAATGCAGTTAAGTCGATCATTTGCCGTTGAATTCAATCGAGATACGCTTTTTCTTGTGGAAAATGAACCTCTTGGACGTTTAAGAGAACTTTTTCGGCTCTCTCCGACTAATAAGTATTAAAATACTTGGGCAGTTAAAATGCAAAGTCGAAACATTCCTTAATGGCCTCTGAGGGGGATCCGTTGAGCCGGGTTTTTGATGGAAATATTTTGGAAAAACGCCAAGACGTCCGGGATCTATCGCGGTCAATCCTGAGGATGTGATTGATGCAGAATGTTCCCACGAGACGTAAACGCCCCTGATTCCATTTTGGCCGAGGCGTCCTGTCATCCTTTCATGTTTATCTCGAAATGTTATAAGAAAACTTTGGATTTTTTTTTTAAAGAGCCGTTTAAAAGAAGGTGGCTCTGTGGTTAAAAAGTGACAAAGACACCGGTGTTGTCTGTTCTTGACAAATTGTCTCTGTTGTCTATCTGCGATCTGGAAAGCACCTGGTCTCAGATCTATCACCTCGCCGCCCCCTTTATCAACAACGCTCATTTTGTTATTCGACAATTTTTTTATAACATATATTTTCCTCGTCGAGAACGTCTAAGCAACGGGGGCTGTCCAGTTCCACTAACTGACCGCCTGAAATGTGGCCGTCATTTAGAGTTGGCTCACTTTTTATTATTAACTGACAATATAAATAGACCTCTTTATAAGAGGAGGTTCCAAGTGGCAACTATCACTTTGTTTGTATTTATTTTCGAGTCCCGGACCATCCTTATTTTACGCCCTCATAACTGGCAGATTTACACCCACGGCACCTCGTATAACATAATTATCTGAAATCCAGGCAGACGCCCAATTTATATTTTATTAAGTTGTCCTGAAAGATTAACAGACTCCATTAGTTCACTGGTTCCGTTTCGAAACCGTTAATTGATTTTCGGAACCGTGTTAATTTAAATACAATTGTTTTTGTCTAAATACCGTCCAGTTTTCATACTTGGCCGACGAGTAACTCGGGAATTTCTTGAAGAATGTGATAGAGCGACTCCCCTCGCTGGTTTGTTGATCCCATCAATGAATATCGATTCGATTGTTTCCTTATCAGACCTATTGCCCTGATTTGTCTCCCCTCTTATAACAGATCCAACATCATAAAATTTTCACCGACTTGTTATAACGATCGCACTTGACAAGTATTTTTCATTGTACAGTTAAATTCGAGACACAAGATTACAATTTATTTAAGAATTGTCGATTCTATAGGTTTGTGAGGTAATTACATAATTTTTTCCTTTAGTTGTACAATTTATGCTTAAATAATTTATTTGGCAGCACTTGAATACTTAATCAACACTTTAAAAAAACTTATCGTTTAATAAATTTTTAACCATTCACCCAATTGGTCATTTTGTTTGTGTAGATGTCTGAGGGGTGATGGACCTCAATCACAGATCATCAAGGTCCGCCTATTCACGCTGGTTTTGCTTGTCCTTCGAGTTTCTCCTATCGCGTACAATTTGACCTGTCATATTTTTTGTGATCAGTATTAGAAGAGTCGACCTTTTTTTTTCACTCCCGAGCCCGAGGATTGAACCCTTGAAGAATAAAACAAAATTCAGTTGTTATGCCAAGCTTTGGACCTAATTTAAAAACATCATCAGAGCCTGTATTAATTTCACATTATGAAAAACATATTTGTACGATTGATGATAAGTTACAATTAATTAAGGTTTTCAGTTGAGATGAAAAAAAGTCAATGGCACGAGCGGGATTCGAACCCAAGACCTTCGGCTAGATAGCCCGCTGCTCTACCACTTGTACTATCATTACTTCCATCCACTCGGACATCAACTTCCTATCTCAACCCCATCTTTTGAGTACTAACTAAAACCTTAATTAATTATAATGCATTAATTGGTCAAGCGGGCCACGAAATTGATAAGGTTGAGATACCGTTAAAGCCCTTGGAATTGTTAGGACTAAAGTCGGTCTTCAAGAAAATTTGAGATTTATTATAAAAAAACTTAAATATGCCAATCTGTAGACATATTTAAGATTGTTTTGTAGGTTCTATAAAGTTACATTGATTGTAAAATCAATTGTACTAATGTTTTCCATAATGTTAAATTAATATAGGCTCTGATGAAGACCTTAAAATAGGTCGAAAGCATGGCAGTAACCATTCTGAGTGTTATAATTTATTTTCCACTTTTAAAGCCAACGTATTTTAAACAAAATATTATCAATCACTCTAGGATTATCTTACAAATGAAACTCTAAACATGGCATCATTTATAACATCAACAATATATATATATATATATATATATATATATATTTATACACATCTTCTGCTGCGTCGAGAACGTCTCT
>CM077099.1:33860612-33942602 GCA_039619505.1 Cimex hemipterus
ATATATATATATATAAGGCAAGAATGGACGGATCCTTTAACTTTTAAGCCCTGAAATGATTAAGAAAAAGTATTTTTATTATTCTTCAAAATATATGAAAAGAGAAAACAACAGAATAACAACGAATTTTTATTTCCTTTCTGGCAGGATTTATTTGTGTTGTAATATCACACCGAGTTATTTTTGCTTGCACGGTTTACGCACCCAGTATTTGTTGTGCTTTTGTGATTCAAGGTTTTTTTTTCTTCTTTTTTTAACGTGGCTCTAGCTTATGCTGCTTTATGGATTTGAGCCTATGAGCTATTCTGAGGCTCCTTTTTTAGCAAGTGTATTCGTTGCTTTGTAGCCAGTATAGTTTTAGGCTATTCAAAAATCTCAGTTTTTAAGGGTGTTTTGATATTTCCAGGCTCATTTTGAGGTGATCTTGATGTTCTGTTTGATAATGATGGCTAATTTTTTGAACATATCCATATTTTCACATTTTCGTACAAGTTTAGAGGTTAGGCAGTTTTCCTGTCCATACCCGTACCATTTCCAACTTTTAAGTCGTCCGTATTTTAAAGAAGATTTATTTGTTTATCTTTTTGGCTTTATATTTCTATCCCTTGTTACCACTATCTGTGATCTTGGTGTTGGTTTTTATAATAATCGCTCATTCTCTGGACATATCCAAAGCTGTCGGTTTTATCCGGAGAAGACTGAAACTAAAACATCAGCCTTGAGATTTAAATCAGTATTTCGGCCTGTGATACAAGCTAGTTTCCAGGTCCGCCTTTTCTCTCTGGTTTTGCCTCTTATACTTCCCTTTGTACGTTGAATATTTTTTAAACAGATCGAAGACAGTACAGACTCGCCTTTCTCATTTTAATAAAAAATAAAATGATTATCTTATGATTATTGCTTTATCCAATTGTATTCACTGTTCTCCACTATTTGTACTGAATATTGAAATTGTGGGGAGTTGAATGATGAAAAAAATAACTGTGTAGAACTTTAATCTGTTTAATTATATAAGAGTTTTACTTCTTTATTTCGACTTTAGAAGTTAGTTTGACTTGAAACTCGATTGATTTGCAGGTTCATAACCATGCAAACCAACCTCAGCACAAAGTTTCAGGGTAAAATTTATTGTTAATTCGTAACAATGGATTTATTGTGCCCCGAATAAATGATTGTATGAATTAATTTGATTATGTATTTTTAAACTGAGTTCATCGAGTACGTAAGGGTTGGGATGAAAAAGGGCGTGCCTCACCTGTGCCAACAATGTCCCTTTGTCATCCGACCCTCGAAGAGGCCAATGGCGAGGGTTGCATAGGGAGACAACCCATTTTAATAACGCACTATTATAAATCTAGTTCTATGAGCCGGAGCTCCCATTATTTTTTGTCTCCTACCGGAATCGAGTGGCCGGCCATTCAGGTTCACGGGCCGGCGAAGAATCCGAAACGCGCCCACGTCTTTCCGTCCGTACTCCGGCATAAATGATGGCGATGTTTATGTAAAACTGCCGATAGACGTGTCTGCAATGGACCGGTCGACCTTGCCTCCTTCTGCTCCTCCTCCACGACCCGGGCCGCCAATTAGAAAAGACCCGGTCACCCTTCGGCCGCGAACACCGTCCGACGGCCAATAAACCCATAATAAGGGCGATCCTCTCTATTATTAGATCATACATCGTCAAAACGCACGTGGTCAACGTCTCGAAATGATTTATTCATTTATCCTCAAACGCTCCTGTTCAGCGTACATGTCGAGGAAGAATCGAAAATAAACTTTTGGTGAATGTTTGGATTACTCCATTTCGACTCTCGTAGTATATTTGGGTAGTGGTATTTACGTTATATCAATATACATCTTCAGAACGGTCTCGAGAGAAGCATATACGGGAATAAAGAAAACAAAAACCGTCATTTACTCTAAACCTTGTGTGTAATTAGACCGCTCGGAGACAATAAGCTCATAAATAACAAAAGACTATTGTCGTTGAACTAAAAGAGGGCGGTTAATGACGGCCCTAGTGGTTTTTTTAATGTCATCCGAGATAATATTAAGGTAGTCAAAGCAAAGAACAGTGTTTAAATGATTAAAAAAATCCTTTAACTTTATCTTTCCAAAACTTGAAAATTTAAACCTTAAAACATTAACTAATCACAGATTCTCCATGTTTGCACCACTTGAGTTTGCATCATTTAACGAACTGCTTTGTTTTCATTTGTTAATTCTTAACAGTACACGACTATTATCGCCATGTTGGATGTTCTCCAGCACAAGTTTCTTAAGCTAGTGACATGCATATCGGAATTGCGCAATGCTCATGAAATCCATTAAACTGTTTAAACAATGAGCAGCTGGTACCCAATGAGCTGCCAAATAAGTAATCATATTTTGGACAGCGACGTGCACAGGAGAGTAAATAACACGAATAATTTGGTCATGAATGCTCGGATTTTGGATTAATCTTTCTCCAATATGTGATGTAAACATACAAAAACTTGTTAATTCACTATCTGGAAGTGTTGCTAGACAGAAACCCCTTTGTAAACATTGTTTGTATGTGGTTTCCACAGGTACAGGTCTGCAAATTCAAAGACTGATGTAATGCTGCAATTATCAAAAATTCAGCTATTGTTTTTATAATGTACAAGCTACGTATGTAATTTAGTGGGGGGATTTCAGTTTTAATTGCTAGTGGTCTTGTTTTTTACTCGTCATGAAAATGAAAGGATTAACAGAACCCTACCCTTTGATATAAATAACGGGTAACAAGAAAAGTGCCCGTTTTCATTACATTATCAATATTACATAATATTGCATTTGCATAGGACGTTTAGAAATGTAATGCTTAATACTAGGAGGATAATGATGATGTGATAAAAAAAATTTCTTAACCAGTCTACTGTAAGTTATAAGATATTATAAGTCGAGAGTGCTTATTGTATGAATTTTAGCTTTTTGGTTCTAGGGCGGCAGAGGCAGAACGTAAAATTTGCACTGTGTTCAACTAGGTGAGCACACAGCCCAAAATTGGTTCAAAAAAGCTTGTCAGAGGTTAAACGTATGCGATGTTGGTTCGCTCCAGCGTGCATCGACTTAGGACATGGAAGCTGAACAAATGAGGCTGTTAAAGCTTGTTACTGCCTATCGAATAAAATTTCTGATTACTTTTCTACCTTTGCCAAAGTCTAACACTCGGCTATGAAGCAGTTAGACTCATTAATTTATTTCTATTTCCGATTAATTAAGTTTCCGAACTATTTGTGATTCGGTTATCGAGTTTCTGTTTTTTTTTTTTTTTTAGACTTTTGTTTATTTATCTTTCTGAGCGTGTCCTGAGGGAAAAGGTAATCTTCGATAGGAATCTCCATGTTCCAGAGACCCACGTCGAGGCTCGAACGGAGCCAGAAGGTTTTAGGGAAGTCCAAATCAGGAACTTTATCTTGTTGGCCGAAAAGCCAAGTAAAATTTTTAGTGTTCCAATCATCACTATTTGAAATTATTGCTTGAAACCCGACGTAAAGTACGAGTAGTTCCATCGCACATACAGCGATCCTCCTAAAAATTAAAAACTTAATTCTTTCTTTATTTATTTTTGCTTCAAGATAATATGACGTCACTGATATACCACCTATGTGCTAAAAGCATTTTGCAAAAGGGGAGAAATGAACGAATTTACCGGTTATAAAAACAAAAACTCTAAGATTTCCCCTTTTGATGTAGACTGTCGTTGACGCCAGCCATCTCATTTTAGATATATTTTGTTTTGGATTATTGTAATCCCTAATCCTACTCCTACGCTTCTAGCAAACCCAGCCCTGTTCTTCTCCTATGATAGAAAGGTCCTCACGTCTCTCTTTTCTCATGTTTTTCTCTCGTATTAATAAAGTCTTAAATAACGCGACCCCGAAAAACCCTCTGTCCTGCTGCAGCTATCTCTTCCACCGGAATTGATCGACTATCGGTCCAAGTCAGGGGAATCGGGCCCGAACTCCCTTCGCATCTTGCAACCGGCATCTGAAGGAAGGTGGTAAGTCCGCTCTGAATTTCTCCTTTCATTTATTTAAGTTTATAATTTAAAAAAAAATTTATTTATTAACGTTTAATTTTTTTCCCACGGCATTGGCCGTAACATTGTAATGGAAGAATGGTTCGTTAAAGGGACATAATCGCAGTGTCGATAAGAATTGAACATAAACGTGGATTATGTATGAAGTTATAAAGCATAAAATAAATTATTAGTGATAAGAAAAACAATAAATAAACACAACCAACAAAATATTGAATTGTTAACATAGGTGTAAAAAAGACAGATAAAACATTAAGGTTTCCATGTAGCCCTTCACCTCCATCTTAATGAGCTTTGACGTTTTATAGAGTTAAAATTTTAAAATGTTTAAAATCATACTCAAAGTGCTGAATATCGAATTATATATATAATTATAGATTGATTGTATAATTGTTTTAAAATTTTCTGTGTCCATAGTCTCACTGATTTTGAAATGGAAATTATTTTTTTTATGTGAACGAAAATTTGACTGGCCTGTGCGAACCCTGCATTTTCAACTTCGATAATTTTCGATGGGAGGGTCGAACTGGTCAGATGGAGATTTAATGGAGGGCTATCTGGCTAAACGATCTCTGGTGCATTCGACTGCATTATTGACCGAACTGCACTTTACCCGACAGGACCGGCTGCATAATGGATTCAGAGTAAGCCCCAGATTTCGGGGCGGAAATCATCCGGGGCCTCTATAAAACCGGTAGATCATACCATACAATTATTCGGCTGATTGGCGGCCTCTGTTTTTAATTAACGCCCTCCGCATTTCATAACCCGCCGGGGTAAATTGGCCGTTTAATAAAATTTAAAACAAATCCGTGAAAGGTTTCATTTGGCGGGGGAATGTAGTTTTTGTGTTTATCGATTCGACTGGCGTCTTCCTCGGAACTTAATTTCTCCTCTGATTATAAAAAAGACATTCTGTATACGACGAGACGAGGGCTTGCATTAAACAACATACTGTTTACGTAAACAATAGGGTCGCATCATTAGTTTATGAGAAAGACCAGACATCCCAAATCCTACTATAAATTTTTCAATATTATTTTTTGTGTCCATGTTCGTTTTACAGAAAACACATGCTCAGTCTGTCAGTTCACACCCTCTTTAGTTATTATTTTTTTCTATTTGCATGTTGTTTCCTTTATTGCTCTTTATATTACACCATTTTAAGAAAACATTTTAAGTAATAATTTTTCTTACATACAAGGAAAAACGTTCACATTTATGAAGGGTTGAATTAATTTCGATAATGCAAAACTTCTGATTGGATTGAAGCCTGCTTTTCAGTCCTTTGATAAAATTCACCATTACCGTGAGAAGAAGGCGGATAGATAAGAAATCAAAAGGCTGCCTTATCATTTCATAAATTCATAATAGGAGGCTGATTAGGGCGAGGGAGAGGGCACTAAAGGTAGATAGGGCTATCCGAACGGAGTGGAGTCGGCAGTTTATTAGAGAATTATGAGGGCTCTACCCATTCACACAGGCCGGCCTCCATTCCACCTTTCCTTGTCATTACTCTGAAAGCATCTCCTCGGCTGTTTTATTAATAAACTCGAGGTCTGGAATTGGAAAACTGGGGCCGGGGGAATTTGTAAAGACCCGGCGGGGGTAAGAAATAACGGCCCCTGTCATTTTTACATCTTTCCGTGGCAATTTCGCACAATCTTTCCGACAACAATGGGCTCAAGAAGACCCTGAGACTTAGCAGAAGTCGAAATATAAAATGTCAACGCAATCAATCTGATAAATGATTGTCTGACAGAAAGATGATTTCATTGGTCGATTGTGGATAACGTAAGAGCTTAAAATACACAAGTAGGCGATGAGGGTTGCACCTCAAGATGCTTTGAGATGATTTAAGATTAAAAAATATTACAAAAAATAAACAGTAATTAAAATTGCAGTTGGTCTTTTCAGATCATCTGGATCTTAATATCCTCGCAGGTTGGATCTGCGCGCGTTCTGGCAGTTCCCCATCTTCCGTGATTGTTCTGTATGTAATTCCGTCAATAATATTTGTACAAGTGAATAATGTGATTACAGAACAGTAAAGAAGTTGACGTGTACGCAGTATATGATCATTTGAAAACTTTGTACTTTTTTTCACTAGGGTTCGCAACAGCAGAGGTTATGTCAACCCTCGGGGTGCCGATGTTTTTGATTAAAAAAAGCCCATTTGTAATGCATGACCGCTGGATTCGAACCCTGGACCATTACCTTACTGTGATTGGGCACCGTATCAACGCCTTAACCGTTGCGGCCACGGTCCCCCCGCGGTAATTATCTTTACATTATTCCAATTAAATCCAATAATAACGGGCATAAAAAGTACATAACTTGTTGGACTCGACGTGGAAAGATAAGCACTATTTAAAAACGTAGTTTGCCGTATTCGATCATCCTTGGATATCCTTATTCGATATTTCACCCAGTGTCATATTTGCTAATAGCATAAATGTGTGAAAATGGTAATGATCAATCACTGAGTATTGCGAAATGCTGAAACGAGTCTGATAGCCCAAACTAGAGGATGTGCTTACCAAAGACCAAACTACTATTTTTAGCTGTGCTTCTCTTTTATATTAGTAATTTTTAAATGATTCAGAAAATGGGAAACGATACAATGTACAAGTTTTCTCCACTCGCGGGTTCGCATAATAACTTACATCTATTAGAAATGACTCGAAATGATTGGATGGATTTTGGCTCAAATATAGTTTCAAAGTCCGTAAATTTTACTTTTTTTATTTGAAAGTAATATGAAGTGTGAGCTATGTTAAAAACACCCCCTGTCACGTGCTTTAAGGTCATCTTCCGTTTTTTAGCAGAATGCTCAATTTTGAAAGAAGTTCATACACTCCACCTAGGCCGTTATTCACTGTCTGGAGATGAATTAATTACTGAGCCAAGCTCTGAAGAACCCCATTTTTACGATTTTTGTTTTGTTTTTTTCTTAAGGGGCATCCGACTACTTGGTCGTTTCAGCCCCACGGTATTTCAAATATAATAACACACATTCAATACGCATTCACGCAAATAAATACATTCACACCATTGAACATTCCTTCTGTTTTGTAGATGGAGTACTCGATATAATATTTATACAATAACAAACTAACTTAATTGGGGTCGAAGAGGTAGTTTTATAAATATTCCGCCACTGATCAAAGTCAAGTACAGGTCGAGGGGCGATAGGGAGGCTGTTTCACCATTAGCTCCTCCCCATTCACTCTAATTAATACATTCATTCATACAGAACACACATTTCGACGGCTATATACAATACTGAAATTGATAATGATGTCTCTGAAACTCGCTACGGTCCGAGAATCATTCTTAAATCAGGCTGCATGCCTACACGTTCTCTGTAAGGAGCCAAGGCATGTTTTAAAATATTGCAGATGCAAATATTGTTCTTTAATTCTTTCTTCCTCTATCATGCTTTTTATTTTCATGTTCTTTTGTTATTTTATTTGTTTTGCTTCAGCTCCGGCAGACGGAATTTTCCATACCGTGTGATGCTGATTCTGTAGTTATTTTAATTTCCGTTATTGCCTCATAACAAATAATGTAACTTTATTATTATTGAAGTTATTTTTTTAAAGTTACGTATAAAATACTCAATATTCTAATAGTGCTTCTTTTTATGTAGTGTTCTATAAAAGAGAAGCACTATTGGCACAGCTTGAGACTAAGCACAGCATTAACCATACGAGGATGGTCAGAAATGATGAAAATGCGCAATGCAAATGACCCTCCTACGAAAAGATGCCCCAAAACGCACCACCTGAAGTCCCAACAGCACCGGGTAGATTTAGTACCGGTGCACCTGCCTCACAAATCATCCCGAAGGATCGGACACGCTTTCATGAAAAGGACCTCTTCCAACAATAACACGCGTTTGCAAACAAGGCGATTTTATACACCTCAGGGGCCCTCGTCCGGAAGAAAGAGCGCAGTTAAAAGTTCACAGAAAACGCATCAATTTGTATTCACATTATACTTGCAGATGAGTGATTAATTAGGATACTACATAAATGTATCTCGCATGTGAAAATCGAGGGTGAGGTCAGCGTAGAGATAGCCGTATGTTAATTTTACGGTATTAATTCAAAGGGGTAGTCAAGTCGCAACCCTCCGTGAACTCATTGGACATTAATAACCACGGATTTATAAAAGATAAGCTAACAATAGGAACAGACAGGAAGTCATGCGTTACCCGAGGCTGACCGGAAGACGCCCAGTGATACCAACCGGCGGTCTTGGAAGGGGATTTCACTAATTTATGTTCTGTTTGTATTAATTCATTTCGGAGTCTACTTAACGCCTCGGAACACATGTATCCATCGCGTGAGGAGTCATCGCGTGGTGTTATAATTTGTTTTTCATAACACCTTGTAACGCCTGTCTATCTGATGATGTTTCTATTAATAGGCCGGAGTTAGTTTTTATAATTGACCGTGACGACACCCCCGTCATAAACTACTCTTTCCGGTATAAATTTTTAATTGGCCGACTCTTGAGTTTCTCCTTGCCCTCCATTAAAATGCTAAAGGAACAATGCTATGCTTTTAGACAAATTACAATATCTTGATTTATATTTATGCCCTTTTTATTCAAGTTCGACCGAATTGCTCACAAGAAGAATAGGAACCCCTGGAGATATTGTTAAGATAGTGTAAATCATTCTGTTTCCGCTTTGTTTGGAAAGTTCTCATGAGCGCATGGCAGCTGACGTTCATCTTCAAGATCGTACTAAAGATGCTAACAATCCTAATGTTTCTACGACAGTTTTATACTAAATTCGGTCAAACCGTATTAAATAAACATTTTACAAACTTCCTCACTATTATCATTTGGTATATAAACTATCATCCTTGTATATCCTCGCTGATTTTTGTTGGTTCAGAAGCGTTTCCGCATTTCGTCAGATTCAACTTTTGGACAGATTTTGATCTTTGATCAGTGATTCCTAAATATTGAAGATGGTGAAGAAAGGCAGACCATCGTAATATGTAACTACCAAACAGCATCTTTATCACCCTGCATTACGCAACTGAAAAAAAGTTGTTCAGGTGGGAATTGCTGATGGAAGTTCATCAACTTGCAGTTAGTCCAACGCAATATTCAAATCTATTAATATATTCAGATTCGCTGATTATTTTCTAAACCGTTGGACCTACATCAAACTGACAAGGGTTATTAATAGGATTTGTAAAATCTCACGCCCCGAACAGTTTATCTAGTTGTAAAATTATTATTTTTAGTTTCCGCTCACAGTTAAGGAATTAGTAAAACATTTTTTTTCCAACTTTTTCGCGTGAAAGTATGTTGATAATAAGCTCTGATATAAATACTTTTATATTGTAATAATTCTTTGTATTTTTATCGCTTTTTTGAAGGTTGTTAAAGAAATTTTCAAATATTCGAGTTTAAGGTATTCCGTGTTTTTTTCCAAGTAAGTGGTTTATGAGAAATATTTAAATTTTTTATTATTCGTTTTCTTAATTACTTTCATATAATAAGACTAAAGGTTATTAATAATAAAATAATTCAATACTCTCAAATTATCAATTTTGTTTCAAACAAACAAATTCTTAGTCTTTCTGACACAGATTATTGGAAATTCTTAAAAACAATTTTTCTTAAAATACTCATATTACAAATGAATTATGGCACAAAAATATTCCAAATATAAATAAAATGAAAACAAATTTACAAAAATATTAAAATGTGTCAGAAAAAATAGTCATTTGGTTTAAAACATTAAAAAAAACATAATAAATAGGTTACACCTCAAATAAAAAAATAATATAAATATAAAAAAGGCACTAATTAACTCAATTGTGATGAATATGAGAAAATGTATATCGACGTATACAAATGTATATACGTATAAATAAATATATGTAATACAAATGTATATAAACAAAAAATGATGTTAACAGGTTAAAGCTCAATAGCGACGACATAAAACATAAAAAAAATAACACACCCCTTCTCAACATATAAATTGCTCAAAGCACCCAGCACAATTTAAAAACCCGCATGTTTTGGATTTTCAACCAAGACAAATCGTAGAATTCATATGTCTTACAAAAACAAGTGATTACAACTAAATGCCCTTATTAAACTGCGATATTTTAAAATAACAGCAACTAAAATCCGTAAAGAATATATCAAAGTATCTGAATTGATTTAAAAATCTACAAACACATGATTTAAAAAAATCAAATATTTTAAATTTTTAAGCATTCTTAAAATAATATTAAAACTTTGAAAAAACTTCTTTAATTTAAAATGGAAAAAATTAACAAAACTGACCATTTAGAAACAATAAGTTAACATTCCATTTTCCACCTTTGTCTATGCGGCTTGTGGCAAGCAAATTTTTCCTTTTTTTCAAATATTACTACAATAATGAAGAAATTCATATAAATAAACGTAACTTACGGTTACGATGGTAATATCTATTAAAATAAAATGTAGTAATGAATGTTATACCTATATATTTGTAAAACATGGAATCTGATGACGCGAGTAAATTCCCGAAACGTCAAAATAAATGTAAGTATTGTATTTGCTTTTTTATTCAAAAAATCACCCACACGAATATGTTTTCTAGTATAAACAAAAAATAAAATGATCATTTAGAACTTAGGAAAAAGCATAATTAAAATGAATATATATTCCAGAAATAAGCCGTACTTGAAAATGGCACAGCATGTAAGAAACGGCGATTATTTGGATGTTTTTAAATCAATTTTCAAAGGTGACAAGAAGAATGTTCTAAAGGCAATGGTAACGCTTTTGTAAGAAAGTAAGTCGGGAGCTTATTTATTTTAAATTAAGCCAGTGTTTGTTTGTGGGCAGAAGCCGTAAAAAATATCCACCTGCTGGCACAAAATCGAAAGAGATAAGCGATTTTCCCACTGTTTTCCCAAATCCTCCTCGTAACTCTGGACGGGGGCTTCCTGAAACGTCCACTTGGGATACCTGACTGACGTTGGCGCCTCAATAAATAACAGGGCGAGATGGTCCCTTAATTGGGCGCCTTTTTTTGGGGACACCTCAATTATCAGTTAATAATTCATAGAAATTTTAATTTTGTAGTTCAATTCTTTTTTAAAACAAAACAAAATTGTGAACTTTTAATATAATTTAAACCGTACGCGAAAGGTGTCTAAACCATTGCTGGTTCTGTATTTAGAATGGAGAAGCTCGATTTAAAAAAAAAAAAAAAACAAAACAAAAAAAAAACAAGTGTTTTTACTCTAATTGTCTAGCGACGTTGACAGGGAAGTTTTTTTGTTATAGTTATTTTGTGTATCCGGCTCTTCAACCGTCGAAAGGAGTGTTGAACGTGGAAAAGGGATAAAAAGAACGGCAACGACCACTAAATCAAGGGATCCATTAACCCTGGTGCCCGTTAAAATCCCCGGGGGGAATGACTGGGGACATTTTTTCAAGTTTTAAATCGGTAACACTTTATAATCAGATCGAGCCCTTCTAGAACATCAACACGTTTTAGGATGAAATACAAAGTTATCGTTGAATGTACGGTTTCAATGCTGTCCTGAGTTTCCCTCTCCTGCAGCTTTGGTGGACTGAATAGGATTGAAACATTTTCATACATTCACTCTGATATTGGATCTGATATAGGGCATAATTTATCTCCTATCGATGAACCTATACGCGGATTTTTTTATTCATCCGATGGTGGTAATTGAAAGGCTTTTCACCGAAGCGGCAGGTTTTTTTTACCCGGTACAGAAGTTTTCCCTTCAGAATAGTCTGATTTTTACCCCCCGTCTCACCTCGCCGGTCGGTAAATATTTGATAAGCCTGGAGGGGGGCAAGGCTTTTTCGGTGGATGAGAAGTTTATAGAGGTAGATTTTTGCGGTTCGGGGCCGAAACATCCCAATAAGGGTTGTCGGTTGTTCGATTCGTCGAGTGGAGTTATGTTGAAACCGAGGAAAACATGTGCGTGGACCTATGAAAAGCAGGAAGATCTATTTCAAAGATTGGATATTTCTCAAACACGTTTACCAAACTTCAAAATTCTCACTAAAACGTTGATTTACGCCTATTTACCTTATAAGTTGTTATTCACTTGGTCAAATGTTAAAATTATTTTTGTTTTCAATAGTAGAATAAATTACAGAAGTTATATAAACCAAATTATTTTTCTGGTTTCCAAGTTGTTAAAATGCCAGTAGTTCATTCGTGGGTAAATGTTTTATAAAACGTACAACAGATCAAAATTTAAAAAAAAATTAACAGGTTTTATATATTTAAAAAAGTCTTTTTAATATTACAATAAGTGGATAAATATAAATGGAAATGATAATCGGAAAAAAAAGAAAATAATATATATGTAAGACATAAAATCATAATAACATTTTCTTCTATATTTTGGGATTCATACTTCAAGAAAATAATTTTCAGTACGTTTGTGTGAACTTAAATAGTTGATGCTTTTTATCAGTAAAGAGTGAGAAAAGATGATATAATTATGGCAGATATGATTTAGTTTTATGGATTTTTAACATTTTATCCACATAGACCCAAACCATTTTAGATTTTTAGATAGCCTAAACAATCACATGTAGAGTATGCTTGTGTGGAATTAAACTATCATTTTACCAGTAAACAACGAGAATAGATTGCCAACACTGAAAATGTGACTTAAAGAAAAGAATACCCTATTCAATTTTGTACATAATCGTGACAGATCATCTAATTTTTACATTTTTTTAGAATATGGACTTAGCCATTTTATAAAGCATATTTAATCCCAGGTATGATGTTTTAATGAAGGATTCAATGAACTGAAGCAGTTTAGCAATAATCACTATTGACAGTTTTTTTACGCCAATGGTACAATAAAATCAAGCTCAAAATAAATAGATGAGTTTCTTCTAAAATTTAGTTTTATTGATTTGTAATACTTATCGACCATTTAACAAAACAAACATCATTATTAATCATAGCAATTAAGTGAATTGAAGATTTTCCCTAAAATCATAAATGTCAATAATTAGACATAAAGAAAATAATGCCGTATACACTTTTGTACATAATAATGAAATTTTATCATTTTTCAAATGTGTATATATTTTTTTCAAATTTTGTAACGAGGGTTCGCAAAAGCAGATGCTCGATCAACCCTCAGGTTTTTGAAAAAAAAAAAATTGTAACGTATGCCAGGTTAGAATGCAGCGCCGCTGGATTCGAACTCGGGACCTTTACCTTACAGAGACCTTTACCTCGCCGTGTCAACGCCTAATCCGCATCGGCCGCCTACATGATCGATTTATTGTTTCGAATTTTACTATGAAATCGACCATAATGTTTTTAACTAGTAAGCGTGCCACTGGCCCAGAACATCGTTTCGCAAGTTGGGATTTATTCATTTTAGAATTTTTTTTCTTTGTCTCAGAAATATTTACACATAGAAGACGCAATTTGTTAAAAGTAATCCTCGGTGGTATATGTGTTTTGTCCATATGGACAGACCCATTTTTGAATGCTTTATGAATGAATAATAAAAATTAAACCCAGTTAAGTGAATTTTCGACCATATCCCATTGGAATCGTCATCATCGAAATCCCGTTTCCGTTACACACATTGCTCAGGCCGGAAATCCGATCCGGAGTGAACACGCTTGAAAATCATCTTGTTTATATATTTTTCTTTATAGTGTTTACAGTGTTGTGCGTGTGAGCCGGCGGCACTATAAAGAAGCCAAGTTCCCGTGACGGGCACAAAAACTCACAGACTGTTCAAGCCTGTTATACGAAACGCCCATGTTAAACCACTAAACGCCGTTTTTGCTAGGGGGTTCGCCATAGAAAATCAGTGGCCGTCCATCCCATCAACCTTTTCTCACACGTACAAGCATTCATGAAAATCGACCAATTAAAAGTTTACTAATTAGGTTAAAAGTGCAAGTACACAAACAATAACTATTGCAATTTGGAATTAATGGTTTATTGTTTTCATTTATGTCATAGTATGTATAGAGCATAATACTTTTTTTATACGTAATATTTAGTATAACAGCATAACTAAAAAATGTGAACCATGTTGTTTTTTTTTTGTCCGCTTCCCTTGTTAACGAGGTTCAATGTTTTGAAACTTAAGAAATTTTGAATAAAAACTTCTCGTAGACATGT
Source organism: Cimex hemipterus (assembly GCA_039619505.1). Lineage (NCBI taxonomy): Eukaryota > Metazoa > Arthropoda > Insecta > Hemiptera > Cimicidae > Cimex > Cimex hemipterus. The sequence continues at coordinate 33,874,859 of CM077099.1, forward strand.
AGTATCTTTGATAAAGCCAAAATTCGGGAGGAAACGTTCGGCTGACCCATTAAATCTTGGCACCAAAAACCTGTTTCATTGACTACACGACTGCCAAATACAACATTTGGTCGCGATCGGTTGAAATAACGGATTTGACCGGGCACTGTCGCGAAATCAGTATTCTCGGGGGCTTATGTTTTCTTATCTAGAATTGCGCTGGCAGATGTCCGGTAACGGTAACGTGTCCGTTTAGTCTCGCTGATTATATCTGATCGCGGATATTCGGCTTCAGACCGTGAAGAATATCATACATGGGTCCATTCAATACACTGGATAAACGCCTGAGCTTGGCTCGGCTAATTATAAACTGATAAACTTCATATTGATGATTTTATTTTTAAAAAGTTTGTGATTGAAAAAATATTCGATTTTTTTTATTGTGTATCTTTCGCTTGGGATTACTTTACAATTTTGGAATTTCAAAAACAGTTTTTCTCTTTTATGATACGTCGAATTGAACCATGGGATGGAGCGCAATGTTCCGAGGGTGTCGTCATATTGATAAATCAAGTTGGGTTATGCGGGTAGTCCCCCTTTCCCGGGCATGGCGGTCTACTTAACAATCTATGGGACCAGTTTATTCCGCAGGGCCTACGAAATGTTAATCTTCCAGCGATAAACTATGGCGTGCCCAATTCGGATCACGTCAACTGAAATGAAAAAGACGGATATAAATTGTTGGGCGGGCGGATCGGCGATGAAACACCGCAAACATTCCGACTATCCGGCGGATCGTACGAAAAATCACTCGGATTATTACCCAAAAATTAGTGAAATTAGACGAGTTTATGGTCAATCCCAGGGTTTATTAATTACAAACGACATCTGAATAAGAAAATACATTTAAATGTAAATCATCGAACTGCATACAAAAAAACAGGCTTTCAGAGAGATGCGCCAGTAGATTGGCATGAGAAAAAAATTCAAATGCGAGATCCTTCCCCGATAACATAGTTGAACATTGTTGACAAAGCATTTTATAATTGCATTTTAATTATACCTTCTTATTAACACCTAAAAAGAATTTAATTCGAAGGAAAACAGGAACAATTTATATATCCTTCACCATTCGAATTAATTATTCAAAAGGGTATTTCCATTTTCTTGTAATGCCCAGGATTTTTATCTACTTCCGCTTTGTAATTAAGACGTAATTTGAAAGCTCGTGGGTAGATAAAGTTTTAACGTTGAGTAGGAAACATGTTCATTCAATGGAGAATGAGCCGTCGCCGCCATATTGCTTAATTCAACGTTCACCCACCTCTAAGTTATTAACAATGTAATTAATACACAAAGGGTTTAATTACGATATTCCACGAGGGGTGGGGTTGACACGAGCGTTCTATGAAAGCGATCACAACAGGAACAGAAATTGTTCAATATTTAGATTTCAATTTGAATCGCTATTATCACTGTATTAAATACGTTAATTTCTTGAGAGATGACCAATGAAATTTATTTATAGGCAAAACAACGTTGATCAATCACTGAACGAGGGGAAATGGCACTGGTAAAATTAGCAGAATGGACAGACTATGATGACCAGGGACGTACAAACTATAAACAGATGTGCAATATTCTAAATGAGAGAGATACTATTTTCTGTTAATCTTGTCACTAGCAAAAAAAGAAATAATTTTATTATTAACTACTGGGGAAATCAACACGGATCAACCACTGCAAATTGGCGAAACGCCACAAACAAAACCGACGAGAACCAGGATGGCCAGCAAAGGTGCAGTAATGATAAAAAAAAATTATTAATTCAATTTTTTTTAATAACTTTTTACTGCTAGTAAAATTTATTGATAAATCGATACAAACCGATGATTTTGGCGAAATTTCATCGACAATACCAACATGAACTGAAAGATCGAATTCTTAGGAACTTAGGAACGATCAAGCAGCAAATAAAATAAAGACTTTATTAACGTCGTGTTATTTATTGACGAAAGAACATCCTTTTCTTATTTGAAAGCTATTTGGATCATTAGGTCATAAAGAAGTAGAGTAACAAAAAAAAATAAAAAATAAAAAACGAGATCAGTAATCGCTGTTCCTCATTTTGTCGATCTTGGTACATATATAAAGACTGAACATTTGAAATAAACGGTATTTGAACGTTCTTTCCTTTTCTAACTGTATTTGGGACATAATCGGCTGTCAATCAATCCTCAATAAGTAAAATGACTTCTTTTTCTCATTATGTTGATCTTGTAATCCAACCATTCAGAATTGTAACGTTTTAAATGTAAGGAACTTGTCGACTAAAGGACGTAATTTTCTTATACTAGCTTATATTTGGATCAGCCGAAAAGGGCGGAAGAAGTAGAGTAACAACAAAAACAACGACAACAAAAAAAGGTCAGTCACATTTTAAATTTAAGCTACTTGTCGACCAAAGGATACAATTTGTATTCTATCAACTATTTGAATGATCATCAGCTGTTGATGCCTGGACATGGAGAGAAGCATAAAAAAACAAGATCAGTTTTATTGTGTTACAATTCAGCATTGCAGCGTTTCAAATTTACGTTATCTATGAACCAAAGTACATCATTTTCTTATTCTAGTGGTATTTTGACCATCATTCATCAGGCCCAGAAGAAGTAGAGCATAAAAACATAAAAGGCCTATGATTCTTATTTTGTCCATCTTGCTGCTTGACCCAACATAAATCGTAAGATTTTAAACTCGCGATTAAATACACGCAACAATATTCGACCCGGGTTAAAAGCCGTTCAAGTGGTCGAAGCGCGTCCTTCAATCCAAAGTTTTAATTAAGCCTCGCCCAAATATGGCTTCCCTAAGTTGGAAAATTCCTGCCAAACTTTTCACACTGCACCTTTTACCCCTTGGATTCCTCGGAAAATTTCGACTATGTTCACAAGATTATGTATAAAAAATGGCCTAATGTCATTTCTATTCATAAAGAGGTTTAGTGAAATATGCTGGGGTTGTTTCGTCAAGTTTTAAGAGGACTTGATCCAAACTTCAAAGAAGCTTTTAAACCAAGAAGTAAAAAGGAAAACGGATAATTTTACGATTTTGCAATGACATTCAATTAGAAATAAAACAGGTTTGATCGCAATAACCCTGAATAATTGGTTATTAAATTCGATTTAATATTTTCCAATCTATGACGGTAAATAAAATCCTCATGGCAAAAAATAAACAATATCCACCTAATTTAATTAGCTTTTACTTTAATTGCATTTTCATTTTTTTCGATGATTCGGGTGATGAGGAAGCGAGAAATGAGCTGCATCTGATATTGAGTGAAGCCAAATGATTGTTTAGGGCTTCGGTATTAGTTACATTTCTCTAAGAGGGTCTTCCCTTAAATACGCGGATCTATATTAAAAAAACAACATAAATAAGCAAATTAATTTAACGTTCAGGAGGTCTATTCAGGAGGTTATAAAGAAACGAGATGTTTTAATTTCTAAGATAAAAAAAGCTCGAAACTTTAAGGATTAAGCTTAAGTAAGGAAGAAATGAATTCCATGGATTCCGACGGAAATAACTAATGTATTAAATAGTGGGTAATCCTTGGTGGAAAGGGGGATAATGGAACAATAGCAGAGCGTTGGGCATTTCTCTTGTTTTTAATTGGCCTACCGGCAGAGTTTAATTGGATTTAGGAGTACGGGGACGTGTGAAACCGGGATATAGATCGGTGTTTGATATGTGAGGAGGACGGGAATGTAGAGTGTACCACGGTGGCAATTTGTTCCTTGTCCCATACGGTAACAATGGTACACGGTGATGACGTGACTCGGTGTGCTACAAGACCCGGCCTTTTTCGTCCAGAAGCGATATACAATTCAATGCGGTGAAAACGGTCCAGTTGAAAATGGAGAAATTGTGAAAATGGTCCGCCTACTCCCGCTTGGTCTCGAATAGGTAAAGTTACACAATGTATAAGAAAGAGCGGTTTTTGGGTTGATTTATTGCACTGACCTCAATAATCAATCAATACGTAATAACGTACTTATGTGAAAAATCTAGCTTTTGGATGAAACGCTTTTATAGTTTAATCGTTGATATGACCTCACTCAAACAACCTATCATAACTTGTAAAAAAAAAAAAAATACTGAAATTTGTCAGACTCTTGGCTCGTAGAGAGGTCATGGGTTTGATCCCTCGTCGCCCCTGAAATTTCTAACGCCCTCCCCCAAACAAATAAAAATATGCCTATATAAAAATCCTCTCTGACTTATATACATGACATAAAGCCAATAATTAAAAAATATCGATGATAAAAAACTGAAATTCATTCATCTCTGGTCCACAGCTTTTCGCTTGATCTAAGTCAGAAATGAAATGGAAAAATGTGTATGCTACAAGTAAAAGAACACCCGGTATATACGCGGATTATAGTTAGTATATTAGGACTGCTTAAATTGATACAAAATTTTACTATTATAGCATTCCTGCAAACTTGATATTACAATAAACGTTTTCTCAGTTCATTACTGCTGCAGTGTTGACCGTGGGTATTCAATGGCATAAATCAACCACAGCACGTTCAACCTGTTCACATCTATTCAGCTTTTTAAGTCATGAATCCGTCTTTTTGAGTAATTAAAGCGCCTATCTTTCCGTATTCCACGGATAAAAAATCACAAATTTCAACATAAATTATTGTAAAAAAGGATATTTATGTAACTTGGTAACTTGCTAATGAATCATCATTTTTAGAATTTTATACGCCAGTGCGAAACTCGTAAAGAAAACAAAAGTACAGGTAAAACTGCTGCCCATATCCGGCACTTCATGCTGCATAAAGCTGCCCAGGCTGTTTTTCCTAAACATCACGGTTTAGGTCATTAACTCCACTGTTGTCTTTGAAAAATTAACAAACATCAGAGATTGCATAGTTATTTTAAATTTTCTTACAATTATTTTCGCCTTGAGATAAGTTCTTTGAGAAACGCTTTGAAAGGCCCGGGCCGAAAGCAGGTACGCAAAAAATTTGACAGCGAAAGGAAAAATCTTTTATGCTTTTTAAACAATTGAATTTTAGGAACCAAAAACATTTCAACGGACCTATTCTGTAAATGTCGTAGTAAAAAAAAGGTTGTAAACATTAACACTACAAATTCGTCCCATGGGCAGCGTGAAACAATATGAGGTGTTGTAAAGTATGTTTGACTATTTTAAATAACATAAAATAAAATTATTATTATTTAGAAATCGTGAGATGCGGTCTGGTGTGATTGAAGGTTCGATTCTAAATTATTATCGACTAACGGTCACTAATCCCCACATAAAATTATTATGTTGTTTAAGGAGAAGCGAGGTGTGATGATGTAGCTGACTGTGTGGGCATGAAAGACCCTGTGGTAAGGTGAAATACAGCCGTAAATGATCTCCCTTTTGCTCTTCATGTCTGTTTTATGGGGAAGGGATAAGGCTAAATTAAAACCGGCATAAAATTTTTTTTTCAATTGTATTTTTGCTCGTGTTTTAATTCAGAGGACGGGCCCACCATTATGATCAACCCTCCAGCCCTCAATCAGTCCTCTAATCAACACAGCATGTTTTTTTTTCTCGGTCGACATGTCATGGGCGTTCCGGTCAACATAAATCTCCTTTCGACACGACTTTCCGCCATGGGCGAAATTCGCCGGTTTAAAAAGAAAATATAAAAATTAATCGCAATTTTTAACGCCTTGCCCCTGAGCAATTCCGTCTCCTCCAGACGGCTTAGCACAGTTTATTCCAGCCCGGAGATTTTTCCGAGAACCCATTTTTCGGAGTGTTTGTGTTTTGACCGTTTAAGGCAAATGGGGGGGATTAAGATTAGGGCAGACCTTTTGTCGGAAGGCACCGATATGCGAAGAAAATTGCTCTCTTCTCCTTTTGTTGCGCTCGCCCTCTTTTGAAACTTACCTGCAACATACAAAAAACATAAGAGGGTTAAAAGAGGGTGATTAGTAGAAACATAAATGTTGTGTTGATGCATTATTAGTAGGGCTAGGCAGCCTTCCAAAAACGTTCCATCAAACAAATATGATTTGTCTCGCTCCATTCACCTACCCTTTCTGAAGGAACGGAGCCAAAACTGATTAATCACACCCTTAACTTATTAGTTATGAAAAATGACGCTCATCTTTCATAGTATAGAGGAAATATTATTACATATCATGTCTTGGCAAAATAAAATAAATATACTTCTTTAATCTAAACTGGATTAGAAACTGTGACGTTCATTTATTTTTTCCCTTTTGTCATTTTTCTGTTATTCTTTTAACTCATCTTGTTTGGATTTCATGTTTCAGCGATCGGCGTATATATCATAACACGAAATATAGATATTACTTAAATTTATGAAAAAATATTTACAAAAAATGAGGGGTAATATGAGTATAGGTAAATTTTATTTTTCCGTCCTGATAGTTTCAATTTGGTCAACAGTTTTTACCTTTATTCTTTGGTGATTGTGAAATATTGCAATTATAATACAGTTGTAATTTTGTAACAGGCGCCACTGTAGCAAACACAGATGGACCTCAGAATATGAGAAATGATAGGTTTTTCTCTGGAAGGATAAAGCGTGCAATTTGTTATTGGATAGAAAACACTCTGATGTCTGCGGGGTGATAAAGCGATCTGTTGACAATCCAGTTCATTTTATAAGACTGTCAAGTGAGGTAATATTTCACAATTAAAGGAAAAACACTTTACAAGAAATGCGTGAAACAGGCCAAAACCACCAAACATAATACCAATAGACAAGAAAGTACAAACAGTGAAAATTTCAGAATACTGCCCCTATTTATAATGTAAATAACCAAAGGTTGAGAGATGCGGGTCAGACATAATCAGTAACGATCTGATCAACCATAAATATAACACGAGTAAAAAACAGTAAAATATTAGCGTTTCGTTGATAGATCGCATCATTGGTCAAATGGATCATAAATCTCACATGCTACACGATTTTACTTATAAGTCAAAAACCAACGCGGAGTCTTAAATTTTCAGCAGGGAATTTTTTAAATTGTGAAGTTTCTCTCCTTTTTTTATAATTGGGATTAAATTCGTTTTATTGTAATTTTTGATGTTTATCGTCTAGCAAGTTCAAATGGGAAAATCTGTTTGTCCTAGTTTAACCCTCTGTCTCAGTCTAATTCCCAGATCCGCCTACTTTCTCCTAACCACCGAAAGTTTTCCGTGCGAAATGTAAATGGATTTTGGATCAATTAACCCGCTGTTTTGCTGGATTTTGTGATGAGGTCAGGAGAGGTCGAAACATCAGCTTTATTTCAATCAACCTGGTCCGTTTTTCTCGCTGGATTTGTCTATCAGAGGCATATTGCAACTCCATATTCTGAAATATTTTGGCAATCGAGTTTCTTAATATTTTGACACAGACCACTCACATGAACTGCCTAAATATCGTACAGATACTTTTCTAATTTATTTTACCTGACGAAAAATATACAATAATTCTTTATTCTAGTATTATTTTTTCCAACATTAAGAAACAAAAGAAACGTGTATTTACTTGTTCAATTTTGTTGATTCGATGTATAATAATATTTGATAACTCTTCAAAAACAAACATTTTACAACACAATTACAACACTCCAAACGCAATTTTGGCCTTTTAAATAATTTTACGTGACTGAAGCTCCCAAAAATTGGAAATTCCTATCCAAAGTGTCGTATTTGACGATTAAGCCCCACCTCATATCGCTTAAGTTGGAAAATTCTCACCAAATTTTACACACTGCCCATTTTATCCCTTCTGGAATCTTCATGATGTCGAAAGGCATTTTGTTTACAAAATAACATCTTAACACCATTTCGAATGACAACATGTTTGGTACAATCTGTTTGGGAAAATCTAAACGCGAGAAAACCCCATCGTTTCATCATTTTCCAAGAGGTAGTATATTCGTATAATTTGGATCTGATGCGGAAATCCCTTAGAATCAGTGGTGAAAGGGATTCATTATAAACGTCACAATGAGCAGAAGTACGGCATAATTTTACAAAGTTTCATTTGTTCAAGGATTTCCAAATTCGTCCGCAGTTATTAAATATGAAATAATACTTCCCAATATGGCTAGACGTTTAATAGCGCCATAATTAAAATAAATTGTGTTAAATTGTACAAAAGAAACTGTATCGATCGGTAAATTTCATTAAACTTAGGAAACGTCATGCGTTTCTCGTCAACGATTGTAAAAATAAGTTATCCGCGAATTCTCTATTGTTTTAACAGGCGCAAGACTTTGAAGAGTGATATCGCGTTACTGTGAAACTTGAGAAATTCTCTCTTTTTTCCCCTCAGTGGCACTTAAGCGACTTCGTAAAACAGTGCATGAAACCAGGGTCTTGAAGAGGGGCGGAAAACATAACATCCATATCCTAATAACAGGAAAGGGGTGTCGGCAGGGTGAGCGGAGGCTAATGGCCCGGCAAATTATGAGCATCAACAGACGGGGGCAAACGGCTCTCCCAACCCCCTTATTAATAAGTGCATCACCCCCTTCGCCCTTTTGGACGTTTTCTGTCTCACTCTGTCACTCCGCCCTCGGGGGACTTTTATTAAAAATAAGCTTAAATAATATTAAAATAAATTTCGAAGACGAGACGGAATTTAAATTAGAAACTGACGGATGAAATTTTGCTTATTAAAATCCATACCGGTGGAGGAATGGGTTGGTGTGTAGACGTGCCTTAAAAGGGCAGTGTCAACCCCTAAACCGCACACATTTGCTCAGGGTTAATTAAACGTGAGCTACGCAACTTTACGCACGCCTCTGCCATTTCATTCCACGTCGTTCATTGTCGTTCGAACTGTTCCCACATGCTTTTCGAAACGTCTCTCTCCAGTTTTTTAACGATAAAGTAATGAGAATGAAATTTTAATCAAATGGAAAATTATTTTACAACGAGTACAGGACAAATCTCAAGGCATTAAAAAATATTGCAACTTACAGATAAATATCAATTAATTAAGGCTTTTGGTTGAAGTAAAAAAGTCAGTGTCACAAGCGGGATTCGAACCCACGATCTTCGGCTAGATACGCCGCTGCTCTACCACTTGCGTTATCCTGACTTCGATCCACTCGGACAGCTCGCGACACTGATTTTTTTTAATTTCAATTAAAAAATCATATTTAATTGATATATATTAATATTATATACAGGGTGTTCCTTGATCATACGCCACTACAAGGGGTCATTTTATGTAAAAATTGAACTAGAAAGTACCTATACTCCATTTCTAGTCTGATTCTCAATTATATTAGAAATATTTTACTTTTCTGATTAATTCAACCTTTCACTACTTTATCAAATGAAGTCTCTCGTCTCGAATATGTTAATCCTACTATAAATATTAATACACCAATGGAAAGAAAGAATGCCCTAACATAAGAAACAACAAACTCAAACTTAATCAAATGTTCGAAGTATTCTCCTTCTTAAAGGATGTAGGCCCTGAAATCCTTTTTTTAAGGCCAATTTTTTAGCAGTCTATTTGTTCTCACTTTACAAAACCGTTTGTTAACTTTTTTTATTATTATTACAAACTTTTAACGTTTTTATTATTTTTTAAAAAATTACATGTACACTACTGTTCAAGGGGCAACTTTCAATAAGCGGCATGTCTGTATTTACATATCCAAGAAAATTTTACTTAAACTTTAGTTTTTTGGAAACTTGTATAAATTGGGCATCCAAGTGATTTTTTGTTTGTTTAAGGTTACAATAAAAAAGAAGTGCAATCAAATTTTCCGTACGATTAAAGTTTTACGATATACGACTGACAATGTGGTATAAAGAACCGAAAGGTTGAATTAATTTGAAATTTAAGTCAAAATTAAGAGAGGGAGAGAGAGAGAGAGAGAGAGAGAGAGAGATGGATTATGTTTTGTATGTCTTTCAAAAATTTACAAATAAATACTAGTCTTATCAAAATCTCTGCCCGTTTGTCTGTCTCTCTCGGTCTCTCGTCTTTCTTTCTCAATCCAACAATAGTTATTGATGTATTTTTAAGAAGAACGCAAATCAGAAAACTTTTGTTTTCATTTAACGACTTACAAGGCAGTTGTATAGTTATTGAATCTGAGGAGAGGAATCCGCCCCTTGCACCCTGATAGACGGGCTTTTCCGAGCGATTTGACCCTCTCAAATGTTGCATGAATATTCTAAGCAATCTCTCAGATTAAGCCACCCCGATAACAGAACGGAATTTATTTCATTTGAGATTTTTTTTTATATTCTCCCGATGTCGTATTATTCATGCCAAGGGCGTGCGAATCAGGCGGCGTCGACCATTTTGTTAAGGACCGGTCCTGTTAATCCTTCTCGGCGTTATTGGCGGTGATGAGAACATATTCAAAAGGGGGAAGAATGAGGGGGGGGGGGAAACTTTCGGTTAAGACGAGAAATCGAAGTGAACGCAAAAGGTCAATTAAGTTCACACGGTGCATTCCTGACCTTTGAGGGGGGTTAAGTGCCCATGATACTGGGCTTACCGTCTTATAACCCTAGGAAAATTTGCTTGTCGCCTTACAAACTTGGTAAATTATAGTATAGTACTGTATTATCCTTAAAATTAAAATAAAAAAAAACGCGAAACAACAAGTATTGAACAATTATTTATACAGGTATCCCTCAGACATAGACATGATCCTTTATTGAAACATAAATATGTTGACAACATTTAACTAAACTAACAGAATATTTAAAAAATCGCATTATAAATGATAATTTGCACTAAATTTGATTGGCTGATCATGCCAGTTATATGTCTTTACCAAGGATCAGGCAGTGTATGGGGACGGCGGTGGCCGAGTAGTAGAACATCCGACTCTATTTTCCTTGCTAGCGGTCCTGGGTTCGTATCCCTGCAGAGCCCATGGCCTTTTAATTGTGAATAATATAGAGAAAGTATTGTAAAGTGGCGGGACCACTTGTCCGTGACACCCAACGGTTGTTGTACGTTAATCTTTTTTCTATGTGGGGCTTTACTTTACTTACTTTACCGGCCTCGGAGTAAAGCCTCTTTAGCTTAGCCGCGATAGGGTGAGGAAACAACTCTCTGACGCGAGTTTGCGAATTGGAATGACGAATTCTCTAGGAAGACCATGAGCGATGATGATAGCATGCCAGTAGAATGGAAAGAATATGCTGATGGCACAAAATCGCCCTCTTATGTACTCTCTACTTGCCCGGAGAATCGGAATAAAATTGTAAGGAGGTATGACGAATGCCTCCCAATCCTCATCGACTTCCGCGGATCGGTGTAACACAAGGCCAAAACCCCTATACCCTACTCGACGGAACCAGGCTCAGGCCAGATGTTGTGGTCACGGAGACTGGCCTATGAGTCGCGTAGCGGACGGGAAATGGGGGGAAAATGAAAATGCCGAGAGTATTGTAAAAGACCCTCATGGCGGGATACCAGAAGGCTTATTTTAGTTCGAAAGCTGTCGTCGCGGGGGCTAGTGACTGTATGCCCTCAGGATACAACTCCTCCCAAATATGCGCCTTACTCTATTCATCTGACAGCTGCAAAACCCACATGGGTACATGAGAAAGGGGTCTTTGGGATGTACCCTAACTGATGGTAAACCAAATTCTGGTTCCAAACCAGTCTGAAATGATAGCGATTGAAGAATGCGCCATAGAAATAAATACGCTAGGAATACATCCCGGAAGATAGCCATTTTCTCTGACAGCCAGGCAGTACGTAGGGCCCTAGCCAAGGCTCATGCGAGGCGAAGGCAAAGAGCATTTTGAACTGGAAGAGGCCCTGGCGTGCGTCCCTGGACATTCGGAGTATAGAGGCAACGAAAAGGTTCACATGTTGGCCAAAAAGGAGGCCAACATGGACTCTTTGGGCCTAGAACCCTACTGCGGTTTAGCAGCCTACCACTAAAGAGGATACATCTTAAAATGAATGAGTCCTGAGTCCAAGACCTGGCGGAACAATACCACAGTATGACGCTCGCGAAGAAATTCATTGAAGGACCATCCGCAAAACTTATAAAAGAATTACTGGAAGGCAACCGCAACTGAACCAGGATTCTTGTTGGACTCCTGAAAGGGCACTGCCACCAAAGAAAGATGCACCGGATAGGAGTTCAGACAGAAGAAACACTGTGCAGATATTGCCAGGAAGAGTAGGAGAACACAGAACACATTTTATTTTGTGACTGTGAAAGTCTATTTAGGTGTAAGTTCTTGCAATTAGGACAAAAAAAACCACAAGCTCCTAAAGGTCCTACACCAAGGAGCAGTTGTGAAAGCTGTGGAGGCTAGTTAATAACCTGAAGCTGGTGAGTGAGTTATAAATAACAGGGGAGCACAGTAGATATATTCAGGTCGAGGTGTACTAGTGTACAAGGCCTACTATTTTATCCCTATCCATACACTGTTCATAACAACTCTCAGTTCATAGCTGAGGATAGTTTGGCCATAGGCGACCCGATCAACAACATCCGAGTAACGGGCTGAGTTGGACCATAACTGGACACACGATTGACCTGAAGGGCGGGCGGAATTAGTGACGGGAGACCCGCATCATCTTGGATTTTAAGGGTACCTGGTAATCCCGTAAAGAGATTATTTAATTAATTAGAAAAAATTAGAAAAAGGGTAGATATAATATAGGATGTCAGTATTAAATATTTATGACCCAACACTGTACTAGATACGTTAAAAATTATCTTGCAGAAATTTGTCCAAGAATAATGTCGTGTACCTATAATGAAATGAATAACGTACGTGACGATTCTGTTCGGTTTGTCCATTACTGAAAATGGATTAACTTTGTTGGATTTTGTATTTCTTAAATTGGGACGCGAGGTGTTGTCACCGTTGAAATTCGTGGGTGAACGCGAACGAGGGTAATGTGCAATAGGCGCGAGCACGTTCCCATGGAATCCGCGATCTTCTCCCTCGTTACCTCTTTTATTCCCGCTAACGGTAACACAAGAACGATTATTCCGTGTTTATACGAAGGGGTGCTTTACCCACGTCACAAACCGACAATCGCCCACAAAGGTATAAACCCTGTAATTTGACTACAACGACTATTAAACCTTTATAATATATATACTTTAGAGGAAAAAACGGGTATATCTGAGGCGACCTTTAATTGCTGTTATTTCTTCGAAAATACCACGGCGGGGAGGGGGAAATTTCGTCTCAAAATATAATAGAGGCTTGTCTCGTTGAAGTGTGATGCCCAATTAAACAATTAGTTCCCGAAATTATATTTAGTCCGATCCCATGGGAAAAAGAAAATATGAATAATTTTCACTTGTCAAAATGAAATTGATAGGAAGAAACGGCGGCGGTTGCCCTTGTTCAGGGGCTAACTTGATTTACAGGTCATTAGTGTCAGAATAAACAAACTACAAATCCTTCGGAGAAACCTTTTAAAATAATTAACCGCTGAATATATAGATTAAAAATATGTTTGTGCGCCACCTGACAAATAATTGCATCATGTGACATTATTCATTTCACGAGACAAGACACAGGCACCAGACAAGCTGCAAGAGAGTCACATAACACTACAACACACAAGAACTCAAGCAAGACACTAACATGGGAAAGAAAAAGTTGAACGAGGACTGCATGGGCGATCTTAACTACTTTAGCGGTGTCCTTCCGTCACATCACAACGAAGTAGGATGTCACAATGTCAGCCAACAAAGGAGAAGGATCATCTGCGAAATGAAAAACCTTCTCCAAAACTTGGAGTGCATGTAAGGAATTAAAACTAAAACTTCATTTTTCACTCTGGTGCAATATTTTTTCATATTAATCATTAACGTTTAATTTCACTTTAGAAATGTAAGCTCATGTGTTAAATATTTTCAGGCCAAAATGCAACGAATGGGACACGTCAACATCAACAAAGGATACAGATGGACCTTACAAATTCGGAGTGTTCCAGGTATAATTTAACCTATCTTATTAAAGAAAAACCCTTATATCCACATGCTCTCTCTTTCAGCAAAGGAACGGCAAACCTTGGGATTTGCACAGACAGAAGAGTAGAGAACTTATCGGTGGGCAGATGACGATGTCATGCGCTTGCCTGAAGAAGAACGGCCTTCAAGATGACTGCAAAATGAGTGAATGTCGAGGAAGGGACTGGTGCTTGACAGAACCGTGGCCTTCATGTCCTCCGTTCACCAAAGAGCAGAAACAATGGGTCGAACCGAATCCATTAGAGTAAAATTCATTACGTTCCTATCTCCAAAGCAGCGGTGCTAATCCGCGCATGTTTCAGGATGTGTCCGAATGTAAGAGAAGGCAAGGTTACCGCCGGTCCCGGATGGAGTGGTCCGCTTCTCAAACCTGACGGATCTCCCGGCACAGGCGGGCCCGATGGTGGAAGAATGGTCTGTTATGCACCGGAGACGTTCTTCGTCGGGAACAACGGCTGCTGCTACAAATTGGAGCAGATATCAAACCCGTGTTGCCCCCAGATGGCCGGAACTTACTCTATGGAGCCGTGCTAGCAAAATGGTCGGTCATTACGTAGTTTTAATAACGTACGGTTTATTTTTTAACACCGCAATCCGTTTCCATGACGTTCGCACATATTTTCAAAGTAATATGTCTTCTTTTTCCTTACATCAGCGATCCGTCATAGGGATGGAACCGGACGATAATACCCTATATCGTAAAGCCCTCGGAGTGCTCGAAATGACCCCGCTGGGACTGTTAGAGGGCAGGGTTATGACTGACACCGAATTATCTTCATTTTTAGATACGTCTGTAAATCTTTTCTTGATCCATTGACCTCCCTCGCATTTTCAGCCCTCGCCCTCGGGGAATCGAGAAAAGTGATTCCCTTAATACGAACAGGTCAGGGGTTCCAACCCTAGTGAGGCACACTGTTCGTAAACTTGACCGCCTCCCTCACAAAAGATGATTGCAATTAAACATTTAGTTTATTTCAAGCAAACGCTGAAAGTTAAAGGTTAATTTCTTTTTCGGCCTAGAGGTAGAAGCAGGCATACAAAAATCTTTTACGCTCTATTTCTCCACTTTGACACTTTACACTCTAAGTCTGCTATAGAAGCTTTTTCGACCTGGACGCTTTCTTCTTAACCCTTCAGTTCACAATAAACCGAAGACAAATTGCCTTCCTGCATTTTCCGCCTTGGTCGTTTCTCGTATTTAAATACTAGCACGACCTCAAATTGTTTTCTTTTCAAATATATATTAATGTACCCTCCCACGCTGGTATTTATAATAATCTTTCCCTCTGTCAGCTTTGTGATGAATATAAATAAAATCTATTTTGGTTTTTATTTTATGCACGTTTTGTAGGACCGGATGAAGACAGTGGCAGAATCGGTTTCGAGAAAATTTGATCGATCATAACGTCAGAACCTCTCAACTCATTCGTCAGTCCGAGATGAACGTTCGTGTGCACTTTTTCAATCCATGTACAATTAGCACAATAAATAAGTGATTTTAACTATGAAGTTATTAATTATATAAATTTATCTTTTTATGTTTAAACAATATTTTTAGGCGAAGGTTTTTTGCATGTCACAATTATTAATTTCATTCTATAATTTTTGGACCGTTGTTATGTAAAATTTTTGTTTTTTTGAATTATAAAAAATGATGAAGATATTGTGGGTTCCAAATGTTTGTTGTCCTCCGACCAGAAATAACTACGGATATGAATGGATGAGGTTGATTTATAGGATTTATACACAGTGGCTTCACCCACTCGTCTATTTGGATTTTTCCATTCATCAACGCTAGCCCAGCAGTGTTTTTTTAGTCGCTGGAGTAAATTGACAAATTTGTTTACGAATTAGAAAAACTGTGAGTAACACATCTGTTTTTTCTTTATTTTTAACACCCTCACTGGGCGGCTGGATGTATATCGTTAAATGGCTCCATAATTCAAGAAATCTCAGTAAATATTCTTGACGGATGCCGCCCCGAGGAAGGAACTGCTGAATTACTAATCGCCTTTTCCGGCCAATTAAAACTTTCGAGTTTTTTCAGATTCCTTCAGATCCGCGTCAAGACGGCAAAAACCAAATTAGAACGTGTAAAAGTTGGATTGCAGAGGAGGCGGTAAAACCTTACGTAGCCCTTTCTTATTCAAATCCTCGAAGGACCTTTTTTGAATAAAGCTCCACGCCCCTACCATATCGTAAAACAGTGATTTGACGATGGATGTAAATCCGGGAGGTCGTTTCGATCCTTTCCTCTCGGACGTCCCCTTGGGAGATCCGCGATCGCCCATCAGGACAAATTGAGATCAGCTCCAGGACCCTTGCGACATTTTTCATAGCTCGAGTCCTCCCATCCCATCCGATAGCTTGCCATCCGCAGATATACCCTATCTGACCCTCATCCACATAAAAACGACATATGCTGAGACACCGAGTCAACAAACCAGATGCTTCCCCCCTTTGGCACATGTCTCATTTACTATTTATTTTCCCTTTTTTCAGAGGAAAAAAATTATGTTTACCCATTAACAAACAAAAAAAAAACCTTCCCCGACTGTGAGTAATCCATAAAAAATTAATATCCTCGCACATGGAATCGATCGTTATTCTTCCCGTTGAACAAAGAAATAATTATTTGTTCCGACAATACATTTTTTTTTCTCTTTAGTAAATATATCATTTTCAAATACTTCTAAATAACCTCATTGAAATGAAGTGAGGGCGGTGCCGTTCCATCATTTCACTGATGAGCCCTAATTAGTCGTCTTGCATCCATCATATTTCTGGCCAAATGCCATACGCACTAACTCGTCCCCGACCACCCCAAATCTAATATAAATAAACAAGACAACCGTGTTCAACCCACTCCCGACTTTCTAATGAGTCGAAACGCAGAACGGAATTCAGACGTTTGTTATTTTTACTGTATGAAACTAAAACCTAGCCTCCGCCTGGCATATTTGCCAGTCTGGATATCTCGTCCGGATATATTTTTCTGTCTCTTTTTCTTCACAGGGTGGTATTATTAAATACTAAATACTTCTGGGAACTCTCAAAGGTACTTTGGTCTGATCGTAGACTAGAAATAAATATTGGGAGAAGAACGTTTGATTTTTTTTGTGTGTGTGTGTGTGTGTTCTTTTTGTTATTTCCAAACGGCTTTGTCCATCGGCCCCTGCAGACTACTTGGACTATTTCCACGCTTCGAAAGTAGTTAAATGCTTTTTTCTACTCGCCTTCTAAACATAATTCCCTTCACCCAAATATCCCAGTAGTATATCACTTATAATCCAAATAAAAATTTAATATTATTAGATTTTAGAAACCTACTGATATCCTACTTACATAGATTACAAAGAACAGACAAGACTTACAGAATTGCAGCTATGAAAAATAGACTATTTCAGTAGTTTTCTATATATTTTATTTCCGAAATTTATATTGAAAATTTCTTAAATAGTTTTATGGAAGTTAATGTAAAATATAAAGTTATTGTTCGTAATCCAGACTTCTTGTCATTCTCTTTTCCTTAGGGTACAAGGAAAGGTATATGTCTTAAATAAGGAAATTTAAAAGAAAGACCTGTTATTCTCGCAGAAGAGTGGTCATCCTCATCCGATTAAGGATAAATGATGCGAAGCTGACACATAGACGCTTTTGTTCCAAATTCCGCGTGTGCGTCCGGCATGTAGAGAAAGTTTGCTCGATGTGTCCCACCTGATTGAGGGTGCAATTCTTTGGCTCTATATAGAGAGCTCACAGGAATGCTACCCGATTGCTTCAGTCGATATCTGGGTCCCCAGTGCTGATTGATTCTTGGAGGAAACACGGTCGTTTTATTGTATCTAGTTTTGTGCCCATTGTGTTGAAAGTGAATGTATTTATAAGGGTGAATGTGTAGTGTGAGAGGGCCTATATGGAATGCCCCAGTGACACTCGTTACATAATTGGCGTTAAGGGTGAGTACTCCACCGCCGAATCTAGCTGTTGGTAGCAACCCCCCTCCCATACCAACCATGGCGGCGGAGCGATAAGTTCCAGGTTTGACCCAGGACTGTCAACATCCGGGCTGAGTAATTAACAAAGCCTGTCTCTCATTTACATCAAATTACAAAAGCTGGAATTGTCGGTAGACTGCACAAAGTGATAAATGATTTCGATCCATTCACATAAGTCTACATACGATTGTTTTTCGAGAGTGCTCAATTACACAGAAGACAAACACTTTGAGCACTGAAGATGATCTCAATAAAGATCGAAACGTTGGAACGATAAAGAAAATGTCTTTCTGAAACCTACATCACACCGGACCGCATCTCACGATTTCTAAATAAATATCGATTAACGGTCACTAATTACCACACAATTTTTTTTATAACATTAATGGCTCATTATTAGACAACATTGAACAAGGCCTGAAGGAAAAGACACTTTTTCTCTTCATTTTGCTCAATGATCACAAAACCCTCACATTCATAGTTTTTTTCGTTGAAGTCCCTAAAAGAATCGCTGTGAAAATTCCATACAACCAATTTTCTCGAAAAATTTTAATTTTCATAGAGTAAATCTAATCGAACAAACCAATTTAGCTGTACTATAGATCGACAACCTATCGGTACTCATTAGGCCAAGCAAACAGTGAGTTGTTTGTTCATCAGCAATAATCACATAGATATTATCATTGATTCAGTTGTTACCGAGCTTTGTTATACCAAGGCGAATATTAAATTAATTTGATATTATTATAATAATAAAAAAAAGTTCATTGAATATTACATTATATTTTAAAATAAATTCATAAATAAATGATAAGACATGAACGTTTGTCGAAAGTTGGCTCATTCACGAATTCATAATATAAATATCTAATTATACATATAATAAATGTTAGAACAAAAATTTTTTTTTAAAGAAAAGTGTCTCCAAAAACTATTACATGAAATATGATCTACAGTGGTAAACATATCCCTTCTTTGTTTTTATTAAAAATTAAATTCATGAACTAGATTTTGTCTCTCTGTTTTCCAAAATTGTAAGCTGCTCTGGTGTACTTCACCCCCGATTGGATCCAGCCAGCACTTTTATAAAGTCCTTCCTTGACAACACACTGCTTCGTAAAAATAACCATATGTATTCAGAAAGGATGTAGGAAAATTCCAATGGTAATATTTTTTCTCGGTTTATAGTTCTTTATAGTTATTATTATTATCAATTTTTTTGGGGCATCTTAACGGCTAGGATCATTTAATTCTTAACATCCAAACGTTCTTAGATTAGCTATATCCCTTCTTTGAAATAGTAGTAACAACATTCGTTTTTGTAATGATGATTATTAAAATTATTTTTTCATTTAAAGTCCTTCTGATTGGAAGTCAGATATCCTAATATACTAAAAGAATACGTTATCTTCATCAATAAATACAAATAATCATACTCGTAGTCGTACTCTAAGTGATATGAGTTAGTGAGATGATTTTTATATTTCGTAATGCACGTACTATTAAGAAGAAGGCCACGAAACCCGATGATTATGAAGAAACATGAATATAAATCGAATCTGAAATATTAAATTCTGCTTGAATGTATTCGTACGCCTGTAATGCAGGAAAATGAAGAAAAAAAAATTCTACAATTTTCACATTACAGAAAGAACAATCTATCCGTTCTGATACCACCCTGTTTAAATTCAGGATTAGTAATTCTCCCCTTACCTTTACTAACAATCTAATAATTTATAATAATAAACAATGGTGGTGGTGATTAGTGACCGTTAGTCGATGATTATTCGAAAATCGTGAGATGAGGTCTGGTGTGATAGGTTTCAGAAAAACATTTTCTTTATCGTGACAACATTTCGACCTTTATTGAGATCATCTTCAGGGCTCTAAGTGTCACTCTCAACACGACACACAAGAATGGCACAATTAAGCAAACAAGCACTTTGACCCATGAGGATGATCTCAATAAAGCTCGAAACGTTGGCACGATAAAGAAATCGTTTTTGTGAAACCTTAGTCACACCAGACCGCATCTCACGATTTCCGAATACTAATAAATAATTTTTACCTACGCCAAGCTTGCACACTTTACATTTTCGTTCAGTTAATTTTACATTTGATTATTACTGAAACCATAGCTTTAGTTTTTTTCCACCCCACGAGGCTTGGCTCAATAATCAATTGGATAAATTGACTCAAATTATGGTTTAAAACAGGGTTGTTTTGGGTAGAACACATTTCGAATATATCAAAATTTCTTTAAAGCTGACAATGTTTATACGAGAAGCTGAAGTAAGGCAAACAAAAATTGAGACAATAATCAACAAACATGATGAAATTGTGTTAAGTTCAAGTACGAAAATTAGACTGGTAAAATATAAAACAGGCAATTTTAATTAAAAAATTGTTAAAAATTGATTCAATTTAAACAAGAGTTTTGTCCTACTTTGGACTACAACTTTAACTCTAGCTCTAATGTAAATTTAAAAGAAAACCTGTATAAATATTCTTTAATAATTAGAGCACATCACACTTTTGTTATTTTGGTTTGTATAAAGTTATAAATAAACAAGATAGTTGCCATTTAAGAGAACAATAAGGCTATACTTCTCTCGACGATTGAGGGAATCTGACGGACAGGAGAGGGTTTTATTCCCAGGTGAACCCCGAGTAGTTGCTTAATTGGCGTTTGATCCGGCCTAAATCGTTATTTCAGATGTGATTTTGGACGATCGGTTAATTACCAAATGTTCCGTGTACCGAGAAAGAACGTCAGCTAGAATGGAAGATTGACAGGGGAGGGCTTTCTATTTCCAACTCCAGTTTTCCACCTGGCCGACCGGCCTTCTACCATATCCCACGCCTATGTTTACTTTTCTCGTTAATTACAACTTTTACGTGCCCTTAAGCCGTTAACGGGGCCCTCGAGTCGAATAACAACTCGTGTTATCCATTATTTCCGTTGAATGGGAGACCAAACTGGAAGATGTATTTCGGACTGAAGCGTTCAAAGAGCGAATCGACGAACTTTTCAAACGTGTAGTCATCACCCAGCAGACCCCAAGAGGAAAACTCAACTTTCAATATACTATACGTCAATTTTGAATACATATTGAATAGAAAAAAATAATTTTTAATAACATCTAAGAATCTTATTTGAACCATTTCTTTTGCCATTAGTTTCTAAACCTTACGCAAGAAATTTTATGATATTCCATTATCGAAAATTACATTAAACCTCTTTTTTTATTTCTTTTACGCATTTTTGGCACGCCTTGTACATGCTCATGTTTTTGGTGCTGTAATTGTTTTTTAATTAAAATGGATATCTATAATGTTTTCTATCTCTTTGAAAAGAGCCTTCTTCTGTATATTTTGGAAATTCCATTGTCGCATGTTACAGAGTTTCCGCTTCGCCGCAGAATTAGAAGGCTGGAGAGACCACAGCGTTTATTTTATTTAAATAGTTGTTTCAGATGGATTGGATTTGGGCCAATTTATAATTTTTGTCAAAGCTTTGTTTAGTTAGTTCCATTTGAAACCACCCAACTGTCTGCAGATGAGGTTGCAGTTGCTTGTAAAATCCTACTTTTCGGATGCCTTGCTTCTTGTCGGCAGTATACAGAGACTTAAACAGCGCGTTGGACCCCAAAGTTATTGCTTTTTTCGCCGATGTCCATTTTTACACTTTGTTTTATTCCAGCATGTATCGCCACCTATACAAATTTCATATCTTTTTTATTTATTTTTAAAACTCGTGTATTTTGGTTCTAATATCATAGATATTAATAACTAATATCATCATTGTTATCCGAAGCATGATATTTGCAATTTTATCAGTGATCTTAGTGTGTCCGATATCACCACGATTTAAATTTCTTTAACGATTCCGCACAGCTGGTGCGTTTGAGATTAAGAACAGTTCTACAGAAACCTGATGTTGTTTTAGAAATAACATTAATATTGAGAAAAAAAAGTGACATTTGTTAGGCCTGGTTTGAGGGTGTATGTGATTTTTGATCAAAAAAATCCTTGATTTCGGCAACGTTTCGGCATATTTTGCGCCATAGGCAGGAATTTTTACACAATTTTTATTCTTTTCATACAGGAGGGCTTAACTACGTTGGGTGCCGGGGACGAGAGGTCAAAAACTACTACGTCTATGTTGTGAGATTTGTTCCTGTGTTCTGGGGGTGATAGTTACCTAACATCATTGTCTGCGTATTCTAGCTGATTTTTCTCAGACTTTGTTCAGCATTTCGCCATCTTAAGGGTTTGGATTTCGCCAAAGATCAAGAAGAAATTACCATCACACCGAAGATGGCTAATGGCGAAACATGTCTGATCGCCAACGATCACCGAGGATAGGCAAGTGACTGTTAACCTATAAATTTTGTATGTGCCGAATTTTAAATTTGATCGGTGATTTTAGTTGGAAATTGAATCATGTTGGCTGAGAATGGCCGTATGCGTTGTTTACCCGATCTTGAGTTCGTCCTCCATCTTCAGCAGATTTGCCGGCTGCGAACCTGCGCTTTTTCCCTCTTTCTTTGTAGTCGTCTTCGAATGAGGCAAATCCACTTTCACAAAACGTTCGTTCTTGATTTTCAATTTCCTCGAGAGTGTTTCGCCTAGCGGAGACGACTTGAAAAGACGTCCATTGTCGTACTGCTTTCGAAAAACTATTGCGGTCTTATTGTCACGAGGATGCCGGCATGGTGAGGGGGCGGTTTCATCAAAAGCTGTTTACTTATACTCGCTCCAACTGTAAGAAACCCCTCCCTTTAAAAAAAATTCCCATTGTCAGCCGGAACAGAGGGGACTTCTGAAGGGGATCCGGGAGGACTAAATACATTAAAGAATTTAAAAAGGCCATTCTCCCTTACTCCGTTCGAGATGACATCGTGTAGACAAGATGCCTTGGTCCCCTTCCAAATATTGTTCGTCTTATTAATCGGGGATTCAGTGGCAAAAGTCCACAACCGGCTGAAATAGAACCGAAAACAATAAGTTGGCATCGGCTGTCTTTATCTTAACTAAATATACATCTAATTATGTATACGGTTTGTCTCAAACGGTCCGTGTGAAATACAAATCAGGATCTTCATTGAAAACGCCTCAACCCAGGTCTACCCGCCGTCTGCAATCCGAGCGGAAGTAAAATCCTTTGGCTATCCCATCTAAGAAACAAAACGATGAGGAAATTGTCGATCCATTCCAGTTATGACAAGATAATGACTCGTTGTAGAGCTGACCTTCGCAGTGGTAATTTTTTAACGGCCTTCAAATTTTTTTCTCTTTCTTGCACCAAGTTGATATATTTTAAGTTTTCTACGCTACGAGGCAATAAATTATTGAAAAATGTGGGCGTTCAACCTCTTCGGTGGGAAACGTTGAACTTTTATTCATAACAAGTTTTCAGTTCATTAAATGAAATCAACATATTCACCTCATGGTCAATTAATTTTATTTCAAATTCCTTCTAACCGACTTTCTATTTAATTTCTATTTAAAACATACTAGATAAAATCCAATTACAAATTTTTTTTCATTGATAAAAATCTTATTGATTTAAGAATCATAAGAAACTTGAAATCCGCATTCTTAAACATGGTAACTTCATTAAGGGAAAAACAGGTATACAAAACGTTCAATCAAGAGACCAAATTTGAAAAAAAGGTCAAATATATTTGATAATAACGAAAATTACATCTACCTTCTTGTAAGTTTGGTTTCAGTGGGAAAAATATCAATACATCCCCGCAGGGACGATTGCTCAAGTAGTTTTCTCTACTTTTGGCAAGTTATCAAAACAAAATGAACAAAAAAGAAGTTAATTAAACATAAGGATTCAGTAATAATTTACAGAAATCAGTGATTCTTCCTACATTTATGTGTTTTGGAATTTCCATAAAATTTGACCAAGTGGCCAGATGAGACCGATCGAACAGGAGGTCTTTAAGGTCCGTCTACTGTCAAGAGAGCTTTACTCCAATAAAACATCTATCCTCAACTGTAAGTAAGATAAAAATAATAACTCCCTTGAAATATATGAAACTGCAAGGAAATATTTATTAGAGAGGTTTTGCACAACGTTTCCGCTATTTTAAGGTCACCGTTATATTTAACGACTTTCAAATAATGTTGTCGCTATTCGAAGACAATATTCGAGAATTTTTGCATGACGGACTTGGCCACTCAAGCTAACTTTCTTGGATTATCTTTGCTCAGTTCATAGTCCATACACAAAGGCAACGTTCAAATGTGTTATGGATTTTCTCTTGGAATTACTGACGATAGTTTGACACATGCTGAGGACCCGTTGAAGAAGCTATAACGTACAAAGTAAAAATTAATTACCGGGCGATTCGGGACAATTTCAATTTAAATAAAATTGAGGATGAAAAATTTCAAAAACTCTAAGAAAAAAATTGTCTGATGACCTGATTTTCAGAAAAACTGAACTATGCCTTATGAAGCAGACAATTAACATTTATACACTCACTAACCCAACTCTATATCTGCCTCTAAAAATGTCAGCTTTTAAATTGTATTGAGGCGGTTCAGCCAAAAGTGGTTTTTACAAATTGCATTGACTTTGTTGAAAAGAAAGGCGTATGGGAATTCTGTATTTCTGCTTGTATGTAACTATATTAATGTTGAAACACCAAATATACATACTTTCTAGGAGTCGGGATTCATGAAAGTTTTAAAAATTGTAAAATGTTTAATATAAAGTATGTAAAGGGGCGTCGGTGGGCGCAACGGTTTAGGCGTTGACACGGTGCTCATCACTCTAAAGTAAAGTTAATCCGGCGGCCTTGCATTTCGAACCCGACATTTTTTTTTTCAAAAACGCAGGCGGTGTTTATATAACCTTGCGCTGTTGCGTACCTTGGGGGGGGGGGTAAAAACTAATGTAATTTTATTAAATGGGAAAATATTGCTACTTAGTTGAATTTACCACCACTCGTTATCAAGCACGCTATTCTATACCAAATAAGTATAGAGTAGTATTTCAGTTAGAGTTCCGTTAAATCTGTTCAGGCGAACTTCCTTCAATTTAGCGTTACCATCCACAAAAATTTCCCTATTTATTCCGAGTCCGTCGTCACAGTAGACAAGGTCCGCAAAGCTAGGAGTCATATCAAATAAACCTAGACTGTAGTAAAATGCTGTTGAAAATTGCAAGGAAAACAAGTGAGGGTAAAACAAGTAAAGGAATTTCTGTCATACAGTGGGGCGTCGTTGAACGTCAACTATTCGTTGGATGGCTCAGACGAAGCTTCAAACCATTTCCCCCCATTTAAATTAAAACACTACGGGCTGTGCATGAATTCGAGCCTTGGGAATTGAAAATACAGTCGAGCGCCCTCGGCCTCCACAGACCCATGAAAACAAATAAAAGTAGGCATTTGAAAATTTCTGATGGCATTATTTAGTTATTAGAGTACAGCATTACTTTTATTCCGAGAGAAATATGAATGTTCTAGAAGAAAAATATGTTAAAAGGGTCTTTTTTTTGTCTGATGTACCCATCTGATAAATAGTGAAAATAGTTTGAAAAAGCTTTTGATTAAAATTGATTTGTCCGAATATTGTACGGTTATATATAAAAAAGAAAACAGTGACCGTCATTCTATAATAAAGGTGAGTCGTTTAAGCAGAGGGGGATATTTATTAGCAGAAGGTATTTTGTCTAATCTTAGAACCGTGGTTCGATTCTCTATTTAATCCCCTATTGAGATCTGAGACGGTACGACACTAAGAACTCAGCCGTTGGCTTCAACTCAACAGTTCTATTGTTATATATAAACACACTCCCCTTATCTTTCTCGTTTTTTCCACGTTCTCTCACTCCTTCTTCCCCGCTCGTCCTAATGCCCTGTGTAATTAAAGGCTATCGTGACCCCTTTCAAACCGAGGAGACCCCGGAGGCTCCGTCATCACGGAGTAATGTTCGCCTTTAGAGACTGATGTCCTCTTATATATCACTTTGTCTAATGTACGACCTGTTTGTTCTTTTGCCACCCTCGGGGCGTCTATGGCCATTATGAATAAAGAAATCATAATGACCCACGGATGGATATTTCGCTCTGGGAGACTGTTGCCCGACGGGATAGGAAAGCTGATTTCTCATTCCAAAAAGGCAAATTACCGTCTGGAGGAGTATTAACGGAGAAAACGGTCTTCTACTTACTCACAAGGAGGTCCGAGCAATGATAATTTACAATCGACTTGACGTCTTACCTGCAAAAAAATAAAAAACGATGATGAGTTGGAGAATCGTAAAAACGTCAAAATATTTGGAATAGAGCGTTTATTTTGTGTGGAAAATAATAAACGCGTTTATGCCCAGGTAAACGGATTTCAGGTACGCCTTTGGTTCAACGTACGGTTCAGAACTTATGACATTTTCAATTTGGAAAGCGTGAAGCCATAAATAAGTCCTATGTTTGTATGTACGAAGTGAAAATAGCGAAGCGTGAAAAATTCTCTCCAACAGGCTTCTGATAACGGAAATTGTGGGCCCTTTCGGATGAAAAAGAGAATGTTTATTTTTAAACCGTCGTCCTGCGAGAATAACACAATAAAGTCAACTTTGCTTGGACAAAACTAGAAAAATAAAACGCGTAGGAACCATAAATTGTTTTGTTAAAATTTTACCAATTCTGGCTATTATTTTTAGAAAACTTGATCAAATTTGAAAATAGTAAAACATATTTAGAGTAAACATAATGCTTTGACAGATAAACACATTTACATATATATATTTATTAATGCACAAAAATACAAAAAAAGACATTGAAAAATTATTCCAATAGCCAAATATTTATTTCTTTTTTTAGCTTAAATAAATAGAAAACAGAACTTTTATTAACATTTACACATAATTACTTAGGTTTGTTGTGGTTTTTCGAATTAACATTTTCCCCTTCAAGTAAATTTTTTAACTTCAAATTAACTCTTTAAAATCATCTATTTGTTGTGGCAAATTAACTTTTTTTGGGCTACAAGCAATTATTTAAATTTATATCTTTTTTCCGATAAATTAATTCATTTTGATGTCAAAATTTTTATTTCAAATTTTACCATTTAATTTTCAATTTAACCATTTTTAACTTCAAATCGATCCTTTATAATTTCAGATTTTAACTTTTTAAACTAGAACTTTGTAATATCCCTTTTTAATTTGCACATAATATTTTTTTAATTTCAAATTAGCCCTTTCTCTAAAAAAAGAAATAAACCTAGAAATAAATCAGTATGAAATATAATTACGTCAAGTAAAAATGCATTTAAAAAATTAATTAATATAAAATAATTGGGTTCTTGGAAAACCATATGACAATTAATTACAATTAAAAGTATTAAAAATTTATTTAAAATTAACTATTAAAACAAATTCACTTTGTGATAGTTTTTATATAAAATAATTGGACTCTTCAAAACCAAAATATTTCACATTTCTCAAAATTTTAAATTTTAATGTAATTAATTTCCACATGACCTCCTAAGATCCCGTTAATTTTGTAATTAAAAATATTATAAAATATAAAGGAATTCTCTTTAAAAAAATTTATTACTTAAAAATAGCCTAATTTGCGTTAAAAAAAAAAGTAAATTTGACGGGGTTGTTTTGACCGAATAAAAGCTATGTATCTTCCTAAGTTGTGTTCCCTTCTTCAGCGCTTAATGATCATTGTCAAAGATCTCGATTTTTTCAAGAATATTGGTCATTTTTATATACATTTTTTCTATTTACTGCTTAATAGTTTATCGCATAAAAATTTGCTCCGTAATTATAAACAGGGTTTTGAATAAATTGTACAAAGAATATAATAAAGGCAAGTTGTTATAAAGACCAACTATAAACGCTTTCGGTCATATTGTGTATAAGAGTAATAACTGGTTATTAAAATTACTTTTTGCACAATTAAGTTTGAAGGAGGTTGACCCAAGGATTCCAAGTTGGGTTAGGCAATAATGCTTTAAGTCGAAGAAATCGATTAAGCCCGAATAGACTTATAACGACTTGCCATTAATCGAGCCGAATGTAAAAACCAAATATGACAAATGTACAAATAAACGCTGTCGTATCCCTAATTATAGATTCATAACGGAAGTAATAATTAAAGTTGCAACCGTTCGGCAACGGACTAGGAGGTCCGTGGGAAAGTGGTAACTTATGATGTGCTAATGACTTTTATCCATTAACTAACTTAACGGGGCAATTCATTTAATAATAGACGGGAGAAACTGTGGGAGTTTGTGCCCTTGCGATAGACGACGGAAAATAGAAAATATTTGAAAATCGGTGAAGTGAATTGCTCAACGGGGGCGTTACGTCAACACGGGGACGGTAATAATTACGTCTCAGGAGACACGTAAATCAGAGATTTTAATAAGGTTCGGCACGGTTCTATTACGCCTATTAACACGGTATAAAAGTCATTTAATTCTGGTAAAGCGAAACAGGTCATTACGTCTAATGCCTAAGTGGAAAGTTAAAAACAGCATCGAAAAAACATATCGAAAGAGTTAAAAACAGACTGCTTCATAATTTAAATAAATTTCCAATCAGTACGTTTCAAACTATTTAATTTTTAGTTGAACTCGCTTTTAAAAAAATTATATTAACCATAAACAATGTTGAAGAAGATCAGCCTTCAGTAATTTATTTGTGAGGGTTTTAACCTGAGATGAGTCCACCGAATCCGAAATCTTTGAGTTAACAATTTTTTTAAATTTTGCATAACAAACCACTAGGTCTTTCTTTCTTTTTCGTGTCCCGCTTCTAGGCCCTTAGAAGAGCTTTGCAGGTGAATTGCGTAACAAACCTGGAGGAAGATGGTGTAGTCGGCTGAAAGCTCGATGAGAAAGCAATTGTTTTTCTTTCTTATTTTCTTCCTTCGTGGCCTCATCCCTGATTTAAATGCCCTCTCACATCCATCCCCAAATCACCAAAATAGTGGCTTTTTGTGTGAAGAATCTCCAAATAAATTTATATCGACTTAATTACTTCGAAACTAAAACACAGTTCAGTGATACTTTTAAGGGAGCGTTTTTTTTACAATTCCAATTATTTGCATAGATAAAAGAAAACTTAAAAAATAGAAAATGTACATTGCCATTGACTGTTGTGAACTTTGTGCTGAGTGACTATAAAAGTGTTAGTATTTATGATCAAAACAAAATAAGACCCCGGACCAGGATAGATTGTAAGGGGCGTCGTTGACGGAGAAATCTTCACGGACGTACGGGATTCGAACCCGTGGACCGCCACGTGACAAAATAAATGGGTCTTTACGTTTAAATATGATTGTAGTGTTGTTGATTAAATATGCAAAATTTATTAAATATTCTGGTTTTTTCAAATAAAATTACAACATACACAATTGTCATTTATTTACATTACCGCGAGGAATATCGCGTACCCTGAGATATTGTACATGACTGCCTAAGAAAAAAAAAAGAAGATTCATGTAGGACGCTATTATCCTATAAAACAAGAGGAACCAAAAAGAGCAATTAAAATAATTAATCCAAGAAGCATATAAAATAGTAAATACCGTGAAAATGAAACAATATATTCAACAGTTTTCCTTTGTACACTTTTCTTTTTTAGTATCCCAACAGTTCGAAATAATTTAATAATAAATAAAATTCTCTCGTCCTTGATGCCTTGTCTAGGTTGATTTATTAATATAATTTCTATAAAAAAGAAGACAATTCTAGTTCCAATAGTAGTTCTTTTTCTACCTTATCTGTACCAACGTCATAATTCAATGTTACGTCCAATTAACCTTACATTATGCTCCTGATGTTCTTCGTTCTGTCCATAACATTCCATTGGATTTGAATTAAAATACTTAAAGCAAGGAGACTGTAAAATGGCAAATATTGTAAATTGAAACATTCCAAAGGCTTTTCTTTGTACATTTTTCTTTTCTTTTTGGTTAATCTATTTGTTCTCACTTTACTTCTTACACCAATGTATTAATTTCTGATTAATAATTTACATAAGATCAAATCTGCCCGTGTTTTCGGATCAGTGCGACAGATCATTTTAGAGTAGAATGCCTAAAGAATGAGTGTCCTGTTCAATACGGAGTTAAAATTTATTTGCAGTTTTGACTCCTCTTTCGGAAAGTGCGATAAATTTCCTATAAGACACCATTTTCATTTCTTTGCGACACTCTTAAATGTCATTTATAAGAAAGGAAATGCAACATTGATCAGAAATCCGGAATTTTCAGAGGAATTCGAAAATTGTCATCTCTTTAACATATAATCTTAGAGACTGTCGAATCACACGAAAGTTTCTTCATTTAGTAACTTTTCTAATGATGTGTGCATTGCTGTGATTGATACTTCTTTGGCAGGAGAACGACGCTACAGAGGCGAAAAAACGTGATCTCGGTTGTGGGAAGGGGGCGGAAGTAGTTTATCATGTTCGCATTCCTTTCCTTTTTTATAATCATTTTAGACTTTTTAAACCAAACAGTAATGTATTCTGATACACACAGACTCGAGCCTATCACTTCTCGTAGTCCACCGACAATTCGGGCTTTTGTAATTTAAAATAAATTACCTTCAATCCACGAGAGTCTTTGATATTCCTTCATCACCCTTTACCCCTATTACTACTACTTTACCTACTATTACTACTACTTTACTTTACCCCTACTAACCTAATTGACGATCGGTGATAATCAATAATCGCCATCTACCTTCTCACATTCACGCTAATAAGTACGTTCACTCTCAGCACACTCTAGAGATTCAAAACTATCAGTATTTCTATAACTATAATGAAACAACCCTGTTGCTGCGAAAAATCGCTGTCGTGACCAAATACGATTCTCATAAGGATTGGCATTCCTACATTCTCTATGTGGAACGAAGAAGTTGCACCCTTCAGATAGGTCGGACGGACACATGGAGCTCTTCTACGTGCCCCTGGCACATACGGCTTTGACCCAAATGTAACTATTGACAGTGTTTTTGATACGTGAGCGCTTCTCTGCCGATTTATTGGAATTGAATTAAAATAATTGAACTTAGAATTCTAGAAAAGAGAGACACTAGTAAAAAAATTGGCACTACGAGTTTGTACACTTTTCCTTTGGGATCACCTGAACCGTTCGAATATGATTATTCAATCATCTACGTCAAAATAAAAATCTGTACGTTATTTCTTATCGAAGATTTGTGACCTGGGAGTTCCAAATCTAATCACCTTCATGACATATATAAATAATGACGAAATAGATAAATAATGTTACAGTTTTACTGGACAAAACAAAGGGACGT
Organism: Cimex hemipterus; assembly: GCA_039619505.1. Lineage (NCBI taxonomy): Eukaryota > Metazoa > Arthropoda > Insecta > Hemiptera > Cimicidae > Cimex > Cimex hemipterus. Next base: position 33,906,190 of record CM077099.1, read on the forward strand.
TATGTTACAATTTTTCTGGTTTATGCAAATGGTTGAGACTGTGTGCGTGTTTGTAAGTTTGAATCAGACCGAATGTAATCTTTAAACTATTTTCATAGCTTGGTCGAGCGCATTCTAGTACGTTATCAAATTCGTATTCGAACTGAAGTCGGGATTTGACGTTTATGGCTGTTAAAAGGATGTACATTAAAGTGCACAGATTGATCGGTTCAATACCATAAAATTAGATGGAGGAAAAGGCCAAAAGACGATTTCGCATCGTGAACCTCTGAACCGCTTGTCCTTGAGGAGGATACGATTCTGGTTAAATAAACCGGCTTCCACGCGATCACCGACCGCGGGCTTAACATTTCTTTTACAGGGGCTTAATTATTTATTTCGGTCTCCATTCCGAACTACGCTCCTACGCCGGCACTTGTAATTTCAAATAAGGGAAAGTCGAAATGAAATAATGAGGGGTTTCACCTCGTGAAACGTTTAAGTCTTATTGGAAGAAACGCGGGTAAAAGGAACAAAAAACATCTATAAACACCTCACGCATCGGGGTTTTACCCCCTTGAGAAAAAGCAAACACATATTTGCACAAATTGGCGCTAATTACAAAAAAAGGTTCAATTGATCTTGTTCAGCAACATCTAATTAAAGTGCAATGTTGATGTGACGTTAGTTTTCTAGTTCTTTGCGTTCATCAGTTACCGTTAACCTACAGTTTCTACTTGTCGATGCTCATCACGTCTAGTCAGGCCCCGGTTAAAGGTGTCCACCGGCAGGAAACCATAATTAAAACGATAAACATAAAATCTCTAATCCAACGCCGATTGTTTGAATTAATCATACATCCTTCGGAATGAACCTGATTTAATTACAAAGACGATCGTTTGCAATTTAAACTAGCATAATAAATAGTTGAACTTTTTAAAATATTAACTTTTTTAAAAAGAAACTACGCCGAACAAGTGAGACATCTTATCAACAATTTTTCTTGTCAAAATTTCAACATTAGAGTAACAAAAATGTGTAAACTGTTATTTACAAACAGGCGCTCTATTTTTTTAATGTTTTACTTTCTCCTTTAGTATATAAACAAATTTCTTATGTTTTATGATTAAACATCCCTAATGTGAAAATTAATAATAGAAATTCATTGAAAACATGGTTGTTTACAAAACCAACTACTTCCTGGTAAATTATGTTTTATTTATTACTTATTCAGAAATCGTGAGATGCGGTCTGGTGTGATGTAGGTTTCAGAAAAACACTTTCTTTGTCGTGCCATCATTTCGAACTTTAATGAGATCATCTTCAGGGCCTAGGATTTACAAACATTGTTTACGTTTAGCAAATACATTTTGGGTGTAAAAAAGAGAATTTGTACAACGCAAAATATATTTTGTATGTGCTCAATCAAAGTATATCTACTCATTTAAATTGTTTGTTTTCTGTTGTTCTTCATATTTATTATGGATTGTCTTATAAGAACGTTTTACTGGATGTAAATCCCAGGCCCTGAAGATGATATCAATGAAGATCGAAACGTTAGCACGATAAAGAAAATGTTTTCCTGAAAAGTATATCACACCAGACCGCATCCCACGATTTCTGAATAGTTATCGATTAACGGTCTAAGCATAGAGTATAAAGGTGACTCAGATTGGACACCTCAGCAAGAGGAGGCTGTTCTGTTCATAGTTGAGTGCCGGTTTGGTTTGTGAAAATCAGGTGATCAGATACGTATGTGGACGTGGAGAACACTTTGTTTCATGTGCCATGCATTAGACAGCTTAAAAAAAAATCAGATATGGTATAGGGTGGAACGTAATGCCATAAGCTCGGCCAAAGGTAGTAATGAACGTTATTAAGTCCGAAACTAAGTAATAAAAATAAAATCAACCACTAAATAATTTTCTTTCAAACCGTACTAATTAATATCAAAAAATTTTAAGTTTTCTTTCTTTCTCACGCACAAGCGGGTTCTTGTTACTGATCAATCTGCCACGGTAAGACTTTCCGGACAAACACCACTTGAGGCGTCCCTGGACAAAAACGGGATTCCATTCAACGACACACTAACAAGAGGCGGTCGATGAGCCGACGCATCTTTATAATCGCCTATTGTCTATGTGGAAATGCCCTTCCTTGTAAATTGCCACCGACGCGGCCGGAGCAAATACAGATACATCCTTAATTATAGCCCTTGTGAGCGTTGGAGGGTTGATTGTGCCATAACCGCTCTCAACCCTTTGAGGGTGACGAGGAGGGCGCGTCACCCTCCTCTCTAACCAGATTATCATATAAAGGGGTTTCAGGTACTCTAAGCCGGTAGGGACCAAAATGGCGGAATCATTTATTATGAATGTCCCGCGTACGCTCTACAGGCACTAAAATGGCACTGAATTAATTGCCGGAGGCTTTTCGGCCCTCTTGGGCTTTACAATATTCATTATAGACCAGGAAAGCTTCCCCCTCCTTTTCCATTGAATATTTGATAATTACTAAACCCTATTGCGTTTATACAATTCAAACCCTATATAGAGGTTGGCGCCCTCCCTAAATAACATTTAGAAATCCCGGTTAGTCTTATCCCTACAGGATTAGTTAACTCCCCCACCCACATCACAACGCATTTATATAGATTACATTTACCATCCAGTTTAAATGTGATTTTATCCTTTCCGAAGATTAAATTTTGCGATATGATACTTTTCTACGTTAAAGTCTCTTTTTATTTTATTTTTCAAGAATAACAATACTACAAAGCAGTAGTAGAAGACCAACGATTGAAAATGTTTAAGGAAAAAGTAATTCAAGTATTTATAAGTACAGGAATCATCCTCAGGGTGACTTTTAGTACAACTGCCCGTCAGGTGTAGTTGACAAAGAAAATTCCAAGGGCAAGCGGGATTCGAACCCAGGACAGCAACGTGGCAAAAATAAGTGGGTATTTATGTGTAAATATGATTATCAGGGTTGTTGGTTATAAATTCCATATTGTTAAAAATATTGATTTTTCCAAATTCTAGAAATATTGCATTTAGTCTGTATTATATTACACATTTAATCCAATAACATGCGCATTTGTCATTTATCAATATTACTCCGAGTGATATCGAGTTCTCTGCGGTATTGAAAGTGAAATGCAGTATGTATATGTAGGTGAGATACAAAGTCGGTGTCGCGAGCGGGATTCGAACCCACGACCCTCGGCTAGATACGCCGCTAGTCTACCACTTAAGCTATCGTAACCTCGATCCACTCGGGCACTAACTTCCCATCTCAAGCCCACATTTTGAATTGTCTCTCCGTTTTGCCATTTTTCAAATGTCGTGTTCCCATTTGGTTCTCGGGGGCAAATGAAACGGCCACGGAGAGCTTAACTCTTAATAAACTTTAACTGTAATTTTAACATATTAAATTCACCACTTTTCCTGGTCCGCTTGATTTGAAAAATGGTAAAAAGGTGGGAAAATTCAAACGGTGGGGTTGAGCTGGGAAAGTAGTGCCCGAATGGATCGAAGTCACGTTAGCTCAAGTGGTAGAGCAGCGGCGTATCTAGTCGAAGGTCGTGGGTTCGAATCCCGCTCGTGACACTGACTTTGTTTCTCACATAAAAACACTAATAAATTACAATTACATACTGCATTTCACTTTCAATATTTCAGACCACTGACTTCTTTATCATAACTAAAAACTAATTGAATGATTGGTCAAGCGGACCACAAAGAATAGTGAATTTAGTAATTTATTAGCGCGAATTGAGTGGATTTTCCCCATTTACCCCTAGAAATATCAAGCACTCTCGTAGAGGATGAATTGAAGTTTGTGAACGTTATTTATTAGATCGAATGGAAGGGCTAAATTACTCCAAAGGATGTAGAGTACTCTAAAGTAGTGTGAATAAATTGTGATGTGTGAATATAATTTATTACCGCGAACAGTAATCCACAATTACCCCGAGGAATATATCGACTACACTAAAGTTGTGAGAATGAACTGTGGTATGCAAATGTTAAAATAGAAGCATATTAACAGATATGAGTGATATTAATAGTCAAGGGGGAAAAAAATTCATCCGTTTAAAACAAATTGAACGACATGTTCCAAAGACGGTCCTGACTCTAGGACATGTTTACAACTCCTGCTTGATATGGGGAGAATTCTAGCTTTTTTTTCAAGTCCACCGTGTGAGGCAGCCTCAGCAATTAAGAATACTGCCCGATGCCGTCTAAACCTGCCGAGAATGCACCTTCCCAGCTCGGACAACTAATGGGACGTATTATTACATTCTTTTCTATCTCTAGTTGCATTTCCTTGCAATTATCGTTAAATATGATGAAGATCGAAAAGGCGAAAGTTGTGTGGTTTACAGGATGCGTTTTTTATCTTTTTAAGACCAGAACAATTCAAATTGTTCACTTAAGACTAGCGATTCTTTAACTGTCTGTATTAATAACTTAGTCAAAAAGAAAACTAGTTCTATCTTCGAAGGGAAAAGAAAGAGAGAGAGATTGAGTTGGTGAGGCCTTTAATATAAGTGCAATTTTAATTCTGACGACTTAATGCTGAGTTATCACTGAAAAGCAGCGGAAACGCTTGTCTCTGCCAAGGATGACTTGTCTGCGTGTCAACGGTTTATTGTGTAATTAGACTATTTTTACATTCATTTGAAGAGGAGAAAAATCGCTTTTTGACCCGTGTGAAACGTTAAACGCAGGTCGTTTCCAAGAAGGAATCACGATACGCCAATCTAGAGCAAACTGAAAGGACGTCTTTTCTAATTGTTCATACATAAATAAAGCAAAACGAACACAGTGCAGAATCCAACATTTAATTTATAATTTATAAGTGTTTTTGTTCGGTCTTTACTTCATAAAGTGCTAGAATCCTTTCGACTGAATTATGGCCAATGACAAAAGCAAGTATTCAATTCAATGTTGGAGCCATTATCGGCACGTAAAGAGCTAGACTAAACCTTCAACTTTTTTTCTAACAAAGAATAATTATTTAGAAATCGTGAGATGCGGTCTGGTAGGTTTGAGAAGAACATTTTCTTTGTCGTGCCAACGTTTCGAATTTAATGATCTTCACGGCCTGGGATTGACAAACATTGTTTACATTTAGCAAATACATTTTGGATGTGAAAAAGTGTATTTATACAATGCAAAATATATTTATACACAAAGCATTTCAACTCACTCAAAATGTTTGTCTTGTGCGTAATTGTACCACTCTTGCGTTTCATATTGAGGGTGCAAGTGAAAAAAGCTTGGGTTTTTTGCAATCATAGATATTTTGCTTTACTCTCTTGTCCAGATATTGGGATGTAAGACGGATGTACGTTGCCGGACAGTTTAAACAGTTGATCTTGTAGGTTAAGCCAGATTTAAGATGATTTATTTGTTAATGGTGTGGGATTTTTAATTTTGAAAAAAAAGTGTTAGAGTTGTTTTATATTGTAATTTTTAAAAGCTATTTTGAAGTTATATATTATATTATTATTATTATATATAAATCCCAGGCCCTGAAGATGATCTCAGTAAAGATCGAAACGTTGCACGAATCGAAAATGTTTTTCTGATACCTACATCACACCAGATCGCATCTCACGATTTCTAAATAATTACGGATTAACGATGACTAATTACCACACACACCAACAAACAATATTAAATTTATGTTCTTTTCGTAAATTTCATTGTAAATGATTTTAAGAGTTTTAGTCAAAATAAAAGGCTAATTAAGAAAAAATAAACAAAAGTTTTATTTAATTTTCCTTACATTCTTTTTGCTATAGTTGTGTTAATTTGAATATTACACGTCAGTCTTATTTTGATATTGAATATGCCATATCGGACTGTTGTCGGAAAAACTGACGGATAGGTCTAACATGAAAATGAAAGGCAGTTGGTAATCTCAAACATTTTTCGGTATTGTCTTTTGACGAAAAACTAGGTTCGACTAGAGGGAAGAGAACGACTTTCTCCGAGGCAATGATGCCAACTATGCCGTTTATCCAGGACCGTACAGCCGGATTTACAGGTACTCCCCAGTTGGCCGAAACGCATGAAAGTTTAATTGACAATTGTCTAGATTGGCAATTCAGTCATTACATTCTACAAAGATTAACGGCTTTTATGGTATTTACGTCATACGAAGTGAGCGAGCTTCGGATTTACGCGATTAATTAATTGGTCTTGCTTTCACGTCCTATCTTTAACTTAAATTGGAAAGGTACGGCCTAACTCTTCTTTAATTCCTCAGTTAAAAATAACTCGACAGGATTTGTGTTGATCAAGATTTGACTTTTTTTACTTTTACCAACACATTTTTAATAAATGGTCAATCTCATATCATTCTCTATTAAGGCTAAATGCAGTTTATCCACTGCCCCTGTCGTACCACAAGGATCCAAATTCATTTGTCCTCTCTTCAAATATTTCTCTTCTTTGAATAGTTTTTTCGTTCTGTAAATATAATTATTATCACTAACATCAAAGAATTCATGCCTATCGGTGAAAAAAAATCTCTAATTATTGTCTAAAAAAGTTTTTTCTACTAATGTTTTCCAAAAATTTCAAACAAGCCATTAACAAAATTTGTGAATATCGGTGCCTGGAAAATTTTCAATTCTCCGCATGTTTTTGAGCATAGTTTTCAAAAGTCATTAACTAAAAAAAAAAACTTTTTCGCAATTACTCCTTGACCAGTATTTTCATTGGATGGAAGTCAGGCAATAATAAAACTTTCTTCATTATCGGCAGTGTGTACTGTAAATATAGAAAAACAACGGTCTGTCCTCCATGGACAAATATGTTTTTATAAATAGAAAAGGAATTTATTTAAATTTTTGTAAGAACGAGTTTAGTTAGCAATTTGCTTTTTCTCAAAACATTAGAAAAATTTACTATTTGGGTTTATGTTGTATTTAACGCGAGATGCATGGCATAACGGTGAAATGAACTTTAGAAGAAGAACTCAAAAACTGAGCTAATAAGTTTTTAAAAAAATATTGCAAAACGTAAATACAGTATATTTATGGTAATCGCGGAATAAAATAAAAACTTGAACTCAGTTTACAAAACGAGTAATTTGTGTCTCTGGTTATTGAATTTATGTTCTATTTATGCAAAGATATACGACGGCAAGACGAACGGTTTGTGAAAAAGTCATGCAACTCGAGCCTAGGGTTATTCCATCGGCCAAAATTTGTTTTCATTGTATTTGTGCGCGGACAGCGAGTTGTTGCACGTTTGTCAGCGGGTTGATCGTCCCTGACAGGCGTAACAACTGAATATGGCGAGGTGCCGAAGCTCGCCTGACTGAAAAATTTAACGGCAAGGAGAATAATAGAAAATTACAAAATTACACAGCCTAATATAAAATTTCTTCAGCATTTGTTCTGTAATTTTGTTTATTTTCATAGGCAATTAGTAAAGCTACATCGGTTTTAGAAATTGTGTGAGGTTTACCATGAAGATGGCGGGGTGATGACACTTTGTCCTAACGGACCTATGTGAGCAGAGACGTCATCCCTTTTACACCTCAGTCCCAGACCACAAAAATTTAATTTTTTTCATTGACCTGAGCAGAAAGTATGCGGTTTTATACCATTATTTAGTGTATGAGAAGATCAGATGTAGCAAATTTTGCGGTTCCAACGTTATCTGTTATTCGATACGCTAAATATTGATAACGTCAGGTATTTTAGTATCTTCTGCGTTCGCCTGTAAATTTTTGTCAGTGAGTCTGATTTACATGTTTCTAAAATGGTAGTGTAATATTTCAGATAAAAAAGTATAACCTCAGTGTAACGACAACTGAATATGGCGAGAAAACGAAACACGTCGGACAGAAAGAAACTGTCTTTAGTATCCGAGCGTTAAAATTGTTTATAACTTCATTCTTGTCCATCATAACCGGTTCTAATTTGTAGTCTATCATTTATTCTACAAAGCGTTCTGGAATGAACTCAAACATATTAAATATTGAGAAAAATGTAAGCCAACACGTCAAAAAAAGTCGGACTTAATTGGAATTCTGAGACTCGTTTTTTTTTCTTAGGCCGTAACTCCATTAGCATTTATCTGAATTAGATCAAAACGATATGGCGAAAAAGTATACAGATTTATTCATAAAGTTTTTTTTTTTGATCGGATAATATAAAAAATACTGATCATAAATCTTGAAATCGGTCCAATTAAATGATTTCTTACTTTTCGACTTTAAAATTCTAAAGGGGGGGGGGAAGCTTTTAGATCATTTCATCATAGAAGGTCCCGAGGTGGAACTTTCTTTTGAGTCGGTGTAAACACACTTCTATATGACGTGTTTGCAAATATGTCAATCTCCAAAAAACACACTGCTGACCTGCTTATCGACGAAGGGAAGATTGACGGCACGGGACATTAGCTACTTTCAACCCACTAACAAAAAGCACACAAACAACGGAGATGCTTTAAGAATCTCTTTTCGACCCGGAAAAGATTTTCCACGTTGGACGAACTCCAAACGCCGCCGGGGATCCATTACAAAAAAAAAAATCTTTTCCAAAAACGATTAATAATTTTTCCCCTTCATCGCTCACTTTTTCCCAAAAGAGCCGCTGGGATCTTAAAGGTAACGAGGGTACTCCGGCTAATAAAAAAACTTCACGGAGGTGTGAGCATGGAAGTTATGCCCTAAATAGATTTATAATTCCTTTCGCCACCCTCGGCGTTCACGGGTGAACCGCCGTCTTAACCACCCTCCTTTTCATCCCGCCGACAAAAACCACCTTCCTTCAAAAGGGGGATGAGCGCTTTTTCTCAAGGGACGGCCTCAATAGAGCGAAACCCTTTGATTTATGCTTTACTGGTTTCATTCAAGCCCGAGCTATTTGGACACACAAGTTACAATGTCATACTTTTCAATAACAAGATACAACAACCGAAAAAAACCAGGGAGCGGATTCAATCTACTCAGCCCATCTTTTCTATTAGCCTTGGATTGGAACTGTAAAATTCGAAATGTATAACAATAAAAGAACGAGGAGGTTTGATCGTTTTTAATCTGGTCTGTCCGATATTTTGTCCTTTGACATTTAGCCAAATATTTTAAATTCATTGAAATTTACAAGGTGATAAATCGAATTTATTGATAGAACAACGCAGACTAACCAAAAATTGAGCCCAAACTCATTGCGAGCCTTGGCAGACCAATATCACCTTGTGCTCAAGTTTCAACCAAAATTCTGATGCTTTGCCTACCGACAAAAGATATTATTTTCTTGTAATTCTCTTTCCCTGTTTATATAGTGTCCGTTAGAATTAAACAAATGAAGATGGAAAAGTCCAAATAATGTAAACGAGGAAGTGTCGAACGAAACTGGTCTGACTGTACCAGCAATATTACGGATACAATGATGAAAAAAGAGGATGCTTTATTGTTTTACGTTATTTGTCAAGCAAAGTACATGGTTTTCTACGTAAAATGGCTTTTAATGACGAAACCGCTGAAGAAGGCGAAATACTCTTCAGCTTCACTGGTCAAACAATCTAGGCCAAGAAAACTCGGATGATCATGGAAACAAACCTACGTAGTTGTAGTTGCCCTCTAGTAGTTGTCTTTCTAGTTTATTTTTATTTTTAGGGAATGGTGGAGACGGTACAAACCGGCTGACCGTTGAATCATAGATGTAGACAGGGGTGGACGGAAGACCAAACTACATTTCTAGTAGTGCTTCTCTTTTTATGTAGTGTCCATTTAGGAAAAAATCAGATCAAGAAAATCGGAAACTTCAAATTAATATAGGTTGGAAAATTAAAAGTGGTCTGACAGAACCAGAGTCAAGGGTACGACAACCAGGGACAATCGAGTTTCAAGCAAAACTAGAGTACTGGTTAAAAATAAAGAAAGTGCTTTACTGATTCTACCGAAATACAATATTTTCAAATTATAGAGATGTTTTCGTGTACCAGGATAACCAGGGACAAAACGTTTACACTGTTTAACAGTAAAAATACGGAGCTTAACAAATTTAAGTTATTTGTCAATCTTTTTTATAATAAAATAACAGACGAACCATTGAATAATGTGAAAAGCCGAAACAAACGGGACGGACCAAAACCATGAAGAACATACTGACTAGTATTAGCAGAAGACGAAACAGTATTTTTTAGTAGTGCTTCTCTTATTATGCAGTGTCTTTAAAGTAACTAAGTAGACCAGGAGGTGAACGGAAACAAGGAGGCTTATATTCCACGCTGTCTTTCGTTTGAAGCTTTTTGACCAGTCAAAAATTTTCATGTTCTAACACTAAAACTAATATGTAAATTTTTAAAGGATAATTGACACTTTTTCTGGGTTGTTTAGCCTCCTCGATTATTTGCTTTATTTAAACGGTTCCTCCATGGGTGTCCTCTTGGGCAGGACACTTTTCAACTGCGCACCACAAATCACTCAGCGGCTTTTTTAAGTCCAAGGCCTCGGCCGAAATGCAGAACAAAAAAAACCGTACCGGGCCACAGTGAAACTAATGATTTACGAGTAAGAGAAAAATAGCGGATTCGCCACGCCCGACAATGGTGGAATATGTATAGAAATCCTTCTAGGTTATTCATTGTACTTGTACGTAATGTTCATTTATCGTCATTAATAATGCCACCCCGCTTCCGAGTGGCATTTCCGTTATGAATATGAAAAACGGGACCTTCCGGTACCTGTAGTGTTAAATCTAGAAAACGATTCCTGCATCACCTGCAACAAACGCAATTACCAATGATAATTTTAGCATAATACACCCAAACAGAAATCTCGAATCTATGTCACAAACGAATGCCAATAAACAAATTGAAACTCCAACCAACAAACTATTGGGTTGTCCGGAAAATAATGCAGGATTTTAAGTTTTCATTTAAAAAAATCTATATAAAATATTCTGTTTACGTTTACAGGATTACTCATTTGTATGAATGTCAACACTTATTAATCCTCTTCCAAATGATATTGTTTGTTTACCTCTGTAGCATTCCGCTACTTGGAAATAATTCAGTCATCCTTATAATGTCAAAGCGAGAATTTCGTACGATTTTCTTTTACGAGTTTAAACTCGGCCGAAGCGGAGCCCAAACGGCTAGAAACATTAACCAAGTCTGGGGCGAGGGTTGTGTTAATGAGTGCACTGTGCAAAGGTGGTTTAAAAAATTTCGGGAGGGAGATTTCAGCCTTGAAGATGAAGAAGGTCGTGGAAGGCCTTCCTCTCTTAATGATGATGTTCTGCGATCAGTGGTGGAAGAAAACCCCAAAACAACTGTTCGAGAACTTGCAGAGCAACTCAAAGTCAGTAAAACGACCGTCGCTGACCACCTCAAGGCGATTGGAAAAGTGAAATCGGAAAGGGCCCATTTTGTTGCATGACAACGCTCGACCACATGTGTCACGTGTAACGTCACAAAAATTATTGGAGCTTGGCTATGAAACTTTGCCTCACCCACCCTACTCTCCGGACCTCTCGCCTACTGACTACCATTTTTTTAGACACCTGGACCACTACTTACAACACATAATATTCAAAAATCAAACGGAACTGGAAAATGCATTTATTGACTTTATCAATTCTAAAAATTCTGAATTCTACTCAGACGGAATTAATAAGTTACCAACACGTTGGGAGAAATGTATTGAGAGTATGGGAAATTATTTTGATTAAAGAACATTGCTTTAAAGTAACTAGTTTCTTTTTTTTTGTTTAATACCAAAATCCTGCATTATTTTCCGGACAACCCAATATATGGAACAGGTTCAATTTCAGCTTATAACACGAATATTTACGACAATAATTAAAATTTAAAAAAATTGACGCAAAAAGTAATTGAAGCAGGGCCAAACCTGGAAATTTTCAATAATTAAAGTGTTTATGTTTTAATTCTTATTTATTTTTATTATCATTGAAAGATTCTATACTTTGACTCCTCGCACGAATGAATTTTGATTAGCAAATGCCAGTACGAAATTCTGAAAATTATCCGTACATCGTAAAAGTCATAATTTCTTAATTGAGAATCATGAGCGATGCATCGAAATTGTAATGCTCAATATATTAGTTCACTCTGTTTAAACGTAAAACAACAAAATATTGCTAGGTTTAAAAAAAAAAGAAAAGATAAACAGCTTTTCATTCATGCCGAGTACTAATTCATTTTCGAGAAAACAGGAATTACATCAAACTAAACCTAGTTTCTCTTGGCGCCGGGTTCTTGGCTTTAAAGATTATCCGTAAATCCCTTATCGAACCCGGTGAAATCCGGAACGATTTAAAATTAAATAACATCGAGCCATATGTGCCCTCTATTTCAAACCAGCTCGAAGTCCATAGAATGAAGACATAAAGGTGAAAAATCGACCCCGGTCGACTCTAGAGGCCTATCAGGGCAACAAAGAGTCATCGGAGTGAATTATGAGGCACGTGGCTCAACGATTTCCCCTAGCTTAAGTGGCCGGCCACATGGGGCTGTCATAACTGAACAATCTGTTTCCGCTCCCCGGCCTTAATATGACAATCCGGGTAATGCTTAACCCACCTTGCAATTAGCCCACCCTAATGCGTACCGTTTATGTAGTAACACCTTTTTTTCCTTTTTAATACGATTTTCTTGCGGTTGATCGGTTGAAAAACTCAATTGGAGCGAACAAAAGAGGGGCAAAAAGTTGCGTACCAGTCCTCTGATGATCACAGTATTTTGAGTGATACTGCTTCTCAATTCTCATTGAAATATTTGAAGAATCTGACATTTTACTAAATCAATTATTGCTTTTTTCCCCAGAAAAATAAATGTTATGGTGATGGCGAAGAGGATTTTAGGATGCCGGGTGTGTGCTTCTCAGGCACTGCAGACTTCTTGCTTATTGTACCTTACTAGTTACCTAGTTCAACACATTCCTTCTTTTCGGAAGTGTTAGGTCACTGACTGTTACAAGTCCTTCTTCCAGGTTTTGTCTGTCTTAGGTTTAATCTCCATCTGTTGCTTCGCATTCGAAAACGATATGGGTAGCTATTTCCTCCTTCTCATTACAAATTTGCAGATGTGATCATCGTCATGTATGCCCATATTGTATAGATGTTTTCTCAGATGCCAGTGACTGGCTAATAGTCCTCCTCCAAGTCTAGCCCTCCCCAACTGCAGCAGTGATTCTGCCAAGCTTGTTTTAACATAAGTTTACTGCTTCTAGCCCTACTAGAGTTTATCCACTTCTCCTTTTGTTTTATTTGGATCCGATGGAAGATTTTCTGTGGGCGTTTTTATTATCCGAAGGTTGGGGGCCAATGCATGGGGTTTTAGATCCACCTCCAGCCAGCGTGTCTGTTTTTTCCTTACCCAAAATTCCATTGCGCCCCAGCACCTATATCCCCAGGTTTGGGATATTTTTTGATGCATTCACTGCTTTTTTCTCATGTGACTTTATTTCACCCCTAATGCTTTAATAGGTGCGTGGCTATCAATCTTAAGAGTGATTTTTGCCAATGTTACCTCTTTTAAGATTTTTTTAAGGCACAAAAATTGATTGCATGTATTTCTGCTTGATAGACTGGAGTGTATTTCCTCAATAAATTTGAATGTTCGTACAAAAACCACCCGATCCGGTTTCAGCGTTTATTTTGGAGTGATATACCATATCTTTTTATATGATGTTCTCCCGAACCTTCCCTCTCTATTTTATAGTCTGTTGAGACTTTATAGGATCTTAGAAAAAAATTTTCGGGTTCATATAGTCAGACTGCATTTCTAAAATGGGTGTGTGATTTTATTAATTGTAGTTGTGTGCCCGAATTGTTTAGTTTCTACACAATTTGATTGTTTTTGGAGTCTAAAAGCTTTTCCTCGCCTCTCCTTGAAATGTTCCCAGTGGAGAAGCAGAATTTATACTAAACTTGTTTGGTTGTTGTGATATAGAGGTTTGTTAATTTTTGTATGCTGCCTACTGATTGGGTAGCTACTTTCTGTTGAGCTTTTCCACCAGTTTAATACATAATCCATAGATTATCTGCTCCCCCATTTCGGGTCTTATTACTGTCGTGCATAGGCAATGTGCCATTTTCAATTTTAATCTCCAAGATACAGCAACATGATAAAAATGTATTTTCCTCTAATTTTAATTTAAACGGATATAATTTACAACGTGTACGTAAAAACAACTAGAGTTGAGGTAAACTAACTAGAACTTAAAAAAAGACTTAAAAAGGTTTCCACTATCGGTCATGGCATAACTCTTAAGTCTAACTTCACAAGGATATATCAATATATCTTACACACTTGATTCAGAGAGGAATTTAGAGAACTTCAAAAGGACGCGCTATCAGTAATGCAAAGAAATTCCAAGCGTATAATTGTGCTTAACGGGTTTCGCGGGCGATGGGTCTAACCTTATTCAACATTAAAATTCAAGGGTTACCTAATCTGGCTATGCCTAATCCTGGGGTAGCACGATTGCTAACGTGGCAAATACGAGTCGGACCACTATTGGACACGGCCACAATTCGTAGGCATAAAGTCACCATGATATGCCATACACTCACCTAGAGTATTCGACTTGGTATACCGGGGGGGGAGTCAAACATCAACCCGAGGACTGGCGAGGATATTCACGGGACACAATTGAAGGCTAATTTACCAGCTTCCTAAGCCTAAATAAGATCGCTCAAACAACTATTCCTTTCCTTGGTAAGATGTACAATATAGGAGTGCACTGGAAATAACAGCAGAGGATAAATTTTTTAACTTCTTCTTCAATATTGCTATTCCGACAACTATTGCCTTATGGATCACTTTAAAGTGTCACTCATAACTAATGGAACCACACTCAAGGTCAAATATCAGATCTGCCGTTGCAACGCGTAGATTTGTCCTCTAACTGGACACTGCGGATTCAATACGCATATGACAATTAGGTTGGCAGAAAGTAACCTTAGGTAAAGTCCATTTTAGGGGATTTGATGATCATGGCTCAAAGACGAAACATCAAAAACTATTGCTAGTTCAACATGTTTTCACAGACTCGCAGGGCAACTACCATCAATTTTAAGAAGAGTGTTGCTACGGGCAAGGACGAATCGTGTAACTGCGACCACTATCAAGGCTAAGGAGGTTAATAAAAAGTCAGTGTGATACCACCGTATGTGGAGAAGCGCAATAGTTCCTACGTAGTGAAATGGTTCTTCAGCCATATCAACAACAAATGCGCATAGAAATAAAATAGATTTAGATATATGCGTCTATGACGTACAAATTTTAAAGATGATTATTATCTATTTATTAATTTGTGTTTGTGTTTTTTCGTAAAAAAGGACAACTAGATAAAAATGTATTTAAATATGCATATTCAATGACGAAGGCGTTCATTATATTTAATCAATTTTGGAGCAGTTGAAATAATGCGATTTTTCAAAACGGGGAAAAATTAATTTATAATAATTAAATTTTTTTATTGGACGCCAATCCTCTATTTTCGAATGTCGTCCAATGTCAAGAAACCTTGAATTAAAATTAAATCAACAGCCAGCAGGCATTTAATTTGTACGCTCCAGGGACAATCGATGTTTTTAATAACACATGCAAGACCGCTACACCTTTCTAATAATTACAATAAATAAGGAGAAGTAATCCATTAATATTTATTTTCTTGCGATTTCTTCGTGTGGTCTGGAGGGAGATTTTTATTTAGAAATAACATACAGCTCTAGATAGATATTTTTAAAGCGATATTTCGTTCAGTAAAGTCTCTCGATGTCAGTTCCGATTATTTATTGCGGTTTCGGTTGTTTTCCCGGCGAAATGAATAAACTGAGATTTATCGGAAAAAAATATAGAGAAAAGTCGAAAAAAGTGTAGTTTGTTGAAAATTTTAAATTTTGTCAAGACTAGAGCTTGTTTCGATAGAGCGTATGCTTCGTCATACTTTCAACGCGTTTATCGAAATTATGATAAAGCGTTTGCATGTCGAGAAGTCTTGAAGGTTTTTAATTTTTCTCCTTTTTAGGAATAGTTATAGTAATAAACTTGTCGTTTTTGTTTGTTGGTGGTGATTAGAGTTTAACAAGAGACGGACATGAATAGTAAAGCGTTTAGTGGAACACCTTTTACCCAAAAGCTAGGTCCGTTTATTCCGCCCGTGTTATTTTTGGACGGATTTTGGACCCCTATCCATCACCCAACGCCTTAGCCGGAGTTTATGAGCTCACTTTTAGACCCCTCGTTCCCTTAATTTTCGAAAAACCGTTGTCATCCGGGGATATTTAGTTAACCCACGGGGTCTCGGTAAATCAACGGAGCATTCCACCTCTTGCGGTAAGAGGCATGCAAATTCCCTTCCTCTGTTCTGTCCTGGTCGTTTAGTCCTGGTCTGGACCACCCCGAGTCGTTACAGATCGTTTCAGCCGAGGAACAGATATCGCACGGACACCGTAATCGGCCATTGAACGGGTTGTCCCGGACCCGACCGCAATAAAAGAAGGAGAAAATAGTCGTTTATTTAAAAAAGCTGCCCGGTCAATAATGGATTTTCACGGGTAACGCAACATCCGATCTGTTTCAGATCCAGATGGCATCGATTACTTCAATCACGTAGTCAACTCGACCAATAGTCAATTATGATCAGTCCTATGTCTAGTATCAATGTAACAGACCAAATGAACAGTACTCCACAGTCTTGGCGATACTTCGAATTTTGAAAAATATATGACATATGAAATATTGGACAATTATTTGTTGGATCGTTTCTGATTGTCATATCAGGACAGATTTTATTATTTAACCTGTGTGTTTACCTCATTATAACTAACAGTCGTTAGTCCTCAACACCAAAAACATACATTTGTTTTTTTAAAAGGGTTTTAATCAATTATTGCTTATGCGGGAGGATTTTAATTTGCAGTAATTATGAGGATTGAAACAATTCTCGAATCAAATACTGTTTTATTCTTTTGTTATAAATACTATCTGATCCGGCTTTGGTGACAAATATTGCAATCAAGGCTTTTAATTGTGAACGGAGTCGAAAGCGATGCGAATTTCCTGTGTGGTATCGATTGACAAAAAGTAACAGAAATCAGAATTATCTTCGGTCTGAGGTCGATCCGCATGGGCTGCTTTTCAAACCATAGCGACCATTTAGTTTATTTAGACAGCTTTTTCAACAGTTTTAGTAGAAATTCGCTTGACAGAAACAAAGAGCTTGAAGAAGGGGGTAAAAAGAAAGGAAGCATAGTGGAATGGTTTGTTTCGATTCGTCGGATTCGATCTGACGACTCATCTCCTTTTTTTTCTTCAACAAAACAAAGAAAATCATTAGGAAATAAAGAATAAGGGAATTTTTCCCATTTGAAAGTCCCAACCGCTGGCGTACACGTCGTGGCCAATCGTGAATAATTTTATGCGCTATTAACCACCTGCAATAGCCACGCTCGATGAGCCTAAACCAGATATTATTTTTTTAAAAGGTTTTTTCACCGTAAGATAAAATATCATATCTCGAATTATTGCCTGCCTATGAATATGCATCGCTATAAAACCCATAAGCGACCTTTTTGTACACGTTTTATACACATAAATCCCCGTAAGTTGTAAATTGTTTTGAGTATCCTCCATAACATGGTTCATTTTCTTAAAGTAATCTGCCCTTGGATAAAACAT
This sequence comes from Cimex hemipterus, assembly GCA_039619505.1. Classification (NCBI taxonomy): domain Eukaryota; kingdom Metazoa; phylum Arthropoda; class Insecta; order Hemiptera; family Cimicidae; genus Cimex; species Cimex hemipterus. Next base: position 33,923,850 of record CM077099.1, read on the forward strand.
AATTTCTAACTTTCTCGAAAAGATTAATGGACTCCATTGAGTGCGTGATAGTGAAGATATTGGAGTTGTGTTTTAAAAACCAAACTGTATTGATCACTCTGGGTATTTATGATTTTGAAGATATCTGTGATTTATTGTCGAACATAATTTTTATCTGAGAACGTGGATTATGTACATTATAACATTATTAACGACTTGCAAGGACGCCAGGATGAAAGATGTCTAGGTCCGCTTTCAAATCGATTAACGAATACCATAAAAAAATATAAGCATAAAAAATAAGCATTTGCTAAATGAGGAAAATCAAACCGGTATTTATTTATAATAAAACACAGTTATTTTCTTAGGCTTTCGGTAAAAATATTACAGGTTATTGTGTTGGACTTTTAACTAAAATTTCAAAAAATCTTCAGCGTCTTTTTCTATACATTTTAGCGTTAATAATTAATTTTTTTAATTTTGAAAGTTGATTATTGGAAAATGAATGGGAAAATAATTCTAACAAATAAACTAGAGCACTTTAAAAAAAATGTATTCCACCAACTTTTTTAACCAGATAGTTCAACAATGTCCAAATATTTCAGTAACAAGAATCTCTTGAGAAAACCTACTGGATTGCTTATCTTAAAATAAAAGCTAATAAAAGCATTGTTTTAAAAAAAATTGTAATCTGATAAATAGAATTCCCTGGTGAGACAAATGAACAAATCACTTGTGGAATTTAACGAAACCGTTCGCATGAGACCGAATTTTTCCAGCACAAAGATCAATTCGCTTCAATAAAGTTTCTAATGAAATACACTTTTGACATTTGAACGAAGCATTTACGAACAGTAACAAAAATGGGCTTTTACAGCAGAAAGAACGGAAAAGCAGACATTTTTATCATGTTTCTGTTAAAGATAAATAGGCTTTTGTCTACTTCATATTTGCAAATCCGAAAAAAAAAATCGTTTTTACAAAAAATGTAAGTCGGAGATGTCCGATATGAGAAAGGCACATTCGTTGTCAACATCCACTAATGCACTAATTGTGAATTTAGTCCAGTTAGCGCAGAAAGGCTCTAGAAGCTCGCCCGGAGTTGTAATGAACACGACATTGTCTTTGGCACTAAATCAACCCAAGGACGCTATCGTTGCGAAAGGCAAGGACACTCTGAATATTGTCAATTTAAAGACGGCAAATAAAATAATACTCGGGCGAAAGATTTCGTCAATCTTGGTCGGGGCATTCCGCCGGTGAAATAAAATTGGTTTGCGCCCTTGGGCAAGATCCGGACAATACCTCGAGAAAATTTGTCCTTTTTTTCTAGATTAAAAGAAAAAAAAAATTGTCCGCTTTGTCGTGATAAAGAGTGCGATAAATTTCTAAAATTGTTTTGTTTAAAGAGAAATGATAAACGGTTCAAACGACGCGTGGCACTTTCTAAAAACAATAAACCCGTTAAATGACCGTTCACATAAGAATCCCAAAACTGAATGAAGTGCACAAAAATGCAACATTAAAATGTTAATTTGGCAAAAAAAAAAAAAAAAAAATACGCAGAATTGTTTTAAGAGATAAATTCAATGAGCTTGTTCTAAACCATAACTCTGTTCAATTCGAAGCGTCTCATCCATTAGGAAGTTAAATTTTATACGTATTAATTATAATCTCAGCTAAGTAAAAATTTTTTGAAATAAGAAATTCTAAATTTATTAAGTTTTGAAATTTTACTTAATTATCATTAAAATAGTTAGAACTAGGCATGAAACTTCTTAGAAATGGTGAACACTCTCGAAACAGTTATAAAGTATGTTGAAGTTATGTTTTTTATGCATATAAAGTTATAATTTTATACCAAGCTAAGGAGTAAATTATTGAAAGTAATATTCTTGGAAATAGGAAAGGTAGACTGTTTTCCTTGTGGCTGTTTTGAAATTTTACCATTTAAGTATAGAAATAGTGTTAGGACTGTTTTATCAAGTGAACATTTTTTTAAATAATTCAAATATCTCATTATCTTAGTAATGTGAATTAGCATTGAATCAGTTCCGAAGTAAAATGGAAATAATTTTAAAAATTTCTTTTTATCTCGGCCGAAGATTACAAATCTTTGAAAATATTATCGATAATTATTTTATAATTTGATTGGAGCCATGAGTCATTCGGTCATTCCGTTAATTTTTCTTCAATAAATAATATTAAGTGAAACTAAGTCGGACTGATTAAAAACAGAAAACGAGTCGGTTCAGGATTTTTCAACTTTACAATCGTACACGTCTACTACTAAATCAGCGGAGATGTTTCGATTGGGCGACACGTCCTTCCTTTCGGCCGATGGAAACCTGATGTCGTCCGTGCCATCGCGACCGTAAATCCGCATCTTCCAAAAACTCTCCGTCCTTGTAAGGATAAGGGCGAGAAATCTCGTCGGCAAGGCGATGAAATAATAATTCAGATTTATCTCCATCGGATTTCACGCTTTTGTACGGTTCACGGTTAAATAAACAAATGTAAAACTAATTTTAAGTATTTACTCGAACTTACTTATGAAACAATGAGATAGGGAAACTGCCAGCCGATAAAGCGATAAAAAAAAATCAATCGAATTATAAATTGAGAAGGAGGAAAATGAGATAATAGATTTATTAATTGAGATAGATTCGGTTAATTTTTTTTAATCTCTCGACAATAAAATATGAGACAAAAGACCGCGTCGTTTAACAGTAAATAAACTCTAACTTTTAATTACTTATTTCTATTATAATTGATTTATATTTTTGATTGAAATTTGGACGAAATCAGTTCGAATGAAATTGTATGAGAAATTCTAGGTGGTCGGCGGGTTTTAAAAAATGTTTTACTTTTGTGAATAATTATTTTAGGAAACCGTCTGTTTAGATTTTGACTAATAAAAAGGCCAAATTACTTGTAATATATTAAAATTGTTTCTTTCCGTTTCCTAATATGTGTTTTTTTTACCTTATGGACTAGCATATTGGCCAAGTCTCTTTCCTAATATGTTAAAACTAGTTAAAAGTATAAATATTATTGTCATATATGGTGCAAAAGACAAGTTAGACAAATCGTACCGTTCGATCTCAAATAATTTGTAAAAAAGCAATAAATAATGAAAATATCGCATTTATATTGTCAATAAATGATAAAAAAATGTTATCCTTCAAGATTGCACACTTTGAACACAAGTTATTAATTTTGATGCGTACTCGTAAAAAATGTGAAAGTGAGAGTTAAGTCGGCTGAAATAATATAATTTTTTTTTCTCTCAAAAAATGTAACAAATCGAACGGTTGTTCAAATTAACCAAAAACCGTATTGAGATTCGCTCATGTCGGAAAAACCAAACTCACGGTACGAGAATCACGATAAGCTCACGATCCGACATGTTATATGGAATGGTCCTAGGGAACATTCTGGTCGAACTGGATCCAGACACCCTGAGAAAATTGATTCCCACGCGTCCGCGTAGTACCGCTTTCTGACATGAAAATGAAGACATTTTTCTTATAAAACCGTACAAGAAACGGAAAACGTCCATGTCAAAATTGCTCAATCAGATCGACAAAAAGCGCGCTTATCCTTCCTGCTCGTTCTGCATTATCAAACTTGATTTGATTCCTAATAAAGTCTGATAATAAAACTGTACTGCGTATCCCCAAGAAAAGCGTCCCTAAATTGTATTAATTATTTAATGACCGGTTTTATTTTATAGAAGGAATCTAACTTATTAAGAGTATGGCATGGAAAGTTTATTATAAATATATAAGTCAAAACTCTTCCTTTCGAAGTCTGTATAATTTCCATTTAAAAAATTTAGAAAGAAATATGTATTGTTCGCAAAAGAATTGTTTTTCGATGGATAAATTGTATGTAATGTATAGAAAAAGAAATAGCGTAATCGTTTGATGTGCCAAGTTTTTATTTTATTTGATTAATATCCCAATTAAGAATCCTTTTTAAAATCAAAATTTTTCCTCCATGTTTTTGCAATTTTTCCACCGACGCATCCCGGCCATCTCACGCCTGGAGGGCCTAAAGCGTAGTGAGGAGAAACCGTACAAAATTTGGCTATAAATTGGAATAAATTTCCGAGTGTCTGCGTTTTTATCCCCTGAAACGCGGTGAAAAAACTTGAAAGGCTGCAGTATCGCACATACTAATCCAAACCGATGTTCCGTTTTTTCTTACAGATATCTCATTTTTTTAAATGTATTTTTTTATTCTTCAGATGCCGTGTCTACGACAACGCGAAACAGGACGCCCCCAACAAATGGAATATCGATTCATTTTCAATGTCCTGTTTACCTAACTGTTCCGCGACACATGCCTGCTAATGGTATTTGAACGGTTTCGATTTCAATTTGACCTAAAACGACACCTCGAAATTCCCATAAATCCGTCTGTTTGCCCAAACGTGTTCATTTTTCGTAACGAATTTTTTTTCGTTTCAATGATCGACATTAACATTGGATTAAGGGACTTTCCGCGTAAATTATGTCGTCTTTAAATCCCCGATAAGCAACCAGGAATTGGACTTTGTTTACCAAGACTATTAAGTTATTGTTTAATAATATTGCACTTCATCCGATTACTTGCAGATAAGCGGCCAAGGGTATATTTGCTATAAATAATAGAGCGGTTTACTTTAGATTGAATTTCATACTATTATTGTGAAATGAGAATTTTTACGATTCGTGGAAGACGTCTTGTCATATCTTCGGCAACAATGACAAGATATTTAATATCTATTGAAAATATCGAAATTGTTTTTGAATGCTGTTGATAAACGGAAATAACCGGCTAAATCCTTCTTGATCTGATAGAGAAAAAAAAGTTGATCAAACCGTTTAAGTTTCATTTGCCCTTTCACTGTTTAAAATTTAGAACAGGTTTTATTAAAAAATAGTTCAAATTATAGAATTAATGAAAAGGTGATTAGGTTGTTTAAGTAGTTACGGTTGTAAAAAAAAAATCTTTTCAATATTCGACATAGCCAAAATATCATCAAGTCCCATTTATTATTATTTATTTACATATTCGCGTTTGGTTTAAATTATTTTGGTCTCTTGTGTCGAATATCCCGCTAATGTATATTGAAATTTTCAAGATTTTAAAAACTGTTCTTTTTAAAATATACGCAAGCCTTGATTAGCTGAACAGAAACAAAAAAATCTGAAAGAAATATTTTAACGTTTGACTAAAACATTTTTTGATACAATCTACCGAGCTTGTAAAAAAATATCTGACTTATTCAAATCTTTAATTTTTATTTTAAAAACGTATTTCTCAGTGCCTACTTCGACTAAATCTGCTTAATTTTTTTTTGTTTTTATTTATGTCCGTTATTTTATTTATAATCCGGGTTGACAAAAATATCGCCAAATTTAAAAAAATAAATAAATACGAAGTAGGAACTATCTCACGCAAAATTGTCCTAGGATCCGACATTTAAGGGTTTTCCGATTCGTGATAGCCACCAACAAAAAAATTAATAGGTTTATTTACTTATTGACACGGCCGCGCGAACGCCGTAAAACGAAGCGAGGCCGGACGGACGGACCGAGTATTGAAACCGGGCTGCGATAAACACTTCCGCTGCGAATATATTGTTTTTCGTAAAAAAAACCTGTTTGCCCAAATGTTATCACTTTTCGTTCAGGTGGAAACATGTTTTTTTGTTATTGGTCAGTGTTTTGTTTGAAAAGTTGAAGATACTTGAAATTTTAGTGTCATTGTCGGTTAGTTCCTTGGAAGTTTTTTTTTTAATGTTGCGCGTTTTGATTTTTTTTTAATGCGATATGCTAAACGATGAATGATAGTTTTTTTTTGTTTAACTTTACTAAGTTTCCTAGACATTTTGTATGCCGGTTATGTTCAATGTTATTTAAGGGTGTTTTTATTTGCAAGATTATTTTGATACCGATTGACGTTTTTTTTTTCGAAATCAAGTCCGTAAAATTTAAGTCATCCCCTACTAAATTGAATCAAATTTCCGACTCACCATTAGGAAGGGTGGGTGTCGGAAGGCCTCCTTCTTCCAGAACCTTGATGGGTCGAGCTTGCTTCCTCCGCGACATAATTCTAGAGAGTCAAGCACATCGGGTACACACGCGCACTCTCAAGTGTTTCCCCCCACAAAAAAAGTGTCCTGACGTTGGCCCAAGCACACCAGACCGAGTCCTAAGAACGAGTGATGACTCGCCGGCCGTTAGACTGAGGGGCCGGCCGACGCTTCGCCCTCCTTCGGCCCGCTACGGCATCGCTCGTCGGCTGGGCGGGCGCTAGGCCACACTGCGCCTGCCCCGCCACTTTTCCTTCGGGGCTCAGGACCGCTTCGTCACCACTCGACGGTCGCCCCTTGGCTGGGGAACAGACGGTGGTTGGGGGTTGCGCCGCTCGTCTCGTCTCGCTTTTTCATTATTTGCAAACAATAATTAAAACACAAATCTGCCGATACTGTTTGCTGTCAACACAAATTGCCCACATGGAATCCTAAACATCCCTAAGTGTCTATCCAATTAAACTGTCTTTTGCTGTAATGCCAAACAAATCACAAGATCAATCATTGTTGTGATGTGGGTTAAATTTGGAGAATCCACAGTTTTCTCATGAACAGTTGTACGTACTTTGCGTGCTTCAGGATGAGGATTTGTTGTTTGTACATGTGCCAAATGGAATCACCAAAAACGTTATACCCTGACAGGGAGAAAATTCCACCCAATTTATTTTCTCGATAAAAGAAAACTCAGTCCATAATTTGGTTCGTTGTTTTTGTCAATAAATATTTATTTATGCTATGTTTTATATTGAGAATATATTAGAGGTAAACACACTTAATCCTTACTTCAAAATAAGGATAAAAGATTTTTCAATGTGTACTTTTTAGGGAATTTGTAATGTTTATTCAGCCTCATTTGAATTTTGAAGCAATAAACTTCCACTTTGTTTTCTTAATTTCCATTTTTAAACTTAAAAAGTAGTGTTGAGGATGTTGCGCGTGGTTTGGCATTTATTGGTGATGGACGTTCCATCAGGTATGCTGCGATTGCCAGCGGAGTTCCATACGAAACTCTGGGAGACGTTTTCGATAAACTAGGTCCTGGGCGACCTACGGTTACAGAACCGAGGATGACCGTTTTTTGATAGACAATTTTGAGAAACCAGCATCTCACTGTTGTTCGAGCGATTCAAGGTGTTCAAATTTGAATTGAACGCACTGCTCGAATAAGATTAAATCAGTATCAGAACAGAGTTGCACGACTCGGTCTTTGTACTATTGGTCTGCTGTACGTTTTACAGATGAGCGAAGATTTGATCTCCAAAAGGGAGTGAAAAAGTGTGGAGAAGGCAAAATAAAAGGTACGAAGCCTGTAATTTTTCCCAGAGCAAACCTTTTCAACTTAGCTCTGCGACGATTTGGGCGGGAATTGGAATGGAGAGTCGCACAGAGTTGGCTTATGCTCGTGGCGCGTCTTTGACCGCCATTCGCTATGTGGATCAAATTTTGGAAAATCATGCGTTATCCTCGATGAAAACACTCCTATTCTAATGCACGATAATGCCCGTCCATATGTCGCTTGCATAGTACAACCGTACCTTAACGAGGATCACATCAGGGTCTTAGCCTGGCCATCCCACCCTCCAGACTTGAACCCCATCGAACGAATGTAGTTACGGGAAGAGGAAGAAATGCACGATATTGAAATTAATTAAAAATTACAATTAATTAAGGTTTTTAGTTGAGATAAAAAAGTCAATAACACGAGCGGGATTCGAACCCAGGATATTCGGCTAGACACGCCGCTGCCCTACCACTTGAGCTACCTCCATCCACTCGGACATCAACTTCCAATCTCAACCCCACCTTTTGAGTTTTCCCCCCTTTTCGATATTTTTCACCACCACGAAATTAGTAAATTTAATTAAAAATCTAATACAAAACTATAACAAATTTTATATGTTCGTCAAACATTTATAGATAAAGATTTATTTATTAAACGTTCAAATAAGGTAAAACTTCGAATAATTATAAAATATACATACAGATCAAGTTATATTACAACTGAGTGGAATTTTTTGTCTGTCACTGTATATCCAAGAGCACAGCAATGAACTTAACGCTTAATACCACAGTGATTATAAATAATTAATCTTTTTATGTAAGGTTTTGGTTAAAATGAAAAAGTTACTGCCACGAGAGGGATTCGGATTCGAGATGTCACCATAGCTCAAGTGGTACAGCAGCGGCGTATTTAGCCGAAAGTCGTGGGTTCGAATCCCACTCCTGGCACTAACTTTTCATTTAATCCAAAACCTTACATAAAAGATCAATTAATTAAAAGAAGTAATTTGGTCAACAGGCCACTAAATATAATGAATTTAGTAATTACAATTTAGTACAATGAGATCCAAAACCATTGATATCAATCATTGTGTTATTTATATTATATATATGCTCCTATCTAGCAATCGCAATGTGTATACTCAAAATAACGTTAAGTAACACTTTTTATTATCCCCCCCCTGTGCAACGCGGTCTTATAAACCTAGTATTAAATAAATAAGTAGACAGAAGATCTTTCAGTAGAATACAGTTTACGTTTACATACTAAAGAAAATTAAATTGAAATTTATGTATTTTTTTAAATTACTTTTAAGTAAGACAATATTAGTTTTAAGTAAAAAGTATTATCGAGTTATCAGATTAACGGCCACTAATCTCTATACAGTAAAAATTATATTGGTTTTATACAGATTGACGGATTAACGGACTGAATACTTAAATTACTAAAAAAGGAAAATACTTGTAAGGATATCTGTTTTTATAACTACTTAAATATAAAAAGAAAATAGTGTCATTCCGAGAAAACATCAATAATTACACCTACTATAATTATTTGTATGTAATTTTTTTTTAAATGCATGCACAAGTGGTTTTATAAGACAATTCATAATAAATATGAAGAACAATAGAAAACAAATACTTTGAGTGAGTAGAAATACTTTGACTGAATAGAAAAAATTTATTTTGAGTGTATAAATTCACCTTTTTTCCACATCCTACATCTGTTTGCTAATTTTAAACAATGTTTGTAAATCCCAGGCCCTGAAGATGATCTAAATAAAGATCAAAATGTTGGTACGACAAAGAAAATGTATTTCTGAAACCTATATCACACCAGACCGCACAGATAAAAAAAAAGTCAAAAGCACGAGCGGGATTCGAACCAAAGTTCTTCGGCTTGATACGCCACTGCTCTACCACTTTTTCCCATTTTTTCAAATGTCGTGCAATCAGTTTGGATTCTCGACGGCAAATGAAATGGCGACGGAGGGAAAATTCAAAAGGTGCGGTTGAGATGGGAATTTAGTGTCCTAGTGGATCGAGGTGAAGTCGAAGTGGTAAAGTAGTAGCGTATCTAGCCGAAGATCGTGGGTTCGAATCCCGCTCTTGCCTTTGACATTTTTATCTCAACTAAAAACCTTAATTAATCGTAATGTATTAATGGTGTAGACTTTTCTTTACCTTATTTCCCTGTGCTCCGCCCGTTAAAAAAAACAATATATATATATATATATATATATATATATATATATATATAATACTTCACTTACGTACAAAACAGAAGGCTGAGTCAGTCAAGATAAAATCACTACTAAGAATATGGGCCAACATATAAAATATAACAATACTTTCCAAAAGGATAGTTCCTACTCACAGTAAGTTGTTCTGTAACTATCCGGATTTCGAGCGTTTTAACTCATCATCAGGTTGAAGGTCTTCTACAACCACGTCTCTCGACGTGCATTGCCAAAGTGATGTTGAAATAAGTTATATATTATAAATTATATCTTATTGAAATAAATGAATATTGAACATGATGAAAATAACCCACCAATAGAACTTATATATCCACGAATATTTAAGGAAAAAGGATTATTTTATTTTTACGATTGCTCAAGGAAAATATATACCAGGAATTTTCTTTAATTTTTTATAAGACATATAGCAGTTGACGTGTTATGTAGGATATGAAATGTTGATAATGATTGAATAAACAAGATGCAATAACATCGTTTCAGTTATGTCGTTTAGACTTGGTACTGGTTTGGTTTGGATGACACGTGGAACTGCCAAAACCGAGCGGGAGAGGTTGGTCAAGACATAATTATTAAAACGCATACATACAAACAACCGTTTTCAATCAATACCACTCCGAGACAAAAAAACCGTGTCCGGACTAAGATTCAGTTCACATTCATCAATGCCTGCGACAATGACGGAGGAACTCGCGTTCAGGAATTTCCCTTCCACTTTTTTTTGCATTGTACTTAGCGCAATCGGAAGTGCATTAAAAAAACTGTCATTTTAAAGTGGGTATTTTTTGTTCGATTTAGGCGACGGAAACACTGGATTTTTGGGTTCAGTGTTGGCTTTTCGATTCCCAATTTCCGTATTCCATAAACGATACATTCCACAAACAGCGATGTGAATGTATGTCGTCAATAGACTGTAAAATCAACTCAGTACTCCCCCAGCATAAATTTATACAAGACGATATCAAAATCGTCAAGAAAACACTGAATAGCACGTCCATTAAACAAATGAAACAAAAGCGTTGTTCCGGATTCACGTTCGCACTGGCAAATGTTGCGCAACATTGAGTCAAAGAATCCTACATTGGGTGGGATTCAAAAGTGTCCAATAGTTCTAGCCCGCAACACACCAGATTCTAACCCGAACTCAGGCTTTTTACGAGGGTTCGCTACAGCAGAGGTCATATAAACCCTCAGGGTGCCGGTGTTTTTGAAAAAAAGCCCATTTATAAGTATGTCGGGTTCGAATACAGGGCCGCTGGATTCGAACCCGGGACCTTGACCTTACAGTGATGAGCGCCCTGTCAAAGACGAAACCTTGCGGCCACCGACGCCCCCAAAAATTAGTGCCTCCTGTGAGGACTCAGGCTTGACGCAGCCGAGACTCTCCGGAGATCCAAATAGATACCCAGTGCGTAATAGGCCTTAGTGGTTGCGTTTGTGTCTCTTCTGCTTCCTTGAAGAATCTGTAAGTACCATGTTGAAAGAGCACCATTTCATCCTAAATGCCCGTTAAGTCCTCGTTGTCCTATTAGGATTCGATGTTTTTCCTGCTTCGTTTGATGTATTCTGTCCCTTTCATTCCGAAACTCGTGCGAAGGCCTTCTGTACAATGAGTGAATTTCACTGCATTCTCATCCTGTCTTTTTGTCTAGGATACTCACTTATGGTGTGAATGCATGTATGTATCACAAAAGGGTGAGGACCTATCAACAGTGTAGCAATGTTTCCACGCAAGGGCTTCGACATTTCCGTTTCCCTCTACGCCTACAAATCCTGGGACGTAAGGTAACTTAATTTGGACACCTTATTTATTTAATTTCGTTTTTGCAATTCAGCAACATCTTTGAAGTACTATTTGAGTTTAATGATATGATATCTATCTGACATCTGTTCAACCCGTGGTTTTGGTTGGCATTAGTGCATCTCTCAATTTGGTGGAATTCAGCCTGGTCAATAAAAGTGTACTTTCCCGTCGTTTCGGAATGTTTGTTTCGCCCGTACTTTCATGCCTTCTGGACTCAACAGAACGAGCAGATGGTGCTGCTCTCGAGGGGGTTAACATTTAAAATTGTAATCCTTTCTTTTTCGATAAAAGTATGTGTTGCGTAAAAAATACAGATACCCTGAATATAACTTATTCGAGTAACTAGTTTTCGTGATACGCTTGACCAAGCTTTCAATTAAGTAAGGTTTCAGTTGAGATAAAAAAGTCAATGCTACTAGCGGGATTCGAATCAAACCCGGTTGCCGAGTAGAGGCGTTTCTAGCCGAAGGTCGCGGGTTCGAATCCCGCTCGTGACATTGACTTTTTATCTCAACTAAAAAACTTTAATTAATTGTTAATAATTATTAGAACTCTATTTCCTCTAATAATACAAACAATCTGAAAGAAGCATTTACTTTATATTTCGAAAAAAATGTAACAAAAATGTAGTTTTAGTCCGTCCCGATAATCATGGTATACTAAAGCTGGTTTGCTATCCTAGCGGGATTCGAATCAAACCCGGTTGTCGAGTAGAGGCGTTTCTAGCCGAAGGTCGCGGGTTCGAATCCCGCTCGTGACATTGACTTTTCCATCTCAACTAAAAACCTTAATTACCTGATTATAACTTTTAAAACTATTAATTGAAATTTCAAACGCCTTCTTTCTCATCATGCACCGTTTTAATTTTTCATCCATAATAATAATAATATTGAAAAATTTATATAAATGAAGATTGACAAAAAAAATCCCACTTATTTTTTGAGGAGTAAAATGTCCCGGGAACTCCCTGTATAATCTATGTTTTTATAAACAATTAATAATATAAAACTGGCCATTTTGATCTTGATGTGATACATAATTGTATTTTATTCCGTCCGACCTTTTATAGATTTGATTTATTAATACATCTACTAAAAAATTCTTGTTTTCACTAGAGTTAGTCAATTTGCACTACATGTTTTATTTGTTTAAAATGATTAGTTTTTTTAACGAAATGACGGCATTGTTTGCCCCAATTTTCAAATTGGGATTACGCTTGCTTTGATGTATGTAACAGCGCATTTGGGCCCATTACACACTAGCTGAAAACAATATTAAACAACCGAGGCCCCCTAAAGTTCTATTAAACCGTATTTGAATTTGTTAGTCAAATCGGTTCGCCCCGAAATACGTTTGGGGATTCATCTATTGATTTATTCCACGCATGGTTAATAATGATCTGCATAATGAATTGGTGTAAATTCTAAAGGGCTGTGAGTAGACCCCGTCGTAATAAACGCATTGAAAATCGTCAAAATGGGGGTGGTTGAGATAGTTTCTGGGCATCTGTTTTTCCTCGTTGGCAGTGGGTCACCTGCTATCCGAAACGTTCCGTTCGAACATAAATATCCAAGCGTCACCCGCACACCGTTTCCTGCCTGTGTTTATAAACAAGAATCGGATTAAAGTAAGGAACCTTTTTTTTAATTTATGGTAACCCAGACCCATAATTGGTCAATAAAGCATAGAATTAGTTGAAACTCGACTTGGACGATTCTTGTTAAACTATTAGGTTTATTTGACGCAACATTGTATTAGGAAATAATAAATCGATCCTTATCTTGGATTAGTAGCACAGCTATCAAATATAGATTTTTATAACGTAAAGAATCATCCCTATCTTTGATATTAGATTGAATTGACAAACAATATATATTATTGGTGTTATAAACATGTTTAAAATAAATAAAAAATAGTATATATCTCAAGAGGCTTATTTCCTTTTTCTGTTAGTAAGAGTTAAGATGGATTAACATTAATGTTTGTTTTATTGTAAATTTTGATACGATAGAGAAAACTTTTAGCTAAGCAGTTCAACCTTTCAAAATAACCCTGGACTGCTAAATCTATCAATTTTCTCAATAAAAATGAAGTTTCTGCTAGAAAATATTCAAATCTTGAGGTATTAACTACATAAGTTTCCTGACAGAACCTAACTGGACGAAGAACTAAATTAATTTGGTGGGTCTGTGACGTACCCAACATCCAAACGCATACCAATGTATTCAAAACTCTAGCAATAAATACATACACTCTAGATAGGAAAAGCCAGTGTTGAAAGTTATTAAATGCGAAGAACTTATTTTAATTAAGTTAATAATAATTATTTGGTGATCGTAAGTTGCGGCCTGGTGTGACATAGGTTTAGAAAAACATGGCTAGAAGAAGATCTCAATAAAGATCAAAACGTTGGCACGATAAAGAAATTGTTTTTCTAAACCTGTCACACCAGACCGCATCTCACGATCTCCAAATAATCATTGGCTAACGGTCACTAAACACCGTACACACTACAAATAATTTTTAAAATTTAATTTTTGATTGGTATTGATAATATAAATTTTATTTTCCGCTTCACTCACGTTTTGAGTTAGCATGAAAAAATAAATAAATAAATCGGTAGACAATATGTATTACAAGTCGTTTTCGAGTCCGATGGCGTTTTATACCAGTCCGGCCTGACCGTTTACGTGTTGCGCGTTCTGTTCAAATTGGGAAAACAATAACTCAATTATAGGAAATAATTGCATTGGGCAATTAAACATCACAGGCGTGAATGGTACTGACCGTAACAATTGGTCTGGAGAACAATGACGGCTAACGGTTTAACCTTGGGCTACAACCAAATGGATCGCATGACGAACAATTAATAGAAAAAACATCCTACATTTTGAACAATCCAGGATGTTTTCCAATCGTGAAAATATAGCTGGGGTCTGTTCCATGCAATTTTCCTTCTCTTCTACTGTACTTCGAAACGAAATAAACAAGTTTTGCGCATAAAAATATTAAATAAATAAGCCTACATGTACAAAACGTTAACGAGCTTGAGAAATAAAATTTTGACAGAAGAATTTAGAAGGAATTAGCTATAGACAATTTGTGTTTGTGCTTTAGATCCGCTGTAACAATTTTTGGAAGGAACAGGGACATTTTATCATACCAGGTGGCCCAAAATTATGGGTCAAAAATCCAACATATAGGAAATTGAAGGTTGAGTAAAAAAGGCCCTATAAACCTGCATCCGAAAATCTTTCAGTACAGAGCTAGGGTGAAAAAAACAAACAAGTTTTCTGACCTTTTTTGTGAAATAGCAAATAAACCCGAAATAGGATTCATTGTGCATTTATTTCAGCGTCCAATGAGGCTAAAACAAGCTTGATTGCTTGGGCATTATATTTTTCGCAATATTTCAAACTTTGTGGCACAAAAAATTCTCAATTTCTGGCGTTTTGTCGATAAATTCAAAAGATGCGTCCCTAATAAAAAAATGTTCGGAAACTAACCTTTTCGGTGGTGTGATTTTCCGTCAAATTAGCGAAAGTTCGGAACTAGCAAACTAGCTCCAAAGGAAGGGGGGGTACATTGAACCATGATTAACAATTAATTTTATTATTAAAACACTTTCGTAATGTACTTTTTTTAAAGAATAAAATGGAATATTCATTACAGTTCCAAAAATTGGGAAGAAACCCTTCAGATTTATCGTCCATTAAATTCACTCAATGTGAGATACCCGTTTGTAAACGATTATTTTCGATTTGTGTAAAAAGTAATAAATTTGCCAAATTTGGTGTATCACCAATTGGTCCAATCCGACGGAGATTCCATCACCGACAAATTTTGTTTCGGAACATCTCTTAGTAGAAAAGCATCGTTTGAATTTATCGATGAAAATATCAGAAACGGTTAATATTTTGCGCTCCTCCGCCTCCTAAATTTGTAAAATCGTGAAAATGATAATTCTCAACGGCTAGTTTTAATCTCATTCGACCCTGAAATAAACTCACTATGAATGCTGTTTCGGGTTGTTTTATGTTTGTATTAGCGGTTTACTTACTATTTCTCAAATAAGGTCAGAAAAAGTGTTTTTCCTTGGTTTTTAACCCAGGCTTTGCTTTGAATGTTTTCCGGACCCAGGTTTACAGGACCCCTTTTATTAAACGTTCAATTTCCTTTAATATCTTGAATTTTTGACGATTTGGCGCCAACCAGTACTGAGAATAATATATGTATAGTCTTGTGTTTCATTTTGTATTTATTGAAAGTGAATGCATTTATTAGCGTAAACGTATAGTAGGAGAGGGTCTAAGGTAGTCTCTGAATTAAGTGATACAAATCACTAATTATGTGCAATTTTAAATTACAATTTATTGTTGTTCATTTGTCCAAAGCAAGCCTAAGCCGAATTTGAAAATTGGAGCGAAGAATTCAAGAGTCAATTAAAAAAAAAATTAAACGTAAATTTTGAAAATTTATCAAATCTGATCGCTATATTCATCGTATCCGGTACTTATTAAGTTAAGTGGCTTTGTCTGGTCACTAGTTTGGAGGGTGACGAAAAGACGGACGAGGCGGGTAAGCCGAGCAACCCCAACCCCAAGTCATAACAACTACGATCCTGCCCTCTGACGCTTAGAAAGCAATAAAAACATAATTAATAAACGAAAGTGGAAAGTGAAGTACAAAGGTGGACCCACAAAGTATCTAAAGCGGTCGGTGGGCTGGATCAACAAAAGCACTGAACCATGGGTGACCTTCGGAGGGATCTGATCGTAGAACGGGATCGTCCTCGCCCGAATAATGATAGGGCATGCGAGGTTCACTTATATTTGGGTCAAACCCCCGTATGTATCGACATGGAGAGAATTATAAACGACGTGCAGGAATGCCACCTGACATGAGAATTGTGCATGACTGCAGCTAGTCTATTTAACCCCAGTTCGGATTTTTGAAGGCATCAGCGTTGTTTTATTGTGTTGCTGAGCCACATTTCGTGTCAAGTAGAAAGTGAATGCAACTATTAGCGTGAGTGGAGAGGGGAAATGATTGAATATTGAATGCCTTACAATTAGGCTATATGAATCGTAGATCAATTGCAATATTGACTTGAAATTAATTTTTTTTAAAGTAACTTTGAAAATTGATCAAACCTGATTATTCTTCTCAACTTAAGGTTACTTCTTTAGTTAACTTTTTGCCACTACATCAAGCACTATTTATTTTAAATTTCCTACTATTTTTAATTCAAGAATAACCACGAAAAATATTTAATTTAAAGAATTTAGATTTCAACTGAACCATTGAATATAGTGAAAGTTTTTGGTGCGATAAAATTGTTTTTACGTCTTGAGAAAGCAAAGAAATAATATTGAACCGCTACCGGTTTTAAATAAAACATACATTAGTATGAACACCCGATATTTATAAATTTCCTCTTAATCGGTTTTATTAATGATACGTACTTTCACTGCAAATAATAACAGTGGTTACATATTCGTACTTTCACTAACAAATCATTTATAGAAAATTTCGGTGAAAGATCTAATTAAGTCTATTAAATTCCCTTGCCTCTACAACTGGACAAAAGATACAAATAGCGCATAACTCATAAGGAAGAGTCCTATAATTGGAATATTTTCTTCTGAGAATGTACGAAACTATTTTACAGATTGATAGGGAAATCGGTGTTGTGGGCAGCAGCGACTCTAGACTGAACCTGCACCAATTGAGCGCGGTAGCCGAGTGGTTAGTGTGAGAGACTCTCGGCTAGTGGTTCGATTCCCGCCGTCGCCTCTGGCCCTTTTTTCACGATACCCTTCCCCCCAAAAAACAAATACGCAATAAATAATAACAGGAAGCCTGGCTAGATATGCAAAGTTCATGAGGCCATAAAAAATAAAAATAAAAAATAAAGCACAACACGGGATCAGCCCAAAACACAAAATAAAAGAGAAACAAAAAACTTGATATGCTTTACCAAGAGAGCTAAATTAATAATACTACGTGTAGAATATCAAATCCCATACGATCACCCCTCCGTTACTAATAATCCCAATCACCGAATGTATAGAAGTATGAAATAATGCGTTGAGAGCTAAATGGCACTTTCTGAAAATATGTGAGCTCTAATTCTCGGGCTGGTCCGACCAAAATGCTGCCTCGCATGCACCCGCCTGGTAAAACCTTCTTTCCCTACATCACCTAACACGACGTCACTGGAGGAGCAGAGTCGAGGCTGCGTCGCTACGATGAATCAACGCAGCCCTGACTCTGCCACGCAACATGAATCGATTCAAAGAATCTCAGTTACTAGGCTTAACATCCTGCAGCGCCATACCTGATTCGGGATGTACAGGCATAGAAAAAATTCAATCATGGAAACTGACAAGTAATCAAATTTCTCGATGAACTAGGACACACCAGTGCTGTCGGTTCGGGACGGGAGATACGATGGGGAGCTACCAAAGGGCACATTATACGCTCCGGACAGTGTATATAACATCTTCTCCCATATGTAGATGTTATATACACTGCCCCCCCCCCAAGATCTAAATTAAATGGTCTTACATTTTTAAATGTTACAGTGATAATTATTGTTTATTTTACAAATGAAACCTACCAACTTTTTTTAATATAAAAAAGTTCCCTCGCCAAGTAGATAGGTTGTGTATTCCCTGAGATGGTTGAAGAGAGACATACATATAATTTGAACTATTACTCACAAATAATAAACTAATTTTTCGTTTTTATATCAAGCTTGCTTTTAAAAATATATTAGAGCATAACTATTTATTGGATAGTATAATTTTAGATTTGTTTTAGACCGTGATCGAGTTCTTGAATTGTGACCAGCTAAACATACTTCAATATCAATACTGATGCCCCCCCTGATATTGATTAACAGTTTGTTATGAGTGTGTTTAACGGGGCCGTCTCTCGCCCACGATAGCTTTCTAAGATTAATTGTAAATGAGTTCACAAATCAACGGTAAAATACAACGAGGAATTTTCTGCGGCCTTAATTTACAACCGATGGCAAATGCAGAATAATCGCGAGAGATAAAGAGAAAAGGAGAGAGAGGAAGAGAGAGTGAGACAAAAAAAAAATTGGAAAACAGGTGATCTTTAGCATTGTTCGCCCACATATGCGCTTCATGCGTGGTATGAAAAAATCAAGCGCAATAGGGTGAATGATTCCTGATTTTGTATTTCCTGACAAAGCCGTCTTGTAATAACAAAATAACCTATTAAAAGAAGAATTAAAAGATGTAGGCCTAATTAAATAGGACATCATCGCTCTCTCTCTCTCTCTCTCTCTCTCTCTCTCTCTCTCTCCCTCCCCC
>CM077099.1:33943002-33955202 GCA_039619505.1 Cimex hemipterus
CTCCCTCCCTCTCTCTCTCACTCTCTCCTATCTCTCTCTCTTTTTTTCTCTCTATCTCTTAAAATAACCCCTCTCTCTTTTTATTTTACTCTTTATTCCTCGCACTTCCCTACTCATAATTTCCCTTTCTATCAAATTTTCTCACAGTCTCTTTCATTCTCTCTTTCTCTCCTATCTCTCTCTCTCTCACTCTCCCTCTTTCTCTTGTATCTCTCTCACTTTTTCTATCTATGCCTTACAATACCCGCCCTCTCTTTTTATTTTACTCTTTCTTCTTCTCAATTCGATACTCATTATTTCCCTTTCTATCACATTTTCTCACACTCTCTCTTTCATTCTCTCTTTCTAAACTAGAACACTAACTCTTTCTGTCTCTTTCTAACACAGATCCGTGTCTTTCTGATTCTCTGTCATTTCACCTCAGTCTACTTTGCTATTTTGTCTTTCTTTCACTATTCTTCTCTTTCTTTGCCTCTCACTCTAGTCAATAAATTTCTCCCACTTCATTTTTTTATTTTACTTGTGTACGTTCTATTTATTCTAGACACACTCCTTACATCTTTATACTCATGCTGATTTTCATACCCCACTATATTTCCGTCGGCTGTCTCGGTTTTTAGAGCGTTTGTCACTTTCAATTTTTCTCTCTCTTTTTCATCTCTCTCAAGTCTGTCTGCCTTTTTATGCCAATCTCCTTTTATATTTTGACTGTCTCTTTCTTATTAATTTTCTCTCTCTGTCTCTTTAATAAATATTCATTTTCTTTCTCTCTCCATAACTATCTATTTTTTTTATGTTTTTACTGTTTCTGCTCAATTGTCTCTCTTTATCCTTCTCCCTCTCTCCCTCTTCTCTTTCTCATTATCATTCATTCACTTACGGCTACTCTAGTTTCACACAGATACATCACATATAATCGAGACTTATTTTGAAAAAGACAATCATTTTTAATTATTTGATACAAAATCAATTTATGCCTGTCTTTCTATCTTTATTATTCTTCTTCTCTCTTTGTCTTTCTCTCCCTCTCTCTTTGGGTACACCCCATTCTATCTCACTATCCACATCTTCCTTTTTCGTTTTATTCTTTTATCTCACACTCATATTTCATAATTTGCCTTTGTATTTTTCTCACCCTTTTGATATACGTACTTTTTTTCTAGAGTATATATAGTGTATATTTTTGTCAATCTAGTTATTCCTTGTATTAGCCTGCTGACTACAATAATATTGATTAGATTTCATATTTGTTATTATACAACAACGTTTATTTTAAGTTATAAAGTAAAATAGTTATGTGTAACAAGTAGATTGAAGCATGCCAAGTTTCAGGACTTTATTTTATAGATTTTTTTTTTTTTTTCTCTCCCGGGTTGGTATTTGAAGTTTAGTTAAGTAAAGTTTCATAAGGAATGAAGTGTTGTATGCAGGGCTATAAATTATGTGTAACAAAGCGTGTTCTTTTTAATAAACAGCATTTTTGGCCGAGGCGTCCCAAAGAGGGAAAATAAATGTGATAAAGCTCATCTTGTCAGTTGAAGAGTTAAATACTGAAAGGGTAAATTACCATTTACTTAGTGCATCAATATATCTCTCCTTCTCGGGCCTGCATATTAAACTGCGGTTTCTTTTCCCCAGGGCTCACTCATTCTCCCGGCTGTTGTATTGTTCATCATCAAAGTGAATTGAGCTAAATTACACCCTTTATTAATGGGCCGGGACGGAGGTATGTTTTGTCATTGGACTATATAATATATGACCCGGGCTACAAGTCATGTCGGTTGACAACTTGCTATTAATTACCCCGAGAGATCGAGAGAGAGAGAGTGCGAGAGAGGGATCGTCGGGCGAAAGAGAGAGAGAGAGAGAGAGTGAGAGAAGGAAAGCGGCGGGCTTTAGACTGTTTTAACGGCAAAGCATACTCTATAATGGATTTAACCATCCGGGTTGATTTGTTTATTGGATTAATTCGAACCGCCTAATTATCAATTTAAACAGCTTGAAATATCTGTCCTTTTTGATTCACAGAATACATTAATTTATCTGCCAGTTTAATAAAGTTGAGCGGAAAAGCCATTTTAAACAGACGAATCAATATAAAATGTATTTTTTTGATAAGACTTTTAACTCAAGCGCCTTATACTGAGAAATAAAAAAAGTGGCCACGCTTAATATTTTTAATTATCTTTAAACAATCCTTCATTAATTGTCTTAGAACAATATTTTAAAGGATTGGAAGTAAATAAAACCCTGATAAAATTCCCTATTTTGTTTACAATTGGATTTTGTAAATAAATCTGTTTTAATTATTCAGATATCGTGAGATGCGGTCTGGTGTGATGTAGGTATCAGAAAAACATTTTCTTTATCGTGCCAACGTTTCGATCTTTTATTGACATCATCTTCAGGACTCAAAGTGTTTGTCTTCTGTGTACATGCTTGAGTGCCCTCTCAACACGACACGCAACAATGGCACAATTACACAGAAGACAAACACTTTGAGTCCTGAAGATGATGTCAATAAAAGATCGAAACATTGGCACGATAAAGAAAATGTTTTTCTAATACCTACATCACACCAGACCGCATCTCACGATATCTGAATGGTTATCTATTAACGGTCACTAATTTCCACACAAATCACTTTTAAGTTAAGCCTCTTTCCGGTGGTTTGATTTTTTAAGTCGTACCATTTTTAAATTTCAAGTATGTTTGAGTGATTGTTTTAAGTGATACAGATAAGGCTAGGATTATATAATTGTTGGCAGATGTAAGAAGTCAAACTTTTATTGCCAGAGTGCTTAAAATTCCCAGGGCGAAGTCAAGGTCCGTAGGGTCTTCCATCGTTTCTAAGAAGGCATAGATCATATCAACCTTCAGGGCGCAAGCATTTTTGAAAAAAAGTCCATTTGTAAGTATGTCGGGCTCGAATCCAGGGGCTCTGCATTCGAACCCGGGACCTATACCTTACAGTGATGAACGCCGTGTCGACGCCTAAACAGTTAACCACCCCCCATAATGATCGTTGTATTGTTTTGAATTGTACTCAGAAATCGACAGTAATGACTTTAACAAGTTAGAAATGTTTATGTCGGCATGACACTGGTGCAGAACATTTATAAGACAAAGAACAGACCGTTTCGCAAGAAATCATATTGATTGTTCTAAACAAGATTGGATTAACATTTTGTTTTCGGATGCGTCAAGGAATTGTTTGAGGTCCCTTAACGGCTAAGAGAGGGTTTGGAGAAGAACAGGATAGATTATCCCCGCAACATTTTCACTTCGCTTCAAGAGAAGCTATCTATGGTCGTGGTGGCATTTCGTTTTGGGCAGGAAGCCTATGGAAGGACGCAAAAACTTGATCTTCATAGAGGCTTCCTCACAGCTGCGCGTAACATTGAAGATGTGTTATCAGAAGAAGTAGCTCATATGCCACTAATTTTATACAGGATAATAGAAGACCCCACTCAGGATGACTATTCGATTCAATGTTCATAGTGGTAGCACGTAGTATCGAACACATGTGGGACGAGTGGGACGAAAGGGGGGAAAACATTCGCCCAGTGATGCCAAACAATTTGCAGAAAATAAGATTGGTACCATTGGAAGGGAATGAATATATTCAAGAATACTTCTTACACGTTGATAATGAGTAAGGTGTAGTGATCGTCCAGTTGTCAATTGTAGAAGTGGATCAGGAATGTGGCCTACATTGTTACCGATTACCAATGCTTCGTTGCTTTGTTTAACCTCCACCGTGACATTCTACTTGGGCATACAACCACAATTTGGGGATTTGCCATGTAAAAGACGTAAGATATTTTCCAATGTAAATGCAAATTGGCCATGATAGTGAAGATGGTTTTTATTACATAGTGAATAACATAAAACGTCTTTATGCAATGATAGAAAACACTAGTCCCAATAACTACAAAAATGTATCAAGTAGCTTTAAATACTAAAAAATCAATACTAAATATACAATTAATTAAAGTTTTTAGTTGAGATAAAAAGTCAATGGCACGAGCGGGATTCGAACCCACGTACTTCGGGTTGATATGCTGTCGTGCCATTTTCAAATGTTTTATCTCAACTAAAAAAACCTTAATTAATTGTAATGTATTAATTGGCCAAGCTGACCACGATATTAGTGAATTTAATGAATTAAAATGAAGTACACTTATACTTTATAAGTATCAGGCTCTCCGTGGCCATTTCATTTGTCGTCGAGAATCCAATCCGATTACCAGACATTTGAAAATCGGCAACAAGGAGGGAAAACTCATAAGGTGGGGCTGAGATGGGGAGTTGATGTCCGAGTGGATCGAGGTCACGATAGCTCAGGTGGTAGAGGAGAGGCGTATTTAGCCGAAGATCGAGGGTTCGAATCTCGCTCGTGCCTTTGACTTTTTATCTCAACTAAAAACGTTAATTAATTGTATCCAATAATAGGAAACAATTTATATTCTGCAGGGCCGCTGGATTCGAACCCGGGACCTTTATCTTACCGAGCTCCTTGTCAATGATTAAACCTTACGGGCACCGACGCGCCCCCCATAATTTGTTTATTACAGTTGTTTATAATGGTGCATCTGGAGAAACATTTTATTTGTTGCTTATAAAAATAAAGAGTAATTTCACATTTTCTTAGAGTATGGATATTAAATTGAAAAATATAATAAACAGTGTTTTATCTTACTATATAAGGTCTATTTTATGCAAAGTAGCATAAATCAGTCACACTGACGCATTACATTGTTTGAAATTAAATTAATCTTATAAGGTTACCCCTGGTGGAGAAATAGAAAAAATAAAGGGAAAAAACCAGTCAAAGTAGTTACAGGCACAAGTGTAAATAAACCGACAGGATACATCCCAAGGTGCACAACTCTTCAATATATTACTGTAGTCGAACAGTGTTGCAGGTTCCCGTCCATAAAATGTTTTACGTTTCTCCAATCAGAGACATATTTTTATGCGTTTTACTGCCGGAGACGCCGTCCAGGTCACTGAGGCGCTCAATACAAAACTCCAATCGCCGGCGTTAATATACGGCCGGTGTCAAAATAAGGGGGCTAAAACTAGTTTCTGTCAGATAGTTTCCATTGGGTTATACGACATCCGATATGACCGATAAATTGCTAGCGGGATTCTTGTGCTGGTGGAAAGTGGGAAAAAATTAATTGACCGTTTGAAACGTACATTGGTGCCTTTGTATAATTCTGTTCCTTGACGTACACGACCTCCCGACCGTTCCAGCTGTAATAATAAAAACGAGGTGTGTATTCGGTTAGACTTGCTGGTGATTTTTTTTTTTCAATAAATATATAAAGTTACGTCAAGCATCTAGAGAAGTTTGATCTTCATCGTATATTTTCTATTGACTCTAGGAAAATAAATTACGTACATAAAACATTCTGAGTATCAACATATATTTCACCGGCTTTCAGGGTCTGCATGTAATATAATAAGACTTAATATTCCAACGAAATTCATATCTGAAATCTAATAGGAACTCAATAATTAAGCACCTCAGAAAAACATTGTTTGATTACTAACCTCTGCAATTAAAAAACAAAACTTTTGCCCTATGAACTATTTTCAGATATGGTAAATCGGCACTGTATAAAAGTAATGAATATAAAAATTGGCATACTGTGGCACTCAACAACATAAAATTTTAAATCTCAACTGCATCCGAAAGACCATGTTAAAGTATGGAATAATCATATTCGAAAGTTACGTTTATTAATTAACCATCCTTACGAGAGGTTTTAGCAATATGAACAACTAACACCACACCATATCGGCAAACTGGAGGTATCAGCGATGTTACCAACCACACCTCTGCCTAGTTGCTACTTGAGGTATTAGCGATATTAACAGCTTACATCTCTACCTAGTTGCCTTCCTGAGGTATTAGCGATATGAACAACAACCACCACTCCATATCGGCAAACTGGAGGTATCAGCGTTGTTACCAACCACACCTCTGCCTAGTTGCTACCTGAGGTAATTAGCGATACTACCAACGTACATCTCTACCTAGTTGTCCAGCGAGGTGTCAGAGTTGTTAACGACATACACCTCTCCAGAGTTGCGTTTGTGAAGTGGATTTACACTCCTCTCGTTATTTCTTCCATGCATTTTACTTTCTTTCACTTTTTCCAGTATTGACCTGAGCAGTAAGGGCAGGAAGACCAAACTGTTCAACATGGCCTCCTCGTTGGAGGTTTTTTGATCCTAGAATTGTAAAATGAAGAGGTTGCCAATTGGTCACAATGGCCTGTCTGGCCAACCCACATTGTCTTGAAACCACTTTTTCTCGTGATTTTTTCAGAAGTCAAACGAGTGAAAATCCCTATCGTTAGAGTCCGTTTGATTTCCTTTAATGTTCCACATTTCCAGCTAGTGGAAGCGGCTGAGCCTTGACCTGGAGGAGGATAATTTCTTGTATTGTTTTACCACTGTTTTTCTTTTGGAACAGTAACCAACTTTTTTTTTTACACAAAAGCTCATAATGAAAAGCAACATTTGTATAGCGATGCTCTTACAAGAAGTCAATATGTTTTCACTGTCTTTCACTCACTTTTTTTACGTACTAGGTATAGAAGTTGTATATTTCTCATAAGTAATAAAATTTTATTATTTTTCTTTCATACTTAGATTAAAATTTATTAATTTTATCATTATAATATTAAAGTTGGTCTTCTTTTAGAATGTGTCGCTATTTATTAAGCTTATGTTTTTGTTTTTTACTTTTCACTACAAAGTAAAATCGTTATTTATTGATCTGTATGAATGTCGGTTGTAGTGCGTCGATTATTTTTGTTAACGAAAAAAGTCGATATAATTTTTAACGGTAATCCACAAATTTAACTATAATCCTTAAAACTATTAGTGTTGAGAAGGAAAAGGCAATCAAAGTTGCATTATTTCCACTCAGCCTACTTGCACAACGGATGTTACTTTCTCCGTCGTTTAATTCCCATATAATTTACGGTCAAAGACTTTTAGAAATAATCTATTGGAAATGGTGAAATTATTATTATTAGTGTTGGATAACGAGGAAAAATTTGCCGTTTTCTATTCATACCTGTAGTGCGGAGAGTCTTTTATCCTCGTTATGAGAATAGACATTTTTATGCGAAATTCGTATTGTTAAACGATTCTGAATCGATGTAAACAGGTTTTCTTCTTTTCCTGTTTACTCGACCCGGTAGGTTATTGAGTCTGTGAGCTTAATGGATATTCAGCGTCAGATATGAAATATGCTTCTGGGCTCGATTGACAAGTCAAATGAGCACGTGGGGCCGAGACGTGGTGATCATTCGACTCAATATTCGAGGGCGGGCAACAATCAAAACAAATATATGCATTACATTCAATATCGGCGGCGATTTTCAACTTTCACAGACGGAAGCTGTAAATAAATAAAACGGATTTATTAGATTTTTATTCTCTGCGTGGAGTCGAAGCGAGGACGGCTTTGGTTTATACGATTTTCCGACTTGGAGGAAACGGTAGCATTTGTAGATGATGATCAACTCGCCTTAATTTGTAATGATCGACCTGAGAACACCTGGGGTGTGGAACAGGTGGTCAAGTGCAGCTCAAGCCCTGTCTTATCTCCACTCTTATACCACGGCTGAGGTTTACGGTTCAGATCTTCTTTGCCTCTTTATGCACCTATTGCTTTGTTTTTACAATCGAATTATTAGTTCGATTATTTCACCATAAACCAAATAGTTGTTAAAAAAGAACAGGAATTATTTATTATCAGTTCAGGTAGTTTACTACTATCAGATCCTTAGTAGAAAATAGAGGCAGCAGTGGAAGAGGGGGAAGAATAACGTCCTGTGGCCTGACCGTTCCACGAGTCTAACCTAAAACATCAGATCCGAAAAGAGAGCTCCGCGTGATGTCAGTTTATTTAGTATTATGGCATTTAGATAAACATCAGTAATTATAAATAATTAATATTTATGAACGGAATTGGTTGAGATAAAAAAGGCAATGTCACGAGCGGGATTCGAACCCACGACCGTCGGCTTGGTACGTCTCTACTGTACCACTTGAGCTATTGTGACTTCGATCCCCTCGGGCACTAACTTCTCATCTCCAAAAATTCAAAAGGTCGGGTTGAGATGGGAAGGGATAGCTCAAGTGGTACTCTTAAATCAACAAGATTTAATATGTCTTTCGTTAAAATGGTGCTTATCTCGCTGATGTCTTTTATGTTGGGGGTGCACCTGAAACTTTTAGAGACTTCAATTGTTTGTATGTGTGTCTCTATATTTATAATTACATTTTTTAGGAGCAAATACATTAATGGAAGTGCTATAGAAACCATTTCTGATGGTAATATGTTTTATTGAATTCAATTCTTTGATGTAATTTTCATGTGATAAACAGAATTATTCCTCGACACCATCCTTAATTGGAAAAATTCAATATATAGTCTAACCCTACGTAGAAGACAAGTAATTTCAATAATGATAATAAATTTTATTAATTATACTTTATCTAGGAATGAGATGAAAAAGCTAGTGACTCGAGTGGGCAACCTACTACCCTCGGAATTAAAACGTAATTTAGTCATAAATTTTAAACGTATTGAGCCGAAGGTTGTGAGTTCGAATCCCGCCCAGGAGAATTGTTTATTCATCTCAACCAAGACCTTAGATAATTATAATTAAATAATTAATAATTATTAATTAAAACAGTGAATGATGAGTACTAAATACATATGTGGATTAAAATAATGATAAATACGTTTCATTAACATTCACATACATCACACAAATATACTCTTTTTTGTTTGTTACAACTAGTTCCATCTTCAAGGCTGAAAGTGTCTGTTTTCTATGTAGATGTGGCCTTGCCTGTCGTGGGTATTCTCAACACACGCCTTGAAGATGATCTCAATAAAGATCAAAACGTCGGCACGATAAAGGAAATGATTTTCTAAAACCTAGTTCACACCAGACTGCATCTCACGATCTCCAAATAATCATCAGCTAACGATCAGCAAACACCACACATTAATATATAATTGTAATAAATATTTTAACGATTAAATAACTAAATATATAAAAAATATGTTTGATACGTGTATGTTTCCAATTTTTGGGAAGGTTATAGTGCTCTGTACTGTCGTTCCCTAAGTTCTATACTGTTGTAGTTGTACTCTTAACGCTGCTTAAAGAAAATGAGCTGAATAACCTTTCAATATTATTCTTAATCTAAGGGATATTTAAAATCCATGAATGCAGTTCATAGTAGATGATGTAATTAATCTTAAAAAATATTTTAAATCAATCAGATGGACTGTATTAGTGTTACTTGTATAGCTCCACACCTGTGAGTATACAGCAACATGGATCTTACTATTGTTTTATTTACAATTCATTTATTTTCATGGTTCATCCCCGATCTTCTAAAAAATACGAAGTAGGATTTTGATAGAACACTTCACTTTTTCAACAGTTTTGCAAGTGTGAAGACACTAAGTTTGTTACCAAGGTGTTTAACGTCATTCCTCCAAGTAACATTTAAGTTACCGATACTCATACTATCCCGAAGTGGAAGATATTTTATAGAAGATTTCTTGTAAAACGTATTTCTTTAGTCTTTGCATTATTTTTTTATTATTATTTTATTTAACTCTTGTGAACATACACATTATATTTTGCTAAGAAATAACGATATACAGCACACTCAAAAAGTGTGATAACGTATTTGAGGGCGGGTCCTGCCCTACAGCAGTCCACACAATAATTCACTCATTGGAGTATAGTAACTTGAGATAAATAAATATCTCATTATTAAATAAATTAACCTACTTTTTTATTTTATCTGAAACAATGTAACGTCAGGCGCACGTTTACACTATCACTTACTTACATTACACACATATTTACAATCTGTAGTCCGTATGATGCTTTCTTTTTAGCCGTCTTTGTTGGCGGGGCGGAGGCATATTCGCTGAAATTTGAGCAATTGCCGGATTCGGGTGGGAATCAGCTTTGGCAAGAAGCGTCGAGTAGGGCTTCTTTAGTTCGTCTTCTACCGATGTCAACGATATTTCGTGGTGGAGCTGGTCATTCCTTACGAACCAGGGCGTTTGCATTATTTAGCCAGAGTTTCCATTTGTGTCAAAATTTAACGATGTTGAGGAGGCATTGACTCAATTTAATAATAATAGCAAGACTAGGAAGTGCATTTATAAATATTTTGAACAATGATGGCCATGGGACTGAATCTTGTGGGACTTGAGCATAAGGTGGCGAGACAAATTCATTTGATGTTACTCTAGATATTCGTCTTGGTGGGTAGCTGTGTATTGAAATTTGTATTTTATAAGCCTGTGATCAACGTGATTATATCGACTGCTTTCTTCATATCAAGACAAACCATCTTCTTGTGTTTTTACAATTAAAATCTTTTGTAACAAGATCATAGCTTAAGGTACTTGAGAGCTCAGTCCCGGACGAAACCCATGCTGACACATTCAGAAATACTATTGTCGGTGAGGGTCAAGTAATTGTGTCACAAGCGTGTACTTTAGTATACAAAAACAACGACGAACTATAAGAATGGTAACTTTTTAATTTATAGAACGTGAAAACTACAACACTAGAGAAACGTCCATAAAAAGAAAAAAAGCCGCATCATTTTTTAAATTAACACAATTTCCTCTTAATATTTCATCCCCTTTATATGAAGCATATGCAAGAAAAAGCCCAAGTCATTCACATTCTCACACCTCAATTTCTGCGGGTGCATGGGAGACGGGATAGGCGGACTAATTTCCTCTCGTCCGTCTCACGAGGGAGGATTGATGGGAAAAAATGTTTTTGATCGCTCGGTGTTCTGAGACTTTGCCGAAATGCCAGCCGAGCTGGATGACTTGCATTCCAGCTCCGAGGGCCGGTCTGCGGGCAAAACGAATTTAGCTCCTTTCGCATACCTCGTCCCTTATTCCAAATGTTATTTTCGAGGGTTGTCGTACCAGGATTATCGCACTTCTCCGTCTAACTGGACTATCGAATATCGTCTAATCATAATCATAGTCATCGAATAATATTCGGCCGGTTTAATAGAAAGTTACTATGCAGAAAGATCTACTCTTTGAACATTTTTAATGGGGGAAATTTTAAAACTGCCCTCTATTACCATTTTTACAGCTACTGTGTACAATAGAATTTAGGAATGTGTTTACAAGCTCACGGCGTTTTGGCGGCTTGACATGCTTACCCAACCTTGGAATAGTGTAATCAAATCAAACGTGTGGTTTACGAAAAAAAATTTGAAAATTAATTTTTCATACTTTTATCTATCTCTCTTCCTCTACAGTTTCATCTTTTCAATTAATGCTCTTACTTTTTCTGTCAATTTTCTTTCTTGTTTGTATAACTGCAAATAT
This sequence comes from Cimex hemipterus, assembly GCA_039619505.1. Taxonomy (NCBI): domain Eukaryota; kingdom Metazoa; phylum Arthropoda; class Insecta; order Hemiptera; family Cimicidae; genus Cimex; species Cimex hemipterus. Next base: position 33,954,434 of record CM077099.1, read on the forward strand.
ATAGAGTTAAAATGTGTTGAAATTACGTATCACGTCTTTTTGTCTTTTCCGAAATGTATGCTGCAAATTAGTCACTCTATTTTATAGCCATTTATAACAAATTTATATAACGAAAAACCCCCCAAATTCCATGTGTTACATAAATGTGAAATGTGACCGTTAGCCGATGATTATTTGGAGATCGTGAGATGCTGTCTGATGTGACGAAGTGAAATATAATATAGATCGAAAAGTTGGCACGATAAAGAAAATGTTTTTCTGAAATCTATATCACACCAGACCGCATCTCACGATTTCTGAATAATCATTATATATTGATTAAATTATTTATGTATTTATCTATTTATTAAAGCAAATATAGTTATTGGTTTTAGAAAGAGTAATAATAGCCCAGTCAAAAAATTGTACAAAAATTTCAATTTTATTTAATCTTATTTTTTCTGCTTTTTTAAAATTTTTATACACCGTTTAATTAGCCTAATTTAGTCACTTTTGTAAATCTAATTAAAATCTAATGCGATTAGGAAGTGTAATAGCCCTATAACGTATGTATACTGTTATGATTACAAAAGAGAAAACAAAACAAAAGAGAGGATTCGTGTGTTGGTAAGAAATACATCTAGATAGATGGAGAGAGAGAGAGAAAGAGAGAGAGAGAGAGAGAGAGAGAGAGAGAGAGAGAGAGAGAGAGAGAGAGAGAGCTTGTGATAATTAATAAAAAATATTCAAAGTTCATGTTTAAAACATGGCTGGGTGAAATTGTAAGGTC
>CM077099.1:33965202-33985626 GCA_039619505.1 Cimex hemipterus
AGAGAGAGAGAGAGAGAGAGAGAGAGAGAGAGAGAGAGAGAGAGAGTTACCGTTTATTATATAACATCATCATTTAGTTGGAAAAAGAGAAAAGATTCAGCAGAAAATAAAATAAAAATATTCAAGGTTTAACCAATATAGTTTGTCCATCCTAACCCCTAGAGGCAAGAAAACCAAGACAAAATATAAAAACAATTTGGGATAACAATTTAAAAATTATCCTGATCGATATGGTTAATGCGCGTACTTCATCACAGCGATTGATTTATTTAATTTAACAAAGGTATATTAGTTAGAAGAAGTACACCGTACAGGTTTCTTGTAAACCTCTGGCATATTAGTGGAGTAGAGCAGCCGACAGTCTATAAACAATTTGCATAACTGGTATATTCACACATTTCTTTGAGAGTTGACAACCGGTCACAGCTGCTGTCAGTATTTTGGCTGTTACTTTTCCTTTTCAGTGCGTAAACGTCTGCTAACTTGCAGTCTTTTATTGATCATCTTTGGCATCTTTATTTCCCCGATCAGGCTCGTTCAATAGTGATACTGCATTGAGTGGACGTCTAATCGCCATTTATTCAGCCCGTATCCTAGCGCATTCCACTTTACTAGAATGCCTCACGTTAGTCGTTTCCTATCATTTTGGTCTGTCCCGATTTCACTGATCAGTGTTTTGAGTCATATCGAAACTCGCCTGACAGGAGAAGAAAAAAGAATTCTTATTACTCATCACTTACATTCCAACATATGAGTGTCACTTGGGTCTCGTCTAGAGCTAAGCATGCCCTCGCAATTACTTATTATGATACACACTGGCAGGAATCTCTTGGTTACAGGCTTATAAGAAAAAAATTTCCAAACTGCATCATCACACACAACTATTTAAAATATTAGAACATATTTTATTCTCCACCTTACATAATTGACGCAAAGGTCCCACAAGGGTCAGTGTTGGGGCCATCGTTGTTCAATATTTTTATGAATGATTATTCGGAGTTCGTGGAATGCGGTCTGGTGTGACGTAAGTTTTCGAAAAATATTTTATTTATCGTGCCAAATTTTCAATCCTTATTGAGAGTTCTGAAGGTGGTCTCATGATCTCTGAAATAACTAATGGACACTAAACACCACACATTTTTATGAATGCACTCTCTAGACTTGACTGTCAAATCGCGCTGTACGCCAAGTGTTCGGAAGATGCTGTCTCTTAAGGACTATGCGTGAATTCCACGGCATTCTGCTATCCAGGTGTGTGAAGCATTGCCACTTTTTGCACTCGTAATTGATATGTTCAAGGTGATCTTGTATATTGGAGGTAGCTTGGATAGGATTCGAGCTAGCCGACAAAATTGAGGAATCGTCCTCCTAGGTGGTGGTGATATACAAGCTAGTTAGCAGTATAAGTGATATACAAGAAGGACTATTCCCTTGTGGGACGCCTGCAGTCTGACTTCCGACAGCTCTCAGTTACTCCTCACGCTAAAGCATTGGTCAGTTACGTATATATTTCAGGATAAGGTAATAAGGAGTAGGTAAGAAGCGTTACCTCAAGGCAGAAAAGTATGGGGTGTTAAGGGATGCCCTCACGCAGCTGCACCAAAAACCCAATTTTTTGGCGGCTGGTGTAGTAGTGGGGGCAAGAGGATGCATCTCTGGGCGTACAAAGGCGACGCTCAGTGACCTCGGCATTAAGGAATTGCCGAGGCTGCTCCTCACCCTTTCTCTAACGGCCTTGAGGTCCTCACTCTCCATTGCCTGCAGCCACATGGATCGGGAGCGCAGCTTCGTAGCCACCCGACCAACGGCACCGGCCGTTGAGCGACCTACCAACGGATGCGACTGACCTGGCGAGTTTATGGGACCCACGAATGGACCTAAGTTGCGGACGAAGAAAGTCGTAAGGAGGTCCGCACCCGATGAAGCGAAAACCGGCAGAGACCGGTAATAGGTAAAATTTGTTTTCAGTTTATCAGGAAAAAAAATACGAAGCATTTCTCGGTGCCACAGACCTTATCAAATCCACTTGGAATCCTCACATAGTACATGAGGATCTAAGTACACTTGGAATACTACGAAGACTTGTAGGCCAGGCTACATACGTAGTGCAACTGTGGTTTCAAATGTATCGCGTACAATCTTTGCTCAACAGCCCTCAGACAAATGGTCAAAGTTCCTTAGTAGGTCACTATCCACAACGACCTAAACATTCCTTTTGTCAAAAACTGATTCATTCCTTGTTCCAATAATTTCACATCGCACTTTCTCGATCCATCCTCACCCTTCTTCTGATCAATCCCAGTCTACATAGTCTAGTCGACGACGGCTAGACGAGACCTAGCACCTTGATCTCTATACCGATGCCAGCATTAGCTGGTTTCTCATGGACTGTGTGAAAAACAAAAAAGATCAAATAAAATATTATTTAAAATTATATTTTAAAAATTATTTCTCCACTGTTTTTACAAAAATGCCAAAATTTAATTTAAAATTTTAATGTTAACGCTACCACCAAGATGTTTAATGGCCCTAGCCATTTTCTTTATTTTATTTATTTATTCCTCACTAGTAGACGTACAATGTATAAACATTTGAAAAATAAAGAGTCGACCGTAGTTATATGTTTATTTGAAAACTTGTTGTGTAACTTAATTAAAAAAAAAACAAAACTTGTTTTTCATAGATAAAAATCTAAGAAATTTATGGTTCGAAAATGTTTCTTTTTTTTTAATTGCATCGCGACTTTTACGGTATTTGTGGAAAAGTTAGAAACAATTTTTTCTTTAGAAGATTAATGATTTATAGCTCATCAGGATGATACTAGGTTGATCGACTTGTCAAAATATATGACAGCCAGAAAGTACATCATAGGTACACAAATAATCTGTTCCTAGCAGTCAGACATTCCGGTATTTTGTAAAAATCATCATACCCGAATTTGATTCAAAAATTTGATGAAAAATTTGGAATTTGATGAAAAAGAGATTCGGTGACCTACTCACCCTTCAGTCTATATAGATATAGTACAGACTGAATTATTAAGACTCTTTATTTCCTTTAGAAAACCTCCCCCATCACAATAAATATGATTTTCTTTCTCGACGTGCATTTACATTATAATTTGAAGGTATCGAAAAATTCGGGCCAATTAAAAATAAATTCCATATTTTTTAACTAGTTGTGTCACCTGGCCGACCGGTCGCCCTTGGTCATTTTTTTAGTACCTCGTGGGATTCTGAAAAAGTTCAGAACGATCATATTCCCTTTCCGGTCTCTCGGCCGGCCCATTATTTATTTAATTTTCGATCGGAATCCCACATCGGACAAAACCGATAACCGGTTGTCTCTATCTGATTTCAATAAAAACGGCATTTTTATCCTTTTAAAAATTGTTCATCTGAATCGGACGCATGCTAGATTTTGTCTGTTAAGACTCTTGGGTTTCATGAGTTGTCTGATATTTTTGTCGTATAATAATAAATATAAGGATTTGATATCGAGTAAGGCAGACAACTCACAACAAGTGAGTTTTGTATCATATTACCCGAACGTTTCACAGGGAAAACGCATTGTAATGAACATAAGGTTTTACAATAAATAAACAGATTTAATTTGAATAAAAGGTCGGATTATTCTAAAAACGGATAAAAATTACAACAGAATTAAGTGAGTCTTAATCAGAGATTTAAATTTAATGATCATCTATTTATTACTCTGGATGTGAGATTTATTATTTACATTATTACCTATCGACATTACAATTCTTTAAAAAAAAATTTCTGCCTATATATCTCTCTTGCATTTCACTCACTAATTCTCACTTTCTCCCACAACTAAATTGCTCCTTCCCTTTTAAACATTTTATTTTCTTTTGACCATTTTCTCTTATTTTCTTTTTCCATTTCTTTTCCTTCTCTTTCCTATTCGTTTTTTTGTGTTTTCACATTATATATCTGTCTTTATTTTTTGTCATCTCTTCTCTAACTTTCCTACACTTTTGGGTTTTGCTTCTCGTACTCTTTTGTCTGTCATTTTCTTTCGTTTCATCTCCCTTTCTCTTCTTACTCTCTCTTCTTTCTGCTGCCTTTTTATCTATCCTCATTGTTCAACTTCGTATTTTACTACTTTCTTTTTCTAATCGATGTTCCTTCTTTTGTCCCCCATTGTCTTTTCTTTTGTATAGCACATTTCCCTGCACTCCATCTCTTCCTTGTACGCGTAAAATTCTAAGTGGAAATAAAAGTTCCTTTTCATTATGAGTATTTTCCTTATATCGCATATCAACTCTAGTTCTCATCTTAAATTTCAGTTGTTTTTTTTTAAATCTTTCTGCATATATCATTCCACTTGCTCTGCACTCCCTTAACTAAATTGTTCCTTCCCTGTTTCACATTTTTTAGTGTGGCTATTTTTTCTATCTTTCTCTTTTCTTTCATTCCTTTTTTGTGTTGTCTCTGCCCCTTTCCCACATTTTCTATCTCTCTTTTTCTCTAACTCTCCTACCATTTTTGGTTTTGTTTCTCGTTATCGGTTGTCTGTTTTTCTACTTCGTTCCCTTTCTCTGTCTGTCTGTCTCTCTCTCTCTCTCCCTCTCTCTCTCTGTCTGTCTGTCTCTCTCTCTCTCTCTCTCTCTCTCTCTCTCTCTCTCTCTCTCTCTCTCTCTCTCTCTCCGTCCTCGGTAATTGCTCAATCCCTTTCCTCCCCCTTTTCTCTCTCCCATTTTCTTCTTTCTCCTTCTCACTCACCACCTCTTTCTTCACCTTCTCACTATCGTTCTTTTTCTCTCCTCTTCGCTCTTTCTGCAAATTAGAGAAAGGGATTTGTTTCTTTTGTGAGATAGAAACCCATGAGAGCTAGAAAATAACGAACTGCAAGAACGCAGAATAAGAGGCAAGTGTTCAAGTTGTTTTGTATTTTGAGTAAACCGTAAAAATGTTTTGTTGTAATTTAATACGTCTGTTAAAGTAATTTGAACGACAAAATAAGATCAAAAATAATATTTCCAAGCAAGCCAATTAGAACTTTTGACAAACTTGAATGAAATTTTTACAAATTGGTAAGGGCGTCAAAAAATGGTGCCGTAACTCAAACTACGAAATCGAACCGAGGCCGGCCGGGCAGAAATCGAATCCTGAAATTCAGTTCGCGGATATCCAAAGAGGAAAGAGCATCGTGAGAGAATGGGAGCCGGAAGTTATACTTCACACTTCCGGTAAACAATACTCGTGGCGGTCTCCAGGTGGGTTAGCCACCCACCTATTACCGACTGCGTCTTACATTACAACTTATAATCACCCATTAGAGGAAGCCTGACCGCCAGTCCCCCAAGCACTCGCCCACCTGTGAACGGACATGAGACTGCAAGAAAAAAAATTAACTGATGTTATTTAAGATGAGCACTGGGATACTGGGGTTGATATGCGATACGAGGAATCTACTCCTAATGAAATGGAACTTTTATTTCAAATTAGAATTTCACACGTACAAGGAAGAGAGGGTGGGTAGTGAGATAGGCTGTATGGAAAGAAAGACTATGGAACTTCGATTTGGAATAAAAAGGTTAGTAAAATAAGAAGTTTAATAATGAAGAGAGATAAGGGATAGGTACAGTAATCAAGAGAGAGAGAGAGTGTGTGAGTGAAAAGAGAGAGATAGAGAAAGAAAGCGAGAAAGTGAGAGAGAGAGAGAAAAGAGAGAGAGAGAGAGAGAGAGAGAGAGAGAAGAAAAAGAAGAAATTGTTTCTTTCATTTTTCAAAATCAGAATTTCCAAACATTCTTCATCTTATTTTTCAGTCTTAAAACGTTTTTAACTTGAAAATCGGCCCTATTTGCCCTCGTTACCCATAAGAGAGTTAGGATTACAAATTTCATCACCTGCTCGAAAATCTAAACATTTATCGAATTCCTCGATGCGGGTTTCAGCCGGGGCAGGGCTTTATTTCGACTTTATAACTACAGAGAGGAATCGGAAATATTCGGTTCACGAATTGATAAAAATGTCCCGTAGGCTGAAAGTGGTCTGTAGTAAATCAATCTGCCTATTAGAACATGGCGTAGGTAAAAAAAATACCTTTTAAAAACTATGAAGAAAATATTCAAAGTGATTTTGGAGTCGTTCGATATTTCATTCAATTAGCCACTCAGACATTTATAATTTTTAATTTGCAAAAAATCCTCCCTCCCTCGGATACGTATTGTTTTAAGTGTTGGGTCAAACCAAATAATTGTTTTCAGAATTACAACATGATATGATTACCATAAACACCGGTATAATACTGAATGAGACTTAACCGGCTCTTTACAACTCTTTCCTATTCCTAAACCATTTTCTCCATCATATACGACACACTAGTAGAAAATTACCTCCTTGAAAAGCTCCGGATGATTTAATTACATCGCAAATATACATTTGCCCAACAGAAGTTTACTTTACTTACCATAACGATGTTTTCGACTTCAGCACTTAATGTTATGATTTTTCCTTTTTGAGGGTGGGATAATAGGTCATCTTAAAAAAACCACAACCAGTTTTATCCCTACGTTTCGGATTTATTTTAACCCTTCCTCAGGTGGTCAGACCTGTTTGAATAAGTACCACACTGGCTCTTCTTTAAAATAAACTGTTATAAAATATTAATGACTGACGACCACTTTTTTAACCATAGCGTTAACTCACTTGAAGAAGGGTTAAAATAAATCCGAAACGTTGGGATAAAAACTGGTTGTGGTTTTTTTGAGATGACCTTTTATCCCACCTTCTAAAAGGGAAAAATCACAAGATTATTTATCAAACCTTTAAACTTGTACTCAATACCACATATATTCCGTCGTTTTCTTATATCCCTCTACCCTTCAGTAAAAACTTAAAAAAAGCTTGAGTGTCTTTTTTTTTCAACTTACACCATCAATCGTGGTGTTGCTATCAATGTCCACGAAACGAAAGGAAACGAATACTAATATTCTTTCCATGTTTAAGTTCTGTATCTTGTGATTTTGATTTATTTTAGATCTGAGATCAACCATCAGGTCTAAATATAAGCCTATTTCAAGTTTTGCCACGAGATCTTTGAATCTGATAGTACTAATATTGTTCATTACCTTCGGCACCTTACACATAGTCAAAACTGATTTTAATAGTTGTTTTTTTCTGTTATCACATCTAACCAAAGTCTTTGCTTTGAGCGTGAGCTTAATTCCAGTTAATTACCATTTTAAGTTGAGATAAAAAAGTCAGTGTCGCGAGCGGGATTCGAACCCACGACCTTCGGCTTGATAAGACGCTACACGACCACTTGAGCTATCGTGACTTCGACCCCCTCGGGCACTAACTTCCCATCTCAACCCCACCTTTTGAATTTTCCCTCCTTTTTTGCCATTTTTCAAATATGTAATCAATTTGATTCTCGGCGACAAATGAAATGACGGAGAGCTTTCGTGAAGATATACATCAGTTTAATTATTAAATCCATTACAGTTCGTGGTCCGATGGACCAATTAACTTTTTTCAATTAATTAATATTGGTTGAGATAAAACAGTTAGTGTCGCGAGAAAAATAGCAAAAAAAGGGGGGGGGGAATTCGAGAGCGAGAGAAAATTCGTAAAACAGAATGCTAGCCTATTAATTACCTTCTGGGCTCCGTCCGAACCCTGGATGATGTATCGCTTTAAGAACGCAGGAGGAGGCACTCGCGTTATTTTGAGCGTAATAATTATCAAAACGAAAAAAATGCTTCTTGAAAATAAGAGAAAAACTGAAAGAAAACAGAAAGAAAATCACTCTTGGAGGCTAATTATTAGAGGACTGTAAAGCGAGACGGAATCAAACAGGACTAGGATAAAAAAACGGATTGTGTGGTGGGAGCAGGGCTAGGATAAATTCTACATTAACGGCATTTAGGAAACAAAATAAACAATTTTAATTCGCGATGTTTGGTGCGAACAACATATATATCACAAAGTCCACAGTTTAATATCCTCCGTTTCAAAACGTCGAGAGGACGTCTTCTCATCCTTTTGTTTATAAAGATGAAGATATCTGGTTTATTTAAAACGCATAGATCCCATTCAATTCGTTGTAATCCCCCTCCTTTCGTAATTACAAAATATTTTTTGAAATTGTTTCCTTCGGCCCAGAGTGCAAAGAATATATCGAACAGAACGTCGAAAACGAAAACTCCATCTGTTTTCAAAAAATTTTCTGTTCAACACTTCAAAAAAAAACTGCTACTTTTCTGTTAATTATCTGAGTAAATAATTCATGTTAATTAATGTAGTAGAATGTTAATTATATTAATGTTATTTGTTGATTTTATGTTTTTTTTGTTAATTTATTATTATTTAGTATAATTTATATTATTCCTTTTATAACATGCATTGTCAAAATGATGCTGTTTCTTCTTCAAAATGTTTCCCAGAGCATAATGAACAAGCTTTGTTTTCATTTTTTAGTCTACATTTTAGCACTTGACTTCACACTAGTTTTTTTTTTTTTTACAATAAGTTCATTTTTCATTAGTAGGTGATATTATTTTCATATTTAATTTATACTAGTCATCTATAGTAACTATCCAAAAACTAATCTTAGAAGACGGTATTAAAAAGTAAGCAATGGATTACTGTTCGTGATTGGAGAATAAAATAGAAGATTAGCGATTAGGGAAAGTTGGCTGAACAATGCAATTCCCAGGGATGACGAGGATTCACTGTGACGCTCCAGGTCGGATTTCACTCAAACAAGATGATTGGATGGAATTTGTAAACAATAGTTTATCATATTTCTATTAAAAAGAGAAAAAAAACCAATTCTATCTTAACAATTTTCTCTACTATCCTAATTAATTGTGAGAGATCTGTTTCTGATTGGAGATAAATCGTTAAAATAATTTTGATAAATTTAATATTGGATTTATTAAAAACGGCCCATCTGTTACAAATCAAATACTGTATTTTTAACATAACAATAAAATATGTTTGGGATAAGGGATGACGACAAAAATTTAACAGGTTTTGAACAACTGCCAAGATAATGCAGCAAATTTGGTGTGCGAACTGTACACGTGTTTAAAAGCTTAATTAATGAAAATCTCTACATCTGTGATGAGGTCAAAGTTGGTATGAGGGTCGGTGGTGAGATGGTCCAACACTTTGTACATAAAAGGATCACGCCAGGGTGGAAAGATTCGGCCAAAGGAATACCTCTGAAGGTCAATTACTACTGGTATAATAACGGGTAAAATACGGGTAGAAACAAGGGAGCGGGAGTCCTCAGGGTGTATCCATGTCTAAACTAACTTTAAATAAACTATAGTTTTCTAGTCTGAAATCATAGCATTGAACACGGTTTCAGCGAAATAAGAAATGTAGAAGGAAGGTAGCTATCTTTTCAGACAGTCAGACAGCAGTAAAGGCCTCATCCGCATGCGAGATTAAGGCAAAACGGGCACGATGCAGTGTGGAGCCCTGGCAGAAGAAACCAACGACTTGACTCTGCAGAGTCCCTGGGCATTCGGGCAATAAAGGCAATGGGAAGGTTGAATTGTTGGCCAAAAGAGAAGCCAGTATAGATTCTCGAGGCCCCTGTGACATCACATCACAAAAAAGGACTTGCACCAACCCAGACACAAGGCGCGCGAAGAAATTGAAATGAAGCCCATCCTCAAGACTTACAAAAGAATCACAGTAACATAACCTGGTTGACTTCTGGCTGGACTCCTGACAGTCTTCCCCATATACTCGGCTGTCCACACTATCTTTCACGTTCACACCTAGCCTAGTCGGCCTAATCGGACGTTTTGATTCTCAAGATGAGAGCTGACGCACCTCCACATACGACAGGATGGAAAATGGGCAGAATCACTGCTTGAGCATTGGTGTAGAAACAGGTCAGCCCCAAAGGGCCAAGACAACCTCGCTCCCCGTTTGTGCATTCCAAGTTGCCGGGCCTGCGTTAAGCATCAGATCGTATGCCGCGCGCAAAGCGATACCTAAGCCGAAATCCATCAGCCCAGTCTCCCGCGCACTCCCTAGATAGAGAAGGCCACTCTACCTCCCAGAGTATAGGGGCTTCCCTAGTGTCGAGGTTGGATACCTGACAGGGCACTGTCGCCTAAGAAGGCATATACCCAGAGTACTGACAGAAAAAATATTGTGTAGATACAGCCAAATTAATATAGGGCAAAAGAAGGAGAGACGGAGAAACACATTTCATTGTTTTGTGAAGTGTAGGTGAAGATGCTCGCAACTAGGACAAGAAAAACCACAATCAAGATCCTACGTAAAGGAGCCCTGACAAGGCTATGGAGACTTATTAATTACTTGAAGCGAGTTATAAAAAACAGAGGAACTCTGATCTACTCAGGTAGAGAAAGAAAGCTTGTGGCTTTCTTTTTCGTCCCTATCCTCCTGTTTTTGTGAGGGTCAATGCAGATGTAGATTCTTGCAACTGAGAGAGAAAAAGCACAAAGGTACGGTCGGTGTTTAACAACCTGAAAGCTGGTCAATGAGACAACAGATCTACTCTGGTCGAGGTGCGGTTGGCCATGCGGCCACCTCATGCCTATCTGCTGTAAATCCAATTATGAATGTATACATATTAATGTATAAGTATGTAAGTGCAGGTATTCGGAAGAAATCATGATAAACACCGATATCCCGGCAGTAGTGCGAAACACGTTGAATTTTGCTAATTATCGTTATTCGCTAGAATCGTTATTTTACATTCGTGATCCGAAAAATAGCCGCATGATTATAGGTCGATCATCACTACTGAATTATAAATAAATAATTTTTCCTACTTTATAATTTATGAAAACATGTATTGGTTGGTGAATATTGTTCCCAAATGAACTTAAGTCTTCCCTAAGGCGAGTTTACATCTTAGCTTCTTGTAAACGTGTCAGCAGGACCAAGGATAACTGGTTTCGATAATAGATAAAAGCCAACTTGTATTATTATATCTCAATAAAACGTTTTGTAGGAAGGGGGCTCGTCCGCCTTTGATTCAAATGTGTGTTTTATTGTTTTACCAAATGTGTTAATTTAATAACGTGTCATGATGATTTAATTAATACGCCCTTGGAACTGAAATAATAACTATTATTCTTCCTAATGAAACATGAGTTTATTTGATAATCGTATTGTTTTATTTATAAAAAATTTATGTTTTCTGAAAAACCTATTCATAAGGGAAGAAGTTTATACATCAAACAATTGACTCGAACGGGTTATTTCTTTGCATCGGGCGTTCAAGGAAGGAAAAAAATACCGGACAAAGTTTCTGGACGATCCTCACCGGAAACGTCCTTTTAACCCGGCTAATTAGTCATTTTCCCTTGGGGACGAATTTCATTAAAACCCTCCTCCGCCCCGGATAATGTCGTTATCCATGACTGAGCCGCTTTGCCCTGGACACGACTCACGTTTCAACCGCGTCCGGAGGATGGGGCTTAATTAGATAAGCTTCAGGCCTATAATCAAAACAAAGTAAATTTCTTACTTTTCATATTGTAAACAAACTGGAATCCCCTGTCCCTGGAGGCTAATGAAGATTTTTCGGGTAATTCCTTTCAATAAGCTTGAAGCTATAATTTTTTACTTCATATTTTGGAAGTCATTATCACACTGTATACAACTGAGGCTGTAGAAGTTTACATAAAAATGTTAAAATGTTCGTTAACAACCACATGTTTCCAAACCTAAGTAATAAAGACGAAAGTCCAGGGTTGGTAAACAAATACACTGTAATGCTAAAAAAAATGGCGGTTAGAGGCTCCAGAAAGAAGATTCTGGAAGTGTAGCCGCGATAGAAATTGTCGAGACAGTGGGCACGACCTTAATCTGTTCTCTCCAAAAAAAGTGAAACTGAAAGAAATGTTCGAATTATCGTGAAATATTTCATCTTATTAGCTTGTATAAAATAGGTTGGTATTAATGACAGAGATGGTAGATCGGATATCAGGTGATGATAGATCAAATTTTCAATATGAGGATGGCTCTAGAAGAATGTTTTAAAAATTATTACTTTGACCTTCACCTAATATATATTGATTTCAAGATGGCATATGACACAATGTCGCGGCTGGGAGTGGCAAAATCTGGATTGGGGTATCCGCAAAGAGAACAGATTGGTTAAAATGCCCCTCAAGAATATGGATGCCAAAATAGCTGTTCAGGCGGAGGTCACTTCGGATTTCCAACATACGTAGGCTTTAGACAGTGGAGATCCATCTCCTGCGATCCCCTGCAATTAAGAATAGACGCTTGGCCCCGGGAGAACGTACATGTAAACACTAGGATGAATTAGCACTTGGCTTGGCATATGCTGATGATAGAGCCATTGTGGCTGAGTCGGCCGCTTTGTTGACAGATGCAACCATTTGGCCTGCATAATGACCACAAAGCGAGCAAGTTATCAGTGAATGTAAGTTGAATGAACATCGGCTTGAAAGTATGAACCTTTTAAGTAGGTTGGAAATTATTCAGACTTCAAAAAGGAGGTGGTACACTAATAAGTAGTAGGTAAGCAGCAGAAATTAGACGGTTAGGAATATTAACGAAGACATTTCGAAATAAATTGGCGAAAACAACCAAGTCAACCGTTTATCAGACGATTACGAGGCCAGTAGGCAAAACGGACGAATTGAAACGCGGACACTCACCATAGGAAAGGAAAAAAGAGGGAGAGAAATATATTACGGGTAATTTTTGGGACGGTGATGGAAAACGGCATTCACCCCTATGAACGCAAAACTGAGGAACTTCTCCGGGAAACATAACTAAAAAAAAAAATGCAGACTTTGGCCTCTTGTACAGGATGCTCCTCGTATAGCGTGGAAAGAAAACCCCTGTCGTAAGAGATCTAAACGTCGAACAAGGTTGCAGTGGTTAAAAACGCCATGGAAAAAGGTGGACGTCCGATATCTTGCTTTCCCTATTTTCGCTGATTCGTGCGATACTTTGGTATATCCGATTCATCGCTAGTTTTGTCTATAACACGTATTGGGGGGGGGGATGGGTAGTTGCGTGTTATTTTCCCAATAGTAGGGCTGAAATATATGAACCAATTCTTGATGGTTAGTTTTACCATCTCTTCATCTTCAGTAGTTGGTCAGTGTGCTTTTCTATTAATCGTGTTCTTTTTATACGCTTGTACAATTTAAAAAACATATTGGGTATACATAACTGTTTTGGACCTTGAACAATTGAACGGAATTTGAGGTTTTACTTTGGTCGGATCTGATTATTCTGCTCTTTCTGTTCTCTCTGTTTTATCTGTTGTTCACTGTTGGCCTGTGTATTATTTTCTCTGTCAAAAGACACGATTAACAGTACGTAACTTAGAATAACCATTGAAGAACGTAAAATGCAGAAAAGCATGTTGCATTAAAAATCAAAATAATGGGCCGACCAGGTGATAAGGGAAGATCAAGGTACCGCAAGTCGCAAACCTTAAGGTATTTTACTTTATTAATGTTATTAGAAAAAAAGTTATTAGAAATACGAAAACACCTACCTAGGAGCAATCCGAAGTGTAAATCAAGCACGGAAAAAATTAGTGTGGCGTACAAAACTCGCGGATTGATATCATCTGTAGACCTCAAGGACAAAATGTGCCAATAGTTGTTTTTACGCGAAGTCATTTTGTAATTTAAGGATGCAGTGTAAAAGGGGCAGGTGTGCTTATGAGAAAGGGTATTGTACCATTATGATAATAACAAAAGGACACTTCCCGTACACCTGCTATTTATACCGAGATATGTTTCCTGTTATATTACAGTGACTGACCATCACGGCTATCATATTATAAAGGAAGGAATCACGGCCTGGGGGTCACCGGGGCTTACACCGATTTCTCATTTAGTCTATCTCATATGGCACAATTTCTTTTTCCTCTGACGGTCGGACTTAGTCAACGGCATTCGGTGTTGACGCAGTAATTCAATATGGGTTTATGTCCCCGGGGGCGACATCAATAACAATCAGGACTAATTTAACGGGCCAACAGCGATGTCACTGTTATGATAACAAATACTCGTACTGTAATCTCTGTGAAATTATAAAAACCGCCCCGACGAATGGACTTTAACGGCCAATTATAAAATCCTGTCTCGGAGTTAATTAATTTATTTCCAGGATGGTGCCGTTTAATGACGCTTCCTCTTTTGGAGAAATTAATTTCCACAGCATCAATTTGTGCTTGCGCACGGTGATTTAAGGGTGACACGGAACGTCCGGGTGAGACGGGACACGACATTTGTACGAAAGTGAGATCCTTAAATACTGGGTGAAACATGTGCCTTCGTCTCGTTGAAATGTCCTTTATTACGAAAATAATAGATGCTGGTAGCCAACTCGTTATATTTCTATTCTATTAATACGTCGTTCTAATTGACCGACTGCCTGCAGACGTTTAACGTCGAAAGCAACTCATACGGGTTTCAAATCGCATCCGTTCTGCAAATACAATAAAGGTGATTTATTAAAGAAAATACCCGCCCGCAGGTCACCTGCCATTCAGGGCCACATTTCAATGAAGTCAAAAGCAGGTGTACTATTTAACAATAACTATATATGCCAAAAAAATTACATTTTGAATAAAAAACCCAGGAAACAACTATGTAAAAACAAAATTATTTATTTCAAAGATAATTAAAATAATTATTATGGTAAATTATGACTAAATTTTATGATAAATTATGATAAATTATTAATAAAATAATTATGATAAATTTTAAGATTTACACAAAAACAAAAAATTGACGGGAGAAATAGAAAACAATAATAGTATAAATTAATTAGACCCAACAATTACTAAAATTGTCAACAAACTACAATTCAGCTTAGTTGAGTTTAACTTCTGTTCCTCCCTATATTTTTAGGGTAAGTTTTAGGGCAAACCCTGAGACACGTAAGCCTTTATTTTTTGTCTAATTTCTCAAGATCCAAAAAGTTTTAATGTTACTCTCCAGGGTAGTCTGGATACGAATAGAGCTTAGGTATTTCGAATCACAAGATACTCATCAATAGACAAGATCAAAAGAGGGCTGATTTTGTTTATCACATTCAACATTCCTTTCGAAATAGTTAAGCCCCTATTCATATCTGGAGAGTTAGATGAAACATGATGGTGCATAAGCAACTAGAAATAAAATCTACATGTCTCGGTGTTTTTTCCAAAAACGCTTAAATCACAAAAATAAAGAGGAATATAAGTTAAGCTAAACCCCTTTTATGCTTATACAGAAAACAAACAGCATCGGGACAAAATGCTCACGAAAAACCACCCCAATCGGCCAAAATTGGCAAAATTAAAATAAATGACAGGAAGGCAAAACAAGAAAAACCAACAACAAACAATAAAACCATAAGCACGCAACAGCTACAATACAAATAAAATCATTAAACACTAAAGAAAAGACACACTCTCAAACGACATTGCAAAAACTGCAAAAACACTAAATAAAAGAAAAGGACAAACTGTAAAATCAAGCGGTCGTATGCCCCACAACTTTTCCCTCAATCCAATAAATTGTATACCATTTGTTTTGTAGCATTGTCGCTAGAATAAATAATTTGGATGAAGCTATATAGAAATGAACTTTTAAGAAATTTCTGATACGATTTCGTTATTTTAAAATTATTATGCAGTCTTTTATTATTATACCTAGTGCTTTACTTAAAATTAATTTTGAAAGTGAATTTGAGTTACAAACAAAGAATTAATGAAACATTTTCATTAATACAAGAGAAAACCGACCATATTAGATAATTAATTATTCAGATATCATGAGGTGCGGTCTGGTGTGATGTAGGTATCAAACCGCACCTCACGATATCTGAATAATTATCTATTAACGGCCACTAATCTCTACACATTATAAATTAAGCAAGTTAAAAATATATTCTTCCTATCGATTCTATTTTCAAAAAATTTCTTAAAACACTAACTTTATACAGGTTTTCTTAATTGTAAAAAAATAGTCAATGTGTATTTTCAATTGTAAATATGAATACTAATGAATATATTACATACGTGATTAATAATAAATAAGTGAACATTCGTCATCATCTCGACAGGTTTGAACAGTAAAATTAAATCCATTTAGTTGTCTATTGATAAAATTACCTCTTTCAATTAATTAATCTTATTATGGAAAGTTTTGGTTGAAATGACAAAGTTAGTCGTAGGGGCGGGATTCGAACCCATGACCGGCTAAATAAGCCGCTGCTCTACCACTTGAGCTGTCGTGACCTCGATCCACTCGGACACCAACTTCACAACTCAACCCCACCTTTTCAATATTCCCTTCTTTTTGCCATTTTTCAATGGCGTTTCGCTCGTCACGCTGACTTTTTTTTTTAATCTCAACTAAAACCCTTAATTAATTGCAAGATATTAATTAGTCAAAACTAGTGAATATTTATTTAAGATTACAATTATACAATTAAAGCAGAGGAAACACCAACACATCTGCTAACAAACTGCGGAGCGACATTAGCCCGTAGGAGGAAGTGTTTTGGGATGTACAATGTGACCATAGAAGAGCTTCAACCAATAAAACCGGGCCTATTAAACAAATTCTTTGATGAAATAGGACTCACCGATGTGCTTTAGGCAGAGAACGGGGGATACAATAGCTCTTAAAGGGCGCAGTATACACACCCTGACATATCATCATCATCAACATCATTACACAATTAAACAAAGTCAAACGGCTTTTTTTATGTTTTGGAAAAACATAACTATTTCTATCAACTTATTTTGAATTAAGCTTAATCACGCCCACATTTTGGAGTCACGATTGGAATCGGTGATCTTTTGTTTGATATGATTAAATTTGGCAGGTTTTATTATACCTTATAAATATTTTTTAACCATAGGTAATAATGCATGATTTTTACTTGCTTTCTTATATAATTTATTCTTATTTCTTTAAAGAAATCTTTAATTTTAATACATTTTGTCTTATTTTTACAGTAACGACGGAATTATGTATGTAATTGTCAACACGGTTTAAGAAAACTCCAATGGCAGAATCAACAGGTCGACAACTACGTACTTTCCTAACTTTTCCCAACATGACACACCAACCTAGCGAGGGTAGCACACCAGGGTGAACAAAGAGAACAAAAATTTCTGGTAGTACATAGCATTTTATCTCGTGCCCCTTGTAGCTATAGACTTTGTTGTATTTTTAAATAAATGATTTAATAATCTTTAAAACTTAGGACAACCGACGTCGTCTATTTGACTGTTTCTCTTTTAAGATAATGACAATCGACAGGGGAAATCATTTAGGATAGCAAACCAGCGTTAGTATACCATAATTATCGGGACGGACTAAAACTAGATTTTTGTTACATTTTTTTGAAATATAAAGTAAATACTTCTTTCAGATTGTTTGTATTATTAGGGGAAAAAGAGTTCTAATAATTATTAACAATTAAAGTTTTTTAGTTGAGATGAAAAAATCTAATGGCACGAGGGGGATTCGAACCCACGATCTTCCGCTAGATACGCCGCTGCTCTACTACTTGAGCTATCATTCCTCGATCCACTCGTGCATCAACTCCTATCTCAACCTCACCTTATGAGTTTTCCTCCTTTTTGCCATTTTTGAACTAAAAATCTTAATTAATTGTAATGTACCAATTAATCAAGCGGACCACTAAATTATTGAATTTAATAATTATTAACGTAATTTAAAAAAAAAAGAAGACAGCTCATTATAGACGGTATCGACGTTTTGAGCCAATTAGTCTTTTCTACGGGTAAAAGGTGAAAACAAGGAAAGATCTTTGCCGGTTCTTTTCGGCGTAGAACGAAGCCTTTATTTTGATGGTTATTGGCAAATTTCCGCTTTGATTTTAATCAATGCAAATACAAAAACGGCCTTCCTCAGTTTGCGAAAACAATAGCGCACACCGACCCAACGAGAAACGAAGATGGGTTTAACTGGGTTGTTCGTACGTCGGGCATAGGGATGCAGTGGCGGGTGTGCACGTCTGAATGCGTTATGACACGGGATCGTGATCTCACGACAAAACATGCTTCCTCTCTTACCCACGAACGAAACTGGAGTAGGTACTAATGCACATTTCTTCCTCAACACCCGTAACAGTCCAACCTTTTTACAAAATATCCTCACGACACGAATCACTGTAATGTATTGAAAGATATAATTATATAAAATAACAACGTCAAAAAACACAATAATAGTTTATGATGGTAATATTATCAGTCGTAAATCAAATACTTACTTTAGCATCTGTTTTTGACCTTTTTCAAAAGAGAAGATTTTAATCGGCCTTTAAAAAAAATTCTTCTTCGTTAATAAGGTCGAATTTCTTTTTATCAGCTCCGATAAGAATTTATGTCAACTCAAAATACCTATCTCCGTATAATGCCAGTCACTTAAATCAATAAATTTCCCAAGACAGCCGGTCTTTTATCTAAGATTTCTTTAGGCGAACAAGGGAAGATGGAAATAAAAAAAGAGAACAGTTCTCATTTCTCCCAGGTAAGTTAATGCTTTTCATTCTCAGGGTTCATTCATAAGTCTGTTTCATTGAGTTAATTGGTAAGGTGATTTGTGAGCCCCGTGCCACGTAGATCAGTAGCCCACCTGAACCCTCACCCCTCATTAGGGCGGGGTTGATGCCTGGTCGGGAAGGATGCCTGCCTCCTAGGGGATAAATCAAACCGTAATCAACAACCCTCTCCAGGAATTTTAGGGGAAGAGGACGGTTCTTCTTATTAGGCAAGCCATTTCTGTATTTTTGGAAATGTTGTTTATGACAGGAAATACCAATTCCTTTTTACAAAAATTTTCCCTATCGATGAAGTCTGCGAGAACAACTCTCTTATGTTGTAATACTTTTCTATTCCTGGCTACTTTGGCCCGTCAAAAAATGGTCCAATAGATACGGCTAAGGAAATATAAAATAATGTCCAGATTATGGGAGTGGTCGACAGCGATGTACGACGGCTCGTTTTATACTCTTGCCGCAGTACTGAATCAATTCATGTGCTTTGGGTGAGTTTTATTTTGCGAGCCTTTTCAAAGAAGTCAGTTATGGTATGGAGTGGAATCATCGTCCATGGTCATTAAGGAGTCTCCTATGGAAGCCGAGGACCCATTCGCTCAATTTATTGTGGACAACCTCCTGTTAATGCATAACGGTGCTCGACCGTATGACACTACAATTTCACCACAGGAGGAAGTAGGGATTAGCACAGTGACATGGCCAGCAGGTTTTTTTTTACATGAATCTCATAGATATCTTATCGTTCACCTCCTCGAACAAGCGTTGAACAGCTTCAAAGTGCTATTGCTTAAGAGTGGGATTTTGGCCCATAAGACTAAATTTGGTCTCTTATTTAAATTGATCCAAGAAGACCCTCCGATAGGCTAGTGAGGTTAATAAGCACTATTAAGTGCAAAACCAAGTAATAAATTATTAGCTAAATTGTAATCTATTACTAATTGATTTTCAAGTCTATCGGTGAATATATTTTTCAAAATATCCTATTTACATTGTTCTTATAACTTATGATAAGGTTTCACTTGGTTTACATAAAAACATTATAACATATGTTAATTAATTTACCAATCAAAATACATTTAGTTGAAAATAAATAACAAAATGGGAGTAGCCTTTTTTTTTAACTTTGAATGAATATTATTCCAATTTTTACGAGAAAACTACAATTATTGTTATCCGGCATGTTTGAAATGTTCTCTTGGCACAGGTTCACGAATTACTCCTTCGTTTTGTTTTCACCTTGTGCGAAATTGTTAATGGGCGATATTTAAATCTTTATTCAAGAGGGTGACATACATAAAGTTGTTTACAAGTCGAAATAATCCCACGCGCTTTCGTCTTCATTAGCAGTCAGGGCGTGCGCTGCAATACGCTAATGGCGTTCGAAAATAATTGTTCAAAACCTTTAGAGTTTTATACCGGATGGACTCAACGGACACTGGCACTCGGGAGGAAAATAACTTTTATAAATTGCCGATAAATAATACAAAAAATAAAAGTTATTGCAATTAATTGGGAACGATTGCCAAAAGTGTCCGTTGACGGAATGCCGCTTCCAATTGGCAAAAAATCACACTGATTAATGGGCAGATATTTTGAATCCTTCCAATTCGCCCGTTAGATTAATCACGGCTCGAAATTACTGGAGTAATTGAGTATGAGAAGTTTGATTTGTCGAAGGACAGTGCAAAAATTAACATATTATTTTACAAGTAATTAAGGTTTTTAGTTGAGATAAAAAAGTCAATAGCACGAGCGGGATTCGAACCCACGATCTTCGGCTTGATACGCCGCTGCTCTGCCGTTAGAGCTACCGTGACTTCGATCCACTCGGACACCAACTTCCCATCTCAAAAAATTCACAAGATGTGGTTGATCTG
>CM077099.1:33986026-34002111 GCA_039619505.1 Cimex hemipterus
GGTGGGGTTGAGATGGGAAGTTGGTGTCCGAGTGGATCGAAGTCACGGTAGCTCTAACGGCAGAGCAGCGGCGTATCAAGCCGAAGATCGTGGGTTCGAATCCGCTCGTGCTATTGACTTTTTTATCTCAACTAAAAACCTTAATTAATTGTAATGTATTAATTGGTCAAACGGACCACGAAATTAGTGAATTCATGTTATGTTACCTCTAACGCTCTGATGAACAATCTCGATGGTTTCAAGTTCATCACATCTTCGGTTTGAGGAAGATGAAGAAAAATGGGTCAAACCAAACAACGTGAGAATATTTCATGCTCGCTGCTATTGTTGACATGCAACATGCTGGGTAAATATTGAAATAGCTTATATTAGCAGCCAACTACGTTATTAATTAGTTGTTAAATTTATATAATTGGCTTATAAATGTATATATAATTATATTTCTTAGTATTATTTGGAGATGGTATGAGGCAGTCGGGTGGGACGTAGGTTTCAGAAAAACCTTTTCTTTATCGATCCAACGTTTCAATCTTTATTGAGGTCATTTTCAGGGCATTCTTTATATCGAAAAGTTAACAGTATAAAGATCGAAATTTGGCACGAAAAGGAAAATGTATTTCTAAACCCTACGTCACACGAGTTCGCATCTCACGATCTTCATATAATCATTCGCTAACAGTCACTAAACACAATACATCTTACTATCAGTTATTGAATTGTAATTGATATATGCAGAAAGACTAAATTTCGTAAAAATTATGTTTATGTTCATGGGATTCCACAGGTTGGTTTTCATAGTGGTTCCACGTACAGACATCAGACCTCATCGATCGTGCATCCTACGACCGAGTGTTGATAAAATGTTACAAAATAGTATTTAGGCCGTAGCTGTCCGTTATCTGTTAAAATGTTCGTACAGGTTTGCCCATATCTTTGAAGTTATAGACACTAGTCGACGTATATTATTTTGCAGGGTATATTCTCCTATGACTTATCGCCTTGACTAAAACTGTTTAGTCTATCTCTATTCTATTTAAAAGAAGCATTGCAGACAGGCAGAGCTTAAAAACGGAGGGCGTAGCAACGTCGGGGAGAAATTTGACCTAACTTTTCTATCCTACAGTTTGACGCAATTTACCATTATCTGAATCTTTGAACTGTGCAGTCTTAAAACAATCAGTTTAGGGCTCACATTATATTGGAATGAACAAGGTAACTATTTTTTGATTAATACTTTGTCAATGTTTTAAATGGATTTGAACAAATTTCTCAATAAACTTTTTTAAATTAATTTTTAAAAGATGTTGACAGACTGTTTACATCGTAACAAAGCTTGGTTTTTAACTGTTATAAAATATATAACTTTTCCCATAAAATTAAACCTTTTAATTTTATATTAAGCACCTTTCGCATTAAATTAACGAATTAAGTAATAAATAAAGTAAAATTCTTGCATTAGGAGGAAAGTAAAATAATGGAACTTTTAAAAGCCGAAATAAAATTAATTACAATTGAAATTAAAAATAGTATAAAATGAAAATAAAAGGGTACATTTTAATTTGAGATATATTTTTATGTTTCGATTGGGTTATGAGACAAAATATCTGCGCTAAACAGAGACGTTAGAAAAAAGAACAATACAGAAGTTGTAAAAATCAACTTTATTACGATCAAAGTAGAAAAATGTGTATTTATTGATTTAGTGTACTTTTTTGTTAGGTTAAACATGGGTTTACAACTTACGTATTGTTACTTTTTTTGTCTGTGTTTGAAGAAGATGTATTAATAATTTTTCTGAGCTGGTGTTTGCTATTTTTTTTGTCTCTTATTTATGTGTTTTGTTTTTTACGCTTTTTTATTGCCACTTTTTTCCCATTTAGTGTAAACATTTTTTCATATTGATTCGATATAATTAAGCTTAATAAACGGTTGTTATGCATGCCACGTTTCGACCTTTATGAGGTCATCTTCAGGGCTCAAAGTGTTTGTTTCCTGTGTAGAAGTGACATTCTTTTGTGTCGTGTTGAGAGTGCTCGAGAGCGCTCTTTGTAATGCATTTTAAGGATTCTCACAAATAGTTCATGAGCTAAGAGCACTTTTTTAATGAAAAACGAACATAGCTGATTAAACATAAAATATTGGATATTTGCGAAAGATTTGTCAATCGGGCTGTGGTTTGAAAAAACATTTCTGTTGCATTTTGCAGTGAGGAAGCCCTGGCCCAATTATTTTAGATTTTATTGTACATTATTTTTTATTTTAATTGTATTTAATTTTTTTGTGGTGTTCTAACAGACGAATTTTTTTTCAAATATAAAAAAATTAAATAACATTTTTTCCTATTTTTTAATGTTTTGAAGAAAATGTTAATCTGAAATTAAAAAGAGTTAATTTAACATTTACAAATGTTAGTATGATGGTGAAAAAGTGAATTTATAGTTAAAAAAGTGTTAATTTGAAAGTGAAAAAAGTTAATTTGAATTAAAAAGGATTATTTTGAAATTAAAATCATTAATATTAAGTTATAAAGGGGTAATTTGCCGGAAGAAAGCAGTATATTTATGTATTTATTTTATTTGTATTTTTACGTGGGTTCACAACAGCAGCGGTCATATAAACCCCTCGGGGTGTCAGTGTTTTTGAAAAAAAGCCCATTTGTAAGTGTGTCGGGCTCGATTGCTGGATTCGAACCCGAGACCTTTACCTTACAGTGATGAGCGCCGTGTCAAAGATTAAACCTTGCGGCCAACCGACGCCCCCAAAGCAGTATATTGTAAAAGTTTATTTTCAAAACATTTTAGAACTACTGGCAATAGTCGTAAATTCTGAATAAACTGTGCCTGTCTGATTTTCTGTGGTTGATAAAGTGGCATTACCGTATTTAGCTTTGAGATATAAAAATCCGCCCTCAAAGTACATCTTTCTACGGGCAACTCTCCCTCTTGAAATGTACGATTATTTTATTTAGTTAAATTACTGATAACTTACAATGATACCAATAATATTATAAAGCATCAATGTTCTTCTGACGCGTCAGTCAGCATAGGGAAAGCGTCTGGACGCTGGGATAATTTTGGAAATCTAGGCCATTAACAAAGAGCAAGAATAACAAAGGGCTAAAGACATAGCCCTGTCTAACGGGCAAATATTTGGTCGCCGAGATGTTGATTAATACCGGTACATGAATGTGCAAATAGGGCAGCTAGCTTCTGAAGAAGATTTCGGAGGATTGGGTATTTAAGGTTATTAACATATTAATTACAGTATGTTTTAAAATTTTGGGAACACCCTGTATATTTTCTTTATAAAAATTAACAACCAACATGGTTAAAGCAAGGCATGATAAGGTAGTGAAACCAAAGTACCACAAGCAGCAATGTCTTCCTTTTCGCAGCTCCACACATGCTTCAATACTTTTAAAGTAAAACATTTTGGAAAAGCTTCCCATAAGATGTTGAACCGTGGCGTTTGCCGGAAAAGGTCTGGAGAAATGCTCTTGCCTCTTCCGCTGGGGTTGAAATCTTCCCCGAACACAGCCACCACTCCCCAAAAAATCTATTATGTATGATCCACAAATAAATATGATAGCGGGGCGAGTTCGACCGGCCATTACCAGAAATTTATGGCTGCCCCTCCCCGACGTCGCAGGGGGGCGTTCTCAGATAACTTCCACAGTGGAAGGAACGGGGCGAAGGGGCTTAAAAATTTATGGCCTGATTTTAATTGTCCCGGGAGTAGGTGTGGCGCTATTGTTTTATTGGTCCCGCTCCGCTTACTTTTGTGTTAATTCAATTTTTTGTCTCTCCCACACAACGGGGATTTATTGCTCGGGCCCCATATATTTATTAAAGACGTCGCCGTCGTCGACCCCCCGATCTACACTCCCGGTCATCCCCGTATCGCCATTAGCCTATGTAAATGATTTTCGTTTTTAATTGGATAAAACTTTTATAATACCTCTCATTCTTTCCGGCCAGAACATGCATTTAAAATCCGAAGGTGCACTTAGTCAACCTCATTTAAATCAACTCATTCCAGGTAAATAACGCAGTCCTGGCTCATTTTTAGGGTTCTGGTTTTTGTCCGGCCCTCGATTAATACACACCGGTAACTCTTTTAGAAGCACATCTCGGTTGTACTGTCAGTCAACATTGTACACAAGGAAAATCACTAAAAAGGAATCCTGAAACTCCAAAAAAAAAAAAATACATTCGTTGTTTACAAAGTAATAAAGCGAACAGTAGTATTGTTTATGTCAACCTTACGTATTTTTATCGTTATATTAATTCCAACACACTTATTTCACTGTAAAATAAATTCAAGCTATCACAAATTCATCAGATTTAATAAAAAATATTTAATTAAGATGTTTTGAAACCAAATTCACCAAACCACCGTTTCGATAAACTGGATTGGATCAAAATCAAAATTTAAATAATAATTAATTACCTAGTTTTGCTCGTAGCATCTGGGATTATTATCCTCTGCCCTCGTGGAGGGTTATCTCCTAATAAATAAGGACGGGATTTCGGCTTGTGAAAGAGCGCCTCATTCCTCAACAAGAGCGCTTTGAAGCTGTTGAAACCTCGCTGGAGTTGATGCCCAACCCGTCTCTTTATTATGTGCCATAACTGTTCTGGAGGGATTCACGTCAGAAGAACCTGGTGGCCCCTAAATACTACAAGTAATTGGTAACAACTTGGGCTACGTACGGTCGAGCGTTATCGAGCGTTAACACGAAGTTGACTCCAATAAATGGAGCGAATTAAGTTTCCACAGGAATGCCTTAGTGCAATCAAAGATCTGTACTGTATGATAATCAGTTCGGTACGGCCATAGACGCTGATTCCACTCCATACGATAACCGACTGTCTTTGAAAAGCTGTGACTCATGCGCGACAGATGAATTGAGCGCGCTAAGAACAATAAAACGAACCGTCGCAATCGCTTCTCTTCAATCGAAGCATCAGTGTCCTTAAACCGCAGTAGACCATCGCGGACAAGGTCCGTCGTTGGCCAAAGCATGACCGGGCGAGATCTTCTCTACTTAAAACACGCTTTTAAGGACAACAACTAATTTTTTGCTCAAATTTATTGTTTCATCAAATAAAACAATTCAATAAACGAAATAATCCACCCAGCAAGGTGGATCCGGGAAGGATAAAACTGAACTGGTTTCATTTATTTCCAATATAAAGAATGTGAAAGGTAAAAAACAAAATGTTGTGATTTTGCTTTAGGTCGAATGTTAATCTACATACCTTGTTATTATGGAAAATAAACCAATAAATAAAAGTATCCGGCTGTTTTTTTTAAAATTTTTGAGTGTATTTTAAGTAAGATACGAAATTGAGATCATCGATTTTAGTGAAACGGTGTTGGTTATACTAGGTTAACAAATCATAGAGACATTTCCGAACGTTTTTATCATTGAGCAGTTATTACGACAAGTAAAAAAAATAAATGTAAGTTTTCACTTTCCTCTTTGCATTTTGTGAAAATAGGAGCACTTTTGTATATGTGCCATATCATTTCCAGTATTTACAAATTAAAAAGAAATCTTTCTTAACTTAAGGCAAGAACTTCGAAAATTCGTACAAGTTTATCTTTTAATTGATTTTGTATTTTATTTGCTTAAGGTTATAATAAAAAAAACATAAGTTTTTCAACGGGTTTCCATTGATGACATTAAATTTACAATTGGATTAACATTTATGCGATATTTCCGGCTTTTTGTAATAAAGTCGTGAAGGATTGTACTAACCGGAAAAGTCAAATATCGCGATTACAGTTGAGAATCAGGCTTTTTAGTCCAACTTAGTATAAATTCCTGAAATATGTCCTCTGTTCACTGGACGGAGTAGAAAATTTTTTTTTCAGTTAAATATACACACCTTTCCAAAAATAAAGGGGGGTTAAATTTTAACTTTTTTTTATAACTTGTTCTCTGTTAAAAGTGGCTGATCACTATTATAAATGACTTCCTGAACAGGGAATCTTCAAAAACCTCTTTTTACGTTAGTTATTCAGATATCGTGAGATGCGGTCTGGTGTGATGTAGGTATCAGAAAAACATTTTCTTTATCGTGCCGACGTTTCGATGTTTTATTGAGATCATCTTCAGGGCCTGGGATTTACAAACATAGTTACATTAGTTACTACATGGCACAATTACATAGAAGACAAAAATTTCGAGTGAGTAGAAATACTTTGATGGAATATAAAATATAATTTTTGCATTGTATAAATTCACTTTTCCAAATTCTATATGTATTTTCTAAATGTAAACTATGTTTGTAAATCCCAGGTCCTGAAGAATATCTCAATAAAAGATCGAAACGTCGGCACGATAAAGAAAATGTTTTTCTGATACCTACATCACACCAGACCGCATCTCACGATATCTGAATAATTATCCGTTAATGGTCACTAATCTCTACACATTTTTACGTTAGGTGTTTGACCGTTATGTGAAAAAGCCTTAAAAATAAACATAATTTCGGCCGTCAAAAACATTCCAAAAATTATGGCTCTCCTGCTAGTATACATATACTTTTAAGTTACATATAAAATTACCAAAATTATCTGAATGTAGCCAAAAATTAACTCATTAAGAAACTTCCATATTGTTTCAATAACTGGCAAGATTTGGGCTACTCCTTACCATTGTTATTTTCTGAAAATATCTATTTCTTCGATGTATATAAGTTTCCACGTCATTTTATTTGTATTTTTAATGTCACCTTATCTGACTAAACCAAAATCCGCATTTTACCATTCTTGTTACATACTTGCACCTTGAATGGATTCAAACATTACATAACATTTTTCAACATGATCAAAACTGCTCCTTTCAACAACCAAAAAATTCCCTTTCAGAGGTACTTCTCTACATTAGTTAGAATGTGTGGTGTTCAGTGACCGTTAGTTAATGATTATTTGGAGATCGTGAGATGCGATCTGGTTTGACTTAGGTTTTAGAAAAACTTTTTGTATGGCGTGCCAAAGTTTCGATCCTAAACAAAATTATTCGAAATCGTGAGATGCTGCCTGGCTTGACTTTGGTTTTAGAAAAACTTTTTTTAGCGTGCCAAAGTTTCGATCCTAAACAAAATTATTAAGAAATCGTGAGATGCTGTCTGGTTTGCTTATGTTTTAGAAAAAAATTTTTTAACGTGCCAAAGTTTCGATCCTAAACAAAATTATTAAGAAATCGTGAGATGCTGTCTGGTTTGCTTATGTTTTAGGAAAAATTTTTTTAACGTGCCAAAGTTTCGATGCTAAAAAAAATTATTAAGAAATCGTGAGATGCTGTCTGGTTTGACTTAGGTTTTAGAAAAACCTTTTTTTTTAACGTGCCAAAGTTTCGATGCCAAAGAAAATTATTAAGAAATCGTGAGATGCTGTCTGGTTTGACTTAGGTTTTAGAAAAACCTTTTTTTAACGTGCCAAAGTTTCGATTCCAAAGAAAATTATTCAGATATTGTGAGATGCTGACTGGCGACCGGCCACCAGACCGCATCTCACGATCTTCAAATAATTATTATCTAGATTATTTTTTAAAAGGATATATGAACTTACGTGATGCCGGTGTTGTTGAAAAAACAACACTCATTTCTATGTCGGTTCGAATGCAGGACTGCTGGATGTCAACGTCAGCTATCAACGCCCTTCAGAACCTCTTTAAATCCGGTCCTAACTAAATTTGTATATAAGCTTACTGTTTCAATTATTTAAGGGGGCGGCAGATCTTTGAACTAAATTTTCCATGCCAAAAAGGCCATAAGGTCATATTATTGGACTAAAAAAACCTAAAAATGACAGAATTATGTACAGATAGACTGCATTAGAGTGTCGAGAATACTGTTATATCTGAAATTCAATTAAACCCGATATTCCAAGAAAGGTCGAGAAGCCTAGGAGTTACGCCCTCAGGTTTATAATAAATAAAGTCCCCTGTACTTGTCCTCAGGCAGACTACAAGAAAAGCCACGCTGAGAGGTGCAACAGGTTATGAATAAGTAAATACATCGGCTCTCGCTTCCTCTCATTACATCTCTCCCCTGGCTCCCAAATAAGCCGACCGATTCTCTTTAAAAGGGAGGACATATAGCAGTTCAAAACGGGATTGTCCTGTTGAAATATTTCACGTGGAACGAAAATCGAAATGGAGCCCTGGACTACGTAGGTGCACGTGGCCTACCACGTGGAATTTGGAGAATGTTGAGCTAAATCAAGCAATGTTTCAAAATTATGAGCCGTTCGTGTTGAACAACGTATTTCTTTAACGAATAAAATTTTCGGAATAAGCCTAACTACGATTCTCTCAGAGGAGTTAAACATTTTTTAAATGATTATTTTAGTCATTATCAGACAGTGGTTTTTTTTCATTATTAAATAATAGTGCAAAGAAACACAAATAATGTTTGTAACTATGTAAGATATTAATAAAACAATTGATTTTAAATTAAGAATTCGGCAAAGAAAACTTGAGATTAAAAGAAAAACGTTATTTATATTTTCATCGTTGAAAAAAAACCCATGAGTAGATTATTTCCGTTTTTCTTCTATTCCAGAAACTTTGATCTTAAGAATAACAAGACGCAGATGCCGCTCGCTAAAAGTAGATAACCGTCCGTGTATCTTTTCCAATAAATAATCCCACATAGCAATCCTAAGATTTATTTTAAAAATTACAATTTGCGATAATTGGATTCAAGTTGTTAAATTTCTCATAACTTGCCAAATTAAAACTGAATGATCGTCGACGATCTTTATGATTGTCTAAAAACATAGATTTCGTCCTTTCATTCGAACACTTGAAAATAAAAAGGTACAAAATGTTCCTTGTATGTAAGCTAAACGACCGTCTTGTAAATCTTTCCGGTCATAAAGTATTTGTCTTAGCCGACAGATATATCGCCTTGGTTCAGTCTGTCTCAAAGTATCTTATTAACATAAAGATAGTCAGAAAAAAAAGAAAACTTGTCAAAAATGTTCATATTGTTCAAATTACCGATCTCTACCAAAACTGTTTTTTTTTTCTTTTTTTTTTTTTTTGTAGCACCCGATGATTTTTTTGTTGTCAAACGTTAATGATATAAAGCTGAACCATGGTAAATCTTGTGATGAATATGGCAAAAAGGAAGGTTTAGTTTAATATGATGAATTATAACCATAACAAACAAATATTCAATTAATTTGGTATATTAAATACGATAAAGATATACCATCACTGTTTATTTTAACATGAAAATTTTAAAACTTGTTCCGTTAAACTGACTGCTTGATGCCAGTATAGTTACTAAGATCTGGAAGAAGACCGTAATATTTTTCTGTTGGAAATTTGTAGGAAAACGTTCAGCTGTTTTGAGTTCAAATAGTACCTAATATTCTTATTGATGTATTAATTGATTTAGTCTGATTATGTTTCACTGTGATAAGTTCAAATAATATTTTCACTTTGCCCTGTTTAGTCTGTAAATCGTCGATCTGTATGTACCATACGATTTACGATCAATCTGCCGGCAATTGTGGTTAGTATTTCAAAACCATGGTTTTGATCTGGAAGCTCAATTATATCCTTCCTTTCACGTACTTCCTTAATTTCTAATTCTATACTTCAAACCGACTCTTCTTGCCTTTCTCAAGGAAACGTACTTGTTCCCCTCTTTACAATTTACAAAGATCGTTTACTTGCCCATATTAACGATCCATATGAGCAAAATCGAAGGCATATAGAAACCAGGCTCGTTCATAAAGGTTAAACAAAATAAAATCCTATAATTTCAGCGACTATTTTCGAAAATTTCCCTACTTCTTGACAAAAGATTTGCATGGAATAGCCAAACCCGATTAAAACGAACTGACTGTTGCATAAAGTACTGATCTGAAAAGAGTATTTAACAACAGATCCAACTTGTCATAACCAAACAAAGTAAATCTAATTCCTCCCAAAGTCATCACCGTGTTCTATGTTAACAAGAACGTCATCTACCCTGAACTAAACATACGTTCCGAACCTTGTCCAGTTTTACTCAACTTTCCTCCGATTCCAATCCATTTGTTGTGGTGAGGATACTAAGACGTATAGATTTGCTGTTCCCTAAGCAGTGTAGTTTTGTGGCTTTTTGTTCTTTCCCTATATTGTGGTTCATTCTACTCTTCTTTTTAGAATATGAATTGAATATTATTGTTGCAATTCTTTTGTTAATATGAGTCATGTTGCCAAAGGGCGAGGCGACCAAGTATCGACGAAGTTAATCAGTTTCAAACTCTTAGAAACTGGTAGTGCTTCGAAAGTGGCTAAGAGACAGTAACAGTTATAGCTAAGTTACAAGAAATCGAATCGCACTTGCTTGGGTTTGCCACAGAACAACGGCATTTGTTAAAAACTGATTGGAGAAATGTACTGTTTTCAAAGGAATCTCTGTAGTTCTTTCCATTCTCGAGGAGGCTTTTGGATCTATCGAAGAGGTGGAGAGTGTTACAGTGTAGGCAGTATAGTATAGAGTTAGTGATGTGGGGCAGAATTAATTTGGGGTCCAAAGAGCTCGATGGCTATTCATCGCCCATTATTTAATATGCAATTATTAATACGTCGGTGGCTGCAAGGTTTAATCTTTGATACGGCGCTCATCACTGTAAGGTAAAGGTCCCGGGTTCGAAGGCAGGGTCGCTGGATTCGAACCGGACATACTTACAAATGGGCTTTTTTCAAATACACCGGCACCCTGAGGGTTCGTTTATATGACCTCTGCTGTTGCGAACCATCGTAAAAAAAATTATACCTAACGGACATATGATGTGATGCGATATGCTATTGCCTCCGAGGATGACCGGCCGGTTTTCTATCTCATTCCGATTGATCTTTAGGGCGAAATCGGGTGTCTTGTGTGACGGCAAACATTCCTCCTAGCCGTTAACTGAACTAAAGGTTGCTTTAGCCCTTGTTTTGGGATGTACTTCTGCAAGTCTTCGTGAGTAACTCAATTACGAGCCCGCCAAGAAGATAAGAAGGTGTATTCAAGACAAGAGATGGTAACACACCTCACTTAACATTTTTCATGTCGCAATAATTTTTTTTAGACGTATATATAAAAGTTTCTTTTTTCCTAAAGCTTTTTGTAGATCATACTAGCCAAAGTCATTTAGAAAATCTTTTATAATAAAAAAATTGTGGGTTTAACTAAAAGCAGGTTCATAAAAATACATACACATAAAAATTCATACTTTTGTTGTAAGTCTATATGTAATATACATTCTGCAAATAAAGCTTTTTATTATTATGATTATTATTATTATTGTGTATGGTGATTAGCGACCGTTAATCGTCAATTATTTGGAAATCGTGAGATGCGGTCTGGTGTGATGAAGATTTCAGAACAACACGACACCCAAGAATTGCACAAACACTTTAAGTGAGTGGAAATAGTTTGGTGGTATATACAAGAAAAAATATATTTTGCATTGTATAAATTCACTTTTCCACATGCAACATCTATTTGCTAAATGTAAACAATGTTTGTAAATCCCAGGCCCTGAAGGTGATCTGAATAAAGGATTGAAATGTCGGAACTTTAAAGAAAATGTCTTTCTGAAACCTTCATCACACCAGACCGTATCTCACCATTTCTAAATAATAATAATTATTATAAATACATCTATAATTCAAATTGCTTCACTTTTTATGAATTGTTTTTAATATGACCAAATATTGCTTGTTTTATTTTGTACACATACTCTACGGACATCACGTACAGATCGATATATTCTATTCACACACGATAAATGCAACATGATTTATTTTAATTTGATGTATGATATTTTAAAACCAATCCTTAATCTCTTTCTAGAGATCGACGAATCCATGAAAGCTGGACTACTGGCGGGTTGCCATCTTATTACATTATGTTTTATTTCTGTAAAATTTTAAGAGTCGCCAATTAGTTGAAAGAGATTAAACCCTGCTAATTTTTATCTGGTTAATCACCGACATTTCTTATTGGGGTCACATTTTGTCTTGTGGATGCCAATAGTGTGGACTTTTTTATTTCCAGTATTTAGTTGTTCGTCCAGGCCCAATCGGCTGACAATAAATAAACTCTTCCCACGCGCGTTTCATTCCGACGAGCGTGTCCCCGCACATTTGTACAGCCACCTTCCAACTACCTACATTCCTAATAGTTTATTTTTCCTCCTATTTGTACTAGTATTGTCTCCTAGGTGGCTGGTTGTCTCTCGATTTGTTCCCGGGACACTTCAACTCCTTGGAAACCGTGAGAAGGGGGGGGGGTAGAAACTAGTCCTTTTCGCGGATTTATCGGCGTTAAACGACCTGTGTTACGAGGTCCGCGGGGGCGAGTTAAATGCACTTTGTGCACTTTTATCAACACCGAGCACACACATAGACGAGCGTTTTTTATTCTACGAATGCACCTCGTTCAATTTTATCTCCTTCATAAAGCTACCTAAGATGCATCGATTATCCCATACTCGTCCGTCCTTTTCTACAACTAAAATGGATCGGTTTACATTTTGTTTTCTTTATTCCATTTGATAAAAACACTAAAATATACGTAAAATCCTTTTAACATTAAAAAATTTGATGTATTTATCTTTGAAATAAATTATACGGAATGCAGACAAATAGTACTTTTTTGTTATAAAAAGCATCCATCTCTTACCTTTGTAGCCTGTATATTCATGTTTTGTTGTAGCATTGAGGATGATTTAATATAAACATTACTGCTAGTTGGCAAAGAAAAGAAGTTTCAATTAAAATTTAATCACGTAGTGGAATGACAAATAAAAAGAAAGAAGATTTGCTTGATAATAATGACCTACGAAAATTGACCATCTCAACACAAGTTTAAACTGGTTACAGGTTTAAGAATATAACAGAAAGTGAAAAAACTTACAAATTTTAGTTACACGTTAAGCTAAGAAGCTCGATATTCTAATAAAAATAACGTAAGACGCTATTGTAAATAGCGTTCCGTTAAATCTGAGCGTGCGCACAACAATCAATTTGCCCTTTCCATCCACGCTGGATATTAAAATTATCGATTAGGATTAAAAGCTCGGTTTTTTAAATTTATGAAACTATCTGAATACCTTTAAAATTGATTCGTAATAAAAGGTTAATTAAACATTTAACAAAACTGGAATGGAGCTAAAAACTATTAGATTAAGACTTTATAATCTTTGAAAATTTCAATTATTTTATTAATTTCATGTTTTTAACATACTGCTGAAATATGACAGCTTTTTTTTTTTTTTAAATCCACTACGTTTTCCAACTGATTTTATTTGCGAGAATTGTTTTTACCGGTTGCCTTGGCCACGTTGTCCACAATAGCCCATTTTCTGAAATTAGATCCACTTGGATTTTGAAGGAGGGCGGATACATACATATTTGATTGAATCGGCCTCCTAGTTAACATCGCCATTAGATTTAAAAATTGATCAAAGCCAAGACCGGTCGTATTTGTTATTCTTTCCTTCGCCGTGGCAAATGTAAATGGAATCGGTGTATTTGTCCCGGACGGTCTTGGAATTTCTAACCATAATTCGATTAATATTCTCATAACGACTCTTGAAAAGTATAAACACTTGAGCGAACTACAAATATTTAACGGTGAATACAAACGAGAGGATTATTTAACTTTTAACAAATACGCCCACACAGACACAAAGGAAAATCCTGAAATAGAAAAAAAAAGTTAATGTTACATTGACATATTGTGTGAAGTGCTTTCTTATAAATCAGTTATTAATCAAAAAAGATCAAAAAATTATAATCATTTCTCTTCACATTCATTGTTAGAGTTAAAGGTAGAAAATATGCTCACTTATATTTATTTACAGCCATTGAATCAATTATGGCTTTTAGTAAAAAATAATAAAAGATAAAAAAGTCAGTGTCACGAGCGGGATTCGAACACACGACCTTCGGCATGATACGCCGCTACTCTATCACGTGAGCTATCGTGGGGACGTTACTGCTACAGATTTGATGGAAATCAAGAAGGCTCAAGTGGTAGGGTAGTACTAGTGGCGTATCAGGCGGAAGGTTCGAATCCCGCTCGTGTCACTGACTTTTATATCTCAACTAAAAACTTAATTAATTGTAATATATTATTAATTGATCGAGAGGACCACTAGGAAAACTAGTGATTTATTTACAATGTTTAATTACTACGAAAAATACTCGTTATATATTTGTCTTATTTCCATCAAAAAAGGTTTTTTCTTTAAATCTGTATTTTATAATATTTATTTATTGTAAAAAAGGGAGTTGTTCGCTTGGCAGCTATATATCAGCTTGATTTTAATTGTTATAAGCGCAACAATCTTAGGCGATTTTTATTCTGTTTGATAAGGATTTATCACAGAACACATTTTTTGATGTGAAACCAAATGGCTCCAATTACAAACGAGGGGTAATAAAATCTGAGGTCGTTTGGACTTTGCCCGAGGACAGGAGGAGATTAGCCGGATGTAAGTGCTAATTTAGAGGTTGCCTCATGGTTGTTTAACATCTGAACTAAATATACATGACTCCAGTTTTCCGTTTGAAAAAGGATCCGCTCATTTCGGCGTCTCTTCCCACGCTGGCCCTAGCTCGTGCTCGCTTGACGCTATAATGGCGACTTGCCGCCTGTAATTGGCCGGCCATCCTCCAGCTTTAATTATATGTACCGGCCTCATGAGTTATAATGAGAGCCGATCGCGGGTCACGACTCGCGCAATGACCTCTCGGCCTGATTAGCCATATTGTCCACGTGAAATTAATTTAATTGCCTCTCTTGTCTTATGTCCCAAGTGATAAATCATTGGCCGCGACTTGGTTCAAATACAAAAGGCATTGCAAGGACGTGTTGCCGGCTATTTAAGAAACTGCCCTTGTGCGGTTGAAGTTATGCCTTTACAGTGGTTTTTCATTCTAAATATGATCCTTGTTGATTCCATTCCACAAATAAGAGTTCTTTTCATGCCCATATCTTTATAGATATCAGCGAGGCTAAAGGACTATATTAATAGGAATATTAAGTCTTTACCTTAATTTTGCTTTGGGTTTATTTAAGTTCTAGGTTGAGCTTATTTTCGACCTTTATCAACAACCATGAAAGTGTTATAATGATAGTTTGACAGAAAAATAGATACATAGCTAATAGTATTATCTATCTATTTAAATACAGTTAAAGAAATAGATATCATGTATAAACAAATAGATATGTTGAATGAATATCTTAAACTAAAAAGTACTTTCAAACATAGAAAATGAAAGAAATCAAAAGAGATCGGGCAAATAAATTTCTAGAAAATCCTCTGATACCGCATTGCCAACCAATAATTACATTTTGTTCCAACATTTTGAAATACAGGCTTAAACAACCATACATGTTGGTATATTGTTCAGAATTTGGAAATATTCATTGGACGTTTTGCTGAGATTGTTTATAGGGAATTAATGAATATATATAGAAAAAATGGCTGCTAAGCAGTTAATTTCAATTTTTTACAATTATTAATTATTTCAATTACTTTGCAATACAGATTTAAGAAAATCTTTTGATGGTACACTATTCTTCACATTTGTTTTTTGAGATTATGTAACTCACCTTACCATCTCCTACGAAAGAGATGTATTGAAAGATAAACAGGACAAATATTGATGAATACATCGATAGATACATAGATAATGAATGAATGAAAATGAATCATTTTAAACTAAAAGATTTGTATTGTTTAAAACGCAGGGGAAGAAATACTGCCAACAGGGATAGAAAAAAGGAAAAATGAAGAAATGCTAAAAATTAAAAATATGCAACTACTTAATAGGCAAACCGATAAGTATTTTTTTTAAAATATAAATAGTTGAAATACAGGTATAGAAAAACTAACCTTACGATGGTATAATATTGTACAAAATTTGGTAACTTTCTTTTGACATCATGTTAAATGTTGCCAATGTCAATTGAGATTGATTATTTTCACCTTTTCCAGAGAAAGGGATAGTACAAGAAAAAGGGAAGGGAGAGAGAGAGAGAGAGAGAGAGAGAGAGAGAGAGAGAGAGAGA